>JAFKAC010000022.1:0-600000 GCA_025766275.1 Lactarius indigo | reverse complement strand
AAGTTGCGGATGTTTTGTTTATCGGTGTCCTTGAAATCGAAATAGAAATACGCCATCGACGCCAGTCCAGCCTCCCGCAATGCAGTGATGTCTTGGATGATTGCGGAGCTAGTTGGCGTTGTAAGTTGCTGAGGGGTGAATGCGACAAATGACAACGAACCAAAGGATACTCTTCCCTGAGCCCGCTACCATCATTAGACGCGATCAGGATCTGGGAATATGTAAAGGGACAGAAGCGCGCACGTTTACCGTGGATCCATAACAGTGATGTGGTCGACTTGGATTTCCATTCCAAGAATAGACTTCCTTGGAAGAACCATGCTGCCGTCCCTTCGTGTTGAGTTGTGCACGCGATATTTTGATTAGTGGACGGGTCCGGCGGAGACAGCCACGCTCGGTGGTCCTTCCGCACCTGGCATCCTGAAGCCGCATTTCAGTCCGACAATCAAAGAAGCGGGGCCAAAGAATCACGAACGCCTATCTTTGTCAATGTTGTTTGCCGTCTGTTGCAACAGAGCCCTCGTTTCCTTGCCGTCTAGACGTATATGAGTTTAACATGGCGTTTGTGATAGCTGAAGTGCTCAGCGTACCCTCAATAGCCACGTTGACCTGGTCGCCCACGATTTCGACACCGTCCTTGACATCGTGTGCGACTTTCAGGACTTGCACAATCGCCATCTGGGCCTCTTGCTGCGTCAACTTATCCAGCCTGGCCAGCGCGTCTTCGATATCCTTCCTTCCAATCAATTTCTTCAGATATCTCTCTGAATATCTATCAGCGACGAGCAACGTATCATCGGTGATCGACTCACTCGCTCGTCCCTGCTTCATCTCCTTCGTCACAATCCCAAAAATTCCAAGCACCTCGACCATTATCTTTATGATCGTGTCCTTCATCGCCTCCGTCGTCGGCACCTCAGTATATGTCTCGAGCCGTCTGAAGAAACTCTCAATGCGGTCGAAGATCTCGATGAGCGCATCTTGGCTCGCAGCGACATCTTTTGCCGCCTGCGTAGGTCCGGTATCAGAGCAGTCCAAGTAAGGGAGATCCGGGATAATAGCTACCAAGAGGAGGACTCCGGCACCAGCGAAGATGACCTTGGCAGGTGAGAACACCTAGAGATGTGATATTAGAGATTGGATCGTAGAATCGGAATGGGATCTACCAGTCCGACGCCCTCGCCAAGCGCGGCGGAGAAGGCATAAAGAACGTTGACAGTCGGAATTAACCATTTTGTGAATTTGTCGTCGCCGGACGTAGTAGATTGTTCGACCTTTTGGACTTGAGTTTGAAGGACGGCGAGAACGTCGGCGGGAGAGTTGCAGGTCTGCAACTGGACCATCAACGGATGCAGGAGAAGGTCTTTCTTCGTCTTCTTCTCATACTCTTTGATGGAAGCATAGAATAGGGTCTGGAAATTGGAAGAAGAGGAAGATGCGGAGGGTGTCTGAGACATGGTAACAGCAACGAGGAGAGGCGTCTGAGGGCGCAGTATGATACGGTGGGCCTGAGGGTGGCCAGAATGGTTGACAGGTAACGCCCGCACAGCCCCGCGGTGCAGGAGTGACTGCGTCCTAGCGGCCAACTTGGAGGGAGATCCCAGGCTGTGAGGCATTTCAAGGCCGAAGCCACAGAAGTGTCAAGCACGAGATGGAGGATTCAAGTTGATGTCAGTCTCAGACTGCAGCCCGAGGCGCAAAAAACAACTACCAATCAGCTACGTAGAGAGTCCGACATTTTCAGAGTCCCATTCTACGAAAGACTACAGAAACAACCAAACAAAAAAATAGTATATAAAAAAAAAGGGAGAGTTGTTGAACGAGCGAGTGACAAAACACGCGGAGAAAAAGCGAATATAGATAGATAGCGTCTACACCTTCTACAGTACTACTAGTAAAAACACAGCAAGCAAGCAAGCAGAAACCCACATCTTTACACACTATCGTCCATGTTCACCTGTGCGTAGCCGTGCGACGCACGGCCCCTGCCAACGCGCAGCCTCTCGCGCACAGCATCCCACACGCCGCCCGCCGCCCCGCGCACAGTCACCCACAGCGGCTCAGGGCCCACCAGCGCCGCCGCCTCCTCATCCGGCATGACGCTCTGCGGCGGGCGTACCCACCACTTGAGGAGCAACGAGCTCGTGACGACGCTGACCGAGCTGAACGCCATCATCGCGCCCGCCATCATCGGGTGCAGGTGCAGGCCGAACGGGAGGAACAGGCCCATGGCGAGCGGGATGCCGAGCACGTTGTACACGCACGCCCAGACGAGGTTGCGTCGGATCGTGCTAAAGATCGAGCGTGAGAGGTCCAGTGCGGCTACTACGTCCAATAGGTCCGAGCGCATCAGGACGATGTCCGCGGCTTCGATCGCTACGGATGTTCCCGACGATAGCGCAATGCCGACAGTGGCGGCTGCGAGCGCAGGCGAATCGTTGATCCCATCCCCGACCTACATTTTTCGTATCGTCAGCGCGCCCATCGCAGACAACGAGCAGACACGCACCATCGCTACGCCCCCGCCGTCCTTCTCCATCAGCTCCGCAATCACAGCCGCCTTGCCCTTAGGACTCATATCCGCCCACACACCTTTCGGCTTAATCCCGACCTGGCGCGCGACGACGAGCGCAGTCGCGCGCCCGTCGCCCGTCATCAGGTTCACCTCGATGCCCATATCCTGTAATGCGCGTATCGCGCGCGCCGACGAGCGCTTCGGCGCGTCCGCCAGGGAGAGCGCGAGTACGGGCAGCGGGTTCGGTGCGGACGACGCGATCGCGACGTAAATTAGCGTGCGGCCCTTCTGTGCCTCGCGCTCCTCAAACTCCGCAAGGCCTGCGGGTAAACGGCCGCCCACGTCGGTTTGGGCGACGAAACGAGCCGAGCCGACCCACACGATGTACTTCTTCTGCGCCCCGACGGCGACCGTCGCGCGCACGCCTTGGCCCGTGATGCTCTCAAACGTCTCCACGGAAGTGGCTGGTGCGTTGGTCGACAGGACGTCCTTTCCCCATACGGCCACGGCTTTGGCGAGCGGGTGCTCGGAACGCGCCTCGGTTGCAGAAAGCATGGCGATGACTGCAGCACGGGTCGTGACGCCGTCGGCTGCCATGGTCGAATGAATACCTGTACCTTCCATCTCCGCCGCGGTGTAGCTCTGTGTCTCGCTAAGTTCGCTAGTCGGCGCCCAGGCGACGCTAGCAACCGTGAGCTTGCCCTCCGTTACCGTGCCTGTCTTGTCCAGCACGACACGCTTAAGGCTACGACTCGCCTCGAGCGCACGTCCGCCTTTGATGAGGATTCCGTTCTTCGCCCCAACACCCGTACCGACCATGATCGCCGTGGGTGTGCTCAGACCGAGTGCGCATGGGCACGCGACGACGACGACCGAAATGCAGAGCTGGAGACAGACTGCGACCTTGCCGTGGTGATGAAACATGTCGGGGAGCTGCGCTTCCGTGAGCACGTTCGAGAGAAGTATCCAGCCAAGAAACGTGATTGCCGCGAGCGATATTACGGTAGGGACGAAGTAACCGGCGATGCGGTCGGCGAAGGCCTGGATTGGCGCCTTGGACGTCTGGGCATCCTCGACGAGCTTGACAATCTGTGCGAGCGCGGTGTCCTTCCCTGCCCGGGTGACCACCATGTCGAACGCGCCGAGGCCGTTGACCGTCCCGCCAATGACGGCATCGCCAACTTGCTTGAGCACCGGGACGGGTTCACCCGTGATGGCACTCTCATCGATGCTTGAGCTGCCCCGCACGACAGTTCCGTCTGCCGGCACCTTGTCGCCCGGCACGACCTTGACCGTATCCCCAATTTGCAAAAGCTCGGTCGGAATCTTCTTTTCTTGAGTGCACGTAGCGTCCGTGTAGATGATTGCCATGGAAGGCGCAAGCGCCATTAGATCAGTGAGTGCGGCGCTAGTCTTGCCTTTGGCAGAGTTCTCCAGATAGCGGCCGAGGGATACGAACATGATCAGCATGGTGCTGGTATCAAAAAAGACAAATGGGGGCATATTAGGGTCCGGATCAAACGCGGCCGCGACGAGAGTGAATAGGGAATAAAAATAGGCCGCGGAAGTGCCTAGCATCACAAGTACGTCCATGGTTGCCGACTTGTGCTTGAGTGCCTTGTACGCATTCCGGTAAAACTTTTGGCCGACCCAGAACTGCGCAGGCGTGGTGATGATGGCAACGAGAAGATGGCCGAGGGGAATGCCGGGAATGATGTTGAAGAAGACAATGGGATGCAAGAAGGGGATGTGAGGCGCGATCATGCTAATAAAAAATACGGGAAGGGCAAAGGCGACGCTCCACTGGAATCGAGTTTTCCATTCTTGGATCTCCTTGGTGCGAGTTAGTGAGCGCAGCTGGGTGGCGTCTTCCTGGTCCGAGAGCATCGCGTCGAACCCGAGCTCTTCGATACGTTCTACCATCTCGCGCGGGCCGACGACCCCGCGATCAAAGACGACTTTAGCGGTTTCGGTCGCAAGGGCCACCGCGACGCTAGTGATACCGGGCATTTTGGCGAGTTCGGTCTCGACGGTAGACGTGCAGGAAGCACACGTCATCCCATAGATGCGCAGAGTGATTTCATCCGAACGAGTTGGCGGGATGAGCGTGGCGTCGAAACCAATGTCCGATATTTCCTGGATGGATGAAGGCGGTGTCAAATGTACTGATACGGATAGGGGTGGCATGGTGATCAAAATATACTCACGTTAATGACCTTCTCAGCGTTCCACTGCTGGGGATCGAACTCGACGACCCCACGTTCAGCCAGAAGGGCGACTTTGACAGAGTGAATCCCGGGCTGTGATCTGAGCATTCCCTCGATGGACTTTTGGAACGGTTTTGAGTCTAGGAGAACAGGAAGGGAAGAATGTAGGGAAAGCCCACCTCGACACAAGCACCGCAGGTCATGCCCTCTATTCGCAGCTCGCATCTCTCTGTGTTTTCCAGGGACTTTCCCAGAGGCTCGTTTTCCGTGAGTGGGAGTTCGACCTTTCCAGAGCCAGAATTGAGGGAATCCTTGTACCAAAAAGTGGAAGAGAAAGTCGAGGAAAGAGCGGACATGGGGGGTACAAGGAAATTAAGCTAGAAGTGGGTATGGTGGTCGATGTGGGGTTAATAATGGTATTATATAGAGGGGGTTTATGGAATGCGTCAAAGGAGATAGAGCGCCCGCGCTGTGCGAAAGATGCGAGAGTGCGTGTCCCCTCGGGTGCCAGTGAGACCCCTCCGTGATTAGATAATCGTGCCCTATCTCGCACACGTGATCAAGTCGCGTCGTCCTAATTCGTCACATACACTCTGTTGGTTCTGGTATGCATGTTTCTATCCATTACGACTGTTCCGTGTCCGTCATAATCGTAGCTATGAGGTATGCATTATGAAAAAGGAGACGAGCGCGCGAACGCACGAAAAAAAAAAAAAAAATTGAGATGAGTCAGAAAAGTGAAACGAGAAAGAAATAGAAAGTATTCAGGCAAAAAAAGCAATCGTCTGAGGGCGTCTGCGCCAACGGTTCACCACCCTCATCGCCGACGCGCCTGCTGCTGCCACAGCGCCAGCGGCACGTCCTCCTCCTCCCCGCCCGGCACGACCCCGGCCCGCGACACCGCACCATCCGACGTCCGCGGCCGCCGCGCCCCAGGGGGCAGCACCGCGTGCGCGCTGAGCGTTTTACGCCCTGGTACACGCGCGCCGCCGATCGCATGGGCAGGTACGGGCGGTGCGACAGTCGCAGACATCGAGCGCGCAGGCGGCCGCGCATCCCCCGGCACCGACGCAGGAGGGGAGTGCGCTTGGTCCTGCTGTGGCGGGACGTAGCGGATAGGTGGGGGGGAGGAGTGTGGGGCTAGTGGGGATGGCAGGTGTGAGGATAGCGGCGGAGGTGGCGAGCGAGAGCGGCGCGATGGGGACGTGGAGCGCGGCGTGGGTATCTGTTCATTAGGCGGGCCACCGTCCGTCGTAGACGACGACGACGAGGGAAACGCAGTCTGTTTCCCCCCGGGACCCGCCACCGACATAGACATGGACATGGACATCTGCATCGGGACCGGTCCTGCAGCGTAGCCGGCACCGGCAGGCGGGCCCGATGCCTGCCGTGCGCCAACACCACCCGGAAACGCCGCGCCATACTCTTGCTCCATCGCACGGTGCTGCATATCATATTGCGGGCCGCGGACAGGCTGCTCGGCGCGGCGCGCGGCAGCATTCGATGGGACAGCCTTGGTGAGGCTCCCACGTCGGTTTTGTGATGGCTGAGGTTGTATGGCTTGCCCCTGTGCCTGTGCCTGCGGCGGCACCACGACCGGCTGGGCCTCGTGCTCCTTGTCCATCGCTGGATGTTCACCCTCCTCCCGGTCCTTTGTTGAAGCAGGGGCCGACACACCGCCCGCTACCGTAGGGGCCTGCTCTGCGTTCGCCTGCCGGGTAGCGGCCTGCTGCTGCTGCTGTTGTTGTTGTTGTTGTTGCGTCTGCTGGGTCTTGTTTATGACGCCGAGGTACCAGAACATGAGGTTGCTGATTAGGACCTGCTCATACAGCGCGCGGCGGGGATTTGCGAGTTTGATATGTGACAGGCGATAGATGGCGCGTTCGACGTGGATCGGGTAGCGGGAATAGTTGTTTACGCCAGGCGGCTGAGGTGACGTGGGGGGAACATAGCCTCGCGAGGACTTGCTGGCACCGAGCAGCGCCACCGCCGCGTCTCGTCCCGACTGTCCGTGCCCAAGACCAGTTGGAACCGCGCTCTCCTCCTGCTTCTTTTTCGAGCCGAACAGCGAGCCGAAGAAGCCTGCTTCCTTCTCCTTCTCCTTCTCGCGCTGCTCTTTCTTTCCCTTTTTTTCGCTCCCGCCCCACTTGAAGAGCCCCTTCTTGTCCTTGTCCTTCTCTTTTTCGCGTCGCAGCTCGGGCCCTTGTGGAACCGGTGGCAGAGAAGACAGTGATGCAGGCGTCTGGATCGGCCGGGGTTCGGGTCGGGTATGTGAAGATACCAGATCGGGTTGGACTGGAGAGGGCGTGCGGGAAGGAGGTGATTCAACAGGTGCAGGTGTGACAAGCGAAGAGGCACGCTGCGGTAAAGGGTGTTCGAGTGGGGGCAGTGCGGCTGCAGGCTGAACAGATGGCACAGCTATTACAGGCGGAGCTGGCTCGGGCTCCTCCATTGGTGGCGGCGGTGGCGGCGGCGATAACGAGCGTCGTGGGAGCGATTGGAGCTTCGATGGAGGGGACAATATCTTAATCTCGTCTTCGTTGCCCTCGTCCCGCGCATACGCATCAAAGATGAACGCTTCGGCACTGTATGACTCGGGGCGTACGAGGCGAGGCGCCCCATCGAGGCTGTCATTGCTGAGCACCCGCAGGCGTCGGGGTGACTCGGCATCGCTGTGGTCGCTGGTCGAGAGGTCGCTCGAAGTACGTGGATCGGGCACAGGGGTAGTGTCACGCTTTGCGTTTGTCCCACGTCGCGTGGCGTTGAATCGATGGGCCCCTTCTCCCGTCTGCCCAGGCTTCCTGATCTTAGTGCGGGCCGCACGACGAAGAATCTGGCCGGGGCGCGGGACGATGATGGGTGCATCTGCGTCTTCTCCGGGGTCTGGCATGGCATTGTCCAGGTTATCGATGACTGAAGGGTGGGTGGTGGGAGCGTGGATAGATATGCGAGTTTTTAGCGCGAGCGCATGTAAATGTACAGCATGAAAATGCCACGCACCTGATGGAGCCATGTTCATGCTAAGTGATCGGCGCAAGACGCTACGTAGTTTTGACGGATCCCTGCTCTGCGAGGCCTCCTCCGCCAGCTCGTCCAATTTCTCCAGATCCTTGATCGTGAGCTGAGGACCCGCACTTGCGTACAGAGACGACCGGTTCGTCCGGAGCGGCACAACACGCTCATCCTCGACGCCGTCATTTTCAGATGGGCGGTATTGCCGGCTCAACATCGATCTTTTGCGACCGAGCGCCGCAGCACCGACGCTTTCCGATCGCCCAAGTCCGACTTCGCCGGGGGCACGGGCATGTTCTTTGAGAAAGGCGCGAAATTGGGCGGGATCTATCTCTGGGTGCATATTAGCGGGGACCCAGAAGAGGTGGAAGGGGTCATCGGATGCGTCTGCGGAATCGGAACCCAGAGAGTCTTCGTGAGAGTGGGAGTCGCTGCTTGAGTCATCGCTGGGTGTCCAGTAGCTCTGCTGTGCTGCTGCTGCCTGGGCACCGGGTGTTGGGAGATCAGGATCGAGGACGAGAACGCCGGGGCCGCCTTGGAGAGTGGAGCGTCGTTTGATATCACGCAGGTTTTCGACCTCACGCTGGATCTCGTCGTGGGAGGGTTGCATTACGGTTGGAGGTGTCTGCATGAAGAGACGAAAGGGAAACTAATTTGTCGAGTCTCGTGCGAGAAAGGAGAAAGTGTGATACGAAAGGCAATAGGAACAGAGAACGGGAAAAAAGGAAGGAGAGGCCGCCGTCGGTGTTGCGTCGTCGATCACGGTAACGACGAGCGGCCCTAGCGAACAGTGCAGCCGGGCGCTCGTCCCGGAAACATCCACAAGGTCACTTCCCCCAACCCTTCTTTTTCATTTGCTCATGAGCATCTGCTGCTAATAAATCCTCTTACAGGTTCGAGGGTATTTTCCCACCAATCTTAACAACCATCGACACAAATACAAGAGCAAGAGCAAATGGATCCTTGCCTCGTTCCAAGTACACAATGATCGTTACCAGCGTCTTGGCATCGCCTTGTGCCACTTTTACAGCGTGGCGATTCTATTTTCTGACAAATTCCCGTGAAAGGCCCATCGATGCCCATCACTTGCGTCACAGTTTATTAGATCAGGGCTTAGCGACGCATGCCATGCTGCCGCAACTGTGACTGGGACCACCAACCCTCCCAGAGCTCGCCTCACAAAGGCGTAATACAATAATAGCTTCCCGAGTCAGCACTTTATGATTTATTTTCAGTGCTTAAAACTGTACAGTACGTTACGCGAGATACGTATTGCGGGGTTTGCCCCCATTCACCCCGTGGACCCTTGTCACCTTCCATGAATTAGAAGGCGCACGCGCGAAGGGTTTTCTTTTGGGCATCCTTCGCTTGTTTGTCTTCGATATTATGAGACATGGACTGATTCGTTTCGTCACTTGTAACTATCCTTCCCATTTTCCTCCGATGAGTCAGGGTGAAGCCTGGCCACACACAAGGCCGAACAAGGCTGGCGGGTGGCGGGGAACCGAGCGGACCGGCCTGCCTAGCGCCTTCGATGACGTAAGTGGTAATAGTCATTCATCCCCATTCACGTGTGTCATCACTAAGATTCCGGAGTGACCCCGACTCGCACATTTTCTCGTCGGTCGGTTCAACTTCTCGGTTCCTCTCATTACTTACTGTACCCAACCATCCCGTCATGGCCCCCGTCGCTGTTCACCTCCAAGATACCACTTCGTTAGCTTACCCCTCAGTGACGCCGCTGCGACCCACACCAGATGCTGTCGATCTTTCTTCTCCGCCCCGGCGAGCACCGGAAGAGCGCCACCCGCCCTTGCGCACCACTTTCGCCTTTGACACGATGGAGAACGCCATCGCAGCCATAGCGCGCGGGGAGTTCGTCGTGGTCATGGACGACGAGGGCCGCGAAAACGAGGGCGACCTCATCATCCCCGCTGCAGGCTGCTCGACCGAGCAAATGGCCTGGATGATCAAACACACCAGGTAAGTTGTGCGGACTTATTCGCCCACTCCGTACTCACCGGACTTTTTTTTTTTTCTTCTTTCAGTGGGTACATCTGCATCTCGCTCCCGGGAGACCACCTCGAGACGCTGTCGATCCCAATGATGGTCCCGCAGAACGAAGAACGGCATCGGACGGCTTACACCGTCACCGTCGACTACAAGCATGGTACGCATTTTTTCGCCTCGCCCCTCCTCGAGCTCGCTCATGAATGAATGAAAATGCACGGCGCGGCACACAGGCACGTCTACGGGCATCTCGGCGCACGACCGCGCTCTCACAGCCCGCGCACTCGCAGCGCCCGTCGGCGTGCACGCACAGGACTTTACGCGTCCGGGACACATGGTGCCTCTGCGCGCGCGACCCGGCGGCGTGATCACGCGACGCGGGCACACGGAGGCAGCGGTCGACCTGTGCGCGCTTGCGGGGCTGCCCCGCGCGGGCCTACTTTGCGAACTCGTGAACGATGATGAGCTCGGCAGCATGATGCGCCGTGATGCTTGCCGCGCGTTCGCGGACCGGTTTGGGCTGCCTATGATTAGTGTCGCGATGCTTGTCGAGCACCGCGAGCGGACAGAGGGCTCTGGCGTGCCCAAGGCGCAGCTGTAGGAGCGAGCTCCACTTCAAAAATAAGTGTTGTTTGGTGGTGTGTTGTGCTATATCACTTGGATGTTGTATTGTTCCGAACACCCATATTTTTCTTACCTTCGAGACCAAAAGGGATGAATTTTCGGTGTCAGGTGAGACCCTGTCACAAAGTTCCGGGAGTTGACCAATGAACTCGGACGGAGTGCGGACATGCTCTTGCAGAGTGTGAACCTGGTCTTTGACGTCGACAATGATCTCTACATACGGTCTCGGACCGGAGAATCCGAATCAAGCTGAAGCCTCCACTTTCTAGTCTCCGCGGGGTACGCGGAACACTCAAGGCTCAGGGCAGAACGTGGGCCGACAACACGTCTATTCGTGTCCATGCAGGGGTAATACAAGTAACGGTGTCCATGAGAAGATGTGAAGTAAGATACGCAGAGGATCATCACAGAGGGGGCAGCGGCCGCCGACACTGTGGACAGATATTCTATTAAAATTAAGGGTCAGCCGTGACGTGCGGACAAGCTCAGGGTACACCACCGTACCTTGATCGCAAGCCACTTTGCACGTTCCAGTCGTCAGAATCAACAATCCAGTTAACCAAAAGGAGGGACTTACCCGCTCGAGACACTCCGTATGCTAGCGCGCACAAAAAAATCGATAAGTGTCAGAGACAAGGGAGTAACTCGGGAGGACTAACGAATAGATGTGCGCAGGGCGCCAGACTGTACGACGCGCGTGCCTGTGCACCGCGCCGTCTCGGCTTTCCTGACGCTGACGTATCTTCTGGCGGGTGCTCGATCGCGTCCATGCAAATCGCGCAGTCGCCCAGCGGACCCGCCTCCGTATCTGGGAGCGGCGGGTGGTAGTCGTATCCCTGCGAATCTGCGAGCTAGGACAAGGTCAGGTCAGGCAAGAAAGAAAGAAAAAAAGAAGAGAAAAAGGCAAACGTACGCGCTGGGGGAGGAAGAACGCCGGGCCAACAGAGGATTGCAAGCTGAGCAGTGCAACTTGCGCGCATGCGAACAATGACAGCGCGTACACCCACGCTATCCAATCCCAACGGACCGCAGTCAGCGATAACACGACGAGAACAACATACGTCACGTGATGACGACCTACCCCGCGGCTTTGCGTCCAACACGTTTTTCGGGCATCCCAAGAAATCTGCGCCAACCCGTGAATGTCTAGGTTTACGTGCACGGGCGATCGAGAACACTTACACGTAGCGAGTAGCATGCGTCCGATTGTCGTTCCAATGACGTACCTTCGCCCAAGCGCGGACGGCCGCCCACGGCGCGCAGCCCGCACGATCTGCGGCACCCAGATTGACGAATAGAGCACCGCGAGAAGGAAAACCGTGAGCCCCGGCGCGACTATAACGCGCAAGCAGAGGGCGAGCACGAAGAGTATGAGGTACCCTGTGGTATGCACGTTCGTCAGGTGGCACGAGGTGAACGAAAAGGCAGAAGGAGCGTACAAACGCGGTTATGATCCTCATGCCAGATTAGTTGGAAGATGAATCGAACGATGGAAAGAATAGAAACCTCTTGTTGCGATGGCACTGTTGCGTTTGCGTTCTGAGCGTTGGCGGTAGGTACGGCACTTGACGGCGCAATAGGCGTGTTTTCTGATGGGGAGGGGGGCTGTGCAGGTGAGGCAGCTTGAGGAGAGGGAATCGTTGGGAGGGGGAGAGCCGCAGCTAGATCTTCAGGTGCCTGGACCTGTTGAATGAGAAGTACGAATTGCTACGTTTGAAAGAGTCAGTGAGCGGTGATCGAGGTAGTACAGTCGTGTTTGACGTACTACTTCGTATGCGAAGAGTGCACACGCAAGAAATGCTGGCGCGACCAGCGCCATTGAAGGTCGTCCATCTGCGAGAATAGCAAATGTCATATGCTGCGATAGAAGGTGCTCGTGTCAGGGGATATAGTATCACCGGAGATATGCGCGCCTACGCCAGCAAATGCCATCGAGTCGGCCAAAGCTTGTACGATAAATGACCAGCGCGAGATCCTTGAGAGAGAAGCTGGGGTTCTGCTCTCCGACATCTGATGTGAGAGCAGCAGGAGCATGCCAAGGTAGACGAGCCCCGCGAATCCGCCATCTGCGAGTAATTAGCGAACAGAGCGGATGAAATTCCGGTATTGACGAACAAGTGGTGACTTTTCTGAAAAAGAGGCGTGACCGTATACCGTCGGCTTTTTTGACCTCGACAAGTACGCCACAGTCGGGGCTGATGACGGCCATGTCTAACTGAAAGGGAGGTCTCTTTACGGTTGACACGCCTGTGGGATTCATGAGTTCATCCTCGAGCTCGCGCATATCTACGGCGGATATGTTCGACGGATGAACCTGCGCATACACCGCGAAGTGACATGTCGAGTCAGGAGGTGTAGGATTGTGTTCAGAAATGTCGTTCGAGGCGAGGACCACTTTCAATTTTGCTATATTTTCTTCAAGAACGGGCACTATGGCGCGAGCGGTTATGTTAAGTAGGTCTGGAGGGACGAGAGAGGGAAGGGCACGGATATCGATAGACACCCTGGAAAATGGAGTTAGCCCATATAAGTATTAAATAAGGTAGACGCACCCTGGATCCTGGGCAAAGCCATACACGGAGCCGGTCTCCAAGAACTGTATGCCTGCAAAGTCGAGCTGGATCTCTCGGGCATTATTTCCATCAATGACTTCTAAATGTCCCTGTCGCAAAGTTGAATGCGCTCTGCTGAGAACGCTTGCCGACTTACGTGGAGGATAGCTACACTCCGAAACTCTTCCTTCTCTTCCTCATCCACCTGCACGGGCTTGGAAAGTAGGCTCATGGTCATCCGACTGGTTGCCGACCAATTCCAACGGCCGAGTTTGAGCGCTACCTCTGTCTCATTCCACTCAATTGCCGGAACAAGCTCCGAGCTGAGATTACGGAAGGAGGCATCGCCTCTAATAAAACCAGTAACGTTGGGGTAGTACGATTGAACGAGGGGGTCGAGAGCGCCGGGGCGGGGTACAACCTCGGAGATGATATGGGATTCGGCCAGTGGCCGAGAGGGCTATCCGGAAATACGACGAAAGATAGTCGGGAAGTGAGACATCACATGGAGAGAGTTTCCGAGGGGTGCTGCTCACCAAAGTAAAATTAGTTGCATCCGAACCGTTCAGCCAGGTGGAATAGTTCCCGAGTTGCCACTCAAGTGAAGATAGGGAGTCCTTGTACTGATTTCGCGTGGCGAGGTCGTCGCTGCCGCCGTTATTCGTCATCATGAGGAAGACAAGACTGATAATGAGGAGAGAGGTGATTGAGCCGCGCTGGGGTCGAACGTTGGTCGTGGGTGGGCTCCCTGCCTCCTCACCACGACCGAGGGTAGTTGGCTGGGGGGCACTCATGGCTGCGATCCACGAGTCTGAAGTGGGTGAAGGTGGGTAGTCCAAGTCTTCGGTAGTCTCGCGGATGTGCGCCTCGAGGGACGGTCACGTGTTTACTCACAGCCATGCCATGAACCAACGACTCGGATGCTGGTTGACCCTTCCCTCCCCCTCGTCTTTGTTTTCGATAATAATATATGTGGAGCGAAAATGCGCTATTATTTTTGGCTGGTGCCGCTGCAGGACTCTTATGAGGACTTCGTATACCCATGCGGTTATTGATCCCAGCATAGGAACCGATCTTAGATACTCTTCGAGTTTGGTCCTCGGCTGATCCTCTATAAAAGCTGAAAACATTCTGACCCTCCAGCCTCCTCAACCCTCACGATAGCGGATCTCCTGCAGCCATGCGCTACCATCGGATTTTTGTACTCTCCGCTCTCGCCGCCATTCCCCTTACCGGCCTTGCGATACCCCACTCACCACGTTGGGACGAACTGCGCTCGAAGCACTCTCGGGATGCCGTCCCAGACGGCTGGGTATGTCTGGGTCCCCCGCCAAATGACACCACAATCGACCTCTACGTTGTACTCAAGTCACACCGAGAGAACGCATTGATCGATACGCTCTACGAGGTCAGCACTCCCAGTCACCAAAAGTACGTCTTCTCCGCTACGCCTCTGCTCACGCATGTACTTACGTGTCCCACGGTCCCGTGCAGATACGGCGCCCACCTTTCCAAGGAACAAGTCGCTAAGCTCGTCGCTCCACACCCGCGCACTCTCGAGCTTGTCCATTCCTGGCTCACGTACCACGGCATACCACCCTCTTCCTTCTCAATGGTACATAGTGGCAATACGCTGAAGCTCACTAGAGTCTCCGTGTCCCGAGCCAATGACCTTCTCCGGGCGTCATACCAGCTCTACGGGCATGTCAAGAAGAATATGACGCTTGTCCGCACGATTGGCTACGCACTTCCCGCGGCGCTGCATGAGCACGTACAAATCGTGGCCCCAACAACATCCTTCGACTCGCCGGGCACGCGGTGGCAGATGCCCCGCAAGCGCTTCGGTGGAGCAGCAGCGGGACTGGCGGCAGAGGCGGCTACGGGGCCTGGGACGATGCCGTCGAGCCGCGATATCAACATTGGTACCGTACCATCGGTCTTAAGGTCGCTTTACAGCACCTCGGAATACGTGCCCGTTGCGACGGATCGGAACATGCTGGGAATTGTGGGATATTTAGGGCAGTATCCCAGCCCTACAGACTTAACCCTGTTCATGAACAAATATCGCACTGATGGGGCCGATGCGACCTTCACCGTTGAGGAGGTCAACAACGGGGGGGACGACCCGAACAACCCTCATGCTGAGTCGAACCTCAACATCCAATACTCTCAGGGAATTGCATACCCTATAAAGCAGATCTTCTATAGCACCGGCCCCAAACCGTCGGGCACGGACGACTTGTTCCTCTCTTGGCTCGAATACGTCCTCGACTTGGAGGACATCCCGCAGACGATCAGCATCTCGTACGGCTACAATGAGAACGACTACGCGAGAGACCAAGCGAAGGTCGTATGCGGGGTTTTCGGACAGCTCGGCGCGCGGGGGGTCAGTGTCCTCTTCGCAAGCGGAGACGATGGCATCGGTGAAGGTAACTGCGAAGACAGCTCTGGCAACATCCGCTTCATCCCCATCTTCCCCGCAACATGTACGTGTGGTCTTTTTTGGCCTGGTATGCAGTACACGGGCCCAGGTGCGGGTCACTCATCACACGGCCATGCTTCCGCAGGTCCCGAGGTTACTGCCATTGGCGGAACTATGGGCCCCGCACCAGAGGAGGCGGCATTTTTCTCCGGCGGCGGTTTCTCGGACTATTTTGAGCGCCCACCCTACCAGGATCAGGCCGTGACCACCTTCCTCGAAGACCTTGGCGACAAGTATCAGGGCATGTACAAGTGCGTTTACATCTGTGATCTGATTTGACCTATTCTTACACTACAATTTATGCAGCGCTTCTGGCCGCGGAGTCCCCGACATTGCAGCGCAGGCGGTGGATTTCAGGCTCATCGTTAAGGGTATCGACATGGTCGCGGACGGCACAAGTGGCTCGGCGCCTGTCAGTCTCTTCTTCCCCCTTCCTATCATCTGGTTTGTCCATCCTCGAGTACCCAGCTGACTGCCAATTTGCAGATTGTAGCGGGCATTATCTCGCTGCTCAATGACTACCGACTTTCACAAGGCCAGCACGTGCTCGGCTTCCTCAACCCATGGCTGTATGGCAATGGCCTGGCGGGCCTCAATGACGTCACATCTGGGTCAAACCCGGGCTGCGATTTGGATGGATTTTCTGCCATCGTTGGATGGGACCCTGTGCGTCCCGCCAGCCTTGTGTCTATTCGCTTTCGCCGTTCGCTAACCCTTGGGCCTGTATAGGTCACAGGTCTCGGGACGCCTGACTTTACGCGCTTACGACTCAATCCACCCCCTGATCAACCACCTCCTGATCAGGCATTCCCTTGAAAGTCAGCGATCCTCACTGGCCAGAAAGATAGGGCCGTCGTTCCCACCAACCCAGGGGTGTAAACGTCACAGTAGACGCTTCCGCACCTCCAAACCTTCCTGGACGGAAACTATTGCTGCCCTACTACCGGGCCCTCATCAGCTGCCCCCGTGGTTTTTACCGAGGTTTTCATCTCCGCTGTCACAGTACTTACCATATCATAAATAAAGATCACAGAGGTTTCGGGTTTGTGGTACTCGTCACTTCGCGTTGTGACATCGGGAAAGGTGGTGTTGGAGCAGAGAGGCAAAAGATTTTTGTCGCCCCATTTCGATAGAGTTGCTCCAATTACTCTCTTCCTTCGTGGTAACATGTACCAAAAAGCAAACGTGTCCCCCCGGCGTACGGTCGGGGACTCGGGGCAACGTGTGTACCGTTCAGGCCCTCAGATCTCAGATTTTACCGTCCCAGGTTATGACTACATGACTTCCTACACAAACGACGCTGGTCTACCATGTTGTGGTGCCAGTTACCCTTTCCCCCCACCGCATCTTTGTTTCGATAAAATCCGAGGCCTGAGGAGCGCAAATACACTTTTTGTTTTTGGCTGGTACCGACTCGTATTATTAACCCTGGTGGACGTCACCGCGGAGCGGCCGCGGGATAGAAATCAAAAAAAGCAACCCGCGGTTGTGCACCTCCCAATCTCCATTTTGATACCCTTCGAGTTTTACTCTCAGCCGAGATATAAAGGCTCAGGACACTCTGAATGACCTCTAGCCTCCTTTCTAAGCCCACGATTAGGGACTCCTGTAGCCATGCGCTCCCATCGGATCTTTGCACTCTCCTCTCTGGCCGTCGTTTCCCTTGCTGGCCTTGTGACACCCCATTCGCCACGTTGGGGCGAAATGCGCTCGAAGCACTCTTGGGCTGCTGTCCCGGAGGATTGGCAGCATTTGGGTCCCCCACCCAATGACACCACGATCGACCTCTATGTCGCGCTCAACACTGACGGCGGCGAGGACGCCTTGATCGACGCGCTCTACGAGGTCAGCACTCCCGGCCATCAAAAGTGCGTCTTCTCCGCCACCCCTCTGCTCACGCATGTACTTACGTTTCCCGTTGCTCCGGTGCAGGTACGGTGCACACCTATCCAGGGAGCAGGTCGCCAAGCTTGTCGCTCCACACCCGCACACTCTCGAGCTCGTCAATTCCTGGCTCGAATACTGCGGCATACCCTCCTCTTCCGTCTCGATGACACACGGTGGAAGCACGCTGAAGCTCACTGGGGTGTTCGTGTCCCGAGCCAACGATCTTCTTGGGGCGTCATACCAGCTCTATGGGCACGTCAAGACGAACGAGACGATTGTCCGTACGATTGGCTACGCACTTCCCGCGGCATTACATGAGCACGTGCGGACTGTGGTTCCAACAACATCCTTTGACTCGCCGCGCGCGCAGAGGCAGATACCCCGCAAGCGTTCTGGCGGAGCAGCGGTGACTCCAGCAAAAGCGGCATTAGGGGAACCCGTGACAGAGCCGAAGAGTCGCGCCATCCATTTTGGTACCACGCCAACGTTCTTGAGCTGGCTTTACAGCACGTGGGTATACTCGCCCGTTGCAACGGATCGTAATATGCTCGGAATTGTGGGACTGAGATCGGATTATCCGAGCCTACCGGACCTAATTCTGTTCATGCGCCAATTTCGCTCCAACTGGGTCAACCCGACCTTCACAGTTGTACTGGTCAACAATGGGGTGTACGACCCGGAAAACCCCTCTGACGAGGCGAACCTCGACATGCAATACGCTCAGGGTATTGCGTACCCAACCCGGCACATCTTTTACAGCACCGGCCGCGGGCCACTGGGCACGGATGACTGGTACCTCTCCTGGCTCGGATTTATCCTCCGCGAGGAAATTGTCCCACAGACGATCAGCATATCGTACGGCAACTACGAAAAGTTCTACTCAAGAGAGTATGCAGCGTTCGTGTGCTATCTTCTTTTACTGCTCGGCTTGCGTGGCGTCAGCGTCCTCTTCGCAACCGGGGACAGCGGCGTCGGCGCAGGGAACTGCATAGACGGCTCTGGAAACGTGCGCTTCACCCCCACCTTCCCCGCAACCTGTACGTTTGGTCCTTGTTCTTGGCTCGCAAACAGTATACAAGCCCGGGTGTGGGTCGCTCACCATACGGTCACGCTTTCGCAGGTCCCTGGATCACCACCGTAGGGGGAACGATGAGCTTCAATCCAGAAGTTGGGGCGGTCATCTCTAGCGGCGGCTTCTCGGACTACTTTTTGCGTCCGTACTACCAGAGTGAGGCCGTACCCACCTTCCTCCAGAGCCTTGGCGACCAGTATCAAGGCATGTACAAGTGCGTTTGTATCCGCAATCTGATTTGACCTGTTCTTATATTATAATTTGTGCAGCGCGTCCGGCCGCGGGATTCCTGATATCGCCGCGCAGGCAGCGGACTTCAAGATAATCCTCGGCGGCAACGAGCTCGAGTCATTTGGCACAAGCGGCTCGGCGCCTGTCAGTCTCTTCCTTCCTCCTCTTCCTACTGTCTGGTTCGTCCATCCTCGAGTACCCAGCTGACCGCCAATGTACAGATCGTGGCGGCCATTATCTCGCTGCTCAATGACTACCAACTTTCACAAGGCAAGCGCGTGCTCGGCTTCCTCAACCCATGGCTGTATGGCAAAGGCCTAGCGGCTCTCAACGACATCACATCCGGATCAAACCCGGGCTGCGGCACGGATGGATTTTCTGCCATCGTTGGATGGGACCCTGTGCGCCCCGCCGGTCTTATGCCTACTCACTTTCTCCGTTCGCTAACCTTGGGCCCTGTATAGGTTACAGGTCTTGGGACACCTGACCTAGTGCGCCTGCAACACAGAATCGATCCATAACGATCCTGAAACTCAGCAATCTTACGACCAGCAATTACGACCAGAAAGATAGCGGCAGACATACGCTATTTCAAATGTACCAAGATCATTCATAGGCCGGCTTATTACAGTATAATATCTTACGTTGTGGTGAACCGTAATGTCCCCTTGGCGATCTGATTGTGAAGGATCAGGACTGCCCGCGGAAAGGCCCGAGAACAACCGATTATCATGATAATAATCAGTCAGGGTCGATGTGACGCCGTTGTTCGCCATCGCAATGTCAGATGTAATACACAAGTCAACACTTCGATCGACTCTATTGCATGTGGCTCGTGAAGATTCAACGACACGCCATGCTCTCCTGGCCAAGCTCCTGTCGTGATTGCGCAGGCGCGGCGCTTCAGGACCAACATGTGCAACAGACAAAGAGGTGGAAGACGTGTCTATCTTGCAGGACACTCGGCCTTCGTTGCAGCCTCGTAGGGCAGGTTGCAGCTCTGGCTGAAGTCGCCGGTCGGCTATTTCCGTCGCACTTTGAATTCACTTCTGTATACCCCATGCTTGACACCATGGTTCGGTTCCTGAGCGCGGCTGGATTATTCCGGGTATTTGTGGCGACTCGCCATGGTGTGTACCTTATGTGCGGTGAGAGGGCATATATGTGATACCGGCAGGAGGCATTATTTAAAACAAGGAAATGGCGATAGGATTGAGTGCGTAGGTTGAATATGTCACTGTATGTGGAGTGTCGCCACGCGCTGTTACAGTTTTCATAATTAGTTCAAATTTACACAAGAGGCCGCCTGATGGGGGTGCCAATTGGCACGACTGTTTTCGCAGCGATGACACTCGAGAGGTCCCCTGGTATCTGGAACTTCTGCATGCTTCCTCGAGTGCCCCATCTCGCAAGCCATCTCGGGCGCAAAGATTAGCTCCGTGTAACAGTAGTAGAGAATCAACACAGATTACGCATCAAGTGAAGCGTTTGAGCTGTTTTGGATTTCATTTCATGGAGCATTGTACTGTATAAATGGGGTCGCGGCAAGGGTGCCGGGGCCGACCCCATCCATCACGCGCGCGCCTATCTCGCCATGGCACCGGGCACGCGCCAACTCAGCCCCAGTGGGAAGTCCGTATATAATTTCGTTTAGTTTTGTTTAATCTCGTTTACATAATTTTATTTTGACCTGGATCGATTATCCGAGATACTGTATCCCTCGCGTTCATGATGATTTATGTGTGTCCTCCGGCTGCTAATGTGTGCCCATATATCCTTCAATTCTGTCTGTAATCCGATGGTAAGCCGCAAGTCTGTGCTCCAACACGCCGCAAGAACACATCTAGCGAATTTTCTACGCTCCATTGGGGATGTCCCGGTGGCAGCGAATGCAAGGGCGGCTGCCATGCGCGAACGTGCACGCCAACGTCGCGCAGCTCAGAATGACCAGCATACAGAGCGTAGACAGGTCATCTGTCTCTGTATGTGGCTCGTATGTATCGTCTGACTCCCTTGTAGCCGGCTTCGGATACAGATCAGCTGTCTATGAGGGATCCCGGACCCAGCACCTATCGAGACGACTCTGGCCCTGTCAACTCTGATGCGTCCGATGGGCCACATCTAGGCGATCTGGACTATGACGATGGTGGTGTCTGTGGTCCCAAGCCAAGCCCAGATACTGCTGGGGACGGGCAAGCTCAGGCTGGGCAACGCGGTCAACACGTCCCGGGGTCAATACGGCTGGACCCACTGATTGAGCAAGAAGGCGACTCGGACGACGATGGACCTGACTCTAGTGTGATCATACATCTCCCGGATCTGCAGACTACGCAGGGATTCCTTGACGCGCTAGGGACGGCATCTCTTGAAAACTCGGGTATGCAACCAGATGACGTTGAAGCATTGCGGGACCCTAGTCCGGTCATGGACCTAGAGGACCCTTCGCCTTTGCTTAGGTCTCTTAGGCACTTTATCAACAACGCAAACGCATCCAGGGCCCATTACGATACCACACGAGAAATAGAATTGCTCAACAATCCAGAAGACCCGTTTCTGTCGTATGACCAGAGCAAGCGCCGCCTTCGCTGGCTCTCTGGTGTCGTACCCTTGGAGCATGATATGTGCATTAATTCTTGTCTGGCCTACACTGGGCCATACGATGAACTTGAGGCCTGTCTGCGGTGTTCCATGTCTCGATACTTCCCCGGGACTACAAACCCTCGAAAGCGCTTCACCACAATACCTATCGGGCCTGTCATTCAGGCTTTCTACGGGTCTCACGATGTGGCTGAAAGTATGCACTATCTAGAGAGGAGGCTCGCTACAAACGTGGAACACGCGCGACGCAACAACGGTCGACTCGATAAATATGACGACACCTCTTGCGGGAAAGAGCTACTTGATGCATGGAACTCTGGGGCTTTTGGAAAGTCCGATGTTGCTTTGCAGATATCCATAGACGGTGCGCAGCTTCGTCCAGACCAGCCCTCTGAGGCCTGGGTTTTTATATGGATAATTCACAATCTTCCTCCGGACCTGCGTTACAAGAAACGGTTTGTGATACCCGGTGCCATTGTCCCTGGTCCAAACAAACCAGGGGACTTCGATTCGTTTTTATTTCCGTCTCTGTTTCACGTGGCTGCCCTGCAGCGCGAGGGCCTCAGACTCTACGACGCTTCTCTGGGTACCTATGTTCTTCGCTCAACTCCTTTGGTCATCTTTGCAACCGCCGACAGTCTTGGTAGTGCGTCTATGTCTGGCATGGTCGGGCATAGCGGGAAATTTGGCTGTCGCTTATATTGCAACATGCCAAGTCGTCATCGCACAGGCGACGGCCATTATTACCCCGTTATGCATCGACCACGTGACTACTCCGTCAGAGGATGTGACCATCCTGATATCCCCGACGAAGATCTGGCCGAGTATCGAAGCAACCTGGATCAGAAGTACCGGCAACATCTGGATCGGTTGCTCTCGGCCAATACCCAGGGCGAGTATCGGGCTCAGCGCCTCGCTGTGGGGCTTTGTAAGCAGACTCTGTTCAGCGGTCTCCCTCGTCAACCTCTCCCTGTGCCGAATGTGTTCACGATGGACATCATGCATCTGACCGTTCTGAACGATCCCGATCTATTTTTGAAACTGTTCACTGGCAAGATCAACGTCTATGAGCCTGATGACAGGTCCACCTGGGACTGGGCCATCTTCTACCGCAAGAACGCGCTTTGGAACGCGCACGGCGAAACCGTCGTAAGGGCGGTTCCATTTATACCGTCCTCCTTCGGAAGGGCACCCCGGGACCCCGCCAAGAAATTGAATACCGGTTACAAGGCCTGGGAGTTCCAGCAGTATCTCTACGGGCTGGGTCCTACGTTATTCCGACACCTTTTGCCTCGTAAATACTGGCTCAATTTCTGTAAACTGGTTGCTGGTGTTCGTATTCTGCAGCGTCACTCTATTGCTTATCGAGATCTCATTCGGGGCCACGAACTTCTGGTGGACTTTGCACGCGAATTTGAAGACCTCTACTATCAGAGGATGGAATCACGCTTACACTTCGTGCGACACAGTATACATTTGCTGACTCACATGGGGCCAGAAACGTTCTGGATCGGGCCATTGGCATGCTATGCCCAGTGGACGTTGGAGACTGCGATCGGCAATCTT
Organism: Lactarius indigo; assembly: GCA_025766275.1. Classification (NCBI taxonomy): domain Eukaryota; kingdom Fungi; phylum Basidiomycota; class Agaricomycetes; order Russulales; family Russulaceae; genus Lactarius; species Lactarius indigo. Next base: position 577,244 of record JAFKAC010000022.1, on the reverse strand, counting down.
GGTCGAGAAATCCGCCAAGATCGTGATTTGTTCGCGAATCTCACTCAACGAGCTGTAATACGTGCACAAGTCAACTCGCTCTGTGCCCGGTTTCCTCGGATCAAATTCGAAGTCGGCTGTAGCAACAGACAGTCAACCCGCCACATTCGTGAATTCGAAGGCGGATATGTCTTCCTACCCCGCTGCGAAGAATTCCCATCTCCGTTGTCCACAGACGAGCATGCAGTCTTCAAGGTATATTGGAGGGGACAGGGGTGGCCAAACGTCGACTCGTGGCCAAATGGTGTCTGTCGCTGGGCGAAGCTGCGCCTCCCCAATGGACAGATGGCACGCTCGGTATGGCACAAATCCAATGTCACTATGAAGCTCCACCGGACATCTTGCGTTGAGGTAGGGTTATGTGCTAACTCATAGAAGATGTGGACTTCTGACGTTGACGTATTTACTGTAGATCAAATGAGAGGGAGGGACGCGAATCAGAAATGTCCAATTCTACTTTTACATTCGCTTTGGGGAAGCTCAGTACCCCCTCGCTATGGTCTCTCTATTCTCGGTACCAGACGCGGAGGTGCTTTTGGATTCGAGTGGAACGGTATACTTGAGTGAGCCTGGGTCGGGGTTGGAGGGGCTCGTGATCATCCCAGTCACGGCAATATTATCAGTCGTTTCCATGTTCCCCGAGATGCGGGCCAGCGAAGACGGGAGGATCTCAGAGACTGGGAAGTTCTCCCTAATGCGTCACGCGTTCATAGATCTCGCACACTTCTCTAACGGTGAATTGTTCGACGATGACGACGATTCGGTGTAGTTAACAGAATACAGCCGTTTTTATTTGGTATCTAAGCCGACACAGAACAGTTTCCTCTTTCTAGTGACTGCCTCTGGGTCGATTGTGGATTGGTTGATTTCGACAAGAGTTGCATCCGGGTCGTCGTTGGTTTGGGTGCATGCATCGAAAAGTCGCCTCTGTAGATAAATCAATGTAATCAACATATACGAAAGAGTTGTCACTCACATCTGGAGGATAGTACGCCCACTGCAGGGCGGGTGACATGGAACTGGAGGATGCAGGGCAGGGGCAGCGGAGCCATGGTCGACCACGATATACGGGAGCGGCGGATTAGGCGGGGTAATGAAGTCGTGATACGAGTACTCGATCGGGGAACCACCCAGCCTTTGCCTCCAGAAGCAGAGAGAATACCGACTAGAGCTCAGATTTCCGAGGAGACATTAGTAAGGGAGCGAGATACCGTTCGTAAAGAGCAGTGTTACGTTCGCTGATCAGCCTGATTACAGCATCATTCTTAGCGTGCAGAAGGTCTTGCAAAGTGGCCTCGTGTAGTGCACAGGAGGACGTGAACATCGGAGCGATTGACTGGGGCCATGAGTACAAATGGACAGAGGCAGGTGTATGCGGCACAGAATTGTCTAAGTCGATACATACCAGAGAGCCAAATATAACCAAAGCTATCATATACACGTAATCTTTTTCCTCTTCTTTTCCGCCTTCTCTTTTTTTTCCGCCGTCTCCCTTCCGCCGTCTCTCCCCCGCAGTTCTCACATGTCCACTGCTTCTTATACCTTCACGTCCAATATCGATCCAGCACTAATTGGGAACCACGGGGATTTTCCTATCAATCCCCGTTCCCATCGGCAATATGACTCTGGCTCCGAGCGACCGCGCTCAGCATATGGGGTCCAATTACGTGAGTCCGACTTACTCTATTTGGATTGAGGACGCTGACACAATACAAGTCACCTGATCTAGAGGAAGTGATCTCGAACGCATCTGTAAAGATGCTCGAGAACAGCGGCCACTTCATACGCATCCAGATGACCTCGGAGAAGAGGGCCATGGAAATCACAAAGCTTGAAGAAGCCCTCGCCATTAAGACAAAGGAGAACGACGATCTGAAGGAGGAGAACCAGGTTCTGAAGGTCGAAATCAATGCACTCAAGTACGCAAACATTTATGTATTATTTATTTTTTCCGGGTGTACGCCTCACTATATATTACCCAGAGGAGCAATCGAACTTTTCGCCAAAGAGTATCACGAGAGTACCTCAGGCGGGCATATAAACGGCGTACTCTCCAGCCTCAGAACCGGGACAGTCCCAGCAAAGCCGGCACTCCGCAAGCGCACAGACTATCCGACAGTTGTCCAATGGACGAAGAAGGACTTCCGCTGTATGTCGGCGAAGAAAGGTAACGCTAAACGAGGCGAGACGGACGGCAATGCAACATCCGCGCGGCAAAAGGGAAAGCGGGGTCGCCCACGCAAAGACAAAGATCCCAACAAAGATCCCAACGACGACATCCATGTAGCCCACCCTTATCTGGAAAACGAAGACGGCACGCCGGTCGATGCAGACGTGATAGCGGATATGAGTCGCAAGGCGCGTATGCTTTGGGCCACCCTCGACGAGGATGGCATGGCCCCTCCAACATGGGGCGGGATTACCATGAAAGCATGGGAGTGGTATTCCCGGATGATGCTCGCGGACAAAGCCCATGACTTCCTCCTCCTCTGCGACGACGGGGAATGGAAATTATGGGAATGGTCCACGCGATCATACCCCTCTTGGCACCGCAACAGGTTTGCCATGGCGAAGGAGGACGCGACGCAGACTCCCGAAACTGGTACGTCTCTTTCCATACAATCCCTATGTACTGAGGCAGTTATATACAGGCTCAACCCAAGAACTGGGTACAGAGAGCGATGACGCCAACATAGAGGGACCGAGCCCCGCAGGAGAAGAAAGCAACGCGGAAGAACAAAGCCCTGCCAGGGACAACAACGATAACGACGGCGACGCGGAAGAACAAAGTCCCGCCGGCGACAGCGACAACAACAACAACGCCGGAGAACTGAGCCCAGCTGATGGCAACGGTGATGTCGAGGGCGAGCCAGGAAATTCTGGAACCCAAGGGGCATCTCCCTCTTTGAACGCTTCGGTACGTAGGAGCTCACTTATACACCCTTTCGAGTCTAATGCCCCGATTTAAGATCACGGACAGGCGTACCGCTCCATCGTCGGTGGTGATCGACCCATTGTACCCCTCTCCCTATCATCCGTCTTCATCCACTCACGTGTACCTCTAGTGCCCCTGCCCCGCAAAGTGGACCAGGCCCGAATAACCCACCCCCCCGGAGACAAACTCGTCCAACAATGCCCCTGACGCAGAGGATATGCCCGCTCCAGGGAGTGCAGCGACGACCACATCCAACCTACCCCGAGTCAGGCTCACACTGGGCCGCGCGAATAACCCGACGTCCGACGCGGTCCGCATAGCAACCGACAGCGACACCGGTCGTAATGATTGCAACACCCAGTCATTGCCCTCCGAAGAAACTGCCGACAACACTACTTCCAGGACTAAAGGTAAGAAAAGGACTACCGAAAGCGACGCGTCGACAGCGTCATCCAAAAGGCAGAAGAAGGCCGATGCCATGGCAGAGCCCACCGGGGGCAATTCCATAAAGTAAGTCGAACATACACCACGCTCCTCACACTGATCGCATCTACAGGAATATATGCATGCGCCAGTGGAACGCAACCCAACCCGGTGGACAAGGCCTCCTGCGCGAATTCGATTCGTATTTCAAAACACTCTCGGAAGCCGACAAAGAGGTACGCACGTTGTGTGGGGGTGTCGCACACACAAACTACTCACAATTGTCTCAATTTTTCCATTAGCTGTTCAAGAAGGAACTCCGTGCCGCACAAGTCGCAGCAGTAAGTTCAACGTATTCATTCCTTCGTATCAGCCCTACTCACAGCCCCACCATGGCAGAGGAAGGTCAAGACGGCCGCAAAGAAGGGCACCGGCGTGACCAACGGAACTTAAGAAGCTCCGTTGTCGTCTTGCTCAACACAAGACCGATTCTGGTGCTAGTCTCTTGTCTCTCGTCTCTCGCCCTCTCGTCTATCGTCTCTCGGATTCCTGATCTCTCGTCTTCACACTCGTCCCACCGCTGCACGCCTCACCTATGGACCCTGTGTTTCTACTTGTGACCGGACCTCCACTTCCTTAGGATCTCTGCCGCGTCTGGAGTGCTTTAACTGTTGTTGCTTATCCGATAGAGCTGTAGACTGTATTATCATCGATTGTAATAGGCGCCTTAATCGAATCGAATCGAAAATAAATAATGCTTGTCAATTTGCTTCGTTTGAAATCGGCTGAAAAACGCCCATAGCTGGGCCCATTCGATTCGATTCATATCGTTTTTATCCGATTCTTTAAGGACTCTAACGCTGGTACTCGAACAAAACATATTTTTAACTAAAAAAGTTATAGAATAACGTACATATTATCTGACGTTCGTTAATCTACGATACTAACGAAATAAAACGAAATAAACCTGTGGGAAACTACGAACTTCCGACTGGGACTCAGCGCTTATGGACTAAAGTGGGATTCCCGCATTCAGGCACGGGAAATGTGCTTCCGTGCTGGCGATCCAGATTCCACTTGAGATTCCACACTTCCCCCGTTTCATTGTGCACCCACAAGCGTCCCCGTTCTGAAATGTTTACTGTATCTCATTGTTGAGCACCAAATGTACCATGCCGCACTTAGCGCCCGCTATCCACTGGGCACTTGGGCTTTGACATTGCCCCAGTTGGTCCACTCACAACTCCTAGGGGAACCAGACATGCTGCGCAGCGTCAGGTTCTCCGATGCCTTGTTTGTCACTTGTGACTCAGAGGTTGACCGCAGCCGCCAGCGTGCACCGTGGCCCCGTCTCTATGTTGCGCCCAAATTTCAGCGCGCACAACCGTGCTCCGTGCACCCCCCTTGTTTCTTCTGTGTGGTTCTACAGCGTGTAGATAATGGGGATGAGAAGAGTCCCGGTGTGACTGTAGTTCGATGGGCCTTGGCGATTTGGTGCGCATCTATTAATGCAACGCTTGAGAATGGCTGGCGGAATTGCACTAGCAGGTGCACCGGACGTAACTCAAGGAGCGACCAAAGCAAACAGCAAGGGGCAGGGCTTGGATTCCTTCAGTTGATGATCTTGTGCCAATGAGATCGCGACCATCATGATGGCGATACCTCATGTGACTGCTTAAATAGCAGCCTGAGCGTAATCAACCCCAACCCCCCCCCTTCAACACAAAAGAGGTACGTAAAAAGGGGTTACAACCCTCCATCGCGCCACGCCACCTCCGCAGCACTCCAGCTTGCTGTTGGCCACGCCTTCACTATACAATAGCTCAACGTTTCCACAAAGACCTACCGCTGGAGGAATTCACCTTCCCCTGCCTCTACGGCGAATCACAGCGCAACTTTCTCCAGCATTTGCCGATGTTCGCTCCCAAACGCTCCCAGCGAGAGTTCCGAGTCCTCCCAATCCACCCTGGCACACTCATGTCCGATTTCTTTGAGGATGCCGACAAGCCTACACCTTCTCACCTTCCTCGACCACACATGCATTGCCTTCAGGCCCGAAACTGGACTGGCAGTCGTCATCTTTGACCCTGGATGAACGACACATTGGCGCTCTAGACCCTCCCTCGGCGGCCTCTTCGTGGCTTTTCTTTGTTTGGCTCCCACGGACTACGCTCTCTTTGGTGGACCCTTTGTCATCGCTGGTCACCCTCCTTTCGTCGTCACATGTAACCCTGGGCCCCGCTGAGACGGATCCCACCTCACATGACTCTCGCTAATACTTTATGTTTCAGGCGCATGCATGTCGGCTTATGTACCGTGAATAAATACACCCCACGCACACAATTATTATCTCAACAATGATCGGTCTGTAGGAAGATACTGTCCCGCGGTACAAATGGAGTTTTTTAAAAATAAAATAAAGACAACGCAAGGAGCTGGAGTATGGGCAGGAGCTGTTCTCGCATGGAGCATAAATGGCTACGACCGGCATCAGTATGTGACATCGGCAATGATACTGGGCGCAAAGTACCATCATATACTCACGCCAGTGTGAATAAATTCAACGACGTGTGACTCACTGGCCGTTCCACTGCTTCGGTTCTGCTATCAATGGTACCCTCCATCAAGTACAGTACACATTTGCCCTCGCTTCTGGTACTAGCTACAGCTAGCACTCAGGCTACGACCATACTCGCTCTCGAGTTGCGAGTCCCTGCTGGCACCCGGCCGAGTCCGGCTCGATCTGATGGGCGTCAGTTTCTTTTCATCATCAGCGTTTCTGATTCCTGCTGTTGTTGTAATTTCATCTTGAATTTCATCTTAGAGTACGACGTCTTTCGTAAGCGCATTGTTGCCAAATCGGGAGGGGTTGTATTTATAGTCGAACCCTTTCGTAATTAATAACCATATAGTTCCTGGTGGCAAACCTGGTATTGTATTCCACGACAAAGTCCGCCCCTGTCGACCGTGGTATTCAAGGCTTTACAATACTCCTGACCTGGCGCAGTGGCGCCTGACGCCCGAAATGCGCCCTCTTAAGTTCATGCTAACCAAATAGAAGCCCGATTTTTTCAATTATATTGATTGGAAATGGCGTAGGCAAGGGGGTAGTATTCTGTAGACGCACAACGGTGACTTGGCGATATCACATCCTGTCACTGCTGCCAGTGACAGTTGTGCGCCTCGATCAACACGTTTGCCATGATCGGTCGATGTCCGTCTGGAGGTTTGGCTAACAGCATTCAGCATATAAGCCACTTCTCAGGCTCCTGATTCGTCGTATCGTCTTTTTCCCATCTGCGGCATCACATCGTTTAACATCAGAAATGGCCAACGCAAATATAGACGACGACAAGACTCAGTCCCTTGATCCGTCGCAGCTTGAAAACAAGACGGAGGCTCCAGGCGGTCTGTTGACTTTTTGTCAGATGAACCGTGTTCTCATCCATTCGTGCACCAGGGGGGGTCAATGGAGGCTCTTCTGACGGGCCGTGGTCGACTTACCTCACTGAGACAGAGAGGCAGGACAAAGAGATGGTTGAGAGGTGGAAAGGGGAAGCGGACAGCACCCTCATATTTGTATGTGCCGGTCCCCTCTTCATATTTCCCTTCTAAAGCGCATGTTCAAGGCTGGCCTGTTCTCGGCTGTCGTCACAGTTTCCATTGTCGAAAGCTACAAGTGGTTATCTCCCGACTCAGGTGATGAGACCGTCAAGCTACTCGCCCAAATATCTCAACAACTTGTCAACATCTCCAACGGAATACCGATACCCCTCGAGAGTATCTCTGTCCAGAGTCAGCCATTCGAGCCGAGTACTGGTGCCATCCTGGTCAATGTCACATGGCTCTTAAGTATCGCGGGCTGCATTTCTTGCTCGGTCGGCGCGGCGTTGATCCAACAATGGGCCCGACGGTATCTGGTGCTCGTACAAGGACCCGAGCGTGCGCATTTGCGAACGTTTATGTACAATGGCCTTAGAAAATTCCAAGTGGAGCGATTCATCCAGTTCGTGGCCATCTCCCTCCACTCATCCATCCTACTCTACGCCGTGGGCATGTTCAAGTTTTTTTACACCTTCAACACGCGGATAGGATTAACTTCCCTCGCCATTTGCCTTCTGCTCGGCTTCATCTATGGAACCCTTACCGTCTTTCCCCTCATTTTCTTCGATGCTCCATACAGCACCCCCTGGTCGGCGGTCTGGTGGCGCTCCGCTCACGCCATCTTCTTTTGGTTTTTTTCGACCATTCAATATCTCGCCGACCTATTTCATAACTTCCCATCAAAATTATGGAATCGGTCATACCGGCACGTGAGGGGGTCTCGTAGGAGGGCTGCTCAGTGGAGGGAAACGCTCCAAAAGCGGATCAACAAGCATAAACAGTGGTGTTATGATGGCCTACAGAGGAGCGTCGAGCACTACGCCACTGAGGCCCCACAACGTGCAGACGTGAAAGCGCTTGAAGAGGCCTTCACGACCCTCGTTGAAAACCGCTCGGACAAGGAGGTCGAAAACATCGCCGCGTGGATCCCAGAATTTTTCGACACCTGTGCCTTGACCTGCACGCGATCGGGAGCCGAGGGGGCAATTGTCCCCCTTACGTCTGACCAGCCGCCGATCAACCTGACCCTCGGCTTCCGTCTCCACCATCTCCTCAAGACGTGTATACCAGGAACCTCGATTCTGGCCGAAGAAGAACGCAAGAGACGTCTGCGGGTGTGTCTGAAGTGCCTGTGGTGTTGGCTGAAGACGTACGATCAGAACTCGATGTCCTTGCCATTCTATTTCCCCCTTCCCGACCCCGACATGACTCGCCACCTTCAGGCCGAACAAGACCCCACTGCCAATATGATGGGACGATGTTTCGGCGCGTTGGTTGGAAAGGGGCTCGCGGCCGATCTCAACTTACGCCGTCATACTGGCGTTGGTGTCCGCGACGCGAAGATGGCCTCCCTATCAGCTATTCTCGGAAGCACGAGCACGGAGGTGGAAACCTTTATTAGTCAGCCGGGCGCCGTCGGTCTTGCGAACATCGTCTCCCTCGCGTCGGTCGACATGGACGCCTTGGTCACGGAAAAGGCACCGTCGGAAGCGCTTGAATTGTTCCAAAAGACCCTCGACAGTCTCCTTTCGAAGGACTTCCTGGCTTCGCTGGACGAAGGGCTGCCACCGAATCTGGTAGCTCGGTTTGAAGAGACGTATACCAACGCACGACGACTACAGATTCTTGATTGGCTGACGAACCGACTGCGGCCGATAATGGATAAGTTGGCTGCGAGCAGTAACGCGCGACGGTCCAGAGAAAATCGTTTAGATGGCGTCTGAACCTACTTGATGACGGACTACCTATTACATCTCTCTCTCTTTTTTTTGATCTTTTCACGCTTCCCTCGTCTCATTGTATTATGTCCACACGCGTCCTACTCCAGAACATTTATTCCATTGTTGTACACTAATAAATATACCATCATGCAGAAGTGTTCGCAGCCTCGCGCTGCCGTCGCTATCCGCTAGTTCTCTGACATTCTTCCGGGTACAGTAGACCGGCGTATGTCACGGCTCCGGAACCACCAGATATGAAGTTTGAGGAGCGACAGATGCAAACAGTAAGGAGCAGACTTGGGTTCTTTCGATTACATGATCTAGAGCAGTTCTCGACGATAGGGAGACTGTCGCACGCATCCCAGGATTATTCGACTCGGACTCTATCCTTTCAGTTTAGAAATCCTTCCGATGATCGATGATCATGATCAGTCGGACCAGTTTGGTCCCGCTTTCTGATCCCGCATCGATGGCCGCCTCCGATGGGAATAAGCGAAGCTATTCCCAGTTCCGGTGAATGGCCCCGCCTCCCTTTCGAGATTCTAACGAATTCTAACCGCCATTTTCGAAGTCGAGGACGTCCGCGACTTACGCCACATGCGGACTGCCTGCCGCACTTTCTGCGCCGTTGCCACGCCCTTTGTGTTTCGTGTGATCGCCACCAGAGGCAGCTTCAGAAATCTAGTATCAGAAACCTAGTACAGCTCCTCGACGTCCCGGGTATCGCGGCTCATGTCAGGGCGATTGCTTATCTTAACACAGGTATTGATAGGGAGGGAAGGTCGCTACAGCTTGGTGCGTCTTTTCCCTTTATCGTTCCATAAACGAAATCACAACTTGACTCTGTGTACCTGCGGTGGCGGGTCACGCCAGTCAGAGCTGACGCCCTCCACGAATTGGCCAGTTCACTCTCTCGTGTCCACAAGCTGCCCCGGCTCGAGACCGTCCAATTGACGTTCTACCCAGGATATGATCCCCATCTCGATCACGGGGATTGGGGTCCCGTCGCTGTCCAGGCATCGATCTTTGGCGCTCTTGCAGCCAGCTTCAACGTCCGTGCACAACCCAACCTGACGCCCCTTTCCCTGAACAGCCTGCGTGTCTGGTAATTTTTCCTCATTCGAATCTCCGTCGTCCCAGACCGTCCAGACGACCCTGCGGTGCCTCCTGCTGTCCGTGCTCACAGACCCCACGATCCCCAACCGAGGAGAAAATATGTTTCTCGCCCGCTAGGACCACTTCTGGGGTACCATCTACCCTCGCATGATTCTCGCCCCGACGCAGCACACACTCATGGAGCTCACCCTGCACAGCCAAACACCTGTTCGCGCTTCATCCTGGTTCTCCCTCGCCGAGCTACACTTGCCGCACCTCTGCTCGCTCTCCCTCCGCGGAAACATTTTCCGCCCGTCTGTCGGAGCTGAGCCTTTCGTCCTGCAGCACGCCGCCACCCTCGCGCGACTTGAGGTCTCCGACTGCTTCCTGCCCGCCCCTGTCGACCCGCCCTTCTTTAACTTCCAATCCCTATCCACCACCCTCGCCCGGGATGAGGGGTCGAGGCCCGGACCTAGCGGTTGGGACCGCATCTGGGACCGCTTTTCAGCAGAGCTCACCGCCCTCGTCGCATTGGATATCGATCTGTGGAGTGTCGATAGACCGGACCCCGGTCTTCCTGGAAAGATCTCATCCTCGAGTCACATTACGTGGCTGACGCGGCGGCGCTACAGCGCTTCCGCATGACCGTCGCTACTCGATCAGGGAAGATGCACGGGGAATTCTGAGGGGAGGCGGCGCCTGACACGCTGGGAAACGGTGGGGACACATCAAATGTCGTGTACCATCTTGAGTGTCACTGCTCTGCTCTCCGCTTCAAGGTTGGTGTGGCACCGGACAGGAAGGGGACCGGACCGGCACGAGGTAGAGGGAAACAAAGGTCGAAGTGTAATAGCTCTCGTGTATAAATAATAGGTAGTTATCTCAGTTGGCAGACCGCATAGGCGGCCTAAAAACTGGGTGCAAGTACGAAGTTTCCCAGAGGGGTGCGGATGCCGTCCTGTTTGTTCAACTATAATAGGGACAACGCGAACACGTGACTATCTGCGATCAGCCGTAAGCGCAACCAGGCCGTATCCCGATACCCCGAAATCCCGGTCACCACGCCTGTCTACCCTGATCTAGAACCATGGAACCAGTTACTGCACTCAGTTTCTCTCAGAGGTGGCCAGCGAAAAGGATGACCCTGTACCACTGCATTTGAAACCGTTGCTGGCCTGTTTACGAGATGGCCTTGTCCCGGCGTTACCTGCCAAACCTTGTGCCAAACCATTCGGGGGGCTCCCACTCACCTGCTTCCCACCCTCAGCCCCAGACTCCCAGTATCGTCGCAGTACCTCCAGACCTATCTCCTCGCTGCTCTTGCCATGTCTCAGACGCCTCTGACAGCCTCTTCTTCCAATTTACAGGCCATCTTCTGTGCTTCTCTGGACACTTATAGAAAGAAGACGAAGAAAGACCTTCTCGCACATCCGTTGATGGCCCAGTTGGAGGCCTGCAACTCCCCCACTGACATCCTGGCCATCCTCCGCACTCAAGTTCAACAGTTTCAACAATCTACATCCGGCGATGACAGGTTGACGAGATGGTTGAATCCAACTGTCAATGTCCTATATGCTTGTTCCACAGCGCTTGGGGAGGGCGTCGGATTGGTGAGCGTCATTCCGACGATCCTTCTACGATCTACCCTCTGATATCATATCGTCAGGTGTTTTCACCGGCGAAAGTCATCTTCGACGGTGCTGGAGTTCTTCTCCTGGTAGCTATTATCCTGGACCTCGCTTGCTCGAACTGTCCTGATACCGAACCCACACAGGCGGCAAAAGATGTCGTTGCGAGCCAAGATACGCTCTTCAATATCTTCGAGCGGATCGAAAGCTTCTTCAGACGACTCGAGGAGTATAGTGCGGTGCCGATGACGGAGGTAATGAAGGATATCAACGTGAAGATAATGGTCGAGGTTCTTGAAATTTTTGGGATTGTGACGAAGGAGATGAAGCTGGGACGAGCGAGTAAGTCGATCCCTGCTGCTACGTTACCCGTCGCTGATGGGTATTCAGAGAAATATCTAACGAAATTGATCGGAAGGAGGGATGTCGAGGATGCGTTGGTCAGACTGGATAGATTGACGCAGCAGGGGGTTCAGATGGCAATTGTGCAAGTCCTGAAAGTCGCCCACGACGTCAAGGATGGGATACAAGCCGTCGGCGAGCAAGTACAGGGCGTCGGTGACAACGTCAACCTGGCTGTTGAAGGTGCGTTCATCACGTTAACTACTGACAAATGTAAACTCATATACGGCTAGATGGCGAGGTAATCGAAGCGACGACATTGGAAACGAACGCTCTAGTACAACAGGCAGCAAACTATATGGATGAAGAAGAGCGTTCGTGGTCCTTTAGCCCCACTACTTTTGCTTGCTGACTGAAATCCCACTGCAGGGAGCCATATACGAGCGAAGAACCGGGCGTGGCTGTCTCCGCCAGACCCATCCACTAATCAAAACTTCGCATCCGCCATTCAACATCAAGGCACCGCAACATGGTTCTTCCAAGGAAGTACATTCATCGAATGGAAGTCCAAGTCGACCACATCCCTATTGTGGATCCACGGCAAACGTGCGCGCTTCTATCCCTTTACATATTCCCAGATCCTGATCGCGTCACATGATGGTAGCCGGCTCAGGGAAGAGTATCCTTTGGTTCGTTGTCATTTGTCGCGTTCCCCCTCAGCAACTTACACTACCAACTAGCTCCGCAATCATTCAAGACATCACTGCGTTGCGCGAGGTTGGACTGGCGTCGATGGCGTATTTCTATTTCGATTTCAAGGACACCGATAAACAATACATCCGCAACTTACTTCCCTCGCTTCTTACACAGCTGTCCGCTCGTTCCGACAGCTGTTCCGACATACTCTCCCGTGTTTACAAGGTACACGATGATGGCGCGCATAAGCCCAGCATCAGCACGCTGATTGGGTGTCTTAAAGAGATGCTCACGCTACCTGGCCTCGGCCCAATCTACATCATCTTGGATGCGCTAGACGAATGCCCCAACACCTCTGGAATTCCACCCGACCGCAAACAGGTGCTCGATCTCATAAAGGACCTTATCGGCCTCCGGCTGTCAGATTTCCATATATGTATTACCAGCCGTCCGGAGAACGACATCCGGGACGTGCTTGAGCCCCGAGCGTTTCAACCAGTGTCGATCCAGGAGGAAAGCGGACAAAAAAAGGACATCGAAGATTATATCCGATCTGTTGTGTACGCGGAGTCAGATACGGCGATGAGGAGATGGAGGGACACAGATAAGGAGCTGGTTATCGAGACGCTCACAGATAGAGCCGATGGAATGTAAGCGTGTTCAATGACGGTTGCTGACGGTTGCTGACTATATGACAGGTTCCGATGGGTCTTCTGTCAACTGGAAGTGTTGCAACATTGCCTTCCGCAAAGCATCCGGCGAACGCTGAATGAATTGCCGAAATCATTGGACGAGACATATGAGCGGGTGCTGAAGGAGATCGGGATGGCCAACCGAGACCATGCTCATCGTTTGTTCCAATGTCTTACCGCCGCCGCTCGGCCGCTGCGTATTGAGGAGTTGGCAGAAATACTTGCGCTCGACTTTGAAGTGGCCGAAGGAGCGACGCCGAAGTTGAAGGAGGACTGGCGGTGGGAGGATCTACAACGAGCTGTACTATCTACATGCTCGAGCCTGATCACCGAAGTCGACGATGGCGATTCGCGGGTCATTCAGTTCACGCATTTTTCGGTGAAGGAATTCTTGACTTCCGACCGGCTTGCGACTTCTAAAGGAGACGCTTCGTACTTTCATATCACTCCTGATTCCGCACACACGACTCTCGCGCAGGCTTGCTTGGGAACACTACTCCAGTTGGACGTCAGCGCCGGCAATAGGCATGTCGAAGAAAGGTTTCCGTTAGCGAGATATGCCAGTCAACATTGGGTGGAGCATGCGCAATTCGGAAAAGTGTCTTCACGCATAGAAGATGGGATCCGACTTCTTTTTGACTCAACCAAACTACATTTTTTCGCGTGGCTCCGGTTGTACGACATCGACGATCTCTGGTATAACTTCGGAGAACTCCTCCGAATTTGGGGATCTCCGCTGTATTATGCTTCATTGCTTGGGCTTCATGACCTGGCAGCGCAGATCATCGTCGAGCATCCGGAGCAAGTCAACGCGAGGGGCGGTTTCAATCACAGTCCACTGGCAGCGGCATTGCACAAGGGACACTTCGATGTGGCTGAGCTATTACACCGGCATGGCGCAGCCGTGGATGTTACCAATGATCGATCAAATCGGACTCTACTACATGCTGCGTCGTATGATGGACGTATCGATGTCGTGCAGTGGCTACTCGACCATGGCGCAGATGCGAATTCCCGGGATATTAGTCTTCTGACTCCAATTCATTTAGCCGCATTAACGGGATGCCTAGAGGTTGTTCGGATGCTACTGGGGCACAACGTACCCGTCAACACTGCGGACATCCAAGGCTATACTCCATTGCACTGCGCATCGATTCATGGTCACATGGAGATCGCGCGGCTACTACTCGAACATGGCGCGGAAATCAGCGCACAAGATAAGGAGTACTCGACGCCATTACATCTAGCATCATGCTGTGGTAAGCTCGAGGCTGTACGTCTGCTGCTTGACCGTGGCGCGAACGTGGAGGCTAAGAAGAAGGACGGAAGGACTCCATTGCACGAGGCGTCGTGGTTTGATGGGAAAAGAGATATTGTACGCCTGCTGCTCGACCACGGTGCAATCGCAAATGCCTCGGATATCGACGGATGGACCCCGTTGCACTTAGCATCATCCATAGGCAAGGTAGAGATTGTGCGCTTGCTGCTCGACCGTGGCGCGAACGTAGACTCCATGAATGAGGATGGAAGGACCCCATTACACGAGGCGTCGTCCAGTTTTAGCGGAACAGAGATCGTGCGATTGTTGCTTGACCACGACGCGAACACAAATGCCGGAGACAAAGACGGGTGGACTCCATTGCACGTAGCGTCATCCGAAGGAAAAACAAATATCGTGCGCTTACTGCTCGGCCATGGCGCGAGTGCAGATGCCAAGGACAATGAAGGAAAAACCCCATTCCAGGTCGCGTCAAGAGGGGCGATTAAGCAGATGTTGACAGAGCATGGTGGGCAATAGATAGCGTACTACATGTTGCTCCATAAATGTATGTCAAGTCATTGCGATAGTATAGGGTTCCCTTCTGTGGGTTTTCGTATGGTCATACTTGGAATCTACTCGGTCTCTTTGGGAGCAACAAGGGAGCAGCGGCGTGGAGCGTCGGTTGGTCTTTGAATGAACGCAGTACGAGGCGGCACGTGCTCGTTCCTCTTTTTTGTGCTCCGCATCTTTCCACCCAAGCTCTCGACCGGTTCAAAAACACGTTTTTTTTCGCCCGCCTGCCACGCCCAGTAATTGCACGGATAGGTGATGAACTCGACGAGGCCTCATGTTTTCCGACCTTCATCAGCTTGCTCCGGGAGAGCCCCCCCCACCCACCGACCTCGTCTCTGAAACGCAAACCTCTCATCCTGGATCGAGAAGCACTCCGTGCCTCCCCCCATCCCTCTGCATAGATATTGTTTCCTGCGCCAAGCGCCAGTCCCCTCCCGTCGCGGCGCCACACCGAACCTAAAATGGACAGCAAGGTACTAGTGACTCTCAAAGAGCACTTTCTCCGCGATTCACTTCGATAGACGTGGTGCCCCCGCTGCACCATGTACTTGATTTTTCGGTGTCCAGTTTCTATCTCTGGTGTTGCAACAACGACACTTCCCTGAGAGACACTGTGATCTGTTCGACTATGGGAAGCTTGGTCAGGCGCACATCCTCAAACTCAGTTGCGTGCTCGGGTACCAAGGGTGTCGCTGATTTCTTATTTCCTTTGGAGATGTGTAGGGGTGGGAACTGGATTCTTTGCACTCGTACTGAGCCCCTTTCCTGCGCAGTCATACTGCAGTGGACATCCCGCGCTCGTACCCCTTCTGCACAAGACTCACCTCTCCCCCTACGAATCCACTGCTGTTCCTATGACAGCTCTCGATGGGCTTTCTCCATGCTGCACAATGTTGACGTGATCAGCGCTGATGTGCCAGATGTGCTGCTTGTTGTGGACTGTGTTCACCACCCGCCCTGCCGTGATCGTGGTCGAGTTGCGGGCCGAAGACGTCCCACAGGAGTTCTTGCAAAGGTGGTCCGTGTTAGGGTAGCAAGTATGGAGCGTTGGTGAGGACTCGTTTGGTGGTTTACTGGGGAATGTGGGTCGGCTGGCGTGAAACCTGAAGTCATTCCCGTAGCGTGCGTCGTTCTTTTTATATTTTTATTGGAGGGAGTGTATATGATGCGTCTACGTGCGTCCGACCTACAGCTCTCGTATGTTTCTTGGCTATACCGCGGGCGAAAAGAAAAATCTGGTCTTGACAGCGAGAGTCATGATAGAAGCTTGGATAAAAGGCAATCTTGTTCTGGGAGGAGGAGGGGTCCAAATGACTTAGTGATGGGAAAGTTCGAACCATTCCAAATTAGTGTCCCTTTTTACCAAACCCCAAATTGGACTATGGGTTCAGTTTGGGAGGTTCTTGTTGCATTTCGGCACGCTCGACCCGGCCGACTCGAACCCCACCAAAAACAACACCGCCGCGATAATGCGCGGCGGCTCAAGGTCTACCGTCTCTGTAACCATTCCGACTCAAACACCTCAAGTTCCATAGGGGCCATTCCCCCTTTCAGCTACATTTCTCAACACCGCTTCGTCACATACTCCCCTGTTTCATGCCTGCAAAAGGCCCGTGCGTATTTATGTTCTCTTTACTGTACTTTATTCTTGTTTCTGTTAAAAATTTATCTACATTGTATTAAAGTGCGCTCATATGTACTCCAAATGATTATCTAGTTCTCCCTCCAAATTCCCTTGTGTGCCTCTTGAACTCCTCTCCAAAGCGAACTTGCTTCACCTTTGTACATCTTCGCTCGTGCTCTCTCATTATTCGACTCCGTGCTTTTCTCGTCGCCAATTGAACCGGCCCTTCGGATCTTATCACCTGACCGGCACACTTAGCCGGATCGCCCCTATCGCCCGACCTTTACACCAAGGTTATGGGCCCTGCCGCTGCAATTTAAATCCGACATTACCGAGAAAATCATCAGCGCGTACCTTTTCATTATCCGAAACCTCGCTTATCGTATTTGTCATCATGAGCAAAGATTACAAGCTTACCATCGTCAAACTGGCCACCGACGGATCCAACTGGGTCACCTTTAGAGACCGCATGGTCTGGGCGTTCGATAACCGAAGATGGTCCGAACATCTCACCAGCACCACGGTCCCCACTACTTGGACGCCAATCAATAGTGTTCCCCCTCAGGAACGCTGGGACGCAGAAGAAGCCGCCGCCAAGAATTTGATCGTGGCATCAGTACCCGATTACGTCTTCAACCGAATCAAGACGAAGACAAACACAAAAGATATCTGGGACGCCGTCAAGGAAATATTCCAGAAGAGATCGAAGATGATCGCCGTCGACCTGGGCTGGAAACTCTCAGGCACTAAACTAGGCAAAGATGAAGATGCTCGCGCTCATCTGACTCATCTCTTAGATATGCGAGAGCAGCTCGCTTCCATGGGGGCCACCAAGACCGACGATGAATTCGCGTCCATCATCCTCGGCTCACTCCCCCCCTCCTATGAGTCCCTCATCAATTCCATCAACTCAGCAGCCGATCAAGCGGACGAATCAGTCACACCCGATCGGGTAATCCGATTGGTTACCGATCAGTACGATCGGCGCGTCATCCAGAAAGGCAAGACTAATGGCCCAGAAGAGGCCTTCTTAGCCAACGGACAAAAACGCAACAAACGCAACGTTGAATGCCACAACTGCCATAGGCTTGGCCATTTCAAATCCGATTGTTGGGCCAAGGGAGGCAACAAAGAGGGCCAACGCCCGCCTCGAAGAGACAACAACTCAAGCTACAGCAATCACAACAACTCAGGCGACAATTGCGACAATCACGGCAATCGTAACAATCACAACGGCAATAACAACCGAAACAACAGGAACAGGAACAACAACCGTTCCGACAACACAAACTCGGCCAGCAATGACATCGAAGCTTGGGCTGCAATCGAGGAGATCGACGACGACTCCACTTCCCCCACTCCACAGGCCTCCGCGTACAGCGTGGGGCCACCTATCCAGCATCCCCCCATCGAGATCGAACTCTACGACTCCGGGGCATCTCGGCATATGTCACCCTTCCATCATTGTTTCATTAACTATCGATCTATTCCTCCCCGCGCTATTACCGCCGCTAACAAACATATTTTCTATGCAATAGGTACCGGGGACTTACAGATCGACGTCCCCAACGGGAACGTCACTACTCCCGTCCTGCTCCGTGACACCCTCCACGTGCCTGAAATGGCGCTTACTATTGTCTCTGTCGGCCGCATTACTGGAGCTGGGTACTCTGTATCTTTCAAGCGACAATTCTGCAAGATCAAGAATAGATCTGGCGACACCATAGGCAACATTCCTGCTAGCTCTAACGGCCTATACAAGGTCGAACACTCTTACTTGGTTGCTAGCGTCGGTTCTCCTATCGAGCAAGTTGACATCCACACCCTTCATCGTCGCCTCGGTCACATCTCGGCCGACGCTATTCGCTCACTCATTCGCAACAACGCCATCGAAGGCGTACAACTCATCGACGACGGTTCACCTATCATCTGTGACTCTTGTCAATACGCTAAGCTCACTCGGAAGGCTATTCGAGCTGAGTGCGAGGCTCCTCCAGCTCGGCACTTTGGAGTGGAGATCCATTCTGACCTCTGGGGACCTTCGCCTACCACTAGCTTAGGGGGCCGTTGATACTATGTCACATTCACCGATGACCACACTCGCTTCACTCGTGTCAACATCTTGCATACTAAAGATCAAACCTTGGATTCTTATCGCGCCTTTGCAGCTTGGGCTCGCACTCAGCACGGCGCCAAGATCAAGGCACTTAGATCGGACCGCGGCGGTGAGTATACCGGCCGCGAGTTCACTCGCTTCCTTCAGGACGAAGGAACCGAACCTCGCCTTACTACCCACGACACCCCGCAGCACAACGGAGTCGCGGAATCGCTTAACTGCAGACTCCTTGAACGTGTGCGGGCTATTCTCCATCACTCTGGCTTGCCCAAGACTCTCTGGGCTGAAGCACTCCAATTCGTGGTCTGGCTCAAGAACCGCACATCCACTCGGGCTCTTGGCAACAACACTACGCCCTACGAAATGCTCTACGGCAACAAACCGAACATCTCCGGTGTCCCCGAATGGGGACAAATCGTCTGGGTTCATTCTGGGACTGGCTCAAAACTCGACGTGCGCGGTATTGAAGCGCATTGGGTCGGTTACGACACGGACAGCACTCACGCACATCGCGTCTACTGGCCCAACAAGAACTCAATCTCAGTCGAACGCAACATCAAGTTCACCTCCCCTCTTACGGTTATCAACATCGGCCAGCCACGCATCGTTCCCGCGCCGCAACCAGCTGCGGCGCAAGCACCACCCGCTGGACATCAAGCACCACCGGCGCCTCAAGCGCCTCATCCTTTCCCTCCTACCACAGCACCGGTACCTATCCAACTGGTACTGTTCACACCTCAACAGCAGCAGCAACTTCCCGAAGAAGCAAGCCGGGAAATCACGCCTCAAGTCCCGGGCGGAATGCCCTCGTATCGCTCACCTTCCGCCCTCACCCCTCTCACACCATCCACCACCTCATCGGTTCCACCTCAAGAAGAAGAAACATCAACCAAGCAGCGGCAACAAGTGCCACCGCCTGCCAAGGGCAAGGCAAAAACCAAGGAACCTCAAGAACCGACGCGCAAGTCATTGCGCATCCCCAAACCAACATTCAAAGTCACTGGGCTCTTCACCAAAGGAGCTCAACCCGAAGCCGAAGAAGAACAGCCAAGCGCAGCAGCCCGGAAATGGTTCCACCCGGACTGGCCCGGAGACGATGGTGCAAGCGCGCATGCGGCTGACAATTTCACTCCAGAGTACGCCTTCCTCGCGGAAAACGAGGAACTTATGGAAGCTGCCCTCAACGATTCACAAGACGATCCCAAGACACTTGCTCAAGCGCGATCTCGCTCAGACTGGCCCAAGTGGCAGGAAGTGATGGATCGCGAAATTGCAACCCTCGAAGAAGCCAGGACTTGGTCAACAGTCCCCAGACCCGCCGGCAAGAACATCGTCGGCAGCAAGTGGGTCTTCCGCATCAAACGGAAGGCCGACGGGTCCATCAAGAAGTACAAAGCACGCCTCGTAGCGCGCGGATTCACGCAAAAGTTCGGTATTGATTACTTTGATACCTTTTCCCCAGTCGCATGGCTCGCAAGCTTCCGCACCATTCTCGCCATCGCCGCTTGCAACGACTGGGATATTGACACCTTCGACTTCAACGGCGCTTACCTCAACGGAGAATTAGATGACGATGAAGATATTTATATGCAAGCACCCCCCGGATACGACACTCAGGGGGAGTTGGTCAAGCATCTCCACAAGTCACTTTACGGACTCAAGCAAGCCGGCCGCAAGTGGTACGATACCCTGCGCCGCGCTCTCATGGACCTGGGATTCGGCATCAACAACGCTGATCCCGGCGTTTTCTTCATTCACGACAAAAACCACATCACTATCCTTGCAGTCCATGTTGACGATTGTATGATCACAGGTAGCTCAGACGAGCTTATTCGATATTACAAGCACGAGCTCAACGCCCGCTATTCTCTCACCGACCTCGGCCCCATTCACTGGCTACTCGGAATCAAGATCATCCGCGACCGTAAGGCGCGGACCATTTCCCTCTCCCAGACATCATACATCGACACCATACTCTCTCGCTTTTCTCTCAGCGACACAAAACCGGTCGCCACCCCCATCATTCCCGGGGCGTCTTACAGCAAATCCGACGCACCCTCTGACGCCACCGAAGCGGCGCATATGAAGAAAGTCCCTTACCGCGAGGCCGTCGGCAGCCTCATGTATGCCGCCATCGCCACTCACCCCGACATCACTTTCGCCATCTCTACTCTATCCCAATTCCTCAGCAATCTGGGCGAGATCCACTGGGAAGGCGTGAAGCGTGTCTTCCGCTATCTCGCCGGCACTAAACATCATTCCCTTACCTTCGGCAACGAACACCACGACCTTCTGGGATTCACTGACGCAGATGGCGCATCCCAGGACCACCGCCATGCGATATCTGGCTTCGCTTTTCTCATCGACGGCGGAGCAGTCGCATGGGCCTTGCGGAAACAAGAAATCATCACCCTTTCCACCACCGAGGCCGAATATGTCGCCGCAACTCATGCGGCAAAAGAATGTATCTGGCTCAGGAGACTCACTGAGCCATTCTTCGGCACATCTCTTTCCCCCACTCCTCTTCATTGCGACAACCAGGCCGCGCTTCATCTTGCCACTCAAGACAACTACCACGCGCGCACCAAACACATCGATATACGCTTTCATTTCATTCGCCAAACCATTTCCGACGGGCTCATCAACATCAAGTATTGCCCGACCGAAGACATGACCGCGGACATCCTCACCAAGCCGCTAGCGAAGTTCAAGGTCACGTTTCACTCGCAGAACCTCGGACTCTGTCGAGCGTGAGGGGGAGTGTTGCATTTCGGCACGCTCGACCCGGCCGACTCGAACCCCACCAAAAACAACACCGCCGCGATAATGCGTGGCGGCTCAAGGTCTACTGTCTCTGTAACCATTCCGACTCAAACACCTCAAGTTCCATAGGGGCCATTCCCCCTTTCAGCTACATTTCTCAACACCGCTTCGTCACATACTCCCCTGTTTCATGCCTGCAAAATGCCCGTGCATATTTATGTTCTCTTTACTGTACTTTATTCTTGTTTCTGTTAAAAATTTATCTACATTGTATTAAAGCGCGCTCGTATGTACTCCAAATGATTATCTAGTTCTCCCTCCAAATTCCCTCGTGTGCCTCTTGAACTCCTCTCTGTAGCGGTATGACTTATCGCTTACAACTAGACCAAGGTGAAGGTTAGTGAACTGAACTGGTATACACCCAAGCCTAGCGCGGAGACAAGTCACGCGCCGAACGTACAGTCACTGTGGAGAATATGCACACGTGAGACCTTTATACAAGGTCAAAGGCAAGGTGATCACGCAGTGGCACGCTGAGTGGAGAACCAAGAGGACAAGTTAACATTGGAGAGGTAAGGGAAGTACAAGGAAATACGCACCTGAGTGGAGAACCAAGAGGACAAGTTGGTTCCACTCAGGACGCTACATGAGGGTTTATATACTATGCTGCGGCTGAGTTCGAATTACTATAGAACCTTGTTACTAAAGGTATATGTAATAGTAATGAGTCAGACGCTGACACGTCGTGTCTAATAATAGCGTTATCTATGGTGCTGACTGATGCACAGTCATTAACGCTGACAGAACAGTGACGTGTCCTTATCTATGAGTCATAACCCTATAACAACGTAGTCTAGAACTATCTAGAATGTTCCCTGCTTATCGTCCAATGAGAAACTACTGTACTAATAAGGAAGGTGACCTAAAGAGGTAACATCCGATAAGGAAGTTACTATCCCAGGGTCACGTGCTTTATAGGTGCACATGTTGGCATCACGTGACTAACCATCTTATCATATCTAATGATAAGGACTTGGACGTTTGACACAACGTTGGAGACTCGTATCTCTACCAAATAAATCCGTAAAAATACGGAAAAATAAGGCGAAAATAGAGCGTCCGTGACACTCTCCAAAGCGAACTTGCTTCGCCTTTGTACATCTTCGCTCGTGCTCTCTCATTATTCGACTCCGCGCTTTTCTCGTCGCCAATTGAACCGGCCCTTCGGATCTTATCACCCGACCGGCACACTTAGCCGGATCGCCCCTATCGCCCGACCTTTACACCAGTTCTTTGGTCTAGCCAAATCCCTGAACAGAATGAACCCCTGAACAGACCCTCAGTCCAGTTTAGGGTCCAGAAAAAAAGAGTCTGAACCAGTCCGAACCTGAAATAAACCGAACTTTCCCATCCCTAAAATGACTTGACCACTCAACGACACTCGTATATGCGCTTTAGCATACGTTTTTTTTTTCACTCAGTTCATCCATTATGACAGGGATAGTACCTAAGCGGATAATTAGAGTACAGTATATCGGTGAGCTTGCCAGTGAGGTCCAGCTATTACTCTGGAGTGGACATTTCCACGTGCCTGATAGGACCCAGTTTCACCACCCAGATTCCTGAAACTACTCGACATTCTCTTAACGGACGGCCTCTGGACCTTACTGAATGCCGAGCTGCCATCAGATCTCCCGTGATATGATTCCGTTGAGACAGCGATTACAGGACCTTGATGGATGGCGGGTGTGTTCGATGGCCGGCCGCGGGCCACAGGCTTGAGATCTCGGCAAATATGCTCATGGGGTTCGCGAAACGCCACTCGCCAAAAAACGATTACCGGTTCGAGTGAATGGCCACAGAAGCAGCATGACCATCCGCTGCCCTCTCGAGATCCTAACTGCCATTTTCGAACAGGTCGATGACGTCCGTGACCTGCGCCATGTGTGGACCACTTGCCGCACTTTCTGTGCTGCCGCCATGCCCCTTACATTCCGCATCCTTTCTGTGATCGCATCCACGCCTTGTGTGACGATCTAACCGACGAGAAGCACCCTCTGCAAGAGGCGCGCTGAGGTACGTTGCCTCTACCCATGTGCTTCCCTTCCCTGATTCCCATCCTCCAGTGCTGGAAGAGAATAGGAAGCCGAGAAAGACGGAGAGAAATTCGCGCAGTTCAAGCAGACGTTCTTTGACTTGCGCGGCGAGGTTGGCGCAGGATGGCACGTGCCCCCCGGCGTGCTCGTTCTCTCTCTCAGGCTCTCTACCCGAACCCTGCACAGAACTGGACTGATCTACGACAGGCAGTGCTCGACCGGCTCAAATCCGAGAATATGGCGTTCCTCTAGCACCTCCCCACGCTCGAAAACGCGCCCACCAACCCCGACCCGGGTGCAAATGGCGAGGGGCAGATGATGCCAGTGCCGTGCGCGGTATGGACAGCGGTCTGCGAGGAAAGGGCGCAGCTCGAGGCGGAGCTCAAGAAGTGCGGCTAGTGCATGCTCTGCCTGCGACAGGTGTGTTGAGACGCGACTGTTAAAGTCACATGTCTCGTGGGATCTGATTGAGTCAGCCCACATACTATATACGGTATCTGTCCCTTATGGACTTATGGACACTCCGGACTCATACGGACCGCTTTTGTTTATCTTTATTGTTAGATCCATATATGGTTCTTATTGTTCTTTTTATTGTTAAGATACCGGAATTGTCTGCTTTAGGCAGCTATTGTTCTCTGCCATCCAATGGCATTTCTCCCTCTGGCGCACAGACCACCTGTATTGTGTTTGGGTCACCAGTGCGCACAGACCATTATTAGCTAAGCGTCCTGTATATAAGGACTGCTGTTTCCGCCTCTACACTTCAGAGTTCCCTTCACCTCTGAAGTGTAAGTTCCTTTCTCTTTACCTCTCTTATTACCTTTACTCATAGGCGTTGCTTCTTTATAGTAACTTGTCCCACTAGGTATGCAGTTGTAATAGAGTTCCCTTCACCTCTGAAGTTAACTTGTCCCACTAGCTGCCCAAGCTTATTTCTTGCTTGTTAGTTCTGCGCTTCAACAGGTTATGGGCCCTGACGCCTAATAACTAACTTGCTTTATCAGATCTACTTGTGTCATCTTGCTCTCTCAGCCGACCACATATTTTTTGTCGTCACCCACACTTTCAGTGAGCATCCTCTACCCTCTTTCGACACACCCTTCTTTCTCGTCCACCATGACTTCGGTCATGTGCCATTTTGGCTAGCCTCTTAAGGAGGTTCTCATGAGAGGTTTTATACAACCTCAAATTCCTCTGTGCGCACTACCATATCTTCTATACCCGGTTTTCGTCCGGAAGTGCTTTCATAGGCCAATAGGGGAAGACCCTTGCGGCTATAGGCCTCTCTAATGGTTGGGTGATACTCGGTTAATACCTGGGTCACTTTAAGGGGTGTGAAGGCCTGGTTAATAGTCAAACCCAGAAGTCCTTCCCTCTGATACAACTAGGAGACGCTACTTAGTACTATACATAGTAGCTATGACTAGACCTCTGCTAGGAGAAGTATTCGCTCCCTTTGTGCAGGATTCGCTGCATAGCATGTATCACTAGTCTAGTTACTTAGTACCAAGACCCTTAATGGTCTGTTCTAGAGACTCCACAGACGGAAGATTCAGTTGTTATGGGAGTTGATCCCTATCACTGTCTCTTGAACTTGCTGTTGGCTCCTCTCTAGGGTACTACCCTTTACTATAGATCCTTAGTAGCCCCAGCATCAAGGCTGTAAGGCTGAGGGATACAGAGACTTAGTAGTCCTTCGCCGGACCAAAAGCTCCTATTCCGTCGAAGCCAACAAAGCTGTTGCATGACTATTACCCATAGTAACATTTGGGCTTTGTGGATCTTAGTATAAGGCAGCCATCAGTACAATGATTCCACTATTTAATTATATCCAAGTCGCACATACTTGAGGCATGACACCATATGTGTTATGGAGTATAGCGCTCCTATGGCAGGACATTTATCTTCTCTACCAAGATCTGAGCTGGTTCTGACTGCTCCTCGGAACCAGATACACAAAACATCTCAAATGTCTTTCCATCTCGTCTTCCCTCCGTCCGTCACCCTCGCCAAGTTGGATGGCACCAACTGGCAGACTTGGTCTGCCACCTTCACCTCCCTTATGTTGATGAATGGGTGCAGCAGGCACCTTACACACGGTGCTCCTGCCTCTGTGCCCCAACATCCCCCTCTCGCAGCAGGTGCTGTGGGGCCCACTGGCCCTACAGATGAGGGACTCGCCATCCTTGCCCTCTGGGCAAAACAAGAGGAGGTCATCACTGGCCTCTTATTTTTATCAGTGACAACGGAGGTCTTATCTGGTATTCACTCTTCCCACATCTTCCCAACTGTCCACGACAAGTTTGTGGAGTTGGAGAACCTCTATGGTCAGGTTGGCTCTATGGCCACCTTTAATATTTGGGTGGGCTTGGCAAATACCAAGCTTCAGGAGGGTAGCCCCTTCCTGCCTCAGCTCCAAAAAATGCTGGACCTGAGGAACACCCTGGTGGAACAAGGGATGCCCATCTCGGACATGCAAATGTCCTTCATTCTTCTAGACGCGCTCCCCCCATCTTACAGCACCATAGCTGGCACCATCCTGGCCTCTGGTCCCCCCTCTAACCTCCAACCTCAGGACCTCATCAACAGGTTCATCAATGAGGAATCTCGTCTCGCCGGTCCCGTGGCGTCCTACAACAAGGTCGCCCCCGTTAAGAAACCTTCGGCCCCTCACGCTCATGAGGCGCGGCCATCGGGCAGCTCTGTGTCTTCGGACATAATCTGCCATTACTGCAAAAAACCTGGCCATAAAAAGCCAGAATGTTACAAACTCAAACGGGACCAGGAGAATGCTAAGAAGGGGAAGGCAGGACAGCGGGCAAAAGCCGCCCAGAATACCACAGTAGAGGTGCCGGACTCACTTCCGGCAAACAGGTTAAATAGCATACCTGTACCAAAGAGCCGACTATTTACTATAGTCAATGGCTCTGGCAAAATAGAGGAGGTACATGAAGTACCTCAGGTTTCCCTTTACACGATGGGTACACACAGTACCCAGATTGCATCAAAATGGATGATGGACAGTGGGGCGTCAGCACACTTTACCCCTCACATAGAAGACTACGACACCTACACCCCTCACAAAGGTGTTGAAGTACTTCTAGGAGATAACTCCTTGCTAAGGAGTGTTGGTACTGGAACAGTAACAATTCATACCAACTTTGGGTACGACCTAAAAATCTCCAATGTGCTGCACCTACCCAATACGCATTCGCGTATACTGTCCACCCCTGCCCTAACAGCTAAGGGGGCCATAGTAAGTTTTGATGCCACTACCTTTGCTATAAGGTATGATGGGAAAACCATTGCGGAAGGACACAAGGCTTCAGGCCTATATTGGCTTGATGGGCACCATAAAGTAAATGCCCAAGCAACTGCATCTGCTAGCCTTGATGTCTGGCATCAGCGCATGGGACATATGTCCAAAGAAGCGCTTCAAAGATATGCTCCGAAGTCCGTAAAAGGACTTAACATAGATGAATCCCCTGAGGAAGAAGGTCCCTGTCATGGGTGTGAACTTGGCAAGTCCACCCGCAAACCTTTTCCTCCTTCCCAGAAGCGTGCACAAGAATCCCTTGAACTTGTACACAGTGACCTTGTTGGCCCACTACAGAGTAACTCTATCCAGGGCAACAAATACTTCGCCACCTTCATCGATGACTTCTCAAAAGCTGCAGTTGTCATCCCTATGAAGTCCAAAGATGAGTTTACGGGTGCCTTCCTACACTACAAGGCATGGGCTGAAAAACAACAAAATAAGCCCATTAAAACCCTGCACTCAGATCGTGGTGGCGAGTATGTCAACAATGTCCTTAAAGACATTCTTCTGGAGGAAGGGATCGAGCATATGCTTACAATGCCTTATTCTCCACAACAGAACGGGAGAGCCGAGCGGTTTAACCGCACTATCATGGAAAAAGGCACCAGCATGCTTCATCATGCAGGTCTTAGCCTTGGCTTTTGGGAACAGGCAGTTCAAACTGCAGTGCACATCTATAATCGCACTCCCACCCGTTCTAATGAGTGGAAAACTCTGCTGGAGCTCTGGGATGGTACAGTCCCAGATGTCTCTTACCTTAGAGTATTTGGCTGCAAAGCCTACTATCATGTACCAGAACACAACCGGCGCAAACTAGATCCTAAATCAAAGGAAGCCGTGTTTGTGGGCTATGAACCCAATTCAAAGGGTTACAAACTCTGGGATAGACATAGCCGGTGCTTCGTCTCTTCACGAGATGTTACATTTGACGAAGCTACCTTCCCATCCCTGAGTGACCTGACTAGTCACTCCAACCAACCAATCACTTCTCCCGTGTCCGGCGAACCTGCTAAAGGGGCTGCTGTTGCCGGTGAGATATTCTTTGTAGTGCCTAGTCAGCCTACGCCAGCTGTTGCCCCTGCGGCACCTCAGACACCAGTCTTTGTTCTACCACCTGTCCAGGTGCCCGCAGTACCAGTACAACAGCCTAGCACACCCCCCAACACCTCTCCAAATCCCGCCGACCAGACAATCTATCATACTCCCCCGTCCCAAGCTCCTGCTCCTACTACCCCAAGGCGCCCTCGCACTCGTTCGCAAGGGAGACCGCCTGTAGTAACTGCCCCCATCCCTGCCCCCAACTTCAACAGGGACATTTCTCCTTCTAGGGAAACACCTAGATCTCCGAGAAATAGGACAGTCACTTCGCCCCCTCGCCCAAGGCGTGGGACAAGGGTACGATTCACAAATCCTCGCTACTACACAGAGGAGAACGATGAATTTGTGCCTGGGAGCAGTAGGCTGGGAATGATGGATTTGCTGAACGCTGCTGAGGTTCCTGGCTACAAGGACCCGCAGACTTTTAAGCAAGCCATGGAGTCTGATCAAGCTGTTGATTGGCTTGAAGCGTGCCAGTATGAACTGGACGCTCTCGACAAGCTTGATGTCTGGAGGCTTGAACCCCTTCCTGAAGGAAGGAAGGTGGTTAAATGTAAATGGGTGTTTAAAAAGAAAGCAGATGGACGCTTTCGTGCTAGGCTAGTGGCAAAAGGGTTCACCCAACTAGAGGGGGTGGATTTTGACGAAACCTTCTCCCCAGTTGCCCGCTTCGAGTCCTTACGACTCCTTCTTGCGTTGGCTACGCTTGAAGACTGGCATATTCACCAGATGGATGTCAAATCGGCATTCCTTCATGGGGAACTGGAGGAAGAAATTTATATGGAGCAACCAGTCGGTTTCGTCACTGCTGGCTCCGAGCACCTTGTGTGCCGGCTACAGAAGGCCCTCTATGGCCTGAAACAAGCTTCCCGCGCATGGAATGTGCAGTTCCATGGGGTCTTAGTCGACCTAGGCTTCACGCGGACGTACTCTGATGCAGGAGTATATGTGTATCATCTTCAAGAGGGGGGTGATACACTTTTCGTGATCTTATATGTAGATGACATCACCATACTCGGAAGTTCCTTATCAAAGATTAAAGATCTGAAGGACTCTCTATCTAGTTGATATGAGATGACCGATCTGGGAGAGATCCAATCCTAT
The DNA here is from genome assembly GCA_025766275.1 of Lactarius indigo. Lineage (NCBI taxonomy): Eukaryota > Fungi > Basidiomycota > Agaricomycetes > Russulales > Russulaceae > Lactarius > Lactarius indigo. Next base: position 548,113 of record JAFKAC010000022.1, on the reverse strand, counting down.
CTTGGTGTTAACATCACCAGAGATCGTGCTAATCGCACCATGGAGATCAACCAGTCAGACTACATCCGCGATGTGGTGGAACACTTTGGAATGTCTGATTCCAATCCAGTATATACCCCTCTTCCGTCTGGCGCCGAGGCACACTTGATCAAGTACACAGATCAGGCCTCTACTTCTGAGATTAAGAAGTATCAACAGATTATTGGGTCTCTGCTATATGCGCAGATTGGAAGCAGACCCGATATTTCCTTCACTGTTGCGCGCCTTAGCCAATTCGCTTCCAACCCCTCACCTCAGCATTTACGCCTAGCCAAGTATGTCCTTGCTTATCTAAATAGCACCAAGGACTACTCGTTACGCTATGCTGGAGGGAATGGCAATGGTGGAGAAGGCCTTCACGGCTACTGCGACGCTTCCTGGGGAGATCAGGAAGAAAAGCACTCCACTTCAGGTTTTGTCTACCTGCTTGCAAATGGAGCCATTTCATGGTGCACCAGAAAGCAAAAGACAATTGCGCAGTCTACCACTGAGGCAGAATACATGAGCCTCTCAGACGCCTCTAATCAGGCTCAGTGGTATGCCACTTTCCTTGGAGAACTAGGGTACGAGGTATCCTCCCCCATTCCTCTGCACTGTGACAATAAGGGTGCTGTGGACCTAGCTCTCAACCCTGTCACCGGGAGACGCTCAAAACACATCCTGATCAAACACCATGTAGTCAGGGAGTACGTAGAGAACAAGGTCATACACCTGATACGTACACCCACAGGGGAAATGGTTGCAGATGGACTTACTAAGTCACTGCCCAGAGAACCCTTTGAAAAAATGGTTGTTGATCTAGGAATGGTGTAAAGATGGGTTCTAGGACGTCGAACTGTTGTGTATACTAGCAACAGAACTCCTAGTTTAATAGCTAAGAAAAAACCCTTCTTAGAGAACTGAAGAAGTTGGACCTGTTCCAACTTATCTCCCAGCTCATGGCTCTTCAAAAAGTAGTTCTTCAGAACTACATTATCCTCATAGAGCAGTGCATGAAGACCTCCAAGAGGTTGTCCTTTAACAGGACTTCTGCGTACATAGATTCTTTCTAACCAGAGAATCAAAACATTTCTCATAGTACAGTAAAGCAATAAAGTGTCCTGCCAAGGCACTTTCATTCAATGCTTGCACCACTCTTGTGGACTGTCTCTATCATGGAGGGATGTTGAGACGCGACTGTTAAAGTCACATGTCTCGTGGGATCTGATTGAGTCAGCCCACATACTATATACGGTATCTGTCCCTTATGGACTTATGGACACTCCGGACTCATACGGACCGCTTTTGTTTATCTTTATTGTTAGATCCATATATGGTTCTTATTGTTCTTTTTATTGTTAAGATACCGGAATTGTCTGCTTTAGGCAGCTATTGTTCTCTGCCATCCAATGGCATTTCTCCCTCTGGCGCACAGACCACCTGTATTGTGTTTGGGTCACCAGTGCGCACAGACCATTATTAGCTAAGCGTCCTGTATATAAGGACTGCTGTTTCCGCCTCTACACTTCAGAGTTCCCTTCACCTCTGAAGTGTAAGTTCCTTTCTCTTTACCTCTCTTATTACCTTTACTCATAGGCGTTGCTTCTTTATAGTAACTTGTCCCACTAGGTATGCAGTTGTAATAGAGTTCCCTTCACCTCTGAAGTTAACTTGTCCCACTAGCTGCCCAAGCTTATTTCTTGCTTGTTAGTTCTGCGCTTCAACAAGGTGTTCGCGGGCAAGACGGCTGAGTTTCGCGAGGCGCTCTCGGTGATCTTTGGCGTTAAGCTCATGTTCTGCGATAATGGACAGGTGCGTGTCACGTCGCAGTACGACCTCGGAGCCACGTTCATATTCCAGCCTTTTCCAAAGGACGAAGGTGGAGGAGAGGCACGCATGCAGCTCGTCGCGCAGGGCGAGGGTGGCCCGCTAGAGTTGCTGCAGTTCATGCGGAACTGGGTCGAGATCAAACAGGGCATTCCGTGCTCCTCAGTGAGCTTCACGCTCGAGTCCTACGACAAGTGGTAGCGCGATCAGCAATAGGTGGTAGTGTGAGCAGCGAACGAACGAACGATCCAAATTACTTAGTTGTACTCTGCGAGTCTGTCCGAGATAAACGGGCCCTCATCCAACGTCTGTGTGATTTTGTTTGAGCGAGCACGCACAGATAGCAATTGGAGAGAAAATAGCGGATGGTATTATGCAGACAATAAAAAGGCGGTGTTCTCCTGGGAATTATAGGAAAGATCCACGCAAAATATCCATCGATTCGCTCTAGATTGTCAGGTATCGTCATTCACTTGGTGTCCATGCATGCATGCTTAGTTTCGTTCGCCCTGCCGTTCTCGTGCGCCCCGTTGGCGAGAGCGGAAAAGTAATTGAGTTTCGCAAGAGGATCTGCGCGGATTGTCTTGCTCCCTTCCTTCCAGTTCGTCAGACAAACTTCGCCGTGAGCGTCCTTCGAATCACCGCACCACGTCAGCACGCCATCCGCTGACGACGAAGAAAAAAGAACTTACGGTGAACCGGAGCGCCTACACGAGACGCAACGCATCGTTGACGGACCGTCTGACGGGCCGGTCATTCGTCGTGATCCACTTACAAGATTGGTATCACCATCAGATCAGTCGTCGACAGCCCCGAGTAAGGAGAGAACCGTACCTGAGTATACCCTTGGAGTCAATCAGGTAGCTCGCGCGGAACGTGATCCCTTTGACCTCGATCAGAGACCCATTTGTAACTTGGCTCAGCTCAAGAGAAGGCTTACCGAGCACCATAGTGCCGAGACTGGTAAGTTGGGGGAGCGCGTCGTTGAACGCGAGGATTTCGGTAGGTCAGACAAAGGTAAAGTCACTACAGCTAGATGAACAAAAGGTTGGGGCGAGTGAGACAGAGGGCGCGCGAGGATTTTGGGACGTGTGTACAGAGGGTAGGACATCGGGATCACCCTGAGATAGATAGGTCAGAAAAAGGCGAGCTGAGAGAAACACGTAAATAGCTACCATTGACCGAGGTATTCCGCCAAAGAGACCTCCTTGAAAGCACCATCTACGAGAGCAGTGGCGCTGAATACCGGCGCAGGGCTCTGGATAGCGGGAGACATCTTGGTACTGTAGTTGGTAGAGAAAAAAGCGGGGAGGTGTTCGATACGGTGGTCGTCGCGAGCGCCGCGAGGTGAGGTACGCTAGCTAGCCATGCGAGTTGTGCGGCGGCGCTAAACGCTTCAGGACACGAGTAAAGACGGGCAACTAGGGGCATGGGACATGAGCCAAGACGAGTGAGAGTGGGATCGGAGGGCTCTGGCTCACCTGGTGTCGGGCAAGCCGTGGCTTACGTGGCTAAGATGTCTGTGAGGTAGTCACGATGACGTACTGGGTTGGTGGTGGTGGAGGTGCATGCGTGGACTGGGTTGGAGAGCGCAGGAATGGAAGTGCGGGCGCGGGTGGGGCGTGTTTGGAAGGAGGACCGGGCGCTGAGCAGGATAATTTTTGTTGGTACGCTCGGGGACATTTCAGACATACGCGGGAAGGAAGGTAAGACGGGCAATTCGGCGCAGGCCATGTCTAGCTCGGAGATAATGCTGCCATGTCGGTACGGCGGATATCAGCGGTGGCGAGCGGCTAGGAGAGCGGGGCGTGGGACACTGGAGATGTGGGGAAATAGTCTTGGAGGAGCGTCCTCATCCCCAGGGGGAATACAACATGGAAGCAGTGTTGTCCGCCGACGTAGGGATATCGAAATGGAGGACTGAGATCTGAGATGTCGAAGAGATCATAGACGATGGTGAGTGCACGAGACTGGGCGTGTCTTGATGCCGTGATTTTTGAGACTGCTCGAGCCTACGCGAAGGACGGTGTGCAAGGAGTCGTAAGGGGGGGAGACTGGCTGAGAGTAAGGCCGCGTAAGTAGAATAGGAATGGGAATTTTGGAGCCGGAAATAGAAGATCTACGGAGGTGGGTGGCCATCCCAGTGGCTACAGAGCGGCGCATTCTCGTCGATCTTGGTTCTTCGATTCTAATTCTGACCATGTCTTGACGATCTTTGCGCCCCACCTTCGACCAAGACATTCCCGAGTTAGGCAAAGTGAACATGTTGACTTTGCGCTCCCTTCACACGACGTTCAGTACGAGCTGTACTGGATTGGGAGTAAAATGCCACCTCCTTCCAAGCAGACAACATTATCTCCTCTAGACTCGTCTGGCTTGAACTCGACTGAAGATCTCAGCAACCCTTAGTTTGAAAGCGTTTACTGGATGGTCGATGTAGAGATGGTGTGGGTCCTAACACAGCCGTGTGGGATACATTAGCAGACGGTGAGAGAAAACACGGCAAGTGACACGAACGTGTTGAAAATTCAAGCTTCAGACTGAGGTTTGGTGTGATGGTGTCCGGGAATGGGACCGGCGCATGGTAGAGGGAAACAAACATTGAAGCGTACAAGCTCTTGTGCATAGTGATGGGTAGCGATGTAAGCTGAACCGCATAGAAACTAGGCGGAAGTACGAAGTTCCCAAAGGGATGCCTGACCTGTTCGACTGACGGCGAGACCACGTGACTCTCTATGGACATATCGCCGATGCACCGAAATCCCTGTCACCATGCCTATTTACCTCGACCTGGAACCATGGAACCCGTTATTGCACTCAGTTTCCCTCCGAGGTAGCCAGTGACAAGGACAACCCCCGCATTTTTCCTGGCATCACTGCTTTTGAAAACATTGCCGGCCCGTCTACGCGTTGAGGCTGTGCGGGCGTTACCTGCCGAGCCTCGTGCCAATCGATTCAGGCGTTCCCACTCAGCCGCATCCCACCCTCGGTCCCAGTCTCCCAGTATCGTCGCAGTACCCTCAGACGCATTTCCTCGCTACTCTTGCCATGTCGCAGACGCCTCCCACGGCCTCCTCTTCTTCCAATTTACAAGCAATCTTCTGCGCTTCCCTCGACAACTACAAAAAGAAGACGAAGAAAGATCTTCTTGCGCATCCGTTGATGGCCCAGTTGCAGACCTGCAACTCCCCCGCCGACATCCTGGCCATCCTCCGCGCTCAAGTACAACAGTTCGAGCAATCTGCATCCGGCGATGACAGGTTGACGAGATGGTTGAATCCGACTGTCAACGTCTTATATGCCTTTTCTGCGGCGCTTGGGGAGGGCGTCGGATTGGTGAGCGCCATTCCGACGATCCTTCTACGATCTAATCTCCGATGTTATACTTTTTTTTTTTTTTTTTTCGAATCCATTTTTGTGCGCCTGAGGGAATAGTACCCTATGTAGCACTACACTCGTGAAATATACTACATGTCCGGAGCTCTCCACTTGTTATGTTCTACCCTTTCATCTTAATTCTCCCCTTTTCCGGAGCGGAAAAGCGTGGCTTCCTGTCAAGCGTTGAAGTTGGAGGGGCGTGATTGGACGCCGTGGCGCAAGGTGCGGCTGTGATTTGGGTGGGCTTGATGCGTGTATTAAGGCCGCTTCCTTCGTCTTCCGCCTTCTTCTACGAGTCTTGAGCGAACCTATTTAGGGTAAGTTCGGCAGGTTGTGGAGATGGGGTTTAGCGGGGATGAGGAAGGGGTTGATGGGGCGTGTTGGGTGGATGGGGCGTGTTGGATGGTTGGGGCGTGTTGGATGGGGGGGTGTTTCCTGCTGTCTCCTGCTGTCTCTCTTATCCTCTGCGCTTCCTCGTAAGCCTTTGTTGTCCTGCGTTAATCTCCCTGTGTCTTGTATGTACTTTGTTACTTGAATGACGGTCTTTGGGTTTGAAATTAGTTTCGCGAAGTCTGTTTCTGTGAGGTTTCGCTTCTTTGTGAGCATCCATCTTTCGTGTGCGTATGCTGGGCAGTCTAATAGGAAATGTTGGGCGCTCTCCGCGTGGAAACCGCAAGCTGGGCAGTTTGCTTTGTCGACTCTTTTGAATCTGAAGAGATATGCGTTCAGCGGGAAGTGCCCCACTCTCATCTGGTATATCCAGCTCGCTCCTTTCCTAGAGAGGTTCGGGGTGCTCGTCAGCTTAAGGAAGTTACTAGACGGAGAGGTAAACCCGAATCGTTTAAGTTTTTCGGCGCGCGGTGATAGAGACCATTCTGTCTTCCATATCTCTTTGAGTGCGCTTTTGCAGTGTTGTCTGGCGGCCGATTTGTTCTTCGGTAGTGGTTTCTTGAGCAGTTTTGACGATGTTATACTTCTAGGTGTTTTCACCGGCAAAAGTCATCTTCGCCGGTGCCGGAGTCCTTCTCCTGGTAGCTATTATCCTGGACCTCGCTTGCTCGAACTGTTCTGATACCGAACCTACACAGGCGGCAAAAGATGTCGTTGCGAGCCAAGATGCGCTCATCAATATCTTCGAGCAGATCGAAAGCTTCTTCAGGCGGCTGGAGGAGTACAGTGCGGTGCCGATGACGGAGGCGATGAAGGATATCAACGTGAAGATAATGGTCGAGGTTCTTGAAATATTTGGGATTGTGACGAAGGAGATGAAGCAGGGACGAGCGAGTAAGTCGATCCCTGCTGCCACGTTACCCATCGCTGATGGGTATTCAGAGAAATATCTAAAGAAATTGATCGGAAGGAGGGATGTCGAGGATGCGTTGATCAGACTGGATAGATTGACGCAGCAGGAGGTTCAGATGGCGATTGTGCAAGTCCTGAAAGTCGCACACGACGTCAAGGATGGGGTACAAACCGTCGGCGAGCAAGTACAGCGCGTCGGTGACAACGTCAATCTAGTTGTTGAAGGTGCGTTCATCACGTTAACTACTGACAAACGTAAACCCATATATGGCTAGATGGCAAGGTAATCAAAGCGACGACATTGGAAACGAACGCTCTAGTACAACAGGCAGCAAACTATATGGACCAAGAAAAGCGTTCGTGGTCCTTTAGCCCCACTACTTTTGCTTGCTGACTGAAATCCCACTGCAGGGAGCCAGATACGGACGAAGCACCGAAAGTGGCTGTCTCCGCCAGACCCATCCACTAATCAAAACCTCGCATCCACCATTCAACATCAAGGCACCGCAACGTGGTTCTTCCAAGGAAGTATATTCTTCGAATGGAAGTTCAAGTCGACCATATCCTTATTGTGGATCCACGGCAAACGTGCGCGCTTCCGTCCCTCTACATATTCCCAGATCCTGATCGCGTCTAATGATGGAAGCGGGTTCAGGGAAGAGTATCCTTTGGTTCGTTGTCATTTGTCGCGTTCCCCCTCAGCAACTTACACCACAAACTAGCTCCGCGATCATCCAAGACATCACTGCGTTGCGGGAGGCTGGACTGGCGTCGATGGCGTATTTCTATTTCGATTTCAAGGACACCGATAAACAAAACATCCGCAGCTTGCTTCCTTCCCTTCTCACACAGCTGTCCGCTCGTTCCGACAGCTGTTCCGACATACTCTCCCGTGTTTATAAGGCACATGATGGTGGCGCGCATAAGCCCAGAACTAGCACGTTGATTGGGTGTCTTAAAGAGATGCTCGCGCTACCTGGCCGAGGCCCAATCTACATCATCATTGATGCGTTAGACGAATGCCCCAATACCACTGGAATTCCGCCCGCCCGCAAACAGGTCCTTGATCTCATAAAGGACCTTATTGGCCTCCGGCTGTCAGATTTCCATATATGTATCACCAGCCGTCCAGAGGACGACATCCGGGCCGCGCTTGAGCCGCTAGCGTTTCACCCAGTTTCGATTCACGAGGAGAGCGGACAAAGGAAGGATATTGAAGATTATATCCGATCTGTGGTGTACGCGGAGTCAGATACGGCGATGAGGAGATGGAGGGAGAAGGACAGAGAACTTGTTATCGAGACGCTCACGGATAGAGCCGATGGAATGTAAGCATGTTCAAGGATGGCGATGATGGTTGCTGAGTATATGACAGGTTCCGGTGGGTTTTCTGTCAATTGGAAGTGTTGCAACATTGCCTTCCGCAAAGTATCCGGCGAACGCTGAACGAATTGCCGAAATCATTGGACGAGACATATGAGCGGGTATTGAAGGAGATCGGGATGGCCAACCGAGACCACGCTCATCGTCTCTTACAATGTCTCACCGCCGCCGCTCGTCCGCTGCGTATTGAGGAGTTGGCAGAAATACTTGCGCTCGACTTTGAAGTGGCCGAAGGAGCGACGCCGAAGTTGAGAGAGGACTGGCGATGGGAGGACCGACAACGAGCTGTGCTATCTACATGCTCGAGCCTGATCACCGAAGTCGACGATGGGGATTTGCGGGTGATCCAGTTCACGCATTTTTCGGTGAAGGAATTCTTGACTTCCGATCGGCTTGCAAATTCTAAAGGAGACGCTTCGTACTTTCATATCACTCTTGATTCCGCACACACGACCCTCGCGCAGGCTTGCTTGGGAACTCTACTCCAGTTGGACGTCAGGGTCAGCAATTGGCGGCTCGAAGATAGGTTCCCGTTGGCGAGATATGCCAGTCAGTATTGGGTGGAGCATGCACAGTTCGGGAAGGTGTCGTCACGGATTAAAGACGGGATACGACTCTTTTTTGACTCGACCAAATTACATTTTTACGCGTGGCCCCGGTTGTACGACATCGACGATCTCTGGAATGGCTTCGGAGATGATTTCCCAAAAAAACGTGGATCTCCGCTGTATTATACTTCATTGTGCGGGTTTCATGACCTGGCAGCGCAGATCGTCGTCGAGCATCCGGAGCAAGTCAATGCGAGGAGTGGTTATAATCACAGTCCACTGGCAGCGGCATTGCACAAGAGACACTTCGATGTGGCTGAGCTATTATACCGGCATGGCGCAGCCGTGGATGTTATCAATGAATATAATCGGACTCTACTACATGCTGCGTCGTGGAATGGACGTATCGATGTCGCACGGTGGCTACTCGACCATGGCGCAGATGCGAATTCCCGGGATATTGGTCTTGTAACTCCAATTCAATTAGCCGCATCCACGGGATGCCTAGAGGTCGTTCGGATGCTACTGGGGCACAACGTACCCGTCAACACTGCGAACTATCGAGGCCTTACTCCATTGCACGACGCATCAGATCGTGGTCACGTGAAGCTCGCTGGGCTACTACTCGAACATGGCGCGGAAATCAGCGCACAGGATATGGATTACTTCACGCCATTACATCTAGCATCACGTTGGGGGAGGCTCGAGGCTGTACGTCTACTGCTTGATCGTGGCGCGAACGCGGAGGCTAAGACGAAGGACGGAAGGACCCCATTGCACGAGGCGTCGTGGTTCGATGGCAAAAGAGATCTTGTACGCCTGCTGCTCGACCACGGTGCAAACGCAAATGCTTCGGATAACGACGGATGGACCCCGTTACACTTAGCGTCATCCATAGGCAAGGTAGAGATCGTACGCTTGCTGCTCGACCGTGGCGCGAACGTAGACTCCAAGATGGTGGATGGAAGTACCCCATTGCACCAGGCGTCGTCCAATCACGAAAAAGAGATCGCGCGCTTGCTGCTCGACCATGGCGCGAACGTAGACTCCAAGAAGGAAAATGGGAGGACCCCATTGCACGAGGCATCGGACTACGGCCCAATAGAAATGGTGCAATTGCTGCTCGACCACAACGCGATCGCAAATGCCGAAGACAAAGACAGGTGGACTCCATTGCACGTAGCGTCATCTGTAGGCAATGCGGAGATCGTGCGCTTGTTGCTCAACCGTGGTGCGAGTGCAGATACCAAGAACAACGAAGGGAAGGCCCCATTCCAGGTGGCATCAGGGTATGCCGGTCAAAAGGGCGTGATCCTACAGGTGTTGATGGAACACAGTGGACAGATAGAAAGAGTACTATAATTTCTATATATCAGCTTGATATCATGGGGGCTCCCTTATGCAGGTATTCATATACTCACACCGTGACTTGGAAAGTACTGTACGACGTGTTGTCACTTTGTACTGACCTACACTTGTACGAAGTTCTGCATTTTGCAAGGGACTGCGCGACAGATTGCGACACTTCGCACGGATCGCACTTCTCTTAACTCAGGACATGATCGGGTTATTTGGGCAGTGTTGCAACCCTCAGGCCCGACAACAGGATGAGAAGTATAATAGGGCTTGTCTAGGGGCTGGTATCCTAATGTCCCACAGCTGGGGTCTAAATGTGTGCGAGTCTCATTAACAAAGGAACAAGTATAGTATAAGGCTGCGGTGTCGACAACTTTACAAAGGCACATACGACTCTAGAGTCGTCTCTTTCCAAGTTGGCATCAAGGCTGGCATGACGGACTGTGGTCAGGAATCCGGAACGAGAACTTGCGCCGGACACTCCCATTGCCGGGACCCGCACCAATGAGAATGGATTATCTCTTTTGGCCTGGCACCGCAAGTGACGATTTCGCCTCGGATAGGCTCAAATGGGAACCGGTCGCACAGCCACCCGTCTCCCTCTCGAAGTTCTAACCGCCATTTTCGAGCAGGTCGACAATGTCCGCGACTTGTTCCACGTTCGGGCCGCCTGCCACACTTTCTGCGCCATTGCCACGCCCTTTGCGTTCCGCGTCCTTTCTGTAATTGCCACTGGAGATAGCTCCAAAAATATAAGACAACTCTTCGACGTCCCGGATATTGCGGCCCTTGTTAGGGAAGTCGCTTATCTCGACACAGGTGCTGATAGGAAGGGAAGAAGGCTAAAACATAGTGCGTCTTTTCATCCCCTCAACAAAATCACGACTTGTCTGTGTTTACCTGGGGGTCATGCTAGTCAGAACTAACGTCATCTGTGAACTGGCCGGTTCATTTTCTCGCATTCACCAGTTTCCCCGGCTCGAGGCCATCAACTTGACGCTCTACTAGCTCTATGATAACCTGCTTGGTTCCGATGGGCATGGTCGCCTTGCTGTCCAGGCATCGATCCTCGGCGCTCTCAAAGCTAGCTTCAGTATCTGTGCACCACCCAAGATGATGTCCCTCTCCCTGGAAAATCTGCGCATTTGGGACCTTTCCCCCCTCAAATCTCCCTCATTCCAGACCGTTCTAGCAGCTCAGAAGTGCCTTCTGATGTCCGTTCTCTCAGACTGCGCCCCTTACACATGCGTGTTTAATGCTCGCTGGTGCCATTTCTGGGGTACCCTCTGCCCTCCTATGATCCCCGCCCCAAGTCAGCATACCCCCACGGAGTTCACCCTGCCCAGCGACGCGCCTGTTGGGGCCTCATCCGAGCTGTCCCTCACCCGGCTGCACTTTCCGCTCCTCTGCAGGCTCTCTCTCGTTCATCTTCCAGTCCTCCATCGGAGAGTAGCCTTTCGTCCTGCGACACGCGGTCACCTTCACGCAGCTCGAGGTCCTCAAGTGCAAGCTGCCAACCCAATCTCATGGTCAGCAACACAGGAAAAGTGCGTACGATTCCTCTCCACCTTACTCAGCGACCTGGGCCTGCTCCGTTCCACCCATTCCCCGCCGTGTGACCCCCATTACGAAGACGTGACGATGGCGACTGGGCCCAGACTCTCGTCGCCCGTGTAGCTAGCAAATTTCGCCGTCCCATCCGCCGCATCAGAGCAGGCACCTGGCAGAAATGGCAAGAAGAAGGAGCAGCTGTCGCAGTTTTACGCCACTTTACTCAGACTTGGTGCACACGACTCGGTTGGCTGTCGCAGCTGGCCGGTCGAGGAGGATGGGCGTGGGCGCAAAGTAGAGGATAACTTATCATGGCGTAAAGCTGAGCTCGGCCTTGGGACACAGGCGGTCGCATTGAATCAGTTGGAATGTGTAATTTTCAAACTGGTTCAGAAGGATGGTGGTCAACTCGATTAAGTTCGCTAAAATCAATTTATGGTGCAGTTGAGTACCGTCTCTCGATATGATCTATTTACCTTCAATTGGGAACACCAGTCTGTCTATACTATTTTCAGATATCTATTCACCGTAAGGTTTTGCTGTGATCCGATTATATTGTACTCGGCCAACAGAAGAGCGAAGCACATGATTTGGGAGAGTTTTAACAAGTTTATGAGTTTCTGAGTACGTGTCGTATGTAGTGTGTGGTGAACGGAAAGGAGGAAACAAACGTATGCGCAAAGAAAATGTCCGAAAAGAGGGGAGAAAGAAGATCATACACGACTTTCGTTCACGCGTACCCGTTAAGGAAAGGCGACGCAGCGTAATGCCGATCCCAGCAGTGATCGCGCTCATAGTGTTAGACGCAACGGGCCTCCGTCCGCCTTCGCAGCCTCGGTCAGCAGAGAAGCCCGCAGGCGGAGCGTTCAAAGCGCCTGCACGTGCGGGAATAGCGAGCTGACCTGCTTGTACAGCGCTTGAAGAGAGACCTAGTACTGATCAGAACCAAAGCTATTGAGGGGGCCAGCTGATGCGTACCTCATCTGAAGTGCAGTCGAGACTCAGTTCGAGTACCTCGAGCCCCGCACTCGTATTTCCTAGCGCGCCCAATAACCGCTCGCATATACGCACATCCTCATCCGGTGCGAGAACGAGAACGAGCTCCCTCAATGAGTACCGAGCGCGGAAAATAAAGCCGCGCTGCGGGGGCCATCGTACAGCGCGCTCGTGATTGTAGCGTCACGCGGCGGGGCAGAAGAACATGTGTGAGCGCGGCAGCGAGGCCGGGGTTGCTATCGAGCACCGCAAGGTGCGGAGCAGCGGCGGGTGGGACGTCTTGCGCTGCAGGGGGCACGCCAATGAAGTGGGGTAGCGAGAAGTTTGTGAGACGTGCGCAGGCTGGCGCGGTAAGAAAGTCGTCGAGGAACGGATAGAGAAGCATGTCAGCAAGCAGCATCAGGTGCGTAAGTGTGCCTTGCGCCACGACGAGCAGCTCCGCATCGAAGGCCGGAAGCATCAGCACCGAGAAAGAGCGCATTGAGCGGAGGACCAGGGCCAGCGCGAGCACGAAGGACGGGCCGTGCGTGGGCGGGTAGGGATGCAGCATAGGGGTCGTCACAAGCGCTGCGAGGTGAAGTACGCCAACTAGCCGTGCGACACACGCATCGGTATTGTCAGCAAAGAAATCGAGCGTGCGCGGGTGGGGAGCGTATGGTACAGGGACCGGGTGCTGAGCGGGATGATGTTTGTCGGTATGCTCGGGAACATCTCGGACACGCGTGGGAAGGAAGGAATGACGGGAAAGTCGGTGCAGGCCATGTCCAGCTCGGATATAATGCTGCCACGTCGGCCGAGGCTGCTGGCGCGGTGAATATCTGGAGATGGAAGCGATGGCGAGCGGCCATGAGAGCAGAGCAACGGGACAACGAAGATGTGGGAAATGGCCTTGGAGGCGCGTCCTTGTCCCCTGGGGAAACACAACATGGAAGTAGTGGTTGTCCGCCGACGTAGTGATATCGAGAAGGAGGACTGAGATGTCGAAGAAGTCGTAGATGATGGTGAGCGCATGAGACCGGGCGTGACTTGATGTCGTAATTTTGAGACTGCTTGAACCTACGCGAAGGACCGTATAGTGCAAGGAGTCGTCGGGGGGGAGACTGGCTGGCTAGAAGTAAGGCTGCCAAAGTAGAATGTGAACGGGCATTTTGGAGCCGAAAATAGAAGATCTGCGGAGGTGGCATTCTCGTCGATCTTGGTTCTTCGATTCTAATTCCGTCCGCGTCTTGGCGATCTTCGGGTCCCACCTTCGATCAAGACATTCCCGAGTTAGGCAAACAAATGTTGAGTTTGCGCTTGTCTCCTCTAGACTCGTCAGACTTGAACTTGACCGAAAATCGCAGCAACCCTTGGTTTGAAAGCATTCGCTGGATGGTCTATGTAACACCGGTGTGGATCCTAACACTGTCATATGGAATAAATTAGCAGACGGCGAGAAAAAAATACGGCAAATGACACGAACGTGTTGAGCTTCAGACCTTCAGGCCCAGTCAAAACCCCGATGAACGAAACAGGATAGGAATGAATTCGATTGAATTGATTCAATCGAATTCAACTTTCCGGACTATATCCGATCAGATTCATTCGCGTATTGTAAATAATTGATATTTGTTGCATGCAATTGCACAACGATTGATTTCGCCCCTTGAATCTTATTGATATCCGTTGAATCTTACTGAATGTTGTTGAACCATGCACAAACGCGGAGAATTGAATTACAATGAGTTCAATTGATCTGAGTCCGTTCTACTGCAATACACGACAAAAGAATTCATTCTACACTACCAAGAAGCTACCAATTCGACCGAGGCTCCAGCGAGGTCTTCAAGCCGGCGTCGAGCCAGCAGTTTTCTTCTTTGTCCCCTCGAGTTCGCGCCGGGTATATGTCTGTAGATACAATTGGGTTAGATCGTGTCAGGTGAGAAATGGATGACTTACCATGCAGGTATCTTCGTCCAACTCGTTCCATATCTTCGCAAATTCATCGCATGTCACTTGATGGTCCTTGAGGAAGTCGATTGCGTAGAGGTTCCTATGGGGCTGTGTTAGGTCAAGTGGTCGAAATGATCCCGATACGTACCTCGCAGTTGTGCTCTTTCCGGGGCGCATGATGCCCGCTTTCTTCGTCTTGGTCTTCGAGGCGCTCTTATTGGTCTTGCTGGTCGCCTCCGAGGCATCGCCAGACGACGCTGCTCCAGGCGTTGGAGCACTCGTCACTGTGTCCGTCGCCGTCGTCGGCGCGTCGTCGGTTGTGTTGGTGGACTCGCGTTCGGGGCCGGGCTTTGCAGGGACGCCATTGGTGGCGGTCGACGGTGCACCTTCCGGAGCTTGGTCAGGGGTGCTTGCCATTGCGTCCATCATCTGTGCGTCGTTGTTTGTGCCGGCTGAGTCGGGACGGGGAGCAGGTCCTAGCAGGGTGTGGTCAGTAACTGTTGTTGTTGTGATAGCATAAAGAGCGTACCTTCCTGGGTTTGGATGTTGGCGTCTTCCGACGGCGGTACTGGAGGGGTAGTTGGGGCAGGAGTCTTCCGGACGATGTCGGCGCTGGGAATCAAGTTAGCGAAAATGGGTGTGTGGGGTCGCAGAGACGTACAGTGGGTTCGGGATAATCTTCGTCAAAGCATGTTGTTAGTCCCGTAGAATGCGAGTGGGATGATAGTGGACGTACTATGGACACCTCAGTGTCAGGGCCACCAGTCGTCGCAGTAGCATGTTGAGTATTGGATGGTCCCAGCAGACCTTCGGGGGCACCAGACGTCGTGGGACCCTGATCCTCATGCACGGTGGGTGTGTTGCCGCCGTCTGTTGCCGTAGGCACAATGGGTGGTGCAGGTTGGGTGGAAGGGGCGATGGTCGAGATTGGTGAGTCGAGGGTCGGACGAGAAGTGGACGGCGACGTGGGAGACGCACCACGTGTGTGCCGAGTGCCAGAGCGTGCATTGGAACGAGAAGTGGAGGGCGACATGGGGGACGCGCCACGTGTGTGCCGAGTGCCAGAGCGCGCATTGGATCGAGAAGTGGAGGGCGACATGGGGGACGCACCATGTGTGCGCCGAGTGCCAGAGCGTGTATTGGGTCGAGAAGTGGAGGGCGATGTTGCAGACGTGCTACGCGTGCGCCGAGCGACAGCGCGTGCCTTGGGTCGCACTGGAGGGCGGGATGGAGAAGAAACGGATGGGGTGGGATCATCGATGATCTCGTCGACGTCCTCTTCCTCATCGAAGTTGAAGTCCTCTTCCTCTTCGTCGTCATCAACGATCTGTCGGCGTGACCTGGGACCCGAGCTACGACCAATCCGGCGTGATTTCCGGGCCACCGCGGGGCTTGCAGTATGTGAGCGTTTCCGAACGCTATCAGTGGGAGTCTCGTTGTTGGGGTATCGCATCTGGTACCAGTGGGTGTAGTCGATTGTTGGGATGGAGTTGGCCTTGTAGTGAGAGTCGCAGAGTCGGAGGATAGGGTACTTAGCTTCGACCCTCCGCCAGTACTCTCGGTGACGCCACGGCTTCACCTTCCCCCACGGCTGTCCAATCGGTCTGTATTTATTGCACATAGATGCCCAGATTTCTTGGGAGTAGGCCCGTATGTTGGCCACCTCATGACCATCCAACATCGTCCCGTCTTCGTACTCGAGGAACCAAAATTGCCGGTTTTCACCTGTGGCCGCTGGTCCTCTGCGCACGGAACCATTTGATGAGAACTCCTTTCGTCGATTGAATTCCGCTCTTTGTTGATGCTTGAACCAGTAGTTGATCGCGGGGAAATCCGCAGGATCCATGTCGGAGGGGGGTTCGTCGATCTCGTCGATATTGGCGGCAGGCGGGTTCGGGGCTCTGGAGGCGATCCCCTGAATCGCTTTCCTGTAATTACATACTGTAAGATTATCCTCTGGACGAGTGACAGCGGACTTACTCGAGGGTCTCGAGGCTTGCGGTTAGCTTGATGTTCTCCGTGTATAGGTGCATATATACGGGGTTTTGTGCGCCGAAGAGGTCCTCATGAGTGGCTTGGGAGAGGATGCGATTTTTTTCCTGCGACAATAGTAATTAGGTGCGAACAACGGGTGCTTGCACTTACCTGGGATCTCATATGGAATGACCCGGAGGCGTTGACCGAATGTCGACCGTGTGAGGCCTCTCTGGGGGGGGTGTCAGTATCTTTCGGCCCAGGGTAAGGCGACCAGAGTGAGGTAGGTGGGTGGTGGTATGACTGAGTATGCGGATCGCGAGCTAGCATATAAGAGTCTAGAGAACGAGGGGCCTCCCTAGTGTGGTAACCGGTAGAACCAGTATCTAGAGAACGAGGGGCCTCCCTAGTGTGGTAATTGGTAGAACCAGTGTCTGAGAAGCAACCGTCGCCTAGCTGAGAATGGAGCAATTCCGTCATGGGACCAGGCGTAAACGACATCGTGTACAACGCGTGCAAATCCCAAGTGATTTTCAGGGCGGTTCTTGCGTATCAAATTAGCAATTTGTAGACTAGATTCGAGGGAAACGTAAAAGCCGTGGAGAAAGCCTGAGAGGGATACGTAAACGCCGAGGAGAAGACGGTGGAGAGCCAGGGAGAAGGTGTATGCCGTCGGCGGTAATTGTAAGTAGTGTATATCATCCGTGTTACGGACTGGACTTGTTTTCAACTTCACCTTAATTTCTTACTTACACTTACGTTCGCGGGAAAGTCTTTCCTTTCGTGGTTTTCCCTTTTTCGGACTTGCTGCGCACTAGGAGCCTTAAGATTCTCTCCTAGTGCAAAGTGAGACAATGAGACACTCATTGTCCTTATAAGTCTTTATTACTACTATACTTGGGCTAAATGCACCCTTTTATGGCAGGTGTCTCACTTTTGTTGAAACTGAGACATGTCTCACTTGCCTTTTATATCCTTGTTTCTTCCCACACTTACTGCGGATAGCTGTGCACACCTTCTTCTTTTTCCCGTGCCTGCTGCGGATTGCTGTGTTACTTCTCACACTTGCTGCGGATTGCGCTATTTGTTTGTTCCGCACAAACAAACCTTTTTCTATATAAGTCGTGGCCCTAGGTAGCTTGTATCCTTAGACTCGACTTCTTTACCATCACAGTATACATTGTTTTCCCATTCCCTTGGGGTAACTCTCTGCTGAACCGTCGAACCTCTTGAACCCCTGAACTCCTCTCACATCTTGAGTATTGTGTCATACTCTGAGATCCTTGTTAACCACTTAAACCTTGCCATTATCGGCTGACCCCTCGCTCATTGACATAGAAAGACCAGACTTGCTCACGCCGAGCTGAACGTTCCTACTGTAACGTTACATTAAGTCGAGTCTCTCCACCCTGGCTTCAAAACTAGGAAGCAGGAGCCGTTCCCAGTTCAAACCAGAATTCATCACCAGAAGAACAGAAGACGATCTCTCTGACAACATCAAGGGAGTAGCCATCTGGAAAACCTACGACGAAACTGAAGGATATTACGTTTGGAGCAAAGAAGACAACGGATATATTCCTATTGAATACATAGAAGACAAACGACTTTGGGTAGTCATCGCACAATCATCCAAAGACCACAAGTGGTTCTCTGTCAAACCAGTACCACTAGAATTCGGACTTGGTCCATATAGAAACAACCCAGTTGGCATAGTTGTCGACTCAGATACAGAAGAACCTGCTCAGGATTCGGATCAACATCAATCCCCTGTTGCATCAGTGGAAGCTACGTCAGGTGTCCCCTCTTTAGCCCCACAAGAACCCATAGATTCAGGTGCTCGAACACCAACAAACTCAAGCATTAAAATGACAAGCACAGCCACACAAATCAACACCTCGATCACCCACACCCCTAGTGGAGGTGGCAGTAGCAAAGGAGGAGGTGGAGGTGGAGGTGGAGGTGGAGGCGGAGGTGGAGGTGGAGGCGGTGGAGGAATCCCTGCTGGAAGAGCCCCACCTTTAGCCCCCCCTCCTGCCGGAGATAAATTAACAGGCCTACCACCAAAAGAATTCACTGGAGACCGAGCCCACAGCAAGAAATTCCTAAAGGAGTTCACCTTCTACCGGGCCCTCAATGGATCAATCGAGCAAATGAGAAACCCCTATCTCAGATGCATTGTCTTCCTCTCCCTAATACGAGGAGACTTGGTTGATGACTGGGTTATGGAACAAAGTGACTGGCTTACTGATGAACTTGCTGGAGGACGGGCTACAACAGAAGAAGACCTGTGGATCACCATCCTAGATCGCTTCCAGGCTGCTTACACCGACGTTGCGGAAAAGCAGAAGGCACAGAAGGCACTCCAAGCAGTCAAAATGGAGAATGGAGACCTTGATACCTATATTGCTCAGTTCACTGCCCTTGCAAAGAAGGCAGGATATGGTGCAGACGAAGAAGGAACCCTGGATATTTTCTCACGGGGTCTACCTGAAAAACTGGTCAGGAACATCATACAGTTCGACCACCCAGATGACTGGAAAGAATGGACCCAATCAGCCAGAAAGCACCATCAAGACTTCATCAATCTCCAAAATCGCTTCGGAATCAAAAAAGAAACTAAAGCCGGATTCACAAAAGGGCAATGGAACAATGCCTTTAAAGTCAAACCACGTGACCCAAATGCGATGGACATAGGAAGAACTCAAAGAGGAGCTGCAGGAAGAGCAGCCCTCACTGAAACCGAAAAACAGAAGCTCCAAGCAGAAGGGCGCTGTTTCCGTTGCAAGAAACAGGGGCACATATCACGGAACTGCCCTGACAAACCAGCCAAACTCGCAGAAGCATCAACTACACCCTCTGCACCATCCACCACAAAAACCAAAGAGGAACTAGCAAATGAGATGTGGGGGACTCTGATGGCACAGAGTGAGGAAGTGCGAGCACTGCTCGTAGAGAAAGCCTTTGCTGAGAAGGATTTTTCGTAGGCTCGAACCCGGCGGCCTGGGCTAGAGCTTTAAACATTTCCAGTGTACAATATAGCCAATATAGATCCTTGAAAGTCCCTGTACACCTGGAAACTGCACACAAAACGGCCGATCAAGACGTCCTAGTAGACTCTGGAGCTACGGACAATTTCATAGACCCCAGACTCCTGAAGCAAATGGGGATAGGGACGATACCCCTGTCAAACCCAAAAAAGATCTGGAATATCGACGGAACCCTTAATAAGGCAGGAGAACTAACGGCATACTCCATGCTAGATGTCCAATCAGGATCCAAGAAACTACCCATGAGGTTCCTGGTGACAAATCTAGGGGAAGAACGAATGATCCTGGGATACCCCTGGCTCGCTGCCTTTGAACCCCAATGCAACTGGAAGGACTCCACCATCGACACCAGTCACCTCCCTGTCATCATCACTACCCAAGGACTCCAAAAACAAGACACCCCCAAACCAAAGATCCACATCCGGAAAATGTGGAGCACATTCCTGGAAGAGTGCGGGTATGAGGAAGGAGATGAACTCTATCTCAGATTTACCCAAGATGAGGTCATTGGCAAAACCACGGTGGCCTCAGAATTGGCGCAAAAGGCACGAGATCAAACTGAAAGAACGCTAGAAGAAATGGTCCCCAAGGAGTACCTACAACATCAGAAGGTCTTCAGTGAAGAGAACTCCCACCGATTCCCACCAACCAGGTCATGGGATCACGCCATTGACCTCACTCCAAATGCCCCAGCCACTATTGATTGCAAAATATACCCTCTAACACGTGATGAAAATGAAGCCCTTACCAAATTCCTCAATGAACACCTTGAAAAGGGATATATCCAGCCCTCTAAATCCCCATACTCGTCTCCCTTCTTCTTCATCAAAAAGAAAGATGGAAAGCTTCGCCCTGTCCAAGACTACCGACGGATCAACCAGTACACTGTCAAGAATCGATACCCACTCCCCTTAATCCCAGAATTGATTGACAAGGTCCGGGATGCGGCGTTGTTTACCAAATTTGATATCCGATGGGGTTATAACAACATCCGGATCAAAGAAGGAGATGAATGGAAGGCGGCCTTCAAAACCAATCAGGGGCTGTTTGAGCCACGTGTCATGTTCTTTGGACTCACCAACTCGCCAAGCACATTTCAGACCATGATGAACGTAATATTCCGTGACATGCTCCTAACCGGAGAAGTCATAATCTACATGGATGACATCCTTATTGCCACTATTGATGACCTGGAAAGACACCGCAAGGTGGTCCATCAAGTTCTAGAACGCCTAGAGGAACATGATCTCTACCTAAAACCGGAGAAATGTGCCTTTGAGGTTAGGTCTATAGAGTACCTGGGCGTCATATTGGAAAAAGGGAGGGTGCGAATGGACCCGATTAAGGTTCAGGGTGTACGTGACTGGCCCACTCCAACAACAACCAAAGAAGTCCGTGCCTTTCAAGGATTTGCAAATTTCTATCGCCGCTTCATCCGAGGATTCTCCATGATTGCCCGTCCCCTTAACAACCTACTCAAAAAGGACACCAAATGGGAATGGACGGAAGACTGTCAAAAGGCATTTGACACACTCAAGACCCTGCTTGGAAAGGAACCTGTGCTCATTCAACCAGATTTGGAAAAACAATTTGAATTGGAAGTGGATGCATCCCGATTTGCCAACGGAGGGGTGCTTTACCAAAAGGATAACCAAGGAATTCGCCACCCAGTGGCCTACTACTCCCAGACATTTGGACCAGCAGAACGAAATTATGACATCTATGATCAAGAATTGCTAGCCATTGTGCAGGCTCTACGACACTGGCGGGCATATCTAGCAGGCTCCCCTCACAAGGTAGTGGTGTACACAGACCATGCAAACCTCCAATATTGGAAAGAACCACACAAGATCAGCCGACGGGTAGCACGAGAAGTCCTGGAACTCTCCGAATTTGATATAGAGCTCCACCACATTGCCGGCTCCAAGAATGCCCGGGCAGATGCCCTGTCAAGAAGACCAGACTATGATGATGGTTCCCATGACAACTCGGATGTAACAGTCCTTCCGGAAGAACTATTTGTCAAAGCTACAAGGGAACTGCCACAGGAACAAGAACTATGGGCTTATGTCACACAGAACCTAGACCAGGAACGTATCAAAACCTGGATAGATACCCACAACCTAAAAGAACACTCAGGGCTCTGCTGGAAAGATGAGCGCTTGGTTGTTGCAGGGAACAACGACCTTAAGAGGGGGGTAATTCACGCTTTTCATGACCTTCCAAGCGCTGGACACCCTGGAATTTCAAACACAATGGCTCTGATAACACAAGACTACTGGTGGCCTGGCATGAAGAAAGATGTGGAAGAATATGTCAAAGGATGCGCAGCATGCCAAGCCAATAAAGTCAACACCCACCCAAAGAAGCCAAGCCTCTCACCCATTTTTGGACAGATGACAGAACCATTTGAAACTGTCAGCATGGATTTCATCGTCAAATTACCCAAGTCAAAAGGCTATGACACAATCCTCACAGTCACAGATCACGATTGTTCAAAAGCAGCATTATTCATCCCTTGCAACGAAACAATAGATGCAGCCGGAGTCGCACAACTCTATTTACAACACATCTACCGCCACTATGGCCTTCCCAAGAAGGTCATTTCTGATCGAGACCCACGATTCACATCAACGTTTGCAAGAGCCCTCTGCAAAGCCTTAGACATCAAACAGAACATCTCAACAGCATACCACCCACAAACAGATGGACAGTCAGAACGAACAAACCAATGGTTAGAACAATACCTAAGGTTTTGGTGTAATGCAAGACAGGATGATTGGGTAACCTGGTTACCAATGGCAGAATTTGCTCATAACTCCTGGCCCAACGCTACAACCCGAATTCCCCCATTTGAACTAATCATGGGAAAACTCCCACGCACCACATGGACGCCAAAACCCTCCCCAGTTCCAAGTGTAGGACAACGTCTTGAAGAACTGAAGAACAAGAGGAAGGAAGCTCAGGACAACCTAAAGAAAGCACAAGATTCCCTAGCACAGCGACCCTCTAAGTTTGAGCCATACAAAGAAGGAGAAATGGTGTGGCTAGAAGGAACAAACATAAGGACTAGCCATCCAACTGCCAAACTAGCTCCAAAACGACATGGACCCTTCAGGATTACCAAAGTCCTGTCACCGGTCAACTATGAACTCGCCCTACCCCTGCAATGGAAGATCCACCCTGTGTTCCATGCCAACCTACTTACACCATATAGGGAAACACCGCTCCATGGAGAAAACTTCCCACGACCCCCACCTGACATAATAAACGGAGAAGAAGAATGGGAAGTAGAGAAAGTTCTAGACTCTGCCAAGAAGGGACGACGACGTAAACTCCATTACCTCATCAAATGGAAGGGCTTCCCTGACAGTGACAACTCATGGGAACCGGAGGAAAATGTATCGGCCCCTGAAGCAATTCAAGACTTCTTCCGACTACACCCGAATGCCGAAGGAGCGCCCTCCTCACATATAAGAAGTACAAGGTTGGAAGGAAAAGACCCCCACTCCTCTACTCTTACATCTTCGCACACAATGCCTTCTCGCTCCTCCTCTGTTGAAGCCCTCGTTGAACGCTCCATCGAACGAGGGTTCTTCTCTCGACCCCCTACCCCAGAACAACAAACCACCATGGATGTCAATCCGGCATTGGTTGCACTGTTGGAAAGTTTTGATGGACATCCCAACTTAGTCCCTAGGTCCTCCCTGTCTCCCCCTCCTGAACCAACTGCTACTCCTCCTCCACTCCCTCCTTCCACCCCTCCTCCTGACTCTCCCCCAGTCTCTGTGATCTCCCACTCGTCGATGCCTCCACTGGAGGATGCCCCTATTGACTATGAGCGTGTGGCTGCCACTACCAACAACGACCCTGATGAAGACGACGACCACCCAGGCCTCCCCTTCTTCCCCAACATAGAGACCTCAGCCCGCTTCCACCCCCTCTACATCAACCAACCCGATGGCACTAAAGTATTGGCAAAGTACATCGCCTACACCGGTAACCGCCAAGACGTCAAGGGCTGTATGGGCCGAGGTCAACCAGTCTATGGAGAACCTGTGTACCTGGATAGTCTCCCAGGAGCCATGCCACAGGTCATGTCAGATGATCAAATGCAGCAACTCTCACGTGACGATCCGCGGGCATATGCCGTAGATGAGGCCCTGAGGGACCTCAACTCCCCACAGCTAGATGCAGAGGTCTCTCGCCTTCGCAACTGTTTGGAACAGCGGGCTACGCTCCAGAGGCAGTTCACTGATCTGCAGGCTCAATGCAATCGAGTCCATGGACTGCTGTTCAACACCATCTCAGAGCTTGATGGGGTGCGCAGTTGGCTGGAAGCCGCCCATGCCTACACCCGTATCGCAGAACACTACGCCGACACATGGCAGCGACCTCGCCTTTTCCGCCACCAAGATCTTCCATTCCCCCCTCGCCCCGGAGGACCTGTAGAGATGCCTCGCCTCCAGGAAAACCGCAACGGAGACCGGTGCTGGCGCTGTGACAGTCGCTATCATCGCAGCTTTAACTGCCCTCGGACCAAGCGGTACTGTTACCATTGCCAGAGCGCAGGCCATTGGCCCAACAAGTGCCTATGGCGCCGGCTTGAAGAACAACCGGGAGAGGAAGATGCCGCTAACAAGTGGTGCGGCAAGTGTTTTAGGACTGACCCCGGACACGCCGAGATCCGCTGCCCTGTCTATGAGCAGTGCTGGAAGTGCGGAGTTCGCGGACACTTCCAGTTCCTTCGCACTCATCGCTGCCGGGAGATCATTGCGGAGAACTACAACTCTGACTGGGTTGACGATGACCTCGTACAGACTGATGACCCTGAGCCTGGCACAGATCGTTTCTAGGGACGTCGAGGCGACAAGGACTCTGAAGGGAGGGTAATGTTACGGACTGGACTTGTTTTCAACTTCACCTTAATTTCTTACTTACACTTACGTTCGCGGGAAAGTCTTTCCTTTCGTGGTTTTCCCTTTTTCGGACTTGCTGCGCACTAGGAGCCTTAAGATTCTCTCCTAGTGCAAAGTGAGACAATGAGACACTCATTGTCCTTATAAGTCTTTATTACTACTATACTTGGGCTAAATGCACCCTTTTATGGCAGGTGTCTCACTTTTGTTGAAACTGAGACATGTCTCACTTGCCTTTTATATCCTTGTTTCTTCCCACACTTACTGCGGATAGCTGTGCACACCTTCTTCTTTTTCCCGTGCCTGCTGCGGATTGCTGTGTTACTTCTCACACTTGCTGCGGATTGCGCTATTTGTTTGTTCCGCACAAACAAACCTTTTTCTATATAAGTCGTGGCCCTAGGTAGCTTGTATCCTTAGACTCGACTTCTTTACCATCACAGTATACATTGTTTTCCCATTCCCTTGGGGTAACTCTCTGCTGAACCGTCGAACCTCTTGAACCCCTGAACTCCTCTCACATCTTGAGTATTGTGTCATACTCTGAGATCCTTGTTAACCACTTAAACCTTGCCATTATCGGCTGACCCCTCGCTCATTGACATAGAAAGACCAGACTTGCTCACGCCGAGCTGAATGTTCCTACTGTAACGTTACAATCCGAGATTACCTTTCTTGCCTATTTCGGCTGTTCCCATCTACTATACAGTTTAAGCCACATTCAGCCACATCTATATCCAATTCCTTCGGGCTTACAATACACATTCAATAATGTCTACTAGCGAGGCACCCTCTGGTGACAAAATCTCTGGCGACAGCTTGACTCCTAAGGCTATCGAAGCCATCGAAAAGCAAAGGGTTCGCGCAGCGAATATGGGAGTTATTCATGAAGCAACACTGGAGGACTTGTTGCACTGCCGCAACTGCGCGGTGTTTCGGATCTTGGCTGAACGCAACGAGCTATTACGCGAACGGTAATTCTACTTCAGACTCACTTCGTCTCGCGATCTCGGACTTAATTATCGTACCAAGCATCGAGCTCGGCGCTAAGGAAATTGAATATTCTGAGTTTGACTACTTGGACGGACCTCCAGGCCCCCCTCGACCCTATGCCATCGTTACGGACATTGGGATACTCCGGTATTATACCAAGAAGCCTTCCTGGGCACGTTACCCTCAGGACGTAAGTACTTGGTAGCGTTCCCGCTCGCGTGTCCGACTAGCGCTGACTTCTTGTAGCGACGTGTCTTCCACAAAGGCGTACAGACAATCAATCAAGATACTGATCCCGATCCCGACACTACACTTGCCGACGTCGACCCTAAAATCCTCGTGGAGAGTAGCGATACTCAGAATAAAAAAAGGAAGCTCATGTAGTTACATTATGATGTAAATCGACTGCAGTAATCGATTGGTGTTTTGCTGTCACTCGAATCACGACTTCTCTGTGTGATTACTACCGCTTACCTCATATCCAATATCCCTTGTCTCTGTCCTTTTTTATCGTTGTTCTTTCTCTCTCTCGTCGGCTCCCTTGTCTCTTGTTGTCTTGTCTTCGTCTTTTTATACTGTCGTTCTCTGTCCCGCTCCCGTTCTAGTATATCTCACCGACACACTTCCTTGGGATTTCTGTATTGATATGGGCACATGCGCGAGGCCACCTGATAACCCTACCCGGGTCCCACTTTCTCTGTATCGCCCACCCCTCTCCCAACCGCCACTCCATCCTGCCGAGAACTACTCCTTGTTTCCCACTCCTCGTCTGTCGCCCGACCACCTCATGGCCACTCCTGGCTATCTGCAAGACCATATCTATATTCCACTGCGCATCGCATCATGCCCGTCGTTAGATACGGAGGGGAGGCCAGTGCCATACGATATAGTGCCTCGGTCCTTCCCCCATGCCATGTGTACGTCCCTTCCCGCTCTCTCATTGATGTAGGCGTCTGACACACTCTCTTTCATACCTGCCTTAGTCTTTCTGTCGCCTGGCCACCCCCACGGCCACCGCTGGCTACCTGCAAGACTCCACCTACGGCCCTTCTGCGCCTTGCGTCGTGCCCGCTGTTAGATACGGAGGGTAGGCCAGCGCATTTGGGGTAGAGCCTTGGTCCTTCCTTCGTTCCGTGCGTATGCCCATACCCCATCTCTCTCGTCGACGCAGAGGTTCGACTTACAACCTGCCCCAGTCTTCCTATATCCGCTTCCCGTGTGTTTGTCCGCCCCCCTTCCATGTCCTATGCCATCCCTCTCGCCGCTCCCATTCCCTCCATTCCAACATCATAGATAGAGCGTATCTCTCAGTTGATCACATGTACCTACGTTCCGTCTTGTCGCTTGAATACAATGTCGTTTCTTCCAGATCCATCACGCGTGAAGTGAGAGACCCACTGTCGCCCAATGATAGGTTCACTTAGGCATACCGTTCTAAGTTATGGCAGATGCAAATACTATGAAAATTCATTTTTATTCATCGAGAACGACATCCTCTGTTTCTGCTATGTCTAGCCCAGGCTTCTCAAGTAGAAAATATCGAGAACTTCGGTCTCCTTCACGCGGCGTCATGGGCACCATAGCTACGACGGACATGATATCTTTCACGTGTACGATCCGCAACGCCGCCTGACCCCGGTATATGCATGAGTATACCGTGTTTGAAGACGCTTCCAGCAAGCCAAGGTCTGGCTCAGACCAGACTGAGACCAGCGCATATGCGCGCTCTATACCAGAGTGGCCACTTCGGAAGTAGAATTGTACCTTGCCGATAAGGAAGGATTCCATCGTAGCAAACTAGGAAAATAAGATGTGAATGTTAACTTCATGGTAATGTCACTCACCTTTACGTTGCGCGAACGACGGACACTCTCAGAAGGGCCCGCCCGTTCAGTCTCCTTCCACGCACAGCGAGCAATCTGCAGGTTAGGGAGGCGAAGGCGAGCCCATCGGATGTACTTCGGCCGCCAGCCAAAGGGTACTTGGCCATCTTCTGAGTCCGAACACAAGAACGCGCGGATTGTATCCGCCTGTTCTCCCACAAGAGTGACGCCAGTCTCATCCCGAGCCCTGAGAAGAACATAGCCATCACCAAGGTCGACAGCACCTCGTGGTAGACTTGGGGCGTCTGGCTCTAAGTCGGGCAGAATCGCATGGATGGCGGAGAACTGTGAGCGGCGCAGTCCGCAGTTTGCGATGTTTGCATATGGGTTTGAAGGTTGCTTGACTTCCTCCCCCAGGTTGCCAATAGTACGCTCCAGAGTCCACTGAGATGAATAGACGCCAGGTCCCAGACGAACGGCATCTGGAGCGAGATGAGAAAGCCCGTGGATGCTCTGTCGACAGAAGTGAAGTTGCGACACCATTCGGCGGTAATAGATCGCTTCATATTCTTCGGTAAAGTCGAGCACGAGTTGCTGAGCCTTTTGAAGCTGGGAGACCGAGATTGCACGCTGTTGGAGGAGCCGAACAGCAGACGCTAGCTTGCAGAAGTTTAGCCAATAGCGCTGCGGAAGAATGCCGTAGAGTAACGCCGGGCAGTATCCAAAGACATAGACTAAGAACTCCCATGCTTTGTAGCCACTGGATATCTTCTCGGCGGGGTTCCGAGGAGGGCAATCGAATGACCCTGGCAGGTATGGGCGGCAGCGCGCTACGTCCTGGCCATGCGTTTTCCAAGTGTCTCCGACAAGCACGACCCAGTCCCAGAGCTTCTTTGAGTCATTCTTGTCACAGTCTATAGTCCTGCGCCAGAGACTTATGAGTAAATCAGGAAGATTGATCGTGATTATGTGCATGTGGTCGATAGCCAAGCATCCGGGGAGACCGGTCGAGTGTTTCGAATCCAGACCCAAGAAAATACTCGGTTTGCACAGGCCAGTCTCTTTCCGATTCTGTTTGAACTGCGTGTCGGTGCAACTCTGAAGAAGAAGAGTCAGGTTCTCAAAGTACAACTCGGATGATGCCTTCGGCAGTCGAAAGGCATCGACATCGCCGTGATCGCACCCAGGAAGGTCGTAGTTCAGCGGCTTGAGGAGCGCTGGGTAATAATGGGGACCCCCCGGCTTGTGACGCCCTCTCAAGCCACAGTATTCGCGACATCCGTACACGCCATGGTGTCCCACCTGCCCGTGCAGCGCGGCTAGACCAGGTCCGTCCGCAGTACCCAAGAAGAAGAATGGGCGTGAAGTGAACACACGCCCTGTGGAACAGTCCCACACGCGTAGTCCGTCCCTCTGGAGCGCAGAAAGATGGTGCAAGCCGGTGTAGACGAACGAGTCCAAGTTCTTAGGCTTGCTTGGACCAGGAATAAAGCCACCCGGCAGCACATATTTCTTTTTGTATCGTAAGTCGGGTGCCAGATCCAGTAGAACCCAGATATAAATCCAGCAATCCGATTGCTTGCTCTGATATAACTGCGCGCCGTCAATAGAGAGCATCAATACAGTGTCATCGGACAAGAGATCGCCGCGGAGTGCCGCGTCGAGGAGGAGGGAGCTGCAGTATACGTCGTCGTAAACGTCGATAGAGCCACCAGCACGTAGCCTAGCCAGCAAAGGCTCCATCACTCGACGTCGGTGACCCATATTCCATGCGCTTTGGTGTGACCGATATTGCGCTTGAATCTGCGGTCCCACAGGTATCGTTAGAGCTTGCTTACGAGGTACGGATACGACTCTGCCCCCACGGGTGACAGAGTTGTACCGCGGCGAAGAACACTCGGGACAAGCGCGAAGCTCCGAGAATGGTCCAGAGAACGCCACGCAAGACTCATAGCACATATCGGTCATAACAGGGACTACCCCCGTCAGCTCAGTGATCGTCCGCTTCATGCGATCGTATGACTGGAATTCTGTGTCGGGAACGTACTCCCTTAGAGCAGAGCAAACACTATCGTAAGTTGCCCGAGATCCATTTACAGTCCCTAAGAGAAGCCTCAAAGTAAGTCTTAGCTCCTTGCTGATGCTGATAGGCTCTGTCAGAGGAGAGCGCAACCGTTCGCGAACGTCGTCAGGAATAGGGTCGCCGTCTAAGGATGCGCGCGAGAGTCCCTTGATAAACTCCACAGACGTGCGAAGTGCGTCGAGGTGAGGTACGACGGTATCCGGATCCCAGTCGTTTGGACCTCCAGGGAGATTGTCAGGCTGCGCATCACGCCCGACGTACACACCCGCATCTCCCTGTTGGTTATTGGCGTTGTCCGGGGGTGGGGTATGCACCTGTTGTGTATCACGATCCCCCAGAGAACCCTGCCGCGCAGGGGAGGGTATACCTGTGCCCTCGTCGTTTTCAGGTCGAGGGGACTCGGGTGGGGTATGCACCCATTGTGTGTCACGATCCCCTAGAGAACCCTGCCGTGCAGGGGAGGGTATGCCTGGACCCTCGTCGTTTTCAGGTCGAGGGGATTCGGTGTTCCTAACCGTGGCCTGAGTCCCGGGCTGGTGTGATACCTGGCATAGCTCTTGTTCTGATGGGCCGGGCGCAGGGTCATCATCTTGCGTGGGGTGGTTACTCTCCGTGTGGTCACCTGTGTGCGCATGATTGTCGGGTGACTGCTCTCCCGGGGTACCACGATCCGAGTCTAATCAAGCGTGCTTCATGTTTGCCGTGGTGCGCGAGCGCGACCCAGTCTGTAACGTCGCCACGACGTTTAGCTCGACTTGAGCTCAATTGGCGGTAACAACTTAGCTTTGTTAACGTTTCGACCCCTTGAAGACACGAAGGTCCAAGTCTTTGCCTTAGTGAATACGCGAAGGTACACCGGCAAGTCGAGGTTCCGGAGTTACGATTGGAAACAGGCGAGGAGATTTAGAGTTGAGGAAGGATCGGAAAGAAGGAAAACAAGTGACGATTCAAGAAGACCAAGATGGCGTATCTTGGTCTTCACAAGACAGTTTAAATACATATCCTAGCAGGCTTTGAAGCGCTGCTATGAGTCATCGTAAGTAGCGTCCAACGTATCGCAGAAACAATGCGAACCCTACTACTACTAGTACCCGTACTAGTGGCGTCGGTCATCAGTCAGCTATCAAGTCCCTATCGCCTATCGCACTACCGTATCACCGTAAGTAAGTCCGTCACTAATATACCTTACCACCGTAGTGACAACCGGTACAGTAAGGGTCTGAGTCATACAGTCCATCCAAGCCAAAACGTGACATCACCCTCCTTTCAGCGTGAGGCCCCGACTCACCGAAAGTCTCTAGCTGGCCAGCCGCGCTGCTCGTCGGCAATGCGCTCGAGCGCCGTAGCGCGCTCCAATCAGTAGATGGAGTCTTGTCGGTCGCTTTGGGCGCACGCGATCATATCATGGAGCTGAGCTACTCTGGCGCGAAGTCGCTCTAGTTCAAAACTAGCCGCGCGATAGCGCGTGACTTCCGCCGTAAGCGTCTCGTCGTTGATGCGATTGAGGGCGCGGTCCGTAATCTTGTCCGTGGCGAAGATGACGAGATCTTCATGCGGGTACGTGGGACGCGACGCGGCGTTGGTGTGCGGCTCAGCGTAGAGGGGCTTACCGTATAGATGGGGGGAACCAGGTATCACCCCGAGTATGAGGGGATCCGCCCCTCCAATGATCTGGACGTGAGATGCGTCCCTCTCTACTCTGTCGGGCCCGGTGATGGGGTATGGAATGTGATGGGGTCGTCGATTTGCCCGGAACCCCTCAGGCGCAATAACGTGCGCGGGGTCGTCAGCGGCGGTGAAGGGACGGTGGTCTGCGGCACCTGGTACACGCACACGTCCTCGATACATGGCGGACCCGTCGGAGTTGACGAGCCAGGGTGTGATGAGGGGATTAGTAGGGTCGCCTTTCGTTCGAAGGAAGGCGTGGCGTGCCGGGTAGTAATCGTCGTCGTCATGGCCAGCCTCAGCAGCCTCCATCGCTGCCGCCGCTCTTGCATCTCTCTCAGTCGGGCCGCGGCTGAGTCTAGCTGTTCCTTCTGCCACTCCGCCGCTACCCTCCTCCATCCGTCCAACTCGTACTCCAGGAGAGCTTGAACGCTCGTCGTTGCGCGGGAAAACTCCGCGAACGCCGACGAGGTCGTCGCTTGGGGGGATGGCAGCGATAGGCTCGCGCGCCCCGTGTTCGTCGTGGAAGATATGGGCGACGGCGGACTCGTCGTCAGGCTGTTGCGTGGGGTCTGGGAATCGGGCAAGGACGTTTGCCCACTCTTGTGCGGTGATACGGCCCTCTGGTTGGCCGATAGGTGTGTACGGGGTGATTTGGGCGTTGGGAACCTCAGTCTCGTCGTCTTCTGTGAGGAGAGCTCGTGCGTCTTCTGCAAGGGAGTCGAGGAGCATCGCTTGGGTGACATGTCGCAGGGGAGAAGTGGGCATGAGAGTGGAGATGGTAGAGCGAAGGAAAAGGGGATGGCTTTCCTGAGCGACGACCGAACTCCTTTTAACCGTTGCCCCGTGTGCTTGCGCTTCCTGAAAGAGGCGGAGCGCTTCCGGTGCGAAGACGTCATCCTTGTTGACCCACTGATTCTCCGAGTCTGGGTATCCCTTCCACTTGACAAGGTATTGGAGTCTTCTTCCTCTGCCGAAATGCCGGGAGTCTAGAATGGCCTCGACTTCGTACTCCTCTTCCCCATCGATCAATTCGGGCGGTGGTCGTGTGAAACTTTCCCCGTGAAGGGGGGTTTGTTTGTATGGCGTGAGGAGATCGATGTGGAACACTGGGTGAATGCTCCACTGCGTGGGAAGTTCCAATCGATAATTGTAAGGGGACATCACCTGTGTCACCCGAAACGGTCCGTGGCGTCGCGCCGCTAATTTCGCCGTGGGCTGATTGGTTCGAAGGTGCTTCCCTTCCAGCCACACGAGGTCCCCTATCTTGAAATTGGGCGTATCTTTGTTGCGTATCCACGCCTCTTGAGCTTGTTTTATGAGGCGTTGGGCGTCCTTTCTAGCCTCTTTTAGCTGTGTTAGTCGTCTTGTGACCTGCGGAAGAGGAGATGGCTTATCGGTCCAATCTGCTTGTGGGTTATATCCCATCAGAAGCTGAAACGGAGATTGCTTTGTGTGCTCATGTGGCCAGTTGTTATGAGCGAATTCGGCGATTGGCAGATAAGCAGCCCAGTTATCTTGTCGCTCATTTACCCAGAAGCGCAGGTACTGTTCCAACCACTGGTTGGTACGCTCGGACTGTCCATCGGTCCGCGGGTGGTACGCCGTTGATATGTTTTGCTGAATGCCTAGGACTCGGCACACTTCTCTGGTGAATTTTGACACAAATCGTGGATCTCTGTCGCTAATGCACTTGCGGGGTAATCCGAAGCGCTTAAATACGTGAGCAACGTACAGGGCTGCGGTCTCCTCCGCTGTTATTTCTTCTCGACAGGGGATGAAGATGGAGGCCTTGCTGCAGTCGTGGTCCGTGACTGTCAGTATGCTGTCATACCCTTGTGACGGCGGTAGTTTGGTAATGAAATCCATGGCTATGGTTTGGAAGGGCACGGCGTCCAGTACTGGCGTGATGGGATGTAGCGCAGCTCGTATGGGCCTCGTGTTCACTTTGTTTCGTTGACATTCCGCACAGCCTTGGACATACTCATATACGTCCTTCCATAATCGCGGCCACCAGTAATGTCGTTCCAGAATTCGCTGCGTTCTTGCCACTCCGGGGTGGCCGTGTATTGGTAGGTCGTGGTGGTCGTGTATTAGTACTCGGTATGTCGATGCTGGTCTGGTGATCACGAACCTGCCGTCCTTGTACCATTCTCCTTCTATCTTTTTGAGGTTATGGGGGTCTACCCATACCTTGATTACTTCGTCGTCTTGTTGGTGGCGTGGTTGGAGCAGGTTCGGATTTGCGGTGAAGGTGCGTGCGACGTTGAGGGTTCTCACAAAGACCTCGGGGGGTAGGACAACCACTTCGCTGTTGTCGTCTTCTCCCTGATTGTAGTCGGGTTGTCTTGAGAGTGCGTCCGCTCGCCCGTTGTTCTTTCCTTTGATGTGGTGAATCTCGAAGTCGTACTCAGAGAGTTCGAGCACTTCCCTAGCAACTCGCCTGCTAATTTTCTGTGGCGACTTCCAATATTGTAGGTTGAGATGGTCCGAATAAATCTTAATTTTATGCGGAGCTCCGGCGAGCAGTGGTCTCCAGTTTTGCAATGCTTTGACTATCGCGAGCAACTCCAAGTCGTAGATGTCATAGTTTCGTTCTGCCTCCGAGAGTGTGGCTGAATAATAGCCTATAGGGTGTCGTTTTCCGTCAGACTTTCGTTGTAAAAGTACGGCTCCCACCGCGTATCCGGAAGCGTCAACTTCCAATTCAAACGGGTCTTGGAGGATCGGGTGCGCCAGTACCGGTTCCTCGGTTACGAGGCGTTTGAGGGTATTGAATGCGTTATTTTCTTCGTCAGTCCACCTCCATTCTTCGTCTTTCTTAGTCAGTTTGGTGAGTGGTTTAGCATGGGCTGCGAATCCGCAGATGAAAAGTCTGTAAAAGTTGCAGAAGCCCAGGAACGATCGAACGTCTTTGACTTTTGCTGGCGTAGGCCAGTCTTTGATGCCTTGAACTTTTACAGGGTCCATTCAGGTCACCCCCCTTTCAAGGATTACCCCCAGGTAATCCATCCGCGGTTGGTGGAACAGGCACTTCTCGAGTTTGAAGTAGAGATCGTGATCGCGTGCGACACTCAGTACGTCGCGTACGGCGGCTATATGGGCCGCTAGATCATGGTCAAAATGAGTGGCTATACCGATATCGTCCATGTAAACACGTATCGTAGTCCCCAAGCGTTCATGCTTTGCGATCGTATCGCGGTAGATGTGATTCATCATCGCTTGGAAGGTTGCGGGGGAATTGGTGAGGCCGAAGAACATGACCGTAGGCTCAAAAAGGCCGAATTTGGTTTTGAATGCCGCCTTTTCTTGATCTCCGTCGCGAATGCGGATGTTGTTATAGCCCCAGCGGATATCGAGCTTTGTATAGATGTGGGCGTTGCTAAGGTCCAAGATGAGGTCTTGAATGAGCGGCAGTGGATATTGGTTGCGAATGGTGTGCGAGTTAATCACACGGTAGTCCTGTACCGGGCGTAGTTTTCTGTCCTTCTTTTTGATGAAGAAGAAAGATGAGGCGTACGGGGAGATGGAAGGGCGTAGATATCCTTGTTTTAGTTTTTCGTCGAGGAATTCCTTCAATTCGCCCTCTTCTTTTTGTGTCATAGGGTAGATCTTGCAGTCGATCGCCGCTGGCGCCGATGGCTTGAAGTCAATAGCATGGTCCCAGGGTCGAGATGGAGGGAACCGATGCGAGGCCTGCTCGTTGAACAACATACTGTACTCTGCGTATACCGGCGGCAGCACTGCTGCCGTTTGCTGTTGTTTTGCCGATATTGCCAACTCCGTCGAGGTAGTGGCTCTTGCGAAGGTTTCCTCCTCTAATTCTTGGACGATTGCCTCTTTTTCTGCTACAATTAGAGCCCGCACAGCGGGTGTCGTGAGTAGTTCTTCGGTAGTAGCTAGAACTACCGGTTGCATGTCCGGATGCATGGTTGCTGTTGCCCAACTGATCGTTGGTTCGAAGGCGCTCAGCCATGGGTAGCCCAGTACCATGTCTTCGTTTCCGAGGTTGGTGACCAAAAAGGTCATTCGTTTGATCTGTCCGCGTGTTTTCACTTCTAGGTTAACGTAATGAGTGATTAACCCAGCTTTGTTTTCCGTATTATCTATGTTCCATATTTTGCGAGGCGTTTCTAAGGGCCATATCGGGATTCCTGCCCGGGCCGCCATTCTTGGTCGGATAAAATTATCGGTGGCTCCGGAGTCCACCAGTGCGTTTATTTCAGTCGTTTGGTAATTCGTGTGGACAGTCACTGGGATTCGCAAAGATCGATAGCGCGTTGTCACAATTACAGAATTACATCGTAAAGCCCTCACCCAGACTGACGGGTTCAGGCGTTCTGAAAACCCTCTTTTCCCCACAGGTCTTGAAGTATGAGGTCTTTTACCTCGTCTGTACTGTTGGCTACCTGTGTTAGCCATTCCTTTGCTTGTTCTCCCGCCGTTCTCGCTGCTTTGATTTGTGGCGCGGGTGTCGCGCTGGGTGCCGGCGTCGCATACCCCGGCAGCGATGGTTCGTATTGAGATACGGGTCCTGGGGATCCCGGCCATTGTAATGGCCAGGTGGTCTCCGTCATCCTGCTGCTTGACGGAGCGTTTTGCCATTGTCTCTGTTGTCGGGGGTGTGGGCAATTTCGTGAGAGATGGCCTGGCGCGTGACAGTTATAGCAAAGGACATTCCTTAAGTCCCTCCTAGATCCGCCTCTCCCTCGTCCCCTAGCTCCGGGTCCTCCCCGTGGGGGGAAAGGTGGCGCCGACCAATCATGATGAGGTAGTTTGTTGAAGTCGATTTCTTCTGATCCAGCTAGCCGTACCTTGGCT
Source organism: Lactarius indigo (assembly GCA_025766275.1). Taxonomy (NCBI): domain Eukaryota; kingdom Fungi; phylum Basidiomycota; class Agaricomycetes; order Russulales; family Russulaceae; genus Lactarius; species Lactarius indigo. The sequence continues at coordinate 512,497 of JAFKAC010000022.1, read as the reverse complement.
CGATCAGCGGAGGTGTCCATGGCCCATGGGTTGGTCTGTGGCAGATTTTGCGGGAGCGCCCATCCTGCGTTACCCGTCTGTTTCTTTGGTGGGGTCGTCGTGCTCTTATATTCGTTAAGCCGTGCCTTGAGGTGGATGTAATTCTTTTGTCGCTTGAGGACAGCCCGCTTCCAGTCGTCAAATGTTATCGGCTCGTCGAATTGGAACGCGTTTTTGAACAGTTCCTTGGGCAGACCCGACGTGAACAGGTCGATGGTTTGGGGTTCGTTGAGGTGATAATGAGCCTTCCGCGCCAACTGTTCAAAATCATTGACGTACTTGTCAATGTCTTCTCCTGCCATTTTGAAACCTTTCCGCAGTATGGCTTGTGCTTGTTCCCGTTCCAACGTGTTCTCGAATCTTTGGCTGAACCCATCAGCCACCGCATCCCACAATCCTCGAGTGTAGGGGCTGATCCCTCGTTGTATTTGCCGATTGAGCCAGTTCAGGAAGGATAGGACCCATTCGCTGACCGCTCCGCCCTTGATATAGGAGAGAAACAGGAGACACCTCCTGTAGTCGTTGCGCATAATGGGGGCGTCCAGATTCATGCCCCAATAGACGTGCCACTGCGTAAGAAATTGGTCGACTTTAAGTCTGTCTCCGTCGAAAATAGAGGGTGGCTCGCCGGTTAGTTTCTCGCTGGGGTGTCCTCTATCCCCTCCTCCGGCGTCACCGCCACCCCCGCCTCCTCCACCTCCTCCACCTCCTGGTGGATCGCGGGGTGGTCCTCTTGGTGGTTCGGTTCTTCGCAAGTCGAATGGGATGCCTCCCCCCGGTGGTGGTGGCGGGTCGTCTCCCGGTCCTCCTATTCCTGGGGGTAGCTCCATTACTGGCCTCCTTTCTGACGGAGGGTCTCCCCTGTCCGACCCTATTGCTCGGAAGATTGCGGCATCGTCCGCGGTCATACGTACTCCTGTTTCTGGGTTGATGGGCATGACGATATGTCTCGCCTCGTCTTGTATTACTCGCGCTTCTTCCATCGCGACTTCTTCCATTGCGCGTGTTATCGTAGCCATGATGGCTGGAGATCGGATGTGAATTGGTTCGGGTTCGGTGATATGTGCAGACTCAGCTCATTCTAGGAGGAGGTCTTGTATGGCTCCTCCGCTAGTCTCTGTTTGGTTTGGTTCTCGTCCTTCACTCTCTTCTTCTTCTTGACTGAGTTCGCTTCCTTCTTCTGTCACTACTTCTCCTGTGGAGTGTTCTCGTTGTTGCCCGTCAATGGGACCCCAGTCTGATCTGGTGTTGAGTTCTCGCGCGTCGATGTCGCAGCGGTATCTGGGTCCGGCTGGTCGTACTGCGTCCCACTGGGAGTCTATGGGGTTCCACGTAACCTCTACCCAGCACAAGTGATCGAAATTGAACTCAACTGGACGGAACCTACTAGGTCCGTTGAATTCCACAAAGTATCCGGTTTCTTCTTGTCGTTCCCTCCAACTGGCAGCTTGTAGAAAGCGCGTAGGAACGTTACGTTCTCCTCTTCTTTGGAGCGAGTAAGGACGAAAGTTCGTCCACTGGTCCCTTGTTGTTACGGCCACGGTGGGATCTTGGTCTTAATGTAACGTCGCCACGACGTTTAGCTCGACTTGAGCTCAATTGGCGGTAACAACTTAGCTTTGTTAACGTTTCGACCCCTTGAAGACACGAAGGTCCAAGTCTTTGCCTTAGTGAATACGCGAAGGTACACCGGCAAGTCGAGGTTCCGGAGTTACGATTGGAAACAGGCGAGGAGATTTAGAGTTGAGGAAGGATCGGAAAGAAGGAAAACAAGTGATGATTCAAGAAGACCAAGATGGCGTATCTTGGTCTTCACAAGACAGTTTAAATACATATCCTAGCAGGCTTTGAAGCGCTGCTATGAGTCATCGTAAGTAGCGTCCAACGTATCGCAGAAACAACGCGAACCCTACTACTACTAGTACCCGTACTAGTGGCGTCGGTCATCAGTCAGCTATCAAGTCCCTATCGCCTATCGCACTACCGTATCACCGTAAGTAAGTCCGTCACTAATATACCTTACCGCCGTAGTGACAACCGGTACAGTAAGGGTCTGAGTCATACAGTCCATCCAAGCCGAAACGTGACACAGTCGCCCTAGTGCGAGTCGATGGGTGTCTTGATGCTGGATAGCCGTTGGGGAACGACATAGGACCATCTTACATGCGCGAGATCCAGTGAGCACAAGAGTCGCGGATTGGGCAATATACTCAACATACGATCATCGACCCTCCGATACTTCGCATGGTCGTAATACGTCGTCTTTGACACAGGGCGAAGTATCTTGCAGTGTCTTGAGCATCCACATTTATAGATACGCGCCCGTGGGTCACCCGACATCGGCATCAGATCAGCCCAGAGTGACAGAGTACGTGGAGAGGGACAATGCCGAGAAGTCTCCAGAAACACGATATCAGAAAGAAACGAACAGACGCAGATAGCGGCCGAGGGTCGAGACGAGAGCCAGAGCCAAAGGTACGCAGGACGAGAAGAGGAGAACGACGACTTGATACTCGTTTCAGACATGTTGCAGCTCACAGGTACCAAATGTGGCATTCACATATTCGCGCGTGCAATGTCCCGCAACGAGGGCGGCGCAAAGAGCAGCACAATGAGGGCATCCATGTTGTGGGTGCAGCAATATTCAAGATTATTCATTCGCATTGAATTGTATGGAATAATTCAAATTTGTACGCAATATAATTCGAGCGGAGTCAACAGAATTCACCCGCCACCAATCCCGGTCATTTTCATTCGACTCAATTCATCGGGATTCATCGGGATTTTGACTGGGCTTCAGGTTCGGTGTGGTGCCGGACAAGCGTGTAGTAGAGGGAAACAATGGTTGGAGCGTACTAGGTCTTGGGCATAGTAATAGGTAGTGACATAGACTGGCAGATCGCACAGAAACTAGGCGGTAGTCCGAAGTTTCCCAACCTTGACATATTCGAGCGCGACCACGTGACTCTCTACAGACATATGATCAGCGTAAGCGCAACCAGGCATCCCGATGTCAACGTTGTCAACTCCCGAGAAATCTCGGATATTATCATGGTCATCTGCCCCGACATGGAAACACGGAACCCCTTATTTCACTAGTATCCCTCTGAGGTGGCCAGTGGCAAGGACAACCCCCGCACCACTGCTTTGAAACATTGCCGGCCCGTTTACGAGCCGAGGCTGTGCGGGCGTTACCTGCCTAGCCTCGTGCCAAACCATTCGGACGCTCCCACTCAGCCGCATCCCACCCTCAGCCCCAGACTCCCAGTATCGTCGCAGTGCCTCCAGACGCCTCTCCTCGTTGCTATTGCCATGTCTCAGACGCCTCCCATAGCTTCCTCTTCCTCAAATTTACAGGCCATCTTCTGCGCCTCCCTCGACAATTACAAAAATAAGACGAAGAAAGATCTTCTCGCGCATCCGTTGATGGCCCAGTTGCAGACCTGCAACTCCCCCATCGACATCCTGGCCGTCCTCCGCACTCAAGTACAACAGTTCGAGCAATCTACATCCGGCGATGACAGGTTGACTAGATGGTTGAATCCGACTGTCAATGTCCTATATGCCTTTTCGGCGGCGCTTGGCGAGGGTGTCGGATTGGTGAGCGCCATTCCGACGATCCTTCTACAATCTAATCTTTGGTGTCATATTTCTAGGTATTCTCGCCGGCGAAAGTGATTTTCGCTGGAGCTGGGATCCTTCTTCTGGTAGCGATTACATTGGATCTCGCTTACTCGAACTGTTCTGATACCGAACATTTACAGGCGGCAAAGGACGTTATTGCGAGCCAAGATGCACTCGTTGATATCTTTGAGCGCATCGAAAGCTTTTTCAGACGGCTGGAGGAGTATAGTTCGGTGCCGACAACGGAGGCGATGAAGGACACCATCGTGAAGATAATGGTCGAGGTTCTTGGAATATTTGGGATCGTGACGAAGGAGATGAAGCAGGGACGAACGAGTGAGTCGATCCCTGCTACGTTACCCGTCGCTGATGGGTATTCAGAGAGATACCTGAAGAAATTGATCGGAAGGAGGGATGTCGAGGATGCGTTGGTTAGACTGGATAGATTGACGCAGCAGGAGGTGCAAATGGCGATTGTGCAAGTGCTGAAAGTTGCACATGATGTCAAGGACGGAGTAGCAACTGTCGGCCAGCAAGTACAGGGCGTGGACGACAAAGTGAGGGGCGTCGATGACAACGTAAAGGGTGTCGATGACAGAGTTAAAAAGATCGACGAGAAGGTCACCGTGGCCATTGGAGGTGTGTTCATCACGCTGGCTACTCACAAATACCATTGTAAGTCTATATCCATCCAGATGGCAAGGAAGCACAAGCTCTATTGCAACGCACGGCAAACAATATTGATGAAGAAAAGCGTTCGTCGTCGTTCAGGTCGCTACTCTCACATGCTGAGACTGAAATCCCACTGCAGGGAGCCGCGTACGGAAGGATCATAGAGCATGGCTCTCGCCTCCGGACCCGTCCACTAATCAAAATATCGCGTCCACCATTCAACATGAAGGCACCGCGACGTGGTTCTTCCACGGAAGTCTATTCATTGAATGGAAGTCCAAGCCAACCACGTCTTTGTTATGGATCCACGGCAAACGTGCGCCCTTCTTTCCCTTCACATACTGTCACATACTGATCGGGTCTAATGATTGTAGCGGGCTCAGGGAAGAGTATCCTTTGGTTCGTTGTCATTTGTTGCGTTCACCTCAGCAACTTACATCACCAACTAGCTCTGCAATTATCCAAAACATCACTGCGTTGCGGGAGGCTGGACTGGCGTCGATGGCGTATTTCTATTTCGACTTCAAGGACACCGATAAACAAAACATCCGTAACTTGCTTCCTTCCCTTCTCACACAGCTGTCCGCTCGTTCCGATAACTGTTCCGACATACTCTCCCGTATTTACAAGGCACATGATGACGGCGCGCATAAGCCCAGCACCAGCACGTTGATTGAGTGTCTTAAAGAGATGCTCACGCTACCTGGCCTCGGCCCAATCTACATCATCTTGGACGCGCTAGACGAATGCCCCAACACCTCCGGAATTCCACCTGACCGCAAACAGGTGCTCGATCTCATAAAGGGCCTTGTCGGCCTCCGGCTGTCAGATTTTCATATATGTATTACCAGCCGTCCGGAGGACGACATCCGGGCCGCGCTCGAGCCGCAAGCATTTCACCCAGTGTCGATTCACGAGGAGAGTGGACAAAAGAAGGATATTGAAGACTATATCCGATCTGTGGTCTACGCGGAGTCAGATACGGCGATGAAGAGATGGAGGGACAAGGATAAGGAGCTGGTTATTGAGACGCTCACGGATAGAGCCGATGGAATGTAAGCGTGTTCAGAGATGGTAATGACGGTTACTGAGTACATGACAGGTTCCGGTGGGTTTTCTGTCAACTGGAAGTGTTGCAACATTGCCTTCTGCAAAGCATCCGGCGAACGCTGAACGAATTGCCGAAATCATTGGACGAGACATATGAGCGGGTGCTGAAGGAGATCGGGATGGCCAACCGAGACCACGCTCATCGCCTCTTACAATGTCTCACCGTGGCCGTTCGGCCGCTGCGTCTCGAGGAGCTGGCAGAAATACTTGCGCTTGACTTTGAAGTGGCCGAAGGAGCGACGCCGAAGCTGAAGGAGGACTGGCGATGGGAGGATCGACAACGAGCTGTGCTATCTACATGCTCGAGCTTGATCACCGAAGTCAAATATGGTGGTTCCCGGGTGATCCAATTTACGCATTTTTCGGTGAAGGAGTTCTTGACTTCCGACCGGCTTGCGAATTCTAAAGGAGACGCTTCGTACTTTCATATCATTCCCGATTCCGCACACACGACTCTCGCGCAGGCTTGCTTGGGAACTCTACTCCAGTTGGACGTCAGCGCCGACAATAGGCAGGTCGAAGATAGGTTTCCGTTAGCGAGATATGCCAGTCGACATTGGGTGGAGCATGCGCAGTTCGGGAAGGTGTCTTCACGCATTAAAGACGGGATGCGACTTCTTTTTGACTCAACCAAATCACATTTTTCCGCGTGGCTCAAGTTCGATGACATCGACGATCTCTGGGAATACTTCGGAGACGACCCCGAAGATCGTGGATCTCCACTGTATTATGCCTCGTTATTTGGGTTTCATGACCTGGCAGCGCACATCATTGTTGAGCATCCGGAGCAAGTCAATGCGAGGGGAGGTCGAAATCACAGTCCACTGGTAGCGGCATTGTACAAGAGGCACTTCAAGGTGGCAGAACTATTACACCGGCATGGCGCAGTCGTGGATGTTACCGAGGACATGTTTGATGGGACTCCACTACATGCTGCGTTAAGGGGTGGACGTATTGATGTCGCGCGGTGGCTACTTGACCATGGCGCAGATGCAAATTCGCGGCAAAACAATCTTGAGACCCCAATTCATTTAGCTGCATATTATGGACACCTAGAGATTGTTCGGATGCTACTGGTGCACAATGTACCTAACAACACTGCGGACGACCGAGGCCATACTCCATTGCACAACGCATCGAGACGTGGTGACGTGGAGATCGTGGTGCTACTACTCGAACATGGCGCGGAAATCAGCGCACAAGATAAGGAACACTCGACGCCATTACATCTAGCATCGCGTTATGGGAACCTTGAGGCTACACGCCTGCTGCTTGACCGTGGCGCGAACGCGGAGGCCAAGAAGATGGACGGAAGGACCCCATTGCACGAGGCGTCGTCCCAAGGCAAAAGAGATACTGTAGGCCTGCTGCTCGACCACGGTGCAAACGCAAATGCCTCGGATAACGACGGATGGACCCCATTGCACGTAGCGTCATCCAAAGGCGAAACAGAGATCGTGCGCTTGCTGCTCGACCGTGGTGCGAATGCAGGTGCCAAGGACAACAAAGAAGAAACCCCATTTCAGGTCACGTCAGGAAAGAGAATCATAAAGATGTTGAGAGAGCATGGCGATCAATTAGATAGAGTACTATAGGTTGCTCCATTAAGCCACTGTGATAGTATGCGGGTCCCCTCTGTGGGTATTCATATAGTCACACTTGGAATCTGGCCAGTCTCTGTCGGATGTGCTTGTTCTCTTTTTGGTGCTGCCATTCGTCTACCCAAACTCCCGACTCTCGGCTGGTTCGAGAAATCAGAACTTTTATTTCGCCCACTCGATTGCCCTAATAGTTGCCGAGGCCGACGAGGCCTCACGTTTTCCGACCTTCATCAGCTCGCTCAGGGAGGACCCCACCCATCCGTCGCGAAATCGCCTTGGAAACGCAACCTCGCATCTCACTTCACGGGAGTGGTGCCCCTGCTGCAGCACGTACTCTATTTTTCAGTGTCGAATTCCTATCCCCGGTGCTGCAGCAATGACACTTCCCTGAGAGATGCTGTGACCTGTTCGACTGTGGGAAGCTCGGCCATGTTCACATCGTCGAACTCAGGTGTGTGCTCCGGGTACCAAAGGTGCTGCTGATTTCTGATTTCCATTGGAAATAAGTAGGGAAGGAAAAGGGCTCCTTGCACTTGCATTGAGCCCCTTCGTGCACAATTATATCGCCACGGACATCCCTACTGATGCCGCTTCTGCACAAAAATCTCCTCTCTGCCTCCACCTCTATCACCGCTATTGCGACAGCTCTCGATGGGCCCTCCCTATGCTGCAAGGCGCGTGGCGCTGATGTACTAGACGCGCAGCTTGTGGACTGTTTATACCACTCGCCGTTGGAGTGATCGTGGGCGAGTTGTGGGCAGGAGACATCCTATGGGAGTTGTTGCAGGGGCGGACCGTGCTGGGATGGCGGGTATAGAGCGTTGTTGAGGATTTGTTGGGTGCTTGCCAGAGGATGTGGGTCGGCTAGCGCGAGACCTAAAGTTATTCCCGTAGCGTGTGTGGTTCTATTAATTGGAAAGAGTGTATATGATCTAACCTATGACTATCATAAGTTCTACTTTGAGCGATAGGGAAATTTGGTGTCGACTGCAAAAGTCGACGATCCTGTTTGGGGTCCGCGCGATTTGAGCCAGCGAGCAAGCACGACACTCAGCGCACACTCGTATACATGCTTTTTTTTTTTTTTCCATCCATTACTACATGGACAGCACTTTCGCGTATATATGCACTCGATGGAGAGCTATGGTACACTGGTGAGCATGCCAGTGAGTAGGCTCGCATTAGGTCCAACCTCACGTCGGTCAACATGGATACCTTGATCACGGAAAAGGCACCGTTGAAAGCACTTGAATTATTCCAAAAGACCTTCGACAGTCTATTTTCGAAGGACTTCCTGAAGTCGCTGGACGAAGGGCTACTACCGAATCTGGCAGCTCGCTTTAAGAGATGTATTCCAATGCACGACAACTACAGATTCTTGATTGGCTGACGAAGTGACTATGGCCAATAAGGGAGAAGTTAGCTATCGGCAGTAACGCGCGACAGTCTGGAGACAATCACTTAGACGGCGTTTGAACCTGCTGGGTAATGGACCAGTACCTCCTATCACATCGCTACAATCGCGCAAGGGCTCAGTAGGACGGGATTCCAGGATAGATATCTTACTTGGAGACGGGGGATCTGCTTCGCAAACACGACCCCGGGAATGTGCCTACTCCAAGTTAGCTGCCATACTACGATGTGAAATGAACTAAATCAGTTTTCAGGGCACGAGGAATGGTGCTTCCTATGTTCGCTACGCCAGCAGTGCTTTCAGCGCGCTCTCTCTCTCACTCTTTTTTTTTATCTTTTCACTCTTCCCTCGTCTCATTGTATTATGTCCACATGCGTCCTATTCTATATCTATTCCACCTTTTTACATTGATAAATATACTACCATGCCAAAGTGCTCGCAGCCTCACACTGCTTCCGCTATCCACTAGTTCTCTGACATTCCTCTGGGTACAGAAGATCAACGTATGTCACAGCTCTGGGACCACCTGACATAGAGCTTGAGGCCTGAGGAGCTACAGATATAAACAGCAACGAGCGGACTTCAATTGGATTCTTTCCATTACAAGGAGTTCGGCGACTTTGTTGCGCACATCCCGGGATTTTTCGACTCGGAATCTATCTCTTTTTTTTTTTTTTTTGGAGGGGCGCTACTATTCTTGTATCTAGTTACATGTGGATGCCTAAATACAAGTACATAGAGTGCCAAGTGGCAGGAGATTTGCCATCAGTGTTGAAATGTGATAAGTATGTAAGGACCTTATCTATAGCAGTTACGACATTACTGTACTATATTTACCATATTAGGCAGTTACGATACGTACAATAGCAGGCGTATCATGTCCCGTGATGAGGAGAAGTCCTATGACTATCTCAGAAGGGCAAAACACATTAGACGTGTGTAAAAACGCGATATTGTGGACGCCTTTACTCATCACTTAACCGCAAATGGACATGGTGGGGCCATAGAGCATAAATACCCTCCTATGTGGGGAGAGAGGCGAATACAGAACATCACCCACTTTGCTTGTGCACATTCTCCTCTCTCATTAAGTCTCTCAACCTACTCAAAGGTGAGAACGTTCTTCCTGCGTGCTGCGCTTTGGCCTATAAGGCTTTTGCTGCGCAACAATCAGCTCCACTTGGCACGCTTGGTGCTGGGCCTAAAGGGTGCTGGGATGCGAGGGAAAATGTGTTTACGCACATCCCCTGGTAGGGGGGATAGTGTGGGACTCAGACACAAGGCAGCTGCAGTCAGGTGTGGTGTGGTCTCCTACCCACTAAAACCTCACGGGTGTTGAGCCAGTTGGGGGGGGGCTCGGGGTGGAGGAGGATTCTCCAGGTGGCTTTGACTAGTGCTTGTGTGGTGGGGTCGTGTTTAATCTTTGTTGCTATTATTTTGTCAGTTATTAGTCTTCGGTTAATTTGGCTGAGCCATCGGCGTTCTATTTCGTCTCTTGAGTGTTCTTTTGATTGAATGGTTCTCTCGCATCTCGTGACCCAAATTAGGTAAGCTGACTCTGATATGAGGATTTGGATTAGTCTGTTTGCACCTTTTATTGTGGTGTGTTGTCATCGGTCGTTTCCGTTCCCTTCCTCTGGGTTGTGTAGTATTGCTAGGGATCCACAGCCAAGTATCGTTCCTAGGTTGGGTTCCTGCCAGGGGTGTGTTTCTTGAGGCCAGTATCTTTCCGTCATATCCCAGATCGTTTTTACCAGTGTCGCTTTGCAGTTTAGCAGGATGTGTTCTAGGTGTTCTTTGTTCTGGCATGTTGGGCACCATTGTCTGTGTTTGTAGCCCAGGATGTTTTCCCAGAAATCCCCTATCATGAAGGTGCCGTGGATTGCCTTGTAGATGAATTGTTGAATGGTGGGTCGGATCGTGTTGCTCCTTATGTTTTTCCAGATTGATTTGGTTGTTTCTTTCATTTTGTTGAAGAGGAGCACGGCCGTTTTTATTTTGTTTAGGTTCTTTTCAGTTGTCAGGTGTCTTGGGGTAGGTGTTTGCTTGCATATTCCTCTGTAGGCTTGTGCCTGTGTTATGGTTGCGAGTTTCGTGCCTTGGAGGTCATACTCTTCTGGGACATTTAGGATGAGTTCATCTGGCTTGTCTTTCTCCGTGCCTTCTTTGGCTAATTTGTTGCATTCCTCGTTTCCTAGCGTGCCGTTATGCCCTTTTACCCATTCAAAGTGTGTTGTGGCTGTGCATCTCTTAAGGAGATATGCGGCCATCTTGAAAAGGTTGGCGTTCTTTATGTCTATCCATCTGTTATCTTGCCAGGTGCTGAGATGTTTTGTTAGGCTGTGTATGACATATTTGGAGTCTGTTCTGATCAGTATCAGCCAGAAAGTGGGTACTGTGTTTATGGCTTTGATTATTGCAGCAATTTTGCCAACTTGGTTTGATTGTAGTTCCCCTGGTACTCGTATTGCTGCGTTTCTCCTGTCGCCCGGGCCGATCCATATTCCACTTCCGCATTGTGTGTCGTCTTTCCCGTTACCAAAGCATGCTCCATCTGTGTATATCGTTATTCTAGGGTGGTTGTGGTTGATACCCGTGGTATAGCGGCGGGTTGCAGGGCAGGTGGATATCTTGGATGGGTCTGTGAAGATGTGGAAGCATTCGGCTAGGTTATTCCTGCATGTTATTGTCGGGTCGAAGAGGATTTCGCCGTTTTCTTCCCATGCTGTGATGTTTTGATCTTTTCTTCTCTTGGTTAGTGATAGGTTATCATGGGGGTCTCCCAGCACCAGGGGGTTCAGTTTGGGGATGGTTTCTTGTATTCTGGTTAGTGCTTCTGTTGCGCATCTGTGTGGGTTGTTACATCTATTGATGTGGTCTTTGACACATTCTATACAGGCGCATTTTGGGTCTGGGGTGTGGTGTGTTGTTTGTCTTTCATTTCTTATCCTCACTGAGATTCTCATTAGGTCTGTGATTGTGTTTGCGTGGTGTTTCTTCATGAGACATTTTGTCGCGGTATTGGTGAGGGGTCTCTGTTTCGCGTTCAAGTGGTACCATGCGGGGAGCTGGGCTCAGATATCTTGGGATAGTCTGATGGCTGCCAGGTTCGTATTGTATTTTCTGGCCGTTTTGAGCATTCTCATGATGTCATGTTCTATTTTTATTGCTCTAGGGCCTCAGGAGGGGGGATTCCATGATTGTAAGAAGCAGTTGACGATTGCAACGCTTGAGGTTCCGGGAGGTGTGGCTGCGGCTATGATGAGGTCTGTTACTGTTGCCCATGCGGGTCTGCTCAGGGTGAAGTTGAGGTATGTCTTCAGCCATATTATTTCGATCACTTCATTTCTCGCTTTGATGTTTAGTAATTTCAGTCTGCCTTCTTCGAGGGGGTTTTGTAGGGTGCTTATGGCTATTCTAGGGTTGTTTTCTCGTTCCCATATGAGGGTTCGGACCATTTTCGTGATTGTGTTCTCGATGTGCAACGGCATTCCTTGCACTTTGGTGAGGAATTGGGTATGTCCTCCTATGACGGCTTGGATGATCAATCTTTTTCCAAATAGAGTGGGGTGCATGTTATTCCATCTTTTGATTTTCGTTTTCATTTTATCCATTAGCGGTTCCCATGGTGTCACATTGTCTACTCCATTGCCTATCCAGGCCCCTAGGATTCTTACAGCATCTCCGTCCCTCACAATTCTTACATTATTTTCTAGTGGTCTGGTGTCATGTACGTTGAGTTTTCTTGTCATGTATACTTGTTGTCTGTGCTCTGCGGTGCCTATAGGTATGATCTCAGTCTTTTCTATGTTAAATTTTGCCCCTGATGCTTCGCACCAGTCTCCTAGGATGTTTTCTACATAATCATGATGAACAGCACAGATGAACAGCATACTCACAGTGGACTGAAGACTGTGGTGAGATAAACTGAGCAGCTGGAAAGCAGCAGAGGGAGATCTTGCAAGTGGTAGCAAAGAGGTGTTCTGGCACACAAGCAGTGAGAACTGATGTTATACATTGGAAGGAAGGGAGCTTACCTGGCACACAAGCAGTGAGAACTGATGTGGGCCAGGAGCGTACATGGTACTCTACTTATACACTTTCTGGTAGTGACACTGTACAAGGGATGTAACACTAAGTCACGCAGTACAAGGAAGCATTGTTCTACAAACAGACAAGGGAGTGGACGTTCTGAGAACAAGGGAAAAAAGAATAAGGAGAGTCCAGAAGTAAATGATATCATAGTGACATCATAATAAAGATAAAGCTAAGTACAGAACAAAGGAAAGTACAAAGGCGATATACAACGCAGAGTCCGGATCTATGATGTCATAGAAGTACAGTGATGTCATGTATGATGCAATGATAAGTCCAGATTGTACAGATCAAATAATATCTAATCTACAAGTCCTGTATATCTAATCTAAAGCAGTCCATGCTGCAAGTCCAGTCCGTTTGAGCCGCTAAGTGCGCAAGGGTCACTTATCAACAAATCAAAGCTGTCGTTTTCGTTGAGGAAGAGGTTTGTGTTGTCTGCGAACAGGGTGAGTTTTATGCTTTGTTCTAGGCCCGGTATCTTGAATCTGGATATGCAGTTGGAGTTTCTAATCGTACATGCTAATGGTTCAATGGCTAGGTCGAAGAGGGGGCAGGAGAGTGGGTCTCCCTGTCTGACTCCCCTTGTCATGTGGAATGGTGAACTAAGGGTTCCATTTATCGCTACTTGTGTGTGTGCGTGTTCGTACAGCGTGCAGATTGTTTTGGTGAAGGTCGGTGGGAGATTAAATGCTGCTAACGTTTCCCACAGATATTGGTGGTTGATCTTGTTGTATGCCTTCTCCTGGTCGAGAGCCACAATTGCTCCATTTTCTTCCATGACTTCTGCGTAGTTTAAGATTGTCTGCGCGAGTCTTATGTGGTCAAAGATGGACCTTTTTGGGATGAAGCCTGCCTGATCTTCGTGCACCATGTTTGGGACGTGTTTGAGCAGTTGAAGGGCTAGGACCTTGGTGAGTAGTTTATAATCTGTGTTGAGGAGCGTTATCAGGCAGTAGTTGCTGATTTCTGACGGGTCCTTTTTCTTAAAGATCGGGCACATCCAGCCTAGGGAGAAGTCAGATCTTTCATCCACTCCGTGTTCCTGTATGTCGCGGAAGAGTAGCGTGAGGGTTTCTACGATGTTGAAGGCTTCTTGCCCCAGTTTTTGGGCATCTTCATATCTTTTGTCAAGCAGTTTCCAGAGTTCGTATGGCAGCTGTCCATACCAGTTGCAGAGCTGTTCTTTGCTAGTTTCAGGGCTTTCCTGACTTGCGTTTTGTAGATTGCCCATTGTTGGGGATCTCTATGGGCTCTCCGGAGCTTCTGTTCTTGGGGGATCTCATTTAGTTGGGTTCGTATTTTATTTTGGTGTTCTTCCTCTCCGGCTGTTGATGGGTCTTGGTCTGACTGTATCTTTTCATGGTAATCTCTAGCCAGCTGGGCCATCCGTATTGTGTTGCGTTCATATTGGGGGGGGGATGAGTCAGGGATTTTGAGTCGGTGGATTATGTCTCTTGGTTTATTTTCTTTGCTCAATTTTGACCAGATGCCTCCTAGGTGTTTGCCGTGATTAAGGAGCCTGGCCTGGTAGATTTCCTTTTGATCCCGGGCCTCCTTTCTTTCAAGGAGCATGAGCTCGTTTGCAAGGTACACTTCATTGTTCCTGGTGTTTTCGTTCTGGTCCAGGTCTGGAGCGTTTGCTGCTTCTTCCAGGTCTTTCATGAGGTTCCACTTTCGCGTGGTGTGTTTCTGGTGTATCTCTTTCAATGTTTGTTGGGCTTGTTTCGTTATATCTTCTTTGAAGGCCTTCCACATCAGCTGGGGGTTTGTAATTTTTCTTGGTGTGTTATTCTTTTTCACTTCAGCCATTTCTTTCTGTAGTTGTTGACCTCACTCATTGATAGTGAATCTTAGTTTTTTGTTCCTCAGGGTTGTTAGTGGCCAGGTCCATCGACCTTTCCCTATTTGGGGGGTGTCCACAGGGGCGAATTTAGTGACGGTTATCCAGTGATCTGTCAGGACAGGGGTTGGGCCCATTTTCCAGTTGAGGGTATGAATTGCTTTCTGTTCTTTTACATAGATTCTATCTAGTCTGGATTGGATTTGGTGTCCGCTTGCGTTCGCGTGGTAGGTGAAACATCGTTCCTTTGGGTTCCTGTGTCTCCACGTGTCTTCCAGGTTGAGCTGGTGTCGTAGGTCGTGTAGCGCTTCTACAGTGCTTTGGTCATCGTGGTGGATCAGTGCTCTGTCTATGGGGTCTTCCGTGACGTTGAAGTCCCCCAGAAGGAAGTCTGGGTGGTTTACTCCGTGATTCATGCATGCGTATTCTATTGATTCCCAGAAAATGGGGTGTTTGGATTTGTTATTTGGTGTGTAGACGTTGATTAGGGTCGTTTCTTCTGATTCGTGCCAGTTGATTTTCAGGGCTATGGCTCTTCCGGGGATAAGTTCTGTCATTTTGCAGGACTTAGGGGCTATTATGCTCTTATTTATAACGAAGGCTACTCCCACGGTGGCTCATGGGTTTGTTGGGTTATGTGATGTTAGTAGGTCCATTTTCCGGCCAAGGCAGGTGATTATGTTCTGGACACACTCATTGTCTAGGTGTGTTTCTTGTACGGCTAATATCGCTATTTTGTATGTGTTTAGTGTGTGGTTAATTGTGGACCATTTTTCTATCCCGTTCATTTGATGTGAAGGGGCGGTAAAGCTGTTTAGGTTTAGGGTAGCTATGTTTATATTGGCTTTGTGGTGTAGCGAGTTCTGATCACGTGTTGGGGCCGTGCTGTGCCCAGATGTTGGGTGGTACTGATCTGTACCTTGGTGTGCGCTCCCTTGTCGGGTGCATTCACCATTTGTCCGGGTGGGGACATGTGTGTGTTGGGGGCTGGAGAGGGACGGGGTGGTGCTTGCAGGCATCATAGGTGGGGAGTGGGGAAGTGTTCGTCTCGTATTTAAGCATTCTACAGGGACTATCTAATTTTGGGCTGGGCCATTTTATTTACATTTAGTGAGGTATTTAGCGCTGTTCAACCGCTCGCTCTCTATGTGTGGGTGTTAGGGCCAAAGCCCCTGCCTTGGCTTCTAGTTTTGCCCTTGTCATTGCGTCTCTTGGGGCCGTTCCAGCTGTCTACGTCAGGGAATGGGCATAGGCCTTGGGGGTGGTCTACTCCATGGCAGATACTGCAATTGTATGGGCTGATGTTTGTGATTCTGGTTCCCATCATCGGGGCTGAGTAGGAGCGGCCTGCTAGATATTTCCTTACCCTGGGCCAAACTCCTAAGTTTATTGCCTCCCAGCCTTTGGCATAGACATTGAATTGAGGTATCAGCAGGTCCCCGGGTTGTTTGATGTCTAGGTGTGTGAGGTGGACGGAGTTAGTGAGCTTCGTGAGAGCTTCGTATACTTGTAGTCTCTCATCCTCAGGGTGTTCATTTGCGATAGCCACTATATAGTTCTTTGTTTCGGGGTCATTCCAGACACCCTTGATGATGACTTCTATGTCCTCCTTGGTCATGGAGTGGAATCCTCTGATTGTGAAGAGGAATTCCAGGCATACGCGTCCCAGGGGGGTTGCTCGGAAAGTGATGGCAGGTGACGACCAGACTGTCCTCGTAAGGAGGATGTCCACTTGTTCGGTCGTGAGGTTGAAAACTAGGAAGGCATTGGGGTGGCGTTTTGCGGCGATGGCCTCCACATGGGGTCGCTACTCCTATATTTTGCGATTTGGTGATTTTGGCTATTGCAGCCATGAGCTGGGCTTTGATATCTTCGTACATGGTGGGGGCTCTGTGTAACGCCGCCACGGCGTCAGCTCGACTTGAGCTCGAAAGGTGGTAACAACTTAACGCGAATGTATGCTTGACACGACGACACGAAGGTCCGTGTGCTCGCCTCAGTGAATACGCGAAGGTACACCGGCAAGACCTATGCCTATCTTGTTTGTCACAGACAAAGTCGGACACCGAGTTATGATAGAAAGATGAGAGAGGCAAGTTGAAAAGAGAAACAAGTGACGATTCAAGAAGACCAAGATGGCGTATCTTGGTCTTCACAAGACAAGTTAAATACAATATGAGCGGGCTTAGAAGCGCCGCTATGAGTCACAGTAAGTAAGCGTCCAACGTATCGCAGAAACAACGCGAACCCTAATACTACTAGTACCAGTACTAGTGGCGTCAGTCATCAGTCAGCTATCGTACCCTATCGCCTATCGCACTGCCGTATCACCGTAAGTAAGTCCGCAACTAATCTACCTTACCGCCGTAGTTGCAACCGGTACAGTAAGGGTTCTACTCCAAGTCACACCACAACACAGAAAGTCCGAAACGTGACATCACCCCCTTTCAGCGTGAGACCCCGACTCACCGAAAGTCTCTCGCCGGCCAGTCGCGTTGCTCGTCGGCGATGCGTTCAAGTGCCGTAGCGCGCTCCAGGCGATAGATGGAGTCGCGGCGGTCGTCCTGCGCACACTCAATCATGGCGCGGAGTTGGGCCACTCGCGCACGGAGTCGGTCCAGCTCATAGCTGGCCGCGCGGAAGCGCGTAACTTCGGCTGTGAGCGACTCGTCGTTGATTCGGTTGAGGGCTCGGTCGGTGATGCGGTCCGCCTCGAAGACGACCAGGTCTTCGTGGGGGTACATAGGACGGAGAGCGGCGGACACGTACGGCTCAGCGTAGAAGGGCTTACCGTAGACATGTGGTGACCCTGGTATGACTCCTAGTATGAGGGGGTCAGCCCCTCCGATTATTTGGACGTGGGACGCGTCCCGCTCTACTCCGTCGGGCCCGGTGATGGGGTATGGAATGTGATGGGGTCGTCGATTTGCCCGGAACCCTTCAGGCGCAATGACATGCGCGGGGTCGTCGGCGGCGGTGAACGTACGATGATCGGCGGCGCCAGGCACGCGCACACGTCCTCGATACATGGGGGACCCGTCGGTGTAGACGAGCCAGGGTGTGATGAGGGGATTAGTAGGGTCGCTTTTCGTTCGAAGGAAGGCATGGCGTGCCGGGTAGTAATCGTTGTCGTCATGGCCAGCCTCAGCTGCCTCCATCGCTGCCGCCGCTCGCGCATCTCCCTCAGTCGGGCCGCTGCGGAGTCGAGCTGCTCCTTCTGCCACTCCGCTGCCACTCTCCTCCACCCCTCCAACTCGTACTCCATCAGCGCTTGAACGCTGGTCGTTGCTCGGGAAAATTCCGCGAACGCCGATGAGGTCGTCGCTTGGGGGGATAGCGGCGATCGGTTCGCGTTCTCCGCGGTCGTTTCTGAAGATGTGGACGACGGCGGATTCGTCGTCGGGGGTAGTAGTGGGGTCTGGGAATCTGGTGATGACGTTGGCCCACTCTTGTGCGGTGATAGGCCCCTCGGTTGGTCTAAGAGGCGTCCATGGTGTGATTTGAGGGTTGGGTACCTTGGTGTCGTCGTCCTCAGCCAAGAGGGCGTGGGCGTCTTGTGCGAGGGAGTCGAGGAGCGCTGCTTGGGTGACATGACGCAGAGGGGAGGTAGGCATATGAGAGGTGAGGAATCGGAGGAAAGAGGGTTGACTCCCTTCGACCCTTGCGCTGCTCGTTTTAACTTGTTGCCCGCGCGCTTGCGCTTCCTGGTATAGGCGGAGCGCTTCTGGCGCAAAGACGTCATCCTTGTTGACCCACTGGTTTTCCGAGTCCGGATACCCCTTCCACCTAACGAGGTACTGCAGGCGTTTGTTCCTGCCGAAATGCCGGGAGTCCAGAATGGCCTCGACTTCGTATTCCTCTTTGCCATCGATCAGTTCTGGCGGTGGGCGCGTGAAGTTTTCCCCATGTAAGGAAGTTTGCTTGTAGGGCGTGAGAAGATCGATGTGGAACACTGGATGTATGCTCCACTGTGTGGGAAGTTCCAATCGATAATTATAGGGCGACATCACCTGGATTACCCTAAAAGGTCCGTGGCGTCGCGCCGCTAACTTTGCTGTGGGCTGATTGGTTCGGAGGTGCTTCCCTTCTAACCACACGAGGTCGTTGATGCGGAACTTGGGCGTATCTTTGTTGCGCACCCATGCCTCTTGTGCCTTTTTCATAAGGTGTTGGGCGTCCCTTCTAGCTTCTTTCAGCTGTGTCAGTCGCGTGGTTACTTGTGGAATAGGGGATGGCTTATCGGTCCAGTCAGCTCGCGGGTCGTATCCCATCAGGAGCTGGAACGGTGATTGTTTCATGTGCTCGTGGGGCCAGTTATTGTGCGCGAATTCAGCTATTGGCAGATACGTGGCCCAGTTGTCTTGGCGTTCGTTCACCCAGAAGCGTAAGTACTGCTCCAACCATTGATTGGTCCTCTCCGATTGTCCATCGGTGCGTGGGTGGTACGCCGTGGATATATTTTGCTGCACCCCCAGAATTCGGCACGCCTCCCTTGTGAACTTGGATGTGAAGTGGGGGTCCCGATCACTGATGACTTTGCGCGGTAGTCCGAATCGTTTAAAAACATGACTGACGTACAGCGCGGCGGTTTCTTCTGCGGTTATTTCTTCTCGGCACGGTATAAACACCGAGGCTTTGCTGCAGTCGTGGTCGGTGACGGTGAGGATGCTATCATGCCCCCCGGATATCGGCAACTTGGTAATGAAATCAATTGCCACCGTTTGAAAGGGGAGCGCATCGAGTACCGGTGTGATGGGGTGTAGTGCTGCTCGTATGGGACGTGTGTTTACCTTGTTCCGTTGGCACTCCGCACATCCCTGGACATATTCGTACACATCCTTTCGCAGTTGTGGCCACCAATAGTGCCTCTCCAGGATTCGTTGTGTCTTCGCGATCCCCGGGTGACCGTGTATTGGCAGGTCATGGTGGTCATGGATCAGTACGCGATGCGTTGATGCTGGTCCGGTTATTACGAACCTGCCGTCCTTATACCACTCTCCTTGGATCTTCTTCAATTGGTGGGGGTCGACCCACACCTTGATTACCTCCTCATCTTGTTGATGTCGCGGTTGCGACAAGTTCGGGTTGAGGGTGAATGTCCTTGCCGTGTTGAGGGTTCGGACAAAGATTTCGGGTGGTAGTACCACCACTTCGCTGTTGTCCTCTGTTCCCTGGTCATAGTCTGGTCAACGCGACAGCGCGTCCGCTCGTCCATTGTTCTTTCCTTTGATGTGGTGAATTTCGAAGTCGTATTCTGAGAGTTCTAACACTTCCCTGGCGACGCGTCTGCTGATCTTTTGCGGTGATTTCCAATATTGCAGGTTGAGGTGATCGGAGTAAATTTTGATCTTATGTGGGGCTCCTGCAAGTAGCGGTCTCCAGTTTCGCAACGCCTTGACTATGGCCAATAATTCCAGGTCATAGATGTCGTAGTTGCGTTCGGCTTCAGAAAGCGTTGCGGAGTAATATCCTATTGGGTGTCGCTTTCCATCAGCCTTTTTTTGTAGGAGTACGGCTCCCACCGCGTATCCCGAGGCATCGACCTCTAATTCGAACGGGTCCTGGAGGACTGGGTGTGCGAGCACCGGTTCCTCTGTTACAAGGCGTTTTAAGGTGTTGAATGCCTCTTCTTCTACTTCCGTCCATCTCCACTCTTCATCCTTTCGTGTTAGTTTGGTCAACGGTTTTGCGTGGTTTGCGAAACCGCGAATGAAAAGTCTGTAAAAGTTGCAGAAGCCAAGGAAGGATCGAACGTCCT
Source organism: Lactarius indigo (assembly GCA_025766275.1). Taxonomy (NCBI): domain Eukaryota; kingdom Fungi; phylum Basidiomycota; class Agaricomycetes; order Russulales; family Russulaceae; genus Lactarius; species Lactarius indigo. The sequence goes on along the minus strand of JAFKAC010000022.1, from coordinate 492,341 downwards.
TGACCTTCGTGGGCGTTGGCCAGTCTTTAATGCCTTGAACTTTTACGGGGTCCATGCGAGTTACCCCCTTTTCAAGGATTACCCCCAGGTAATCCATTCGCGGTTGATGAAATAGGCACTTCTCAAGCTTGAAGTAGAGATCGTGTTCTTCGGCAACGCGTAGGACGTCGCGGACGGCCGAAATATGGGCGGCTAGATCGTGATCGAAGTGAGTTGCGATACCAATATCATCCATATAGACACGTATCGTAGTGCCGAGGCGATCGTGCTTCGCGATGGTATCGCGGTAGATGTGATTCATCATGGCTTGGAAGGTGGCCGGAGAGTTGGTGAGGCCGAAGAACATAACCGTCGGTTCGAAGAGACCAAATTTGGTCTTGAATGCTGCTTTCTCCTGATCGCCGTCACGAATACGTACGTTGTTGTAGCCCCATCGAATGTCGAGTTTGGTGTATATGTGGGCGTTGCTGAGATCTAGAATGAGATCTTGGATGAGCGGCAGCGGGTATTGATTGCGGATGGTGTGTGAATTGATAACGCGATAGTCCTGGACAGGGCGTAGTTTTCCGTCCTTCTTTTTAATGAAAAAGAAGGAAGACGCGTACGGGGATATGGAGGGACGCAAATAGCCCTGTTTCAACTTTTCGTCTAAGAACTCCTTGAGTTCGCCTTCTTCTTTCTGCGTCATGGGGTATATCTTGCAGTCTATAGCCGCCGGTGCTGATGGTTTGAAGTCAATTGCGTGGTCCCACGGCCTAGCCGGGGGGAAGCGATGTGAGGCTTGCTCGTTAAAGAGTTTGCTGAACTCTGCGTATTCGGGTGGCAGCACGGCTGCCGTCTGTTGTTGTTTTGCTGATATGGCCAACTCCGTCGAGGTTGTGGCTCGTGCGAAAGTTTCTTCGTGCAGTTCTCGTAGGATATCCTCTTTTTCCGCGATGATGAGGGCTCGAGCCACAGACGCGGTGAGGAGTTCTTCTGTAGTGGCTAGCACTACGGGCTGTACGTCGGGGTGTGTGGTTGCCGTAGCCCAACTGATGGTGGGTTCGAAGGCGCTCAGCCATGGATAACCGAGTACCATGTTTTCGCTTCCGAGGTCGGTGACCAGAAAGGTCATCTTTTTTACCTGTCCACGCGTTTTCACCTCCAGGTTAACATAATGAGTGATTAACCCAGCTTTGTTTTCCGTATTGTCTATGTTCCATATCTTGCGAGGCGTTTCTAACGTTTGTACCGGAATTCCTGCCTTGGCCGCCATACTTGGTTTGATAAAATTATCGGTCGCTCCAGAGTCGACCAACGCGTTTGTTTCAGTCGTTTGGTAATTCGTTCGGACAGTCACTGGGATTCGTAGAGATCGATAGCGTGTTGTCACAATTACAGAATTACATTGTAAAGCCCTCACCCAGACTGACGGGTTTAGGCGTCCCGAAAACCCTCTTTTCCCCACAGATCTTGAAGGATGAGATCCTTCACCTCATCTGTGCTGTTGGCTACTTGCGTGAGCCACTCTTTCGCTTGTTCTCCTGCTGTCTTCGTGCTCGCCGCGTTGATTTGAGGCGTTGGTGTCGCGCTGGGTGCCGGGGTCATATATCCGGGTAGTGAGGGTTCGTATTGTGATACGGGCCCCTGGTGCCACGTGGTTTCAGTCATCCGGCTGCTTGATGGCGCGTTTTGCCAGTGTCCTTGTGCGCGTGGATGGGGGCAGTTTCGTGAGAGATGCCCCGGAGCGTGACAATTGTAACAGAGGACGTTCCTTAAGTCTCGCCTCGATCCCCCTCTTCCTCGTCCTCTCGCGCCCGGCCCTCCTCTTGGCGGGAACGGTGGCGTTTGCCAGTCGCGATGGGGTAGCTTGTTAAAGTCGATGTCTTCTGATCCCACCAGTCGTACCCTTGCGCGATCAGCCGAGGTGTCCATAGCCCAGGGGTTAGTCTGGGGTAGGTTTTGCGGGAGCGTCCATCCCGCGTTGCCGGTCTGTTTCTTGGACTGCGTTGGGGTATTTTTGTACTCGTTGAGCCTTGCTTTGAGATGAATGTAATTTTTCTGTCGCTTGAGCACGGCTCTCTTCCAGTCATCGAATGTAACTGGGTCATCGAATTGAAATGCGTTTTTGAATAGTTCCTTCGGCAGGCCCGACGTGAAGAGGTCGATCGTTTGTGGTTCATTGAGGCGGTAGTGAGCCTTCCGTGCGAGTTGTTCGAAATCGTTGACGTACTTGTCAATGTCCTCTCCCATCATTTTGAACCCTTTTCGTAGTATCGCTTGCGCTTGTTCGCGCTCCAGTGTGTTTTCAAACCTCTGGCTGAAACCGTCTGCTACGGCATCCCATAGGTCGCGGGTGTAGGGACTGATCCCTCGTTGTATTTGCCTGTTGAGCCAGTTCAGGAAGGACAAGACCCATTCGCTGACCGCTCCGCCTTTGATGTACGACAGGAACAGAAGACATCTTCTGTAGTCGTTGCGCATGATGGGGGCATCCAAGTTCATACCCCAGTAGACGTGCCACTGTGTCAGAAACTGGTCCACTTTAAGTCTGTCTCCATCAAAAATTGAAGGTGGCTCGCCGGTTAATTTTTCGTTATGGTGGCCTCCGCCTCCGGCATCTCCGCCACCTCCGCCTCCTCCGCCTCCTCCGCCTCCTGGCGGTCCAGCGGGTGGTCCTCTCGGTGGTTCGGTTCTTCGTAAGTCGAATGGGACTCCTCCTCCAGGCGGGGGTGGCGGATCTCCGTCTGGTCCTCCTACCCCCGGAGGTAGTTCCATGGTTGGTCGGCGTCCGGACGGGGGGTCTCCCCTGTCCGATCCGATGGCTCGAAAGATGGCGGCGTCGTCCGCGGTCATTCGTACTCCGGTTTCTGGGTTGATGGGCATAAGGATGTCTCTTGCTTCTGCCCTTATGGCACGTGCTTCTTCGATGGCCACCTCTTCCATAGCTTGCGTCAAAGTTGCCATGATAGCTGGCGACCTGATGTGAATCGGTTCTGGTTCTGTAATGTGTGCGGACTCAGCTCGTTCGATGAGGAGGTCCTGTATTGCTCCTCCGCTGGTCTCCGTTTGATTTGGCTCTCGTCCTTCGCTTTCTTCGTCTCCCTCTTGGCTCTGCTCTTCTTCCGACACTACCTCTCCAGTGGAGTGTTCTCGTATTTGTCCGTCAATAGGGCCCCAGTCGGCTCGACTATTGAGTTCTCGTGCGTCGATATCGCACTGATACCTGGGTCCTGCTGGTCGTATGGCGTCCCACTGGGAGTCTACGGGGTTCCAAGCAACTTCTACCCAACACAGATGGTCAAAGTTGAACTCAACTGGACGGAATCTGCTAGGTCCGTTAAACTCGACGAAATATCCAGTCTCTTCTTGTCTTTCCCTCCAACTGGCAGCTTGTAAAAAGCGCGTGGGGACGTTGCGCTCTCCTCTCCTTGGGAGCGAATAGGGACGGAAGCTGGTCCACTGGTCTCTGGTTGTTACAGCCACGATGATATCTTGGTCTTAATGTAACGCCGCCACGGCGTCAGCTCGACTTGAGCTCGAAAGGTGGTAACAACTTAACGCGAATGTATGCTTGACACGACGACACGAAGGTCCGTGTGCTCGCCTCAGTGAATACGCGAAGGTACACCGGCAAGACCTATGCCTATCTTGTTTGTCACAGACAAAGTCGGACACCGAGTTATGATAGAAAGATGAGAGAGGCAAGTTGAAAAGAGAAACAAGTGACGATTCAAGAAGACCAAGATGGCGTATCTTGGTCTTCACAAGACAAGTTAAATACAATATGAGCGGGCTTAGAAGCGCCGCTATGAGTCACAGTAAGTAAGCGTCCAACGTATCGCAGAAACAACGCGAACCCTAATACTACTAGTACCAGTACTAGTGGCGTCAGTCATCAGTCAGCTATCGTACCCTATCGCCTATCGCACTGCCGTATCACCGTAAGTAAGTCCGCAACTAATCTACCTTACCGCCGTAGTTGCAACCGGTACAGTAAGGGTTCTACTCCAAGTCACACCACAACACAGAAAGTCCGAAACGTGACACTCTGGCTTCATTGTTGAATGGGATGGCGATGAGTTTCCTGTGTTGGAAGTTCTCCCAGTCACTTATGAGGTCGAGGTCGAGATACTCGAATATGGAGGTTGGGTGCACATCTTGTACTTGGGGCATCGGTCTTGGAGTAAATTTGTCGATGGTGGATCGGGGGTTGTTGCCTCCCACGTAGGGGTCGGTGTGGTCCGCTTCCACTAGGCCCCTTACCAAGGTGGTTTGTCTTCCAGATCCCATGGTGCCATTGGGGGTGTTCTGGTCATGGTGTTCTCGATTGTCTGGGGGGGTGAGATGGGTGAAGATCATGGGGATATCTCCGTCCAGGGTGCTTTGGGGGAGGGAGATGCTGGGGGAGGTCCACAAGCATCTAGTGGGTGTAGCCGGGGGGGTTGGGGAATTCTTGCCAGAAATGGGGGGGAGTACATAGGGGGATAGAGAGTATTGTAGCGGTATGACTTATCACGTACAACTAGACCAAGGTGAGGTTAGTGAACTGAACAGGTAACACACCCAAGCCTAACGCGGAGACAAGTCACGCACCGAATGTACAGTCACAACGGAGAGTATGCACACTTGAGGTCTTTATGCAAGACCAGAGGCAAGGTGATCACGCTGTGGCACGCTGAGTGGAGAACCAAGAGGACAAGTTAACATTGGTGAAGAGTAAGGGAGATACAAAGGAATGCACACCTGAGTGGAGAACCAAGAGGACAAGTTGGTTCCACTCAGGACACTACATGAGGGTTTATATACACTGCTGCAGCTGAGCTTGAATTACTATAGAACCTTATTACTAAAGGTACGTGTAATAGTAATGAGTCAGACGCTGACGCGTCGTGTCTAATAATAGTGTTATCTATCATGCTGACTGATGCACAGTCATTAATGCTGACAGAACCATGACATGTCCTTATCTATGAGTCACAACCCTATGACAATGTAGTCTAGAACTATCTAGAATGTTCCCTGCTTATCGTCCAATGAGAAACTACTATACTAATGAGGACAGTGTCCTAAAGAGGTAACATCCGATAAGGAAGTTACTATCTCAGGATCACATGCTTGTGGGTGCACATGTCAGCATCACATGACTAACCATCTTATCATATCTAATGATAAGGACTTGGATGTTTGACGCAACATTGGAGACTTGTATCTCTACCAAATAAATCCGTAAAAATACCGAAAAATAAGGCAAAAATAGAGCGTCCGTGACAAGTATGTTGGTCCCGAGGAGGGGTAGTGAGCTATTTGGGTGAGGGGTGTGGATGGCATAGGCTGCATGGCTTCTGCAGGGATTTCGACAGATGTTATGGTGGGGGTGATAGAGGTGCCTACTAGGTCATTGACCGCTCGGCGTTCTTGGTCATCCTCCTCGTTCATCAGTCCTTGGGGTGTGTCAGTTGGGGGGTTTGGTTGGCGGGGGGCTAGGCTTACTTAGGGTTCTTTTCTTGTTTTTCCTTTCGGTTGTGGCAGCAGCAGGGCTGTTTGTCGCAGTGATGCAGGCTGATTGGATTGTCGTCACCCTATTGGCTGGGTCTCTGGTTGTGTGTTCTGAGGGGGGGGCTGGGGCGATTTGTGGGAGGTTGGCAGTAGTGGTGGTGGGGGATGGTGGCGGGGCGTCCATTACTGTTCTCTGTAGGGGGTTGGTGGTGTGGTGGGTGTTTAAGTGTTTTTGAGGGGAGGGTCCAGGAATGGGGGGCTCCATCAGGGGGGGTGTGGGATTGATCGAAGGTCAGTAGCATCTCATTTAGTTCCAGAGGTGATTTACTTACTTGTGGGTATGGGTGGGGGTGATGGTGGCATTGTGCATGCTTGGGGTGACGGTTGTGGGGGGTTGGTAAGTTCGCTTGTCGGGGGTGTGCCTGTGTAGGGTGTAGGATGGTTGAGGGTGTTGGGTTGCGTTGTGTCAGTTGTGTGTTGAGTTGGTTATGGAGGGGGGTTGTGTGTTAGTGGTGGGAGTTCTGTCAGGGGATGTGGTGTTAATGACTGTGCACCTTGGACACTTGTCTTTGGGTGCTGTGGTGGGTTGGTTGTTGGATTTCGGGGGGGGGTCTGTTGTCGGGGTATGGTGTTCGTGTTTGTGTTGGGGTCTCACAGCATGTTTTTTGGCTTCTGGGCTGTGTGGTTCAATGAGTGGCTGTATATTGTCTTTTCTCTTTTCTAGGGGAGCTGGTGGTATTCGGGGACTGGGGTAGAGCTTGTCTGCCATTGCAGCTCGCTCTTGGTCCTAGTTCGTCCTTGCCCCAGCTCTTTACCGTGGGAGTCCGTCCCCTGGTGGTGGTTACCAAGGGGGTCGTGGGATTTTAAGTGCCCATACCCCGGTTAGGGGGATAGGGGGGGTATAGCGGACCCTTAGCAGATTTTTATTTACCAGCGCCTATAGGGCGCTAACTCTACTCTAGCCAAATCTAGCGAATGTGAAGAACAATTTATACATTAATCTATTCCTACTAGTACTCATGACTGCATGGGTGAGAAGAGTGCATTAAGTGGTGATAGAATCGGTAAATGGGACAGTTAACAGACCATGAAAGAGATTGTTTGAAGAGGAAATGGTCTTGCAACACATGCAAGATTTGGTGGTGTCTGAAGCATTGCCAGGTGTTGTGTGGGCTTCCGCGGGGCACGATCTGTCGTATATGGACCCACAGAGATCATGTACGCCTCATTGTACAAGGACTAGGGCCGCATGCAAGTGCGGAGAGGTCAGGAACGGAAATGGTGGGCTACAGAGCCCATGGAATGAGGGTGGTCGCAAGTGGTTGCACACGCTTCTGCATGGTGCAAAACCTCACAGAGGTAACTGCCAGAGTTGAGAATGTGTTGGGTTCGAATCTCTAAGGCCGCGTGCAATTGGGGCATGTTGGGGAACACAAGAGATTAGGCTCACTGCACTCAAAAGTCCGAAATCTAAAGGAAAAAGTCTACTATTGTCTGTGAGAGAGAAAAGGAGTAGTTGATGGGGGTGGAGAGAAGAGAGCGTCAAAATGAGGCAAGACTCCAGATTGCACTGAAGATGGAGAGCCTGAGGATGGGCTGGGAGACTGGGAGAGTTGGGGCCGGACAGCAAAAGGTAGCAGTGAATTACCAAGCCGATTGCTGTATTTAGTAGGTGCGAGAATGTAATACTATATTTGGATAGGCGCTCGCTTATGTAAATACCTACCCCCCTTTCCCCATCGGCCTTATGAGATTTTTGTACCCCCTATATCTAACTACACTTCCGCAACCCCCTTGGTGGTTACAGTTCAAGGAGCCCCCTCGGAATCTATCTTGTATGTGCTCTTCCGATGATCAATGATCAGTCGGACCGGGTTGATACCGCCCTTTGATCCCACATCGATGACCACCTCAATATATGCGTACCAGGCACGGGGTAAATGAGCAGAAATAGATTGTGTGCTGCAAAAGGACTTCCTGTTATTGTGTGAGGGAACACAATTGGTCCAGGAACACAAATCGCTTACTATCCTATGTACGCACCATCTTTGTAGACTCAGAGAAGTAGACATTTCCACACGCTTGATAGGATGCAGTTTCAGCACCCATACTCCTAAAAATACGTGACATTCTCTTCGTAGACGACTTCTGGACCCTACCAAATGTCGAGCAGCCACCAGATATCCCGTGAGACAACATCGTTGGGTTAGGACAGTGGTTGCGGGCCCCTAATCTACAGGTCACCAACTGTGACAGATCGTGGAAGAGTTGGCCGTGCCCCGTGATCGGCCCGGTTTAGTCTTTTTTTGTGAGGCCTTGGTGATGGGAGTTCCCGAAACGCCACTCGATTACCAGTTCCAGTGAATGGCCACACGAGTAGCACAACCACCCACCGCCTTCCTCTCGAGATTCTAATTGCCATTTTCGAAGAGGTTGACGATGTTCACAACTTACGCCACGTGCAGACCGCCTGCCAAACTTTTTCCGCCGTTCCCATGCCCTTTGCGTCCCACGTCATTTCTGTGCGCATTTCTCGACACAGGTGGTGATAGGAAGGGAAGGACACTAAAGCTCAGTGCATCTTTGCTCCTTATCACCTCATAAACTAAACCACAACTTGTCTCTGTGTACTTGCGATGGTGGGTCATGCCAGTCAGAGCTAACACCCTCCACAAACTGGCCAGTGCATTCTCCCGCGTCTACAGGCTGCCCAGGCTTGAGACCACTAAATTGACGTTCTATCCACTTTATGATAGATGACTTCTTGGTTCCCATGATCGGGGTTGCCTTGATGTCCAGGCATCTATCCTCAGCGCTCTTGCGACGAGCTTCAGCATCCGTGCACTACCCAAGTTAACGTCCCTCTCCCTGGACAGCTGCACATTTGGGAGCTTTCCCCCCTCAAATAACCCTCATTCCAGACCGTCCTAACAACCCTGCTGTTACGTTTTGACTCGTACGGACTGCATGACTCGTTACCCTTACTGTACCGGTTGCAACTACGGCGGTAAGGTAGATTAGTTGCAGACTTACGATAGGCGATACGAGTACGATAGGAGATTGCGCGCAGATTGCTGACTGAGGACTCTGCCACCAATACTAGTAGTAGTAGTACTAGGATTGAGTTACTTATGTGATACGTTGGACGCTTACTTACTGTGACTCATAGCAGCGCTTCAAAGCCTGCTCGACTTGTATTTAAACTGCCTTGTGAAGACCAAGATACGCCATCTTGGTCTTCTTGAATCGCCACTTGTTTCCTTCTCTCTCTCTCTTCCCTTTCTTGCCTTAAAGAGCTCTAGTTCGAGTCCAACTCCGCTTGTGACTATCATCGAGTCTTGTCAGTGTACCTCCGAGTATTCACTAAGACAAGAGCACGGACCTACGAGTTGTCGTGTCAGCAGAGATCTTTGCTAAGTTGTTATCGCTTCCTTCGAGCTCAAGTCGAGCTAACGTCGTGGCGACGTTACATTAAGACCAAGATACCATCGTGGCCGTAACAACAAGAGACCAGTGGACGAGCTTCCATCCTTATTCAATTCAAAGATGAGGAGAAAGAAACGTCCCCACGCGCTTTCTACAAGCTGCTAGTTGGAGGGACAGACAAGAAGAAACCAGATACTTCGTGGAGTTTAACGGACCTACCAGGTTCCGCCCAGTTGAGTTCAACTTCGACCATCTGTGTTGGGTAGAGGTTACGTGGAATCCCATAGACTCCCAGTGGGACGCTGTACGACCAGCAGGACCTCGATACCGCTGCGACATCGATGTGCGAGAGCTCAACAGTCGAGCCGATTGGGGGCCTATCGACGGACAAGTAAGAGAACATTCCACCGGCGAAGTAGTATCAGAAGAAGAAGGGGAAGAACCAGACCAGGAAGAAAGTGAAGGACAAGAACCGAGTCAGTTGGAAACTAGCGGAGGGGCAATACAGGATCTCCTCCTTGAACGAGCTGAGTCCGCCCACATCACAGAGCCAGAACCAATTCACATTCGATCACCAGCCATTATGGCAACCATAACTCAAGCCATGGAAGAAGTAGCGCTTGAAGAGTCGCGTGCTATACGAGCAGAAGCGAGAGAAATACTCATGCCCATCAACCCAGAAACAGGAAGACGAATGACGGCCGACGACGCTGCAATATTTCGAGCAATAGGATCCGACAGGGGAGACCCACCGTCAGAGAGACCCGTCGCATTAGAATTACCTCCGGGAGTGGGTGGACCTAACGAGGATCCACCACCGCCACCGGGAGGAGGCGTGCCGTTTGACATACGAAGGACCGAGCCACCAAGAGGACCGCCAACGGGACCGCCAGGCGGCGACGGAGCCGGAGGAGGAGGAGGACATCACAACGAAAAACTCACCGGCGAGCCCCCTTCCATTTTTGACGGCGACAGACTCAAAATAGACCAGTTCCTGACGCAGTGGCACGTCTACTGGGGCATGAACCTAGATGCCCCTATCATGCGAAACGACTACAGGAGATGCCTCCTGTTCCTATCCTACATCAAGGGCGGAGTGGTCAGTGAATGGGTATTGTCATTCCTGAACTGGCTCAACAGACAAATACAACGAGGGATCAGTCCCTACACTCCGGCGCTATGGGAAGCTGTCGCCGATGGCTTCAGCCAGCGCTTCGAAAACACGTTAGAACGAGAACAAGCCCAAGCTATACTGCAAAAAGGCTTTAAAATGACGGGCAAAGACATTGACAAGTACGTTAATGACTTCGAACAGCTTGCGCGGAAGGCTCACTACTGCCTCAATGAACCACAAACCATCGACCTCTTCACGTCGGGTCTGCCCAAGGAACTGTTCAAAAATGCGTTCCAGTTCGATGACCCTATCACATTCGACGATTGGAAAAGAGCTGTCCTCAAGTGGCAGAAAAACTATATACATCTCAAAGCAAGGCTCAACGAATACAAGAGTACGACCACACAGCCAAAAAAGCAAAGTGGCAACGCGGGATGGACACTTCCGCAGAATTTGCCACAAACTAACCCTTGGGCAATGGATACCTCGGCCGATCGCGCCAAGGTAAGACTCGCAGGATCTGAAGACGTCGACTTCAATAAACTACTGCACCACAACTGGCCTACGCCGCCATTTCCACCGCGAGGGGGGCCTGGAGCTCGAGGTCGGGGAAGAGGAGGATCGCGAAGGGACTTAAGGAACGTCCTTTGTTACAATTGTCACGCCCCTGGTCACCTCTCACGAAACTGCCCGCACCAGCGCATTCAGCAACAATGGCCGGCCGCTCCCTCCAGCAGTCGTATGACCGAAACCACCGGGTACCCCCAGGAACCCATATCGCAATACGCGCCAACACAGTACGCACCGTCACTCCCGGGGTACATGTCGCCGGCGCCAAGCGTGACACCCGCGCCTCAAATTAATGCAGCAAGTACAAAGACGGCGGGAGAACAGGCGAAGGAATGGCTCACGCAAGTGGCCAATAGCACGGATGAGGTGAAAGACCTCATACTCCAGGACTTGTGGGGAAAAGAGGGTTTTCAGGGCGCCTGAACCCGTCAGTCTGGGTGAGGGCCTTACATTGTAATTCTGTAATTGTGACAACGCGCTACCGATCACTGCAAATCCCAGTAACTGTCCAAATGGAATACCAAACAACTGAAACCAACGTGCTGGTCGACTCTGGAGCGACCGACAATTTTATCTGACCAAGTATGACAAGACGGGCAGGAATCCCGACATACCCTCTAGAAACACCGAGAAAAATATGGAATATAGACAACACGGAAAACAGAGCTGGGTTAATCACTCATTACGTTAACCTGGAAGTGAAAACACGAGGACAGGTGAAGAAAATGACCTTTCTGGTCACGGACCTCGGAAGCGAGGACATTGTCCTTGGCTACCCCTGGCTAAGCACCTTCGAACCCACTATCCAATGGGCGACGGCAACAATACACCCCGACATGCAGCCAGTAGTGCTAGTCACTGCGGAAGCACTACTCTCGACAACCACCACTCGAGCCCTGATAGTGGCAGAAAAGGAAGACATCATACGTGAACTAGAAGAAGAAACGTACGTCAGAGCCACTACTTTGACAGAACTGGCTATACAGGCAAAGCAACAACAAATGGCAGCTACGCTCCCTCCCGAGTACGCTGCATTCAGCAAGCTGTTCAGCGAACAAGCCTCACACCGATTCCCCCGGCTAGACCATGGGACCACGCCATCGACTTTAAACCATCCGCGCCGGCAGCCATAGATTGCAAAATATACCCCATGACCCAAAAAGAGGAAAGTGAACTTAAAGAATTCCTGGACGAAAAGTTGAAGCAGGGCTATTTGCGCCCTTCCATCTCCCTGTACGCATCATCTTTCTTCTTCATTAAAAAGAAGGACGGAAAACTACGACCGGTACAGGATTACCGAGTCATCAACTCGCACACTATTCGCAATCAATATCCCCTTCCGCTCATTCAAGACCTCATACTCGATCTCAGCAACGCTCACATCTACACCAAACTCGACGTCAGATGGGGCTACAATAATATACGCATCCGTGACAGAGATCAGGAGAAAGCGGCCTTCAAAACCAAATTCAGCCTCTTTGAACCCACGGTCATGTTCTTCGGCCTCACCAACTCCCCCGCAACCTTCCAGGCTATGATGAACCACATCTACCGAGACACAATAGCGAAACATGAACGTTTGGGCACCACGATACGTGTTTATATGGATGACATCGGGATAGCCACTCACTTCGACCACGATCTCCCAGCCCACGTTGCCGCCGTTCGCGATGTCTTGCGCGTTGCAGAAGAACATGACCTCTATTTCAAGCTTGAGAAATGCCTATTCCACCAGCTGCAAATGGATTACCTGGGGGTAATCCTTGAAAGGGGGGTGACTCGCATGGACCCCGTAAAAGTTCAAGGCATCAAAGACTGGCCGACACCAACAAAAGTCAAGGACGTACGATCTTTCCTGGGCTTTTGCAACTTTTACAGACTTTTCATTCGCGGCTTCGCCAACCACGCCAAACCACTGACCAAGTTGACAAGAAAAGACGAAGAATGGCGATGGACGGCGGAGGAAGACAAGGCGTTCAATATGTTGAAAAGCCTCGTTACAGAAGAACCAGTACTAGCACACCCTGTTCTCCAAGATCCATTCGAACTGGAAGTAGACGCCTCGGGTTACGCGGTGGGAGCAGTCTTACTGCAAAAGAAATCTGACGGCAAGCGACACCCTATAGGCTACTACTCGGCAACACTCTCCGAAGCCGAGAGGAACTACGATATTTATGACTTAGAGTTACTTGCAATAGTCAAGGCCCTGCAGAACTGGAGACCGCTACTAGCAGGAGCCCCCCACAAGATCAAAATCTATTCGGATCACCTCAATCTACAGTACTGGAAGTCCCCACAGAAGATCAGCAGGCGTGTTGCTAGGGAAGTACTCGAACTTTCCGAATACGACTTCGAGATTCATCACATCAAGGGAAAGAACAACGGAAGGGCGGACGCTTTATCCCGCAGACCCGACTACAACCAAGGGATCGAGGACAATAGCGAAGTTATTGTCCTTCCCCCTGAAGTCTTCGTGCGAACCCTCAATACCGCGCGCACCTTTGTTGCCAACCCAAACCTATTGCAACCCTGCCACCAACAGGACGAAGAAGTGATCAAAGTGTGGGCGGACCCCCACAACCTGAAGAAAGTGCAGGGGGAGTGGTATAAGGACGGCAGGTTCGTCATAACCGGGCCCGCATCAACTCATTGAGTACTAATACACGACCACCACGACTTGCCAATACACGGCCACCTGGGAATCGCAAAGATGCAGCAGATCTTAGAAAGACATTACTGGTGGCTGTGGCTGCGGAAAGACGTATATGAATACGTGCAAGGATGCGCAGAATGCCAGCGGATTAAAGTAAACACCCGACCCATCCGTGCCGCACTACACCCCATAACGCCAATACTGGAAGCCATGCCGTTGATACCCTAAACCGTCGCTAAACGCAAGAACGACCGGTAAAGGAGTAATATTGGGTTCGAGAAGTCGGGGAATATAGGACCGATAATCCGGCCGATGGCGACTTTAACCGAAGGCGCACCGACGCGGGACCGAATGAGCCGAAGCCGACCGAGGCGAGAGCGATGTAGTCTTAACGCGACGCGGGGCTGCGAATAGCCGAGGTATAGCCGAATACGCACACACGGGTGCTTCGCGAAATCAAAATAGAATAGAGGTCGTAGATAATCGAATAGTAGGATATGAGCGTATGAATAGAATGAAGTCGCTATGGGCTCCCCGAAGGTTGCTGTTCTTGTACCTGTGGTATAGAGCTATTTATGTGCTGCCGCTCGCCGACCGAATCCGCACCTCGCCGCTTTTCCCTTGCTGAACGTCCATCTTACTCTCTTGCCTTAAACCCACGCCGGTCTGATCCGCTCTTCTCTGGGGTGTCACCTTACCAACCCTAGGTGCTGCTTTGCCTATTCGCGCCATGGCCGCGCCTGTGATTCTGCTCGGCCGCTCCGGTATGTCGCTATTCGCCATGTCGGCCCTGATCGGTTTCTAGGGCTTTCACATGTTCCGCGCTAATATAGGCACCGTCCCGTACCCCGCGCTGGGGCCGCACCCGTGATTGCAGCAGTAGGCCACCGTTCGCATATGCGGCTAGAATATTCGGGCGTCTCGGCCCATCACCACGGGCCGCTCTTCCCGCCGCCGAGAGTGACCGATCGCAGTACTCTAGACGGGCCGGTTGGGCCGGTCTGCCGCATATTGTCGTATTAGCTTAGATCTGCGAAAATTAACGCTTAGCGGCGCGCCGGGTGTATCATTTCCCCTCTTGGCTGAGCTTCTGACTGTCCTCAGTCAGTCGGCGCAATAGCATCGCGTGGTAGAAGTCGTCGGGCGGTGCCGGTAGCGTGAGAACGGTCCGCGAGTCCGCCATACGTTGTCGCCGATATTGTTATCGTCGTCCTTTCGCCGTTTTTCTTCCTTGAGTCGATCCTTCTAACATGTCGCAAAAATCCCGTGTTTTCTCGTTCGCTAAGTTGTCGCTCTTGCGTCTTCGCCCCGAGTTTGAGAGGACCGATTTGGATGCCGCGTCGGCCGATGAGCTCGCGCAGACCTTTTCGTCGGCTCTGGTGAGTACTTGTCGGCTTCGATCCGTGCTGATCGTGGTTGATCGGGTTGACAGGAACTTGTCGTTTCGTCGGCGATCGAGGCCGGCATAGATGTTGGCGTCGATCAGGAGGTGGACGCTCTTGTTGGCGCTGCACGCAGCTGCCTGCTTCCGTTCGCTTTGGCGGCTTGGCTTGAACATTCGCCTCGTCTTGTCGCTGGGAGCGAGGAGCGGCTGGGCTCCTTGTTGGCGCCGTCGGTTCCGCCTGGGTCGGCCGATATACCCGGTGACTATGCGCGGCTCGCCGAGTACCGCCGACAGGTGGAGGCTGGTACGTTGTCTCGCGCCGAGTTCGAGGCCCACCGTGCGGCCATTCTCGCGGCCGACACCAGGCCCGACATGCCGCCGTCGCTGCCGGTTCCATCGCCGCTCTTGCGGTCGTCCGCGCGCCCACTCGGCCCTTCACCCGTCGGCGGTTCTCCCGCCTTCGGCTTATCAGAACTCTTTTCGCAGAGTTCCATCCAATCCCCCGCTCTTCGTGTGGCTGGGGCGGCGCCTTCCCCGTCTGGTGCCGCCGCCGCGCTTTCTGAGGAGCCCGCGGTCGCTTCCGGGTCGGGGACCGGTCGCGGAGTTAAGCGCGGTCGTACGCCCGAGCTGATGGATGTCACGTTGATCACTGGGTGGCGGCGGGTGCGTCTCGGTTGGCTTCTCTTGAGTGTTGGCTAACCTGTCTTCTAGTGCGTGACTTGCATCAAGAGCAAGGTGAAATGCGCGCCCGTTGTCGGTAGTTCGCCGCCGTATCCGTGCTGGCGGTGCGTTCACGGGGATCGCGCGTGTGTTCGGGCGCCGCTTCTGCGCCGTCGCCGCCGTTGGGCAGGCGCCGCCGCGCCTCCCCGTGTTCCCTCTCCCGGTGTCGCTTCGCCCGGTGTCGCTTCGCCCGGTGTCGCTTCGCCTGGTGTCGCTCCGTCTGGCAGTGCTCGCGCCGGCTCGTTCTCTGGCAACGCTCGCGCCGGCGCCTTTTTCGGTCCCCCAGAGGACTGTTCGGGCGTCGAGCTCGCCGCGACGATCGTGTTTTATCGTGCTGAGCTTGCTCGCGCGATGGCTTCTCGTACGTTGATCGACGAGAACATCATTTTCCTTCGCTTCCAGTTGGCCAGCTATCTTGGTATGATGGTTGAGCCCGGCACTTCTCTCGGGCAGCCGCCGCCGAAGCGGCCGCGAACGCGCGCTTCGTCGAAGGGTAAGGAGCGAGCGATCGACGTTGACGCGCTCTCGGGTGATGATGCCGAAGCGGCTGACGAGGATGAAATTGAGGACGGGACCGAATACGAGTATGAGGAGGAAGATGCCGAAATGGACTGGGCGGGCATTTCCGGGGATCTCGGCGCCGAGTAAGCCGCGGTCGCCCGATGTACCTTTGTAGAACATTTGTAAATAGACTTTCCGTGTTGCCCTGTGCCTGGGAATGTATCCATCTTGCCACGTTTCGTTGAAATGAGTTAGCGCCGATTGCCTTGCGCTTTTTCTTGCGCTTTCCCCCCTGAAAAAATTAATTTGGCTGTCCTCAGCCGCCGCGTCGGGCCGGCATCTCGGCGCCGGCAATACTTTTGTCGCGCTTGCGGTGTGAGTAGGGATGGAACGTTTTCTCCCTTTGCGCTCGATGCCCGCTCCTTCGAATAACTCTAGCCTGGTGGACTCGAGCGATGGCGAAAACCGTCGCGCGTATGTGCGTGCGATTGCGCAGCTGGCCGTGCTTTCCGAGCGGTGGTTCGGTCTTCAGCGCCGCCCCGCGGATGTTGCCGACTTCCTGCGAGATTTCTATCGCGCTTGGGTACGACGCTTCTTTTCGCTCGTCTTCGCTAGACGCCTAACTTCTCCAGGAATATGCCGAGCGCATGGCCGCCCGTGCTGGTGTTCATAGCCTCGCCGAGTCCGCTCGGGAGCTTCGGACCATCATCGAGGAAGCTGCCGCGCCTCATGCCGAGCTGGAATGGCTTCTATTATTCCCTGGCGTTTTCGAGGAGCACCAGCCGCGGCTCATTCGGTATGCCGTCGTATTCAGCCGTGCTCAGTCCGCCGTTATCGCGAACGTTATCCATGGACCGGGGGTATCTGCGCTTCGGGACCCGTACGTCTTAGCCGTTGCCGAGTTTCGGGACCTTCTCGCTGCGGGCGTTATCAGTTTCAACGAGTATCAGTGGCAGGAGGAGCGGCTCGGTCGGGCTAGTTTACTGGCCGAGACCGCGCGGCGAAGCTCTTCGGCGACCGAGGGGGTATCGCATGATGCGGAGTAGTGTTCCTTGTACCTGCCCGGCCTTTGTAATTGGCGTACTACAACCTGTTATTAAATGGTGTCTCTTGCGTCGATCTTCGTCCATTGACATGTGAAAAGAGTCTGTAGCGAGTTGTCTCGCCTTAAAGCGGCGTGTTCGCTATGAGCCGGTCCCAACGTTCCCTGCCATGGCTGATACTGGTCGTGACTCTGATGCCTACTTGCCCGAGGGTTTGCTCAAGGCTGCCTTCGATTCCGCTTTGACTAGTTTCTTTGTGTTTGGCGAAACTTGGTCGCAGTGTCCTCGCCAGGCGCCGCAGATCGCGTCGTGGCTACGCTTGTTCCAGGGGTCGTGGGTACGTTGGTAGATCTATGTGTTTTGTTCATTCCATGGTGATTGTGCACTTCTAGGATTATCTTCGGCTGATGGCGGATGCTGCTAATGATGGCGAGATGGGGGCCGACGCATATGCCCTGCGTTCGCTAGTTCGGACCGAGGCCGCACCGTTTGCGGATGTTAATTGGCTGCTCGAGTTCCCCATGGTCACTGAGCACGTTCGAAGCCGAGTGTTGCTGTATACGGGGGTCTTATGTCGCACGCAGAGCGCTGCTCTTGAGGAGTGTCTCGCCGGAGCGCTGGTTAGCGAGCAGGTCCCGGATGTTTATGATCGTGCCGCTATCGAGTTTGAGTCGCTTCGGGCTGCCGGGGACATTTCGCGCGAGGACTATTATTGGTACCTCTCGAAGTTGCGCTCTGACCGGCTGACGGTGATTTGCAAGCGAGGGTCGCTCCCGAAGATCATGAGTCTGTGCCGCTCGCCTCGCGGTATGCTTTGCCTATTTCTTTTTCGCCGCTTTATGCCTAATCGCTTCGCTGTAGAGTTGCACGTTGGTATTGGCGCCGAAGGTTATTTTGTTGCTGGCGCGGAAGACGGTGCAGAGGACGATGGTGGTGAGACTGGGGTAGGTGTCTAAGGACTGTCGCGTTGGATCGTGAAGGAGCGGTGGCGCTGGTATACCCAGAATTTTGGTAGCGAGCTTGTAGCGGCCTCCTGCTGTACTGGAGAAGTTGTTTATCTCGATGTGAGAGTCCCCGTGGGCGTTGGCTATTGCGGAAGTTCGGTGTTTTAGTTGGCCCGGTACTGCGGAAACAGGCTTGTTAGGCCGGCATGTGTGTGCTCGGTGCGCTTGGGGTTCGGCCTCGTGTAGCGGTTATATCGCGTGTTATTTCACTGTTCGCATAGGATTAAAAGCAATAATAAAGTAAGACTATAGAAAATTAAAGTCCAGAGATGGCTCTTTCGCAGCCCGTGTTTTTGTGCTTATGGAATGTTCACATGTCGAGTTCTTCGGCTGCCTCGGGTATATCTTCGTCGTCTTCGCTCTCCTGGGTGCCTTGCCGTGGGTCCACATCTGGTTCGCCACTGGCTTCCAATTCGCGCAACCGAGCGACCGAGACGTCCAAATGTTGTTCTAGATCGGGTATGTCCATATATTCGCGGGCGAAATACGGCACCACTCTGAAGGCTGCTATGGTGCTGTGTAGTAGTGTGCCGTCGAGTTCGCATACTATGTAGGCCCCTCCTTTGTTTCGCGAGACCACTACTAGTGGTCCGAAGTAGCGCGGCCGCATTTTGCGATTCAGCGCTTTTTCTATCGCGGTGTTGCGGATTAGGACTAGAGCGCCTCTTTTGAAATCGTAGTCGCGAATTGTTGCCGAGTGTGCCTTCTCGAACCGAAGGGCCGCGCGATTGCGGTGTTCGTGGACTCTCGCCTTGAGCCGGTCTAGGTCTTCCGGTCGCTTTTGTAGAGCTACCGCCCGCCGGGCGATGAGGTCGGTTGTCGCTAGTATTGAATCGGGTGGGGGCGATAGATAGTTTGCTTCTACGATGTCGAAGGGTAGCAGTGGGTGAACGCCGGTCGCCGCGAAGAATGGCGAGCAGCCGAGACACTTCCGCGGCGTAACGCGCTCCGACCAGAATATGGAATATGTCGCCTGCGGCCAGCGGTTTTGCTCACCGTCGACCGCTTTAAACAGCGCTTGCCACACATCGAAGTGCGCGCGCTCTACTATGCCATTCGCGCGAGAGTTATATCCGCTTATCCTAATATGCGTCACGTGGTACTTGCGTTCCAAGTGGCCGAGCGCTGCGACGAAGGGCTTGCCGTTATCTGAGACTATTTCTGTCAGCGTTCCCCATCGGCATAGTACATCTTGGAATATCCAGTCACCGAGTGCCTGAGCCGTTTCTTTTCGGAGCATTCTAAATTCTGGGTATCCGGTCAGAGAGCAGCGGCCTTGTACAATGTAGGAGTAGCCGGCGGCACGCGGGAGGTGCATTGTGTCCATATACATCTTCGCAAATAAAGGTGCGGGGGTGGCGACCACCGGCGGTATTGAGATTTGCTGGGTCTGCCGGGTCTGGCAGACATGGCAGGTGCGCACGTACCAAGCGATGTCATCGCCCATGAATGGCCACCAGTACCGTTCTATTAGTAGAGCTCGGGTCGCGTAGAAGCCGCGGTGCCCGGTATCGTCGTGGGCCGCGTGTATCGCTTCGATGCGTCGGTGCCGATACAGGACTCTCTGGTGGGCCCCCTGCGGGTTTCGCTTCCAGAGTAGCCTGTCGTCTACGAAGAATCTTGCTGCGAAGCGCACTAGAGCGGTATAATCTTGTTCTGTCATGCCTTCCGGTCGCTCCAGGAAGGTCAGCCAGTCGTGCGCTGCCGCTAGTTTTTCGTCGGCTCGCGCGGCCGCTTTCGTTCGCGGGATTAGATCGTAGTTCGGCTCATATGGAAATGCGTCGGCCATCTCGTATGGTCGCTTTTCTGGTATGTTCGTGCTTGCGATGGTGTATAGAAGTTGGTTCGTGCGAGGCGCCGCGATCGGGTGGTTAACCATATGCATGAAGCCATATAGGTTATCAATCCAATCTTCGAATTCTTCTTCGCTGCTTTCTTCCTCCTCTTCTTGTTCGTCATCCGGCTGTACTGGCCGCCGAGAGAGTCCATCCGGTCCGTGCTGCTTTCCGGGGACGTGGCGCAGCTCAAAATGAAAGGTTAGAATTGATACTATCCAGCGGTTGACGCTGGCCGATGGTGCGATGTCTGGATTATTGAGCATGCCTTTGATATACCTGGCATCTACTTCCACTATTAGGTTGCGCACGCCGACGATGAATATTTTGTAAGCGCGCAGTGCCCTATAGAGGCCGTATAGTTCTAGCTTCGGTTGCGAAAAGCGGCGCTCTCGGTCGTTTAGCGGCAACGAACCAAAGCATGCGTAGTACCGCTTTTTCGGCATTGCTGAGTCGGCCTGGCAGAGGTAAAACCCTACGGCTATTGGTGAGGTGTCCACGGCCAGTATTACCGGTGAGTCGGATTGGTAGTCAATCGGCCGAAGCGCCGGCGAACTCAAGAGGGCCTGCTTTAAATCTTCTTGGGCCGCAACTTGCGCCGGTCCAAATTCGAATGGAACGCCTTTGCGAGTGAGATTGATGAGCGAGTTGGCTCGTTTCGCGAAGTTTTGTATGAATATCCTGCACACTCCTACAGTGCCGAGGAATGCGCGAACTTCAGATAGGTCTTTGCACGGTCCCCAGTTAACGATCTTGTTCACGCGGGCCACCTCTGGTAGCCTTCCGCGCGGTGTGCACCGGTGTCCAACTGCAGTTATTTCCTCTGCGCAAAGTATTGATTTTAGGCCGCTAAACGTGCCGCCGCAGTACTTGACTCGCTGGACTACTCGATTGAGTCCTTGGAAGTGCTCCCAGATAAATCGGCGGATGCCGGTATTTTCTAATATTCGTTCTTCGGTTCCATCGGCTAGTTCGTACCGACCTGCCGGTCCGCGAATCGGCACATCATCGATGTAAGGAACCGTGACGTCTGGGATCTCTGGCTGCAATATGTATGTGACGTCGTCGTGAAATATCGGGACCGAGTTCGTCCATCCCATGGGTAAAGTGACCAGTCGCAAGGCGCCGAATGGTGATTGGAAGGTTGTTAAATCTCGTGATTCTGGTGATAAGCCTCGTTCATCGTAGCCGACATATAGGTCTAGCATGCCGCCGCATGCTCGGCCGGCGAAATGCTCGCCTATCTGATCAGTGAATGGGGTGACGCCGGCGTGCTTGATTGTAACTTTGTTAAGCGGCTCCAGGCTGTGGACTATGCGCAGTGATTTTCCATCTTTCTTTACGACGCAGAACCACCGAGATCGGTATGAAGAGTTCGATGGCTCGTATACGCCGGCGTCGATCTTGCATTTTATTAACCGGCAGACTTCGTCGTAGATTCCGGGTGGTATTGGTATGTTTCGCTGAGCCCAAGGCTTGTGCGGGATCGTAGGGATTTCGATCGGCGGAAAGAAGTCTTCGCGGAAGTGTCCACGCTCCGCATCTTCCCAGGCAAATGCTTTATTCTGGATGCACATGAATTCGTGCATTAGCTTGCGTTCTTCTGGTAATAAGAAGGTACCGGCGTGCGCGAGGTCGAATTGCGTTTTGCGTTCGCTAGTATATCGGCCGGTCGGTCGGAACTCGCTTGGTTTAGTGGGTAGTGCCGGTAGGTCTTGTAGTGGGTCGCCGGTTATTTCGCGGACTATTCTGAACCGGCTCGGGAGTTCGGTTTCTATCGGTCTGATTTTGAGTGCTACGGGTTTGTATTTCTTGCCGAGGTATATGGCGGCCGGTGCTTTTGCGTCGGCGAAGGCGATGCTTTTGCCTTCCTGCCGGGCCGGCTGATCGCTGCTGTTAGATTCCGAGGTATTAAGGTAGGTGCTTAGGTTGGGGTTTTCTGAATCACATAGAGAAATGTACGCCGCTGCGATGTCTTGTTGCGTGGTATTTGCCGGTAGCGGCGCACAAGCTTCGATTGTCGCTTCCTGACTTGATTGATTGAAATTTAATATTATTGCGAGCTCTCCTTGGTTTGTTACCAAATCATCGACGCTTAAAAATCCAAGTCTTGCGATTGTTCGCTTGTCTGCTTCTTTCTTCGCTCGGCAAATCGATTGCTGCCGCGCGGTACCGTCGGCACCGTTGCCGTTTTCCCGGTGTTCGGGTCGAGGATCGTTATTGTCTGGTCTTCGTTCCGGTAGTTGCGCACCACGGATTGGGTCAGTATGTCAAATGGCCGCCCGAGTAATATATCATAGGCTGGCGAGCGCAGTATGTGAACTTGTAGATAGAGGGTTATTTCGCCGACGTGGAATGGTACGTTGCGCGCCAGTCCTAGCGATTGATCTACACCGCCGTTCGCCGAGATCATGTTGAGCCGTATGCTCGGGTCGTAAGGGATCGCCAGTGCGTTGCACACTTCTTCTGACATTGCGACTATTTGGCAGCCGGGATCTAAGATGGCTTCTATCTTTTCTGATCCGTCGACTACCGGTAAGATCGCGCGTAGGGCATTTGATTCGGTCGCGACTTCGATCGTATTTTGCGATCCATCGTCATCGGCCGGTCGTGCCTTTAGTAACGCCTCATACGGGTCGGCTATTATTGTCGCGTCGGCCGGTGGAGTGCGCTTGGCGATCGAGAATGCCGCCGGCATATGCGATTCTGTCGATCGCTTCAGCTCCTCCTCGGTACTGTCCTCTACGCTTTCTTGGGCGTTAACGCGAGCAACGCGGCGCTTTGTTGTTACTTCGTTGACTTGGGCCCGCAGTTCTGGTGCTAACGAGAGTAGTTCTCTTTGCGTCACTGTTACTTCGGCTTCCATCATCCTTTCGTAGACTTTTCCTGCTGCCTTTTCGTCGTATATGGCCGTATTTGATGTATAAGCGCGCTCGCTTTTGCGGTCGTTCGCCGTATTTGTTGCCGGGGTCGGTCCTAGAGTAATTGGTTCTGCTTCTTGTGTTCTGGCGAATGGATGTTCCTTTATTGTCGCCGCAACCTCGGTTGTTGCTTCTATCGTCTTTTCTAGGTGTGGCGGTCGTTCCTTGCGATGCGACTGGCTTTCTTGCTCTTCTTCTGAGTCTTCTTGCTGGATGCGGGCAGTCGGCATATGTTCGAACCTGGTCCTGGTCCTTCCGCCCATCCTTGGTATGAAGCCTCTTCGAAACGCATATACGCCTGCTTGTCCTGGTTCTGGGCATTCTTCTGCAAAGCGGACTGTTTTCGCCGTTCGCGCTTCTGCGGATGCCGTCGGCCTTGACATTTCGAGTAACATTTGTGCCGCCGCTATTTGTCCTGGATTTTGCCTGTGGTATTCGTCTATGCGGTCGCGCAGCCATGCTCCAGTGATATGCCTAGGGACCACAGCGCCTGATGGTAGCACGATTTTCCCTTCTGCGCTACGCTTGCACTTGCCGAGTCGCATATATTCGGCCGCTACTTCGCACTCTCGCATGAAGTGTCCTGGCGTTCCGCAGAAGTTGCACTTGGTGGTCGGTTCCCCTATCGGCCTAGGATTTCCGGCGTTTCGGGCCTTCTCGCTTGAGTTTTGGATTTCTAGCGCGTTTTTGAACATTTCGCCTAGTGTCGCGACCGCGGTTGCTAGCGCGGTTTGGATCTCTGTCTTTATCTCTGTTGCCGGTGGGAGTGTCGCGCTTGCCGAAGTTATGCTAGAGATCGCGACCGGTGCTCGGCCCTGGAGTACGTAGCTTGCGGCATCATACAAGTCTTCTAATCTGTAGGGGTCTTGCTGGTTATGGTCTGGCATCTTTAGCTGTAGCCTTTGCTTGACTTGTTGTTCCATATCCGGCTGTAATCCTCGCATGAACGCTCTGGTCTGCTCGGCCTGCGACATTCTGTTTTTGCCGATCAAGTATTTGGAGATTACTTTGAATTGTCGGTAGTATTCGCCGAGTTCCAGTTCTGAGACTATGCCGATGCGGGCACGCTGTCCTACTAGTGTATCCAGGTGTAGGATTGTATGAATGTCTTCCGAGGATCCGGGGTATAGCTTGTAGATCTCGGCTTTGTATTCTTCGTATGTTTTTGTTACGTCCGTTAACGCGTCGCTTGTCTTCCATACTCTTTCGGTCGCGGCTGTCGTAAGGTATTTGAGTGTGCCGCTTTTCTTATCTGCGTTGGTCGTTACTGTGTGCCTATCGTATAGGGCTTCTACTTCGGCAAAATATCGGCCAAGCTCTTCTGGGTGCTCGCCATCAAAACTAGGTGCTGACCGCTCGCCTCTTCCGGGTAAATCTGCAAGGGGCATCCTTCTGACGTTGACCGCTGCTGCGGGGACAGGCTGGTTTATTCTTGCTGGTGGTAGTCTTGGGGCCGGTTGCGGTACGGCCTGTGTTTGAGTTGGGTTCTGGTTTATCGAGGGTACTACGGGGTTTATCGCTGTGTTGCTTTGCTGAGGCGGCGCTGATTGCGCTCGTTGGTTACTACTGCCGGGCTGCCGGTTATTATCTTCTGTCGCTGATGCTGTGGTGTTCGCTGGTTGGTTAACACTTTGATCGGCTGCTTCCTGTTCTTCGGCCGGTAACGCTTCCGCCTGCTGTTGTTGTGCTAGGATTTTCGCTCTTGATCTTGTTGTTGCGCCGTGGCGCGCGGGTAACGGAGCCGAGTGACTTGACAGGATGAGGTCGACTTCCTTTTCACTATTGGTTTCTTCTTGTCCCGAGTGACTGGATGAGGGGTCGCTTTGTTCGCTACTAAGGCTGCTAAGGGGTGTTAGGTCTTCGGGGCTAGGATAGCTTCCTGGAATTGATTGAGTGGGGTCGTATCCGGCCGCGATTAATTCTTCTAGTAGACTTCGCTGTTCTCGCCTTCTCGGCAGTATGTTAGTTATTTAATGCGCACGCAAACCTTCTATATTCCAACTTCCCCACGTTGGCCACCAGAAATGATACCCTAAACCGTCGCTAAACGCAAGAACGACCGGTAAAGGAGTAATATTGGGTTCGAGAAGTCGGGGAATATAGGACCGATAATCCGGCCGATGGCGACTTTAACCGAAGGCGCACCGACGCGGGACCGAATGAGCCGAAGCCGACCGAGGCGAGAGCGATGTAGTCTTAACGCGACGCGGGGCTGCGAATAGCCGAGGTATAGCCGAATACGCACACACGGGTGCTTCGCGAAATCAAAATAGAATAGAGGTCGTAGATAATCGAATAGTAGGATATGAGCGTATGAATAGAATGAAGTCGCTATGGGCTCCCCGAAGGTTGCTGTTCTTGTACCTGTGGTATAGAGCTATTTATGTGCTGCCGCTCGCCGACCGAATCCGCACCTCGCCGCTTTTCCCTTGCTGAACGTCCATCTTACTCTCTTGCCTTAAACCCACGCCGGTCTGATCCGCTCTTCTCTGGGGTGTCGCCTTACCAACCCTAGGTGCTGCTTTGCCTATTCGCGCCATGGCCGCGCCTGTGATTCTGCTCGGCCGCTCCGGTATGTCGCTATTCGCCATGTCGGCCCTGATCGGTTTCTAGGGCTTTCACATGTTCCGCGCTAATATAGGCACCGTCCCGTACCCCGCGCTGGGGCCGCACCCGTGATTGCAGCAGTAGGCCACCGTTCGCATATGCGGCTAGAATATTCGGGCGTCTCGGCCCATCACCATGGGCCGCTCTTCCCGCCACCGAGAGTGACCGATCGCAGTACTCTAGACGGGCCGGTTGGGCCGGTCTGCCGCATATTGTCGTATTAGCTTAGATCTGCGAAAATTAACGCTTAGCGGCGCGCCGGGTGTATCACCGTTCCACATGGTGGCCATGGACTTTATCACCAAACTTCCACAGTCCAAAGGGTACGACAGCATACTGACCGTCACCGACCATGATTGCAGCAAAGCCTCCGTCTTCATTCCATGTAAAGAGGAGGTCACGGCCGAAGAAACAGCAGCCCTGTACGTAACCCACGTTTTCAAACGTTTCGGGTTACCGCATAAGATCATCAGTGACCACGATCCACGTTTCACATCTAAGTTCGCGCGGGAGGCATGCAGAATTCTGGGGATTCAACAGAACATATCAACGGCGTATCACCCACGCACGGACGGACAGTCCGAGAGGACCAACCAATGGCTAGAACAGTACTTGCGCTTCTGGGTAAATGAACGCCAAGATAACTGGACAACTTATCTGCCAATCGCCGAATTCGCGCACAATAACTGGCCACATGAACACACCAAACAATCCCCATTTCAACTTCTTATGGGATACGACCCTCAAGCAGATTGGACCGATAAGCCATCTCCAATCCCCCTCGTAACCGCGCGACTGACACAACTGAAAGAAGCTAGAGACAACGCCCAACGCCTCATAAAGAAGGCTCAAGAGTCGTGGGTGCGTAACAAAGATACGCCCAAATTCAGCGTCAACGACCTCGTGTGGCTCAAAGGCAAACATCTCCGGACGAATCAACCTACAGCGAAATTAGCGGCGCGACGCCACGGACCCTTTCGGGTAACGCAGGTGATGTCCCCTTACAATTATTGATTGGAACTTCCCACGCAGTGGAGCATCCACCCAGTATTCCACATCGATCTTCTCACCCCGTACAAGCAAACCCTTTTACATGGGGAAAATTTCACACGACCACCGCCCGAATTGATAGAGGGGGAAGAGGAATACGAGGTCGAGGCCATTCTGGACTCACGGCACTTCGGCAGGGGAAGACGTCTCCAATACCTCATCAAATGGAAGGGTTACCTGGACTCGGAGAACCAGTGGGTCAACAAGGACGACGTCTTTGCACCAGAAGCGCTCTGCCTGTATCAGGAAACACAGACCCACGGTAAAAGAAATAAAGTGGGGGTCGTTCGAACAGAGGACAGTCATCCTCTTTTCCTCCGCTCTGTCGTCTCCACTCTCATGCCCACTTCCCCTCTGCGACATGTCACCCAAGCGATCCTCCTCGACTCCCTTGCAGAAGACACTCGGGCACTCCTCGCTGAAGATGACCAAACTGAGATTCCCAACACCCAGATCACCCCGTACACACCTGTCGGTCAACCAGAGGGCCGCATCACCGCACAAGAATGGGCAAACGTTCTTGCCCGATTCCCAGACCCCACGCAACAGCCCGACGACGAGTCCGCCGTCGTCCACATCTTCCGCGACGAACATGGGGAGCGCGAACCCATCGCTGCCATCCCCCCAAGCGACGACCTCGTCGGCGTTCGCGGAATTTTCCCGAGCAACGACGAGTGTTCAAGCTCTCCTGGAGTACGAGCTGGACGGTTGGAGGAGGGTAGCGGCGGAGTGGCAGAAGGAACAGTTAGACTCAGCCGCAGCCCGACTGAGAGAGATGCGTGAGCGGCGGCAGCGATGGAGGCTGCTGAGGCTGGCCATGACGACGACAATTACTACCCGGCACGCCACGCCTTCCTTCGAACGAAAAGCGACCCTACTAATCCCCACATCACACCCTGGCTCGTCAACTCTGACAGGTCCGCCATGTACCGAGGACGTGTGCATGTACCAGGCGCCGCCGACCACTGTCCCTTCACCGCCGCTGACGACCCCGCGCACGTTATTGCGCCTGAGGGGTTCCGGGCAAATAGACGACCCCATCACATTCCATACCCCATCACCAGGCCCGATGGAGTAGAGAGGGACGCTTCCCACGTCCAGATCATTGGAGGGGCGGACCCCCTCATACTGGGGGTCATACCGGGCTCTCCTCACTTATACGGTAAGCCCCTCTATGCCGAGCTCCACGTAAGTGCCACGCTGCGCCCCACATACCCCCACGAAGACCTTGTCATCTTCACCGCGGACCGCATCACGGACCGCGCCCTCAACCGCATCAACGACGAGACACTTACCGCAGAAGTCACGCACTACCGCGCGGCCAGCTTTGAGCTGGAGTGGCTTTGGGCAAGGGTGGCGCAGCTGCGAGACATGATCGCATGCGCGCAGAGCGATAGGCAGGACTCTATCTACAGGCTGGAGCGTGCCACTGCACTCGAGCGTGATGAACAGCACACATAGAGATCTTACTCACAGTGACAAAGTAGACTGTGGTGAGATAAGAAGGGTGGCTGGAAAGCAGCAACAGGGGTCAGGCAAGTGAAGCAAGGAAGTTGTCTGGCACACAAACAGTGAGAACTGATGTTGGTTACATTAGAAGGAAGGGAGCTTACCTGGCACACAAACAGTGAGAACTGATGTGGACCAGGAGCGTACATGGTACTCTACTTATACTCCTACAGAGGGTGACAGTAGTACAAGATAAGTAACGCTAGTCACAGAATACAACGGTGTTATTGTTCTACAAAGGGACAAAAGAGTGGACGCTTTGAGAACAAGGGAAGGGAGAACAAGAAGAGTCCAGAACTAGATGATATCATACTGACATCATAATAAAGATAATACCAAGTAAAGAACAAAGGAAAGTACAAAGGCGTTATACAACGCAGAGTCCGGATGTATGATATCATAGAGGTACAGTGATGTCATAGATGACGCAATGATAAGTCCAGATTGTACAGATCAAATAATATCTAATCTACAAGTCCTGTATATCTAATCTAAAGCAGTCCATGCTGCAAGTCCGGTCCGTACGAGCCGCTAAGTGCGCAAGGGTCACTTATCAACAGAGCGTATTGCCGACAAACAGTGCGACTGGCTGGCAAGGGATTTTCGGTGAGTCGGGGTCTCACGCTAAAAAGGGGGTGATGTTACGTTTTGACTCGTACGGACTGCATGACTCGTTACCCTTACTGTACCGGTTGCAACTACGGCGGTAAGGTAGATTAGTTGCAGACTTACGATAGGCGATATGAGTATGATAGGAGATTGCGCGCAGATTGCTGACTGAGGACTCCGCCACCAATACTAGTAGTAGTAGTACTAGGATTGAGTTACTTATGCGATACGTTGGCCGCTTACTTACTGTGACTCATAGCAGCGCTTCAAAGCCTGCTCGACTTGTATTTAAACTGCCTTGTGAAGACCAAGATACGCCATCTTGGTCTTCTTGAATCGCCACTTGTTTCCTTCTCTCTCTCTCTTCCCTTTCTTGCCTTAAAGAGCTCTAGTTCGAGTCCAACTCCGCTTGTGACTATCATCGAGTCTTGTCGGTGTACCTCCGAGTATTCACTAAGACAAGAGCACGGACCTAGGAGTTGTCGTGTCAGCAGAGATCTTTGCTAAGTTGTTATCGCTTCCTTCGAGCTCAAGTCGAGCTAACGTCGTGGTGACGTTACACCTGCAGTTACCTCCTGATGATCGTGATCTTCAACCACGCCTGAGCTCTGAACACATGCACGTTTGACGCTCATTGATGCCACTTCTGGAGCACCCTCTGCCCTCGCATAATCTTCACCCCGACTCAGCATACCCTTACGGACCTCACTTTGCACAGTGACTCACCTGTTGAGGCCTCATCTCTGTTTTCCCTCGCCAGGCTGCACTTTATGCGCCTCTCCACGCTCTCCCTCCGCGGACTTTTCTTCCAGCTGTCTGTCGAAGGCGAGCCTTTCGTTCTGCAGTACGCCGCCACCCTCGCGCGGCTCGAGGTCTTTGCATGCAAGCTTCCCAGCCCCGCCGATCCATCCTTCTTAGACTTCCAATCCCTGTCCACTACCCCTCGCCCAGATGAAGGAGCCGAGGCCCAGGCCCGGTGGTTGGGATTGCATCTGGGACCGCTTCACGGCAGAGCTCACCGCCCTCGTCACGCTGGACGTGGATACGGAGTGCCGATACATTGACCCTAGGTCATTCTGGGAGGTTTTTCTGCTCGACTTGTGTCACGCAGCTGACACTGCAGCGCTGTGTCGCTTCTGCATGACTGTTGCTGCTCGATCAGGGAAGACTCGCAGGGAATCCTGAGGGGAGGTGGCACCTGAAATGCTGGTGGAGAAACGACGGTGACGCATCGAATGTTGTGTGCCATTTTTAGGAGTTACTGCCCTGCTCTCCATTTCAGGTTCGGTGAAGAGCTGGGAGGGAAGGGGACCAGCGGATGGTACAGGAGAACAAAAGTATAAGTGTACTAGCTCTTGTGTATAGTAGTAGGTAGCGATCTAAGCTGGCAGACTGCATATAAACCAGGCGGAAGCACGAAGTTTCCCAGCCAGAGAGAGGCGCCATTTTTCTGCAGAGAATCATGCCCCCAGAAAGGAAGGTGCCAAGTAAGTCACGTTTTCTCTGTCATCACAAAATGGGCTTCCCCGAACAATATTTGAGCTCAGTTAAAAGAGTAACTTCCTTATTCGTGCATTTGAATCTCATATGTTTTTTGAGATATTCCCATAACTTAACACAAAGATAAGTATATTTTTATTATCTAATTAGTCTACATCTCTTTTTTTTTCTAAGTTGTACTATGGCGCGCGAAAACGAGCGGGCGCAGTAAATGCACCCACAGGGTGTCTGCGGGCCCTCCTGCAGCGCGATGCGTGGGCCCTGGGGAAGCGGGGTCGGCTCGCCCTCGTGCGTCCCTCTCCGCGTGAATGGGGCGGCGCGGGAAGGGGACGCGACCGGTGGAGGGGTGGTGCCTTCCCCTCTTGCCCTTTTCGCGCCGCCCCGCAGGACTGAGGCAGCTTGCCCTCATGCGCATCCTTCCCACGTGAACGGGGCGCTGCGACGACGGGGGAGGGGGCGGTGTACCCTCGTGTACCCCTTTTGCGCGAATGAGGCGCCGTGGCCGGGAAGGAGAGGGGAGTGGCACGGCGTGCCCTCGTGCGCCCTGCTTCTGTGTGAACGGGGCAGCGTGGTCATGGGGGGAGGCAAGGTGGGAGGCAACGGGGTGGGGCTGCCACGGGGGAAGCGGGGGTGACAGGGCGAGAGGGGCGGCATGCCGTCGTTCGCCCCCTTCCATCGCGAGCGGGGCGACATGCCCTCGTGTGCCCCCTTTCCGCACGAAATTGGGGTCACGGACAGGGAGGAAGGGAGGGGGAGGTGGCAAAGGGGAGAGGTAGGGGTGGTGGTGGCGGTTTGTGCGCACCCCTTTTCGCACGAATGGGGCGGCACAGCTATGGGGGAAGGGAGAGGCCCTGTGGCAACGGGAAGAGGTGGCGGCAACGTACCTTTGCGCGCACCCCTTTCCACGCGAATGGGGCGGTGCGGATAGGGGGAACAGGGAGAGGGGGGGTGCGTGTCTTTGTGCGCCATCTTTCCGCACAGACGGGGAGGCGCAGACGTGGAGGGAGGGGAAGGGGAGGGGGGTGGCATACCCTCGTGCCCCCTTGCGCCCCCTTTCTCTGCGCAAAGGGGCGGCAATCAACGCGGGGGATGGGGGAAGGGAAGGCAGGCGACTCACCTTCGTGTGCCCTCTTTCTGCACGCGAACGGGGTTTGCACGCGATGCAGGGGAAGGGGAGGGGCGGGCGACGTGGAGAGGAGGAGAGGAGGGAGGAGGGAGAGACACCCTGCGGGCGCATTTACTGTGCCCACTCGTTTTCGCGCGCCATAGTACAACTTAGAAAAAAAAAGAGATGTAGACTAATTAGATAATAAAAATATACTTACCTTTGTGTTAAGTTATGGGAATATCTCAAAAAAACATATGAGATTCAAATGCACAAATAAGGAAGTTACTCTTTTAACTGAGCTCAAATATTGTTCAGGGAAGCCTGTTTTGTGATGACAGAGAAAACGTGACTTACTTGGCACCTTCCTTTTTGGGGGCGTGATTCTCTGCGGAAAAATGGCGCCTGCCAGAGAGTCACCGTGACACTTGCTGCGCGACCACGTGACTCTCTACTCAGCGTTAGCACAACCAAGCACTGAAATCTCGGTTATTATGCCTGTCTGCCTCGACGTAGGACCACAGATCCCCTCAATGCATTCGGGTTTCACCCCAAGGTGGCCAGCGACAATGACGGCCCCGCACTGCTAAGTTGTTGGCCTGTTCACGAGCTGGGGCTGTACAGGCGTTACCTGCCAAACCTCGTGGCAATCGATTTGGGCGTTCCCACTCAGCTGCTTCCCCAAGCGCTTCCCACCCACAGTACCAGTATCGTCGCAGTACCCTCAGACCTCTCTCTTCGCTGCCATTGCCATGTCGCAGATGCCTCCCACAGCCTCCTCTTCTTCCAATTTACAAGCCATCTTCCGCGCTTCCCTCGACACTTATAAAAAGAAGACAAAGAAAGATCTTCTCACGCATCCGTTGATGGCTCAGTTGCAGACCTGCAACTCCCCCACCGACATCCTTGCCGTCCTCCGCACTCAAGTCCAGCAATTCGAGCAATCTACATCCGGCGATGACAGGTTGACGAGATGGTTGAATCCGACTGTCGACGTCCTATATGCTTTTTCGGCGGCGCTTGGCGAGGGCGTTGGATTGGTGAGTGCCATTCTGACGATCCTTCTACGATATAATCTCTGATATCATACTTCTAGGTATTCTCGCCAGCGAAAGTGATTTTCGCTGGAGCTGGGGTCCTTTTCCTGGTAGCTATTACCCCGGATCTCGCTTACTCGAATTGTTCTGATACCGAACGTATACAGGCGGCAAAGGACGTTGCTGCAAGCCAAGATACGCTCGTCGATATCTTCGAGCGCATAGAAAGCTTCTTCAGACGGCTGGAGGAGTATAGTGCGGTGCCGATGACGGAGGCGATGAAGGATATCATCGTGAAGATAATGGTGGAGGTTCTTGGAATTTTTGGGATCGTGACGAAGGAGATAAAGCAGGGCCGAGCGAGTGAGTCGATCCCCGATGATATACGTCACTCGTCGCTGATAGATATTCAGAGAGATACCTGAAGAAATTGATCGGAAGGAGGGACATCGAGGACGCGCTGGGAAGACTGGATAGATTGACGCAGCAGGAGGTTCAGATGGCGATTGTGCAAGTCCTGAAAGTCGCACACAGTGTGGGCGACAAGGTCGACGTGGCTATTGAGGGTACGTTAAACACTTTGGCTAGTCACAAACGCCGTCGTAAACTCACACACATCAAGACGGCAGGGTAGTCAAAGTGACGACAACGGAAACGCAAGTTTTATTGCAACAGGCAGCAAACAATATCGACGAAGAAAAGCGTTCGTGATCCTTTAGCCCCACTACTCTTACTTGCTGAGACTGGAATCTCACTGCAGGGAGCCGCATACGGAAGGACCACAGAGCATGGCTCTCTCCTCCGGACCCATCCACTAATCAAAATATCGCGTCCAACATTCAACACGAAGGCACCGCGACATGGTTCTTCCAAGGAAGTTTATTCATCAAATGGAAGACGAAGCCATCCACATCCCTGTTGTGGATCAACGGCAAACGTGCGCCGTTCTGTTCCTTCGCCTCCTCCCAGATGCTGATCGCGTCTAACGATTGTAGCGGGCTCAGGGAAGAGCATCCTTTGGTTCGTCGTCATTTGTCGCGTTCGCCCGTCACGAACTTACAACGCCAAATAGCTCCGCAATCATCCAAGACATCACGGCGCTGCGGGAGGCTGGACTGGCATCGATGGCGTATTTCTATTTCGATTTCAAGGACACCGAGAAACAAAACATCCGCAACTTACTTCCTTCCCTTCTCACACAGCTGTCCGCTCGTTCCGACAGCTGTTCCGACATACTCTCCCGTGTTTACAAGGCACATGATGACGGCGCTCATAAGCCCAGCACCAGCACGTTGATTGGGTGTCTTAAAGAGATGCTCACGCTACCTGGCCTCGGCCCAATCTACATCATCATTGATGCGCTAGACGAATGCCCCAATACATCTGGCATTCCCCCTGCCCGTAAACGAGTCCTCGATCTTGTAACGGATCTTGTCGGCCTCCAGCTTCCAAACCTTCATATATGTCTCACCAGTCGCCCGGAGAATGACATCCGGGCCGCGCTTGAGCCGCTCGTGCTTCACCCGGTCTCAATCCACGAGGAAAGCGGACAAAAGAAGGATATTGAAGGCTATATCCGATCTGTGGTGTATGCGGAGTCAGATACGGCGATGAGGAGATGGAGGGAGAAGGACAGAGAACTGGTTATCGAGACGCTCACGAATAGAGCCGATGGAATGTAAGCGTGTTCAAGGATGGTGACGACGGTTACTGACTATATGACAGGTTCCGATGGGTGTTTTGTCAACTGGAGGTGTTGCAACATTGCCTTCCGCAAAGCATCCGGCGAACGCTGAACGAATTACCGAAATCATTGGACGAGACATATGAGCGGGTGCTGAAGGAGATCGGGATGGCCAACCGAGACCATGCTCGTCGTCTCTTACAATGTCTCACCGCAGCCGTTCGGCCGCTGCGCGTCGAGGAGCTGGCAGAAATACTTGCGCTCGACTTTGAAGTGGCCGAAGGAGCGACGCCGAAGCTGAAGGAGGACTGGCGGTGGGAGGACCGACAACGGGCTGTGCTATCTACATGCTCAAGCTTGATCACCGAAGTCGACGATGGTGGTTCCCGGGTCATCCAGTTTACGCATTTTTCGGTCAAGGAGTTCTTGACTTCCGACCGGCTTGCGACATCTAAAGGAGCCGCTTCGTACTTTCATATCATTCCCGATTCCGCACACACGACTCTCGCGCAGGCTTGCTTGGGAACACTACTCCAATTGGACGGCAGCGCCAGCAATTGGCAGGTCGAAGATAGGTTTCCGTTGGCGAGATATGCCAGCCAGCATTGGGTGGAGCATGCGCAGTTCGGGAAGGTGTCTTCACGCATTGAAGATGGGATGCGACTTCTTTTTGACTCGGCCAAACCTCATTTTTCTGCGTGGCTCAAGTTCGACAACATCGACGATCGGTGGCGAAACTTCGGAGATGTCCCCACAAATCGTGGATCTCCACTGTATTATGCATCGTTGTGTGGGTTTCATGCCCTGGCAGCGCAGATCATCGTCGAGCATCCGGAGCAAGTCAATGCGAGGGGTGGTAAAAATCACTGTCCACTGGTGGCGGCATTGTACAAGAGACGCTTCGATGTGGCTGAGCTATTACACCGGCATGGCGCGGCCGTGGATGTTATTAATGAATCAAATTGGACTCCACTTCAAGCTGCGTCGTATGATGGACGTATCGATGTCGCGCGGTGGCTACTCAACCATGGCGCAGATGCAAATTCGCGGCAAAACAGTCTTGAGACCCCAATTCATTTAGCCGTATCTTATGGACCCCTAGAGATTGTTCGGATGCTACTGGGGCACAATGTACGTATCAACACTGCGGACGACCAAGGCCGTACTCCATTGCACAATGCATCGAGACGTGGTCACGTAGAGATCGTGGGGCTACTACTCGAACATGGCGCGGAAATCAACGCACAAGATAACCACCACTCGACGCCATTACATGTAGCATCACGTTATGGGAGGCTCGAGGCTACACGTCTGCTGCTTGACCGTGGCGCGAACGCGGAGGCTAAGCAGAAGGGCGGATGGACACCATTGCACGAGGCATCGTCGTTCGATGGCGTAAGAGATATTGTACGCCTGCTGCTCGACCACGGTGCAAACGCAAATGCCCCGGATAACAACGGATCGACCCCGTTGCACTTAGCGTCACTCCATGGCAAGGCAGAGATTGTACGCTTGCTGCTCGACCATGGCGCGCACGTAGACTCCAAGACGGAGGATGGAAGTACCCCATTGCACGACGCGTCGTCCAATCACGAAACAGAGATCGCGCGCTTGCTGCTCGACCATGGCGCGAATGTAGACTCCAAGAAGGAGGATGGGAGGACCCCATTGCACGACGCGTCGTACTATGGCACAATAGAAATGGTGCAATTGCTGCTCGACCACGACGCGAGCGCAAATGCCGACGACAAAGACGGGTGGACTCCATTGCACGTAGCGTCATCCGAAGGCGAAGAGGAGATCGTGCGCTTGTTGCTCAACCGTGGCGCGAGTGCAGATGCCAAGGACAAGGAAGGAAAAACTCCATTCCAGGTCGCGTCAAGAAGGGCAATCAAACAGATGTTGACAGAGCATGGTGGGCAATAGATAGCGTACTGTATGTTGCATAAATGTATGTCAAGTCACTGTGATAGTATAGAATTCCCTTCTGCAGGTTTTCGTATGGCCGCATTTGGAATCCGTTCTGGTCTCTGTAGAAGCAACAAAGGTAGCACGTGCTCGTTCCTCTTTTTTGTGCTGCGCATCTGTCCACCCAAGCTCTTGACCGGTTCAAGAACACTTTTATTTCGCCTGCCTGCCACGCCCAGTAATTGCGTGGATAGATGATGAACCCTATGTTTTCCGACCTTCATCAGCTTGCTCCGGGAGGGCCCGGGCTCATCCCACCCGCTGACCTCGTCTCGGAAACGCAAAGCGGCAAACTTCTCATCCCGGATCGAGAAGCACTCCGTGCCTTCGCCCATTGCTATTTGTTTTCTTCCACCAGGCACAAGTCCCCCATCACAGCGCCACTCCGAACCTAAAATGGAGAGCAAGGTAGTGACTCTCGAAGAGCAGTTTCTTCGCGATTCACTTTGACAGATGCGGTGCCCCTGCTACACCACGTACTTGATTTTTCGGTGTCGAGTTTCTATCTCTGGTGTTGCAACAACAACACTTCCCTGAGAGACGTCGTGACCTGTTCGACTATGGGAAGCTCGGCCAGGCGCACATCCTAAAACTCAGGTGCGTGCTCCGGGTACCAAGGGAGTCGCTGATTTCTTATTTCCTTTGGGAATGGGTAGGAGCTGGACTCTTTGCACTCACCCTGAGCACCTTCCCTGCGCAATCGTACCGCCATGGACATTTCGCGCTCGTATGGCTTCTGCACAAGAATCTCCTCTCCCCCTCTGCATCCACCACCGTTACTGTGATAGCTCGCGATGGGCTTTCTCCATCCTGCACCATGTCGGCATGCTCAGAGCTGATGTGCTAGATGCGCTACTTGTTATGTTCTGTGTGTACTACCCACCCTGCAGTGATCGTGGTCGAGTCTCGGGCCGAAGACGTCCTATAGGAGTTATTGCAAGGGTGGTCCGTGCTGGGGTGGCAATTATGGAGCGTTGGTGAGAACTCGTTGAGTGGTTTACTGGGGGATGTGAGTCGGCTGGCGTGAAACCTGAAGACATTCCTGTAGCGTGCGTCGTTCTTTCTTTCTTTTACCGGAGGAAGTGTATACGATATGTCTACGTGCGTCTGACCTACAGCTCTCGTATGTTTCTTGGCAATACCGCGGGCCAAAGGGAAACTCCTGTCTTGACAGCGAGAGTCGTGATAGAAGCTTGGATAAAAGGCGATCCTGTTTTTTTTTTTTGAAACAGTATTTATTCCGGGACAGAGCATAGCTCAAGACCGGTCTTCAGACATAGTAGATGTAAGAAATTAGTAGGTAAAGGGAGTTAAGACTCGCGTGCGCCGATGCATGGGGTAAAGTAAATAGCCGGAACTAGAGTGGCCATCTCCCAAAGGAATGCCAGGGTCAACCATAAAGGTAAAGAGGGGTCACGGAGGCGATCCTGTTTTGGGAGGAGGGGTCCAGATGACTTGATCACTCAACGACACTCGTATATGTGCTTTAGAATACGTTATTTATTTATTTTCACTCGGTTCATCCATTATGACAGGGATAGTACCTAAGTGGATAATTAGAGTGCAGTATATCGGTGAGCTTGCCAGTGAGGTCCAGCTATTACTCTGAAGTGGACATTTCCACGTGCCTGATAGGACCCAGTTTCACCACCCAGATTCCTGAAACTACTCGACATTCTCTTAACGGACGGCCTCAGGACCTTACTGAATGCCGAGCTACGACCAGATCTCCCGTGATATGATTCTGTTGGGACAGCGATTACGGGACCCTGATCGACGGGGTTAAGTGAGTTCGATGGCGGGCCGTGGGCCGCAGGCTTGAGGTTTCGGCAAATATGCTCATGGGGGTTCGCGAAACGCCACTCGCTAAAAAACGTTTTCCAGTTCGAGTGAATGGCCACACGACCAGCATGACCACCTGCCTCCCTCTCGAGATTTTAACGAAGAGGTCGACGATGTCCGTGACTTACGCCATGTGTGGGCCACCTGCCGCATTTTCTGTGCCGCTGCCACGCCCCTTGCATTCCGCATCCTCTCCGTGATTGCATCCGAGCCCTGTGCAACAATCTAACCAACGAGAAGCACTCTCTGCAAGAGGCGCGCTGAGGTACGTCGCCTCCACCCATGTGCTTCCCTTCCCTGATTCCCGTCCTTCAGTGCTGGAAGAAGGGAATAGGGAGCCGAGAAAGACGGAGAGAAATTCGCGCAGTTCAAGCAGACGTTCTTTGACTTGCGCGGCGAGGTTGGCGCAGGATGGCACGTGCCCCCCGGCGTGCGCGTTCTCTCTCTCAGGCTCTCTGCCCGAACCCTGCACAGAACTAGGCAGGCTGTGCTCGACCGGCTCAAATCCGAGAACATGGCGCTCCTCCAGCACCTCCCCATGCTCGAAAACGCGCCCACCAACCCCGACCCGGATGCAAATGGCGAGGGGCAGCTGATGCCAGTGCCGCGCGCGGGATGACAGCGGTCTGCGAGGAAAGGGCAGAACTCAGGGCGGAGCTCAAGAAGTGCGGCTAGTGCATGCTCTGCCTGCGACAGGTGTTCGCGGGCAAGACGGTTGAGTTTCGCGAGGCGCTCTCGGTGATCTTTGGCATCAAGCTCGTGTTCTACGATAATGGACAGGTGCGCGTCACGTCGCAGTACGACCTCGGAGCCACGTTCATATTCCAGCCTTCTCCGAAGGACGAAGGTGGAGGAGAGGCACGCTTGCAGCTCGTCGTGCAGGGCCAGGGTGGCCCGCTAGAGTTGCTGCAGCTCATGCGGAACTGGGTCGAGATCAAACAGGGCATTCCGTGCTTCTTGGCGAGCTTCACGCTCGAGTGCTACGACAAGTGGAAGTGCGAGCAGCAATAGGCGGTAGTGTGAGCAGCGAATGAACGAAGGATCCAAATTATCTAGTTGTACTCTGTGAGTCTGTCTGAGATAAACGAGCCCTCATCCAACGTCTGTGTGATTTTGTTTGGGCGAGCACGCACAGATAGCAATCGGAGAGAAAATGGCGGATGGTATTATGCAGACAATAAAAAGGCGGTGTTCTCATGGGAATTATAGGAAAAATCGATTCGCTCTAGATTGTCAGGTATCGTCATTGACTTGGTGTCCATGCGTGCATGCTTATTTTCGTTCGCCTTGCCGTTCTCGTAGGGCCCTTTGGCAGGAGCGGAAAAGTAGTTGAGTTTCGCAAGAGGATCTGCGCGGATTGTCTTGCTCCCTTCCTTCCAGTTCGTGAGACAAACTTCGCCGTGAGCGTCCTTCTAATCGCCGCACCACGTCAGCACACCATCCACCGACGACAAGACAAAAAGAAAAACTTACGGTGAACTGGAACGCCCGCACGAGACGTAGCGCCTCATCAACGGACCCTCTGACGGGGCAGGTCATTCATCGTAGTCTACCCACAAGATTGGTATCACTGACAGATCGGTCATCGACAGTCCCGAGTAGAGGGAGAACTGTACCGGAGTATACCCTCGGGGTCAATCAGGTAGCTCGCGCGGAACGTGATCCCTTTGGCCTCAATCGGAGACCCGTATTCGCCCACCACAGGCATGTTGCGGTCTACAAGCAGCGGAATGCGCAGGTTGTGTCCAAGCCCGCCAGTGCTGCGCGCACGCGTCGTGTGAGTACTCCGAGTCGGTCGATATAGCTGCTACATCTGCACACGATCAAAAGATCCATTCGTAACTTGGATCGGCTCAAGGAGAAGGCTTACCGAGCACTATAGTGTCGAGATGGGTAAATTCGGGGAGCGTGTCGTTGAATGCAAGGATTTCGGTAGGTCAGACAAAGGTAAAGTCACAATAGCCAGATGAAAAAAAAAGTGGTGTGAGTGAGACAGAGTGGGTGCTAGGATTTTGGGACATGCGTACAGAGGGTAGAACACCAAGATCTTCCTGACATGGACAGGTCAGAAAAAGGCGAGCGGGAAAAACGCGTAAATGGCTACCGTTGACCGAGGTAGTCCGCCAAAGAGACCTCCTTGAAAGCACCATCTACGAGAATAGTGACGCTGGATACAGTCGGGGGGCTCTGGATAGCGGGAGACATCTGGGTGCTGTAGTCGGTAGAGAAAAAAAAAGCGGGGAGGTGTTCGAAACGGTGGTCGTCTAACTTGCTGCATACAATTGTATCTGGAGCTTTGCACGTGCACACACCTTTGCAAATTTCAGAGATCTAAGCAGATCGCGGCTTTCTCACTAACGTTTCTTCACAAAATAAAAACAGCAGATACAGTAGGGTTTATAGATACAAGATCATGAATGATGTACTGGATCTATCTAGATTTGCGACCACAAAATAAATTCAACATTCCGAGGAGGTGGTCCAGTGCAGGAACTCACACCTCCAGGTCCCAACGATCTCAGTACTCCTACACAAATATTTTTTATTGGGACAATATAAATGCCGCGGGGCGCAGGCCATCGGACAGTGTGCTCACGATACATAGCGTCACGTAGTGCAGCGGACGGAGATGTGCGATCGCGGCCGCGAGGCCAGGGCTGCTATGAAGCACTACAAGGTGCAGAGCAGCGACGGGTGGGACGATGTGCGCTGCAGGGCCAACACGAGCACGAAGGACGGGCCGTGCATTTGCGCGGGAGGGTAGGCGCGCATCGCAGGGGTCGTCACGAGCGCCGCGAGGTGAGGTACGCCAGCTAGCCGTGCGAGTTGTCCGGCAGCACTAAACGCTTCAGGACACGAGTAAGGACAGGCAACCAGGGGCATGAAACGTGCGCCAAGACGAATGAGAGTGGGATTGGAGGGCTCTGGTGCACCTGCCGTCGGGCAAGCCGTGGGCTACGTGGCTCAGATGTCTGTGGGATAGTCGCGACGACGCGCTAGGTTGGTGGTGGTGGAGGTGCATGCACGGATTTGGTTGGAGAGCGCAGGAATGCAGGTGCGACCGCGGGTGGCGCATTTGGAAGGAGGACCGGGCGCTGAGCGGGATGGTTTTGTTGGTACGTTCGGGAACATGTCGGACATATGCGGGAACGAAGGTAAGATGGGAAAGTCGGCACAGGCCATGTCCGGCTCGGAGATAATGTTGCCACGTCGGCACGGCGGATATCTGGAGATGGAAGCGATGGCAAGCGGTTAGGAGAGCGAGGTCACAAGACACTGGAGATGTAGGAAATGGCCTTGGAGAAGCGTCCTCATCCCCTGGGGAAATGCAGGATGGAAGCAGTGTTGTCCGCCGACGTAGAAATATCGAGATGGAGGACTGAGATCTGAGATGTTGAAGAGATCATAGATGACAGTGAGTGCACGAGACTGGGCATGTATTGATGCCATAATTTTTGAGGCTGCTTGAGCCTACGCGAAGGACGGTATAGTGCAAGGAGTCGTAGGAGGGAGGGATCTGGCTGGCTAGAAGTAAGGCTGTCAAAGTAGAGTGTGAACGGGTATTTTGGAGCCGGAAATAGAAGATCTGCGGAGGCGGGTAGCCATCTCAGTGGCTGAAGAGCGTCGCATTCTCGTCGATCTTGGTTCTTCGATTCTGATTCCGTCTACGTCTTGATGATCTTCGGGCCCCACTTTCGACCAAGACATTCCCGAGTTAGGCAAAGTAGAAACGTTGAGTTTGCGCTACTTTCACATGGCGTTCAGCGCTGTACTGGGAATAAAACACCACTTCTTTCCAGGCGGACAACATCGTCTCCTCTAGACTCGTCTGGCTTGAACTTGACATAAAATCGCAGCAACTTTAGTTCGAAAGCGTTCGCTGGATGGTCTATGTAGCATAGGTGTGGGTCCAAACACAGCTTTTCGGGAATAAATTAGTGGACGATGAGAGAAAACACGGCAAATGACACGAACGAGTTGAGATTTCAAGCTTCAAGCTTCAGGTTTGGTGTGGCGCGAGACGGGAAGGTGACCAGCGCATGGTAGAGGGAAGCAAAAGCTAAAGCATACCAGCTCTTCTGCATAGTAATAGGTAAGCTGGAAGACGGCATAGAAACTAGGTGGAGGTACGAAGTTTCCCAAAGGTGTTCAACTGGCGGCGCGACCACGTGACTCTCTACGGACATATGATCAGCGTAAGAGCAACGGGCATTCCCCCCGATGCCCCAAAATCCCGGTGACTGCCTGTTTACACCGACGTAGAACCATGGAACTCGTTACTGCACTCGATTTCCCTCCGAGGTGGCCAGCGACAAGGCTAACCCCGCACCACTGCTTTTGAAAACATTGCCGGCCTGTTTAGGCGTTGAGGCTGTGCCAATGGCTGTGTGGGCGTTTCCTGCCAAACCTCGTGCCAAACCATTCGGGCGTTCCCACTCAGCCGCTTCCCACCTTAGCCCTAGTCTCCCAGTATCGTCGCAGTACCCTCAGACGCATTTCCTCGCTGCTATTTCCATGTCGCAGATGCCTCCCACCGCCTCCTCTTCCTCCAATTTACAGGCCATCTTCTGCGCTTCCCTCGACAATTACAAAAAGAAGACGAAGAAAGATCTTCTTGCGCATCCGTTGATGGTCCAGCTGCAGACCTGCAACTCTCCCACCGACATCCTGGCCGTCCTCCGCACTCAAGTACAACAGTTCGAGCAATCTACATCCGGCGATGACAGGTTGATTAGATGGTTGAATCCAACTGTCAATGTGCTTTATGCGTTTTCCGCGGCGCTTGGCGAAGGCATCGGATTGGTGGGTGCCGTTCCGGCGATCCTTCTATGATCTAATCTCTGATGTTATATTTCTAGGTGTTCTCGCCAGCAAAAGTCATCTTCGCTGGTGCTGGAGTCCTTCTCCTGGTAGCTATTATCCTGGATCTCGCCCACCCAAACTGTTCTGATACAGAACCTACACAGGCAGCAAAAGATGTTGTTGCGAGCCAAGATGCGCTCATCGATATCTTCGAGCGGATCGAAGGCTTCTTCAGGCGGATGGAGGAGTATAGTTCGGTGCCGACGACGGAGGCGATGAAGGATATCATCGTGAAGATAATGGTCGAGGTTCTTGGAATTTTTGGGATCGTGACGAAGGAGATGAAGCAGGGACGAGCGAGTGAGTCGATCCCTGATGCTATACGTCTCGTCGCTGATAGATATTCAGAGAGATATCTGAAGAAACTGATCGGAAGGAGGGACATCGAGGACGCGCTGGGAAGATTGGATAGATTGACGCAGCAGGAGGCCCAGATGGCGATTGTACAAGTTCTGAAAGTTGCACATGATGTCAAGGACGGTGTAGAAACTGTGGGTGACAACGTTAACGTGGCTATTCAGGGTACGTTCAGCAGATTGACTAGTCACAAACGCCATCTTAAACTCATTTATGTACAGACGGCAGGGAAACAAAGGCCCTGGTGCAACAGACGGCAAACAATATCAACGAAGAAAAGCGTTCGTGGTTCTTCAGTCACGCTGCTCCTTGCCGAACTGAAATGGCGCTTTAGGGAGCCGGATACGGAAGGACCACCGAGCGTGGCTGTCTCCGCCGGACCCATCCACCAATCAAAATATCGCGTCCACCACTCAACATGAAGGCACCGCGACATGGTTCTTCCAGGGAAGTATATTCATCGAATGGAAATCCAAGTCGGCCACATCCCTATTGTGGATCCACGGCAAACGTGCGCGCTTCATTCCCTTCGCACCCTCCCAGATATTGATCGCGTCTATAATGCCAGCGGGCTCGGGGAAGAGCATCCTTTGGTTCGTTATCATTTGTCGCGTTCACCCCTCAGCAACTTACACCACAAACTAGCTCCGCGATCATCCAAGACATCACGGCGTTGCGGGAGGCTGGACAGGCGTCGATGGCGTATTTCTATTTCGACTTCAAGGACACCGATAAACAAAACATCCGCAACTTACTTCCTTCACTTCTCACACAGCTGTCCGCTCGTTCCGACAGCTGTTCCGACATACTCTCGCACGTTTATAAGGCGCACGACGATGGCGCGCATAAGCCCAGCATCAGCACGCTGATCGCATGTCTTAAAGAGATGCTCACGCTACCTGGCCTCGGCCCAATCTACATCATCTTGGACGCGCTCGACGAATGCCCCAACACCTCTGGAATTCCACCGGCCCGCAAACAAGTCCTTGATCTCATAAAGGACCTCGTTGGCCTCCAGCTTTCCAATCTTCATATATGTCTCACCAGCCGCCCGGAGAACGACATCCGGGCCGCGCTTGAGCCACTGGTGCTTCATCCGGTCTCCATCCACGAGGAAAGCGGACAAAAGAAGGATATTGAAGACTATATCCGATCTGTGGTCTACGCGGACTCAGATACGGCGATGAGGAGATGGAGGGAGAAGGACAGAGAACTTGTTATTGAGACGCTCACGGATAGGGCTGACGGAATGTAAGCGTGTTCAAGGATGGTGATGACGGCTGCTGACTATCTGACAGGTTCCGGTGGGTTTTCTGTCAACTGGAAGTGCTGCAACATTGCCTTCCGCAAAGCATCCGGCGGACGCTGAACGAATTACCGAAATCATTGGACGAGACATATGAGCGGGTGTTGAAGGAGATCGGGATGGCCAACCGAGACCATGCTCATCGTCTGTTACAATGTCTCACCGCCGCCGCTCGGCCGCTGCGTGTTGAGGAGTTGGCAGAAATACTTGCGCTTGACTTTGAAGTGGCCGAAGGAGCGACGCCGAAGTTGAAGGAGGACTGGCGATGGGAGGACAGACAGCGAGCTGTGCTATCTACATGCTCGAGCTTGATCACCGAAGTCGACGATGGGGATTCGCGGGTGATCCAGTTCACGCATTTTTCGGTGAAGGAATTCTTGACTTCCGACCGGCTTGCGAATTCTAAAGGAGACACCTCGTACTTTCATATCATTCCCGATTCCGCACACACGACTCTCGCGCAGGCTTGCTTGGGAACACTACTCCAGTTGGACGGCAGCGCCGGCAATAGGCAGGTCGAAGATAGGTTTCCGTTAGCGAGATATGCCAGTCACCATTGGGTGGAGCATGCACAGTTCGGCAAGGTGTCTTCGCGCATTGAAGATGGGAT
Organism: Lactarius indigo; assembly: GCA_025766275.1. Classification (NCBI taxonomy): domain Eukaryota; kingdom Fungi; phylum Basidiomycota; class Agaricomycetes; order Russulales; family Russulaceae; genus Lactarius; species Lactarius indigo. Next base: position 447,645 of record JAFKAC010000022.1, on the reverse strand, counting down.
GCGACTTCTTTTCGACTCCACCAAACCACATTTTTCCGCGTGGCTCAAGTTCGACAACATCGACGATCGCTGGCAAAACTTCGGAGATCCCCCCAAAAATCGTGGATCTCCACTATATTATGCTTCGTTGTGTGGGTTTCATGACTTGGCAGCGCAGATCATTGTTGAGCATCCAGAGCAAGTCAATGCGAGGGGTGGTTATAATCACAGTCCACTGGTAGCGGCATTGTACAAGAGACACTTCAAGGTGGCAGAGCTATTACACCAGCATGGCGCAGCCGTAGATGTTATCGAGGACGCGTATGATCGGACTCCACTACACGCGGCGTCAGGGGGTGGACGTATTGATGTCGCGCGGTGGCTACTCGACCATGGCGCAGATGCGAATTCGCGGCAAAACGATCTTCAGACTCCAATTCATGTAGCCGTAGTTCATGGACGCCTAGAGTTTGTTCGGATGCTCCTGGGGCACAACGTACGCGTCAACACTGCTGACAACCAAGGCTGTACTCCATTGCACGTCGCGTCGATTGGTGATTACGTGGAGATCGCGGAGCTACTACTCGAACATGGCGCGGAAATCAGCGCACAAGATAAGGATCACGCGACGCCATTACATCAAGCATCACGTAATTGGAACCTCGAGGTTGCACGTCTGCTGCTTGACCGTGGCGCGAACGTGGAGGCCAAGAAGAATGACGGAAGGACCCCATTGCACGAGGCGTCGTCCGAAGGCAGAAGAGATGCTGTACGCCTGCTGCTCGACCACGGTGCAAACGCAAATGCCGAGAATAATGACGGATGGACCCCATTGCACGCAGCATCATCCGAAGGCAAAACAGAGATCGTGCGCTTACTGCTCGAGCGTGGCGCGAGTGCAGATGCCAAGGACAACGAAGGAAAAACCCCATTCCAGGTGGTATCGGGAAATGAAAAGGACGCGATCCTCCAGGTATTGATGGAGCACGGTGGATAGATAGAAAGAGTGCTATAGGTTGTTCTAAATATGTATGTCAAGTTATAACGATATGCTGCGCACGGATCGCACCACCTAGACTCAAGACATGACCGAATGACCAAGTTGTATGGCCAGTGTTGCGTCCACCAAGCTCGACAACACGATGAGAAGTATGGTAGTATTGAGGTAACAATCTAATACAGCTGAGGTCTGAATGTATGCGAGTGTCATAAAAAACTGTACGATAGAATAGCTATAGAACGGATATCTACAACTTCACAAAGGCACATGCGCTATATGCATATACATGATCAGTCCACCGTCTCTGCTTGCGTCTTGCGTCGCTGTGAGTCTCTGTGACCCGGAAAGAGAAACTGGAGAAAAATGAGTCACTGCGTTCCGGACTCGGAGTCCGGAACGGAAAACTTGCGCCGGACACCGGTTCTCACTTTTGGCTCGTACCGCAAGCCACGAATTCGAGGGGTGTAGTCACACAAGTCGGTATGACCACCCGCCTCCCTCTTGAAGTTCTAACAGCCATTTTCGAAGGGGCCAATGATGTCCGTCGCGACTTGTACCACGTGCAATCCGCCTGCCGCACTTTCTGCGCCGCTGCCATGCCCTTTGCATTCTGCATCCTTTCTTTGGTTGCCACCAGAGGAAGCGCCAGAAATCTAGGGCAGCTCTTCGACGTCCCGGATATCGCGACCCATGTCAGGGAGGCCGCTTATCTCGACACAGGTACTGATTGGAAGGGAAGGGCGCCGAATCATGGTGCGTTTTTCCCATCATCATCTTATAAACTAAATCACATCTTGTCCGTGTACCTGTGGTGGTAGGTCACGCCAGTCGGAGCTAACGCCATCCGTGAACTGGCCAGTTCATTTTCTCACATTCACCAGTCACCCCGGCTCGAGACCATTTAATTGACGTTCTACCCACTCTACGATAACCGGCTTGATTCCGACGGGCAGGGTCACCTCGCTGTCTAGGCATCCATCCCCCGCACTCTTGAAGCTAGCTTCGGCATCCGTTCTCTACGCGCTCTCCCTCTGCGGGCTCATCTTCCAGCAATCCATTGGAGTGTAGCCTTTTGTCCTGCGACATGGGGCCACCCTCGCATCGCGTGCAAGCTGCCCACCCAACCTCAGGGCCAGCAACACAGAGAAAGTGCGCACCATTCCTCTCCATCTTACTCATTGACCTGCGCCCTGCTCCGTTCGGCCCATTCCCCGCCGTGTGACCCCCATCAAGAAGACGTGATGGTGACTGGGCCCAGACTCTCGTTGCCCGTGTAGCAAGCAAATATCGCCGTCCCATCTGTCGCATCGGAGCAGGCACCTGCCAGGAATGGCAAGACGAAGGAGTAGCTGTAGTATGTTTACGTCCACTTTGCTCGTACTTGATGCATACGACCCGGTTGGGTGTCGCAGCCGGCCGGCCGAGGAGGACGGGCGCGGGCGTGACGTGGAGGACAAGCGGTCCTGGGGGGTCCGTGTTGGGCTGTGCTCAACAAGATCGGTACGTGACTTCAGTACCTTCTCTCTCACATACCCGGCTGAAGCACCTTCGAGTTCTTGCTACAACCCCAATGCTGCCGTCTCCGTGGGTCGCTACCAAAGCACGAATATTCTTTGGTACCAGTGTACCCCTCCGCCTTCTCATGGTGTAAAGCTGAGCACGGCCCGGGGACACAGGCAGTCGCATTGTATCAGTTGGAATGCGTATCTTTCAAACTTGTTCAGAAGGACAGCAGTCAACTCGATTGGGTTGACTGAAATCAACTTATAGTGCAGTTGAGTAATGTCTCTCGATCTGATCTATTTACGTTTGACGGGAAACACCAGTCAGTCTATGCTATTTTCTGATATCTACTCGCTGTAAGGTTTTGTCGCGATCTGATTATATTGCACTTGGCCAATAGTACAGGTCTTCTCAGACAATAAAGGATCGAAGCGCGTGATTTGGGAGAGTTTAAACAAGCTTATGAGTTGCTGAGTACTTGTCGTATGTTATGTACACGGTGAGAGTAACACGATGTAGGTATACGCGCTTTACAACGGAACTATAGACGACTACTGTACAATGGGAGGATATCGGGTAGCTATCACAGAAAAAGAGAAGCCACCTGGATGGAGACCCGCACCCTCATCTCCAAATAAAAAAAGGTCAAGTCGTAGAGAGTGTGGCGATCGGATAGGAGAGATATGCACGCAAGGAAGATATCCAAAAGAGAAAAGAAAAATGAGCACGCGTGAGTTCAGTTTACGTGTAACTATTCTCCCCACTCGGGTTCCCAATGCGCCTCCGAAGGAAAGACAATGGAAAATAATGCCGATCCCAGCGGAGATCGCATCCATAGTACCAGTCGCAACGAACCTCCGTCCGCCTCTGCAGCCTCAGTCGGCAGAGAGGCCTGCAGGCGGAGCGTTCGAAGCGCCTGCACGTTTGACAATAGCGAACTGACCTGCTTGTACAGCACTTGAAGGGAGACCTAGTGCTGATTATAACCAAAGTTGCTGAGTGGGTCAGCTGACGCGTACCTCATCTGAAGTGCTGTCAAGACTCAGTTCGAGTACCTCGAGCCCCGCGTCCGTATTTTCCTGCGCGCCCAATAACCGCCCACGTGTATGGATGCCCACATCAGGTGCGAGAACGAGAACGAGCTCCCTCAGTGAGCCACCGAGCGCAGAATATAAAGCTACGGGGCGTAAGTCATTGTACAGCGCGCTCGGGATGCGAAGCGTCACGCGGCGCAGCAGGCGGAGATATGTGAGTGCGGCCGCGAGGCCGGGGCTACTATCGAGCACCGTAAATGTGCGGAGCAGCGGCGGGTGGGACGTCGTGCGCTGCAGGGGGCACGCCACGAAGTGGGGTAGCGAGACGTGCGTGAGACGTGTGCAGGCTCGCGCGGCAAGAAAGTCGTCGAGGAACGCATAGGGAAGCTTCCTACGATTCTTACAGCTTACCAAATTGGCCTCCAAACCGGAGTTCGAAGTGCCCGCAGTCCCTGCGCTTCCCGAGCCCCAGGCCCATCTCCGACGCCCTCTGTCCCCTGACCTGCTCTCCGAACACGACCTGGACCCGGCCTGACCTGGCTTCCCGGTGACTTATCTTCTCTTCTGATGACCCTCTGCCGTTAGTTTTTATTTGTGCGGTATGCTACTTCTTGTCCTTCGGTTACCACGTTTCCTCTGGGAGGTGACGAAATGTTCTACTATTACCACTTGGGTGCACGTTACTATACTTCTCGTAAATCTCTTCTCTCTTTATAGAGGATGAGGACCGGTCTTGTACTATCTACTGCCCCGGAATAAAACTGATCCAAAAAAAAAAAAAAAAAAAAAAAACGCATAGGGAAGCGTGTCAGCGAGCAGCATCAGGTGCGTAAGCGTGCCAAGCGCCACAGCGAGCAGCTCCCACCGAAGGCCGGAAGCATCAGCACTGAGAGAGCGCGCATTGAGCGGAGCGCCACAGCCAGCGTGAGGACGAAAGACGGGCCGTGCGCAGGCGGATAGGTGCGCAGCGCGGGGGTCGTCATGAGTGTCGCGAGGTTAGGTACACCAGCTGACCACGCGACACACATCGACATTGTCAGCAGATAAATCGAGCGTGCGCGGATGGGGAGCGTTTGGAAGGAGGGCCAGGCACTGAGCGGGATGATGTCTGTCGATATGCATCTCGGACATGCGTGGGAAGGAAAGAAGGACGGGTAGGTCGGTGCAGGGCATGTCCAGCTCGGAAATAATGCTGTCACATCGCCCGAGGCTACTGGCACGGCGGATATCTGGAGATGGAAGCGATGGTAAGCAGCCAGGAGAGCGGAGCAATGGGACAATGGAGATGTGGGATATGGTCTTGGAGGCGGGTCTTCGTCCCCTGGGAAGATGCAACATGGAAGTAGTGGTTGTCCGCCGACGTAGGGATATCGAGATGGAAGACTGAGATGTCAAAGAGATCGTAGATGATGGTGAGCGCGTGAGACTGGGCATGACTTGATGTTATAATTTTGGGACTGCTTGAACTTACGTGAAGGACGGTATAGTGCAAGGAGTCGTAGGGGGAGGGGAAGGGAATTGACTAGCTAGAAGTTAGGCCGCCCAAGTAGAATGTGGAGCTGTGAATAGAAGTTCTGTGGAGGTGGGTGGCCATTCTCGTCGATCTTGGTTCTTCGATTCTAATTCCATCCACGTCTTGACGATCTTCGGGCCCCACCTTCGACCAAGACATTCCCGCCGGGTTAGGCAAACGAAAAAGATTAGTTTGTGCTCCCTTCATACAGCGTTCAGCACGAGCTGCGCTGTACTGGGAATAAGACATCACCTCCTTCCAGATGGAATAAATTGGCAAACAGCGAGAAAAAACACGGCAAATGATACGAACGTGTTGAAGATTTCAAGCTCCAGGTTTGGTGTGGTGCTGGACGGGAAGGGGACCGGCGCGTGGTAGAGGGAAACAAAGGTCAAAGTGTACTAGCTATTGTGCATGGTAATAGGTAATTATCTGAGCTGGAAGACCTCATAGAAACTGGACGGAAGCACGATGTTTTCTAGAGGGATGCCGTCCTGTTCGTTCGAAGATGACAGGGACGGCGCGAACACGTGACTATCTACGATCAGCGTAAGCGCAACCAACCATCCCGATGCCCCGAAATTCCGGTCACCATGCCTGTTTACCCCGACCTGGAACCATGGAACTCGTTACTGCACTCAGTTTCCCTTCGAGGTAGAAAATAAAAAGGCCGACCTCCACACCACTGCTTTTGAAAACATTGCCGGCCTGTTTACGCGTTGAGGCTGTGCGAGCGTTACCTCCCAAACCTCGTGCCAATCCATTCGGGTGTTCCCACTAGCCGCTTCCTACCCTCGGCCCTGGTCTCCCAGTATCGCAGCACCTTCAGACGCCTCTCCTCGCTGCTATTACCATGTCGCAGACGCCTCCCACATCTTCCTCCAATTTACAGGCCATCTTCTGCGCTTCCCTCGACACTTATAAAAAGAAGACGGAGAAAGACCTTCTCGCGCATCCGTTGATGGTCCAGTTGGAAACCTTCAACTCCCCCACTGACACCCTGGCCATCCTCCGCACTCAAGTCCATCAGTTTCAGCAATCTACATCCGACAATGACAGGTTGACGAGCTGGTTGAATCCAACTGTCAATGTCCTATATACTTGTTCCGCGGCGCTTGGCGAGGGCGTCGGATTGGTGAGCGCCATTCCGACGATCCCTCTACGATCTACCTCTGATATCATATCGTCAGGTGTTTTCACCGGCGACAGTCATCTTCGACGGTGCTGGGGTCCTTCTCCTGGTAGCTATCATCCTGGACCTCGCTTGCTTGAACTGTCCTGATACGGAACCCACACAGGCGGCAAAAGATGTCGTTGCGAGCCAAGATACGCTCATCAAAATCTTCAAGCGGATCGAAAGCTTCTTGAGACGGCTGGAGGAATATAGTGCAGTGCCGATGACGGAGGCGATGAAGGATATCAACGTGAAGATAATGGTCGAAGTTCTTGAAATTTTTGGGATTGTGACGGAGGAGATGAAGCAGGGAGGAGCGCGTAAGTCGATCCCTGCTGCCCTTGCTGCTGCCACATTACACCGTCGCTGATGGGTGATCAGAGAGATATCTGAAGAAATTGATCGGAAGGAGGGATATCGAGGATGCGTGGGTCAGGCTGGATAGATTGACACAGCAGGAGGTTCAGATGGCGATTGTGCAAGTCCCGAAAGTCGCACACGACGTTGAGGATGGGGTACAAACCATCGGCGAGCAAGTACTGGGCGTCGGTGACAACGTCAACCTGGCTGTTGAAGGTGCGTTCATCACGTTAACTACAAAAAAATGTAAACCCATATACGGCTAGATGGCAAGGTAATCAAAGCGACGATATTGGAGACGAACGCTCTAGTACAACAGGCAGCAAACTATATGGACGAAGAAAAGCGTTCGTGGTCCTTTAACCCCACTACTTTTGCTTGCTGACTCAAGTCCCACTGCAGGGAGCCAGATACGGACGAAGCACCGGGCCTGGCTGTCTCCGCCAGACCCATCCACTAATCAAAACCTCGCATCCAACATTCAACATCAAGGCACCGCGACATGGTTCTTCCAAGGAAGTATATTCTTCGAATGGAAGTCCAAGTCGACCACATCCCTATTGTGGATCCACGGCAAACGTGCGCGCTTCTGTCCCTTTACATATTCCCAGATCCTGATCGCGTCTAATGATGGTAGCTGGCTCAGGGAAGAGCATCCTTTGGTTCGTTGTCATTTGTTGCGTTCACCCCTCAGCAACTTACACCACAAACTAGCTCCGCGATCATCCAAGACATCACTGCGTTGCGGGAGGCTGGACTGGCGTCGATGGCCTATTTCTATTTCGATTTCAAGGACGCCGATAAACGAAACATCCGCAACTTGCTTCCCTCGCTTCTCACACAGCTCTCTGCTCGTTCCGATATCTGTTGCGACATACTCTCCCGTATTTACAAGGCACACGATGATGGCACGCATAAACCCAGCACCAGCACATTGATTGGGTGTCTTAAAGAGATGCTCGCGCTACCTGGCCTCGGCCCAATCTACATCATCATGGACGCGCTAGACGAATGCCCCAATACCACCGGAGTTCCACCCGACCGCAAACAGGTCCTTGATCTCATAAAGGACCTTGTCGGCCTCCGGCTGTCAGATTTTCATATATGTATTACCAGCCGTCCGGAGGACGACATCCGGGCCGCGCTTGAGCCGCAAGCGTTTCACACGGTCTCAATCCACGAGGAAAGCGGACAAAAGAAGGATATTGAAGACTATATCCGATCTGTGGTGTATGCGGAGTCAGATACGGCGATGAGGAGATGGAGGGAGAAGGACAGAGAACTGGTTATCGAGATGCTCACGGATAGAGCCGATGGAATGTAAGCGTGTTCAAGGATGGTGACGACGGTTACTGACCTTATGACAGGTTCCGATGGGTATTTTGTCAGCTGGAAGTGTTGCAACATTGCCTTCCGCAAAGCATCCTGCGAACGCTGAACGAATTGCCGAAATCATTGGACGAGACATATGAGCGGGTGCTGAAAGAGATCGGGATGGCCAACCGAGACCACGCTCATCGTTTGTTACAATGTCTCACCGTGGCCGCTCGTCCGCTGCGTGTCGAGGAGTTGGCAGAAATACTTGCGCTCGACTTTGAAGATGCCGAAGGAGCGACGCCGAAGTTGAAGGAGGACTGGCGACAGGAGGATCGACGACGAGCTGTTCTATCCACGTGCTCGAGCTTGATCACCGAAGTCAACGATGGCGATTCGCGGGTGATCCAGTTTACGCATTTTTCGGTGAAGGAATTCTTGACTTCCGACCGGCTTGCGAATTCTAAAGGAGACGCTTCGTACTTTCATATCACTCCCGATTCTGCACACACGACTCTCGCGCAGGCTTGCCTGGGAACTCTACTCCAGTTGGACGTCAGGGTCGTCAATAGGCAGAACGAGAATAGGTTCCCGTTGGCGAGATATGCCAGTCAGTATTGGGTGGAGCATGCGCAGTTCGGGAAGGTGTCGTCACGGATTAAAGATGGGATGCGACTCTTTTTTGACTCGACCAAACTACATTTATACGCGTGGGTCCGGTTGTACGACATCGACGATCGCTGGAATACCTTCGGAGATTTCCTCGCAAATCGTGGATCTCCGCTGTATTATGCTTCGTTGCTTGGGTTTCATGACCTGGCAGCGCAGATCATCCTCGAGCATCCGGAGCAAGTCAATGCGAGGGGTGGTTATAATCACAGTCCACTGGCAGCGGCATTGCACAAGAGACACTTCGATGTGGCTGAGCTATTACACCGGCATGGCGCGACCGTGGATGTTATCAATCAACATACCTGGACTCTACTACATGCTGCGTCGTTTGATGGACGTATCGATGTCGCGCGGTGGCTACTCGATCATGGCGCGGATGCGAATTCCCCGAAAGGCAATCATTGTACTCCAATTCAATTAGCCGCATGCACGGGACGCCTAGAAGTTGTTCAGATGCTACTGGAGCACAACGTACCCGTCAACACTGCGAACAGCCAAGGCGTTACTCCATTGCACCATGCATCAGATTATGGTCACGTGGAGATCGCGGGGCTACTACTCGAACATGGCGCGGAAATCAACGCACAAGATAGTATGGATTACTTGACGCCATTACATCTAGCATCACGTTATGGGAGGCTCGAGGCTGCACGTCTGCTGCTTGACCGTGGCGCGAACGTGGAGGCTAAGAAGAAGGACGGAAGGACACCATTGCACGAAATGTCGTGGTTCGGAAGCGAAACAGATATTGTACGCCTGCTGCTCGACCACGGTGCAAACCCAAATGCCGAGGATAATGAAGGATGGACCCCGTTGCACGAGGCGTCATCCACAGGCAAGGCGGAGATTGCGCGCTTGCTGCTCGACCGTGGCGCGAACGTAAACTCCAAGACGGAGGACGGAAGGACCCCATTGCACGACGCGTGGTTCAATCGCGAAACAGAGATCGCGCGCTTGCTGCTCGACCATGGCGCGAACGTAGACTCCAAGAAGGAGGATGGGAGGACCCCATTGCACGAGGCGTCGTACTATAGCCCAATAGAAATCGTGCAATTGCTGCTCGACCACCACGCGAACGTAAATGCCAACGACAAAGACGGGTGGACTCCATTGCACGTAGCGTCATCCAAAGGCGAAGCGGAGATCGTGCGCTTGTTGCTCAACCGTGGCGCGAGTGCAGATTCCAAGGACAAGGAAGGAAAAACCCCATTCCAGGTCGCGTCAAATAGGGCAATCAAACAGATATTGACAGAGCATGGTGGGCAATAAATAGCGTACTATATAAATGTATGTCAAGTCACTGTGATAGTATGGAATTCCCTTCTGCAGGTTTTCGTATGGTTACATTTGGAATCCGTTCTGGTCTCTGTAGAAGCAACAAAAGAGCAGTGACATGGAGCGTCGGTTGGTCTTTGAGTGAACCCAGTACAAGGTAGCACGTGCTCGTTCCTCTTTTTTGTGCTGCGCATCGCCCAAGCTCTTGACCGGTTCAAGAACACTTTTATTTCGCCTGCCTGCCACGCCCAGTAATTGCGTGGATAGATGATGAACCCTATGTTTTCCGACCTTCATCAGCTTGCTCCGGGAGGGCCCGGGCTCATCCCACCCGCTGACCTCGTCTCGGAAACGCAAAGCGGCAAACTTCTCATCCCGGATCGAGAAGCACTCCGTGCCTTCGCCCATTGCTATTTGTTTTTCATCCACCAGGCACCAGTCCCCCATCGCAGCGCCACTCCAAGCCTAAGATGGAGAGCAAGGTAGTGACTCTCGAAGAGCACTTTCTTCGCGATTCACTTCGACGGATGCGGTGCCCCTGCTGCACCACGTACTTGATTTTTCGGTGTCCAGTTTCTATCTCTGGTGTTGCAACAACAACACTTCCATGAGAGATGTTGTGACCTGTTCGACTATGGATAGCTCAGCCAGGCGCACGTCCTCAAACTCAGGTGCGTGCTCTGGGTACCAAGGGAGTCGCTGATTTCTTATTTCCTTTGGGAATGGGTAAGAACGGGACTCCTTGCACTCACACTGAGCCCCTTCTCTGCGCAATCGTACCGCCATGGAGATCTCACGCTCGTACCGCTTCTGCACAAGAATCTCCTCTCCCCCTCTGCATCCACCACCGTTACTGTGATAGCTCTCGATGGGCTTTCTCCATCCTGTACCATGTCGGCGTGCTCAGAGCTGATGTGCTAGATGCGCAACTTGTTGTGTACTGTGTGTACCACCCACCCTGCAGTGATCGTGGTCGAGTCTCGGGCAGAAGACGTCCTACAAGAGTTATTGCAAGGGTGGTCCGTGCTGGGGTGGCAAGTATGAAGCGTTGGTGAGAACTCGTTGGGTGGTTTACTGGGGGATGTGAGTCGGCTGGCGTGAAACCTGAAGACATTCCTGTAGCGTGCGTCATTCTTTCTTTCTTTTACTGGAGGAAGTGTATAAGATATGTCCACGTGCGTCTGACCTACAGCTCTCGTATGTTTCTTGGCAATACCGCGGGAAAAAGGAAAACTCCTGTCTTGACAGCGAGAGTCGTGATAGGAGCTTGGATAAAAGGCGATCCTGTTTTTTACTTTTTTTTGAAACAGTATTTATTCCGGAACAGAGCATAGCTCAAGACCGGTCTTCAGACATAGTAGATGTAAGAAATTAGTAGGTAAAGGGAGTGAAGACTCGCGTGCGCCGATGCATGGGGTAAAGTAAATAGCCGGAACTAGAGTGGCCACCTCCCAGAGGAGTGCCAGGGTCAACCATAAAGGTAAAGAGGGGTCACGGAGGCGATCCTGTTTTGGGAGGAGGGGTCCAGATGACTTGATCACTCAACGACACTCGTATATGTGCTTTAGAATACGTTATTTTTTTTTTTCACTCGGTTCGTCCATTATGATAGGGACAGTATCAAAGCGGATAATTAGAGTACATTATATCGGTGAGCTTGCCAGTGAGGTCCAGCTATTACTCCGAAGTGGACATTTCCACGTGCCTGTTCAGTTAGGACCCAGTTTCACCACCCAGATTCCTCAAACTACTCGACATTCTCTTAACGGATGGCCTCAGGACCTTGCTGAATGCCGAACTACTACCAGGTCTCCCGTGATATGATTCTGTTGGGACAGCGATTACGGGACCCTGATCGACGGGGTTGGGTGAGTTCGATGGCGGGCCGTGGGCCGCGGGCTTGATGTTTCGGCAAATATGCTCATGGGGTTTGCGAAACGCCACTCACTAACTCGAAAAAAAAACGATTCCCAGTTCGAGTGGATGGTCACACGAGCACCATGAGCACCTGCCTCACTCTCGAGATTTTAACTGCCATTTCCGAAGAGATCGACGACGTCCGTGACTTGCGCCATGTGTGGGCCACCTGCTGCATTTTCTGTGCCGCTGCCACGCCCCTTGCATTCCGCATCCTCTCCGCGATCGCATCCGAGCCCTGTGCAACAATCTAACCAACGAGAAGCACTCTCTGCAAGAGGCGCGCTAAGGTACGTCGCCTCCACCCATGTGCTTCCCTTCCCTGATTCCCGTCCTTCAGTGCTGGAAGAAGGGAATAGGGAGCCGAGAAAGACGGAGAGAAATTCGCGCAGTTCAAGCAGACGTTCTTTGACTTGCGCGGCGAGGTTGGCGCAGGATGGCACGTGCCCCCCTGCGTGCTCGTTCTCTCTCTCAGGCTCTCTGCCCGAACCCTGCACAGAACTGGACCGATCTACGACAGGCAGTGCTCGACCGGCTCAAATCCGAGAACATGGCGCTCCTCCAGCACCTCCCCACGCTCGAAAACGCGCCCATCAACCCCGACCCGGATGCAAATGGCGAGGGGCAGCTGATGCCAGTGTCGCGCGCGGGATGGACAGCGGTCTGCGAGGGGGGGGCGCAGCTCGAGGCGCGGAGCTCAAGAAGTGCGGCTAGTGCATGCTCTGCCTGCGACAGGTGTTCGCGGGCAAGACGGCTGAGTTTCGCGAGGTGCTCTCGGTGATCTTTGGCGTCAAGCTCGTGTTCTACGATAATGGACAGGTGCGCGTCACGTCGCAGTACGACCTCGGAGCCACGTTCATATTCCAGCCTTCGCCGAAGGACGAAGGTGGAGGAAAGACACGCTTGCAGCTCGTCGTGCAAGGCGAGGGTGGTTCGCTAGAGTTGCTGCAGCTCATGCGGAACTGGGTCGAGATCAAACAGGGCATTCCGTGCTTCTCGGTGAGCTTCACGCTCGAGTCCTACGACGAGTGGAAGCGCAAGCAGCAATAGGTGGTAGTGTGAGCAGCGAACGAACGAACGATCCAAATTATTTAGTTGTACTCTGCGAGTCTGTCCGAGATAAACGGGCCCTCATCCAACGTCTGTGTGATTTTGTTTGGGCGAGCACGCACAGATAGCAATTGGAGAGAAAATAGCGGATGGTATTATGCAGACAATAAAAAGGCGGTGTTCTCCTGGGAATTATAGGAAAGATCTACGCAAAATATCCATCGATTCGCTCTAGATTGTCAGGTATCGTCATTTACTTGGTGTCCATGCATGCATGCTTAGTTTCGTTCGCCCTGTCGTTCTCGTGCGCCCCGTTAGCGAGAGCGGAAAAGTAATTGAGTTTCGTAAGAGGATCTGCGCGGATTGTCTTGCTCCCTTCCTTCCAGTTCGTCAGACAAACTTCGCCGTGAGCTTCCTTCGAATCACCGCACCACGTCAGCACGCCATCCGCTGACGACGAAGAAAAGAGAACTTACGGTGAACCGGAGCGCCTACACGAGACGCAACGCATCGTTGACGGACCGTCTGACGGGCCGGTCATTCGTCGTGATCCACTTACAAGATTGGTATCACCATCAGATCAGTTGTCGACAACCCCGAGTAAGGAGAGAACCGTACCTGAATATACCCTTGGAGTCAATCAGGTAGCTCGTGCGGAAGGTGATCCCTTTGACCTCGATCAGAGACCCATTTGTAACTTGGCTCAGCTCAAGAGAAGGCTTACCGAGCACCATAGGGCAGAGACTGGTAAGTTCGGGGAGCGCGTCGTTGAACGCGAGGATTTTGGCAGGTCAGACAAAGGTAAAGTCACTACAGCTAGGTGAAAAAAAGGTTGGGGCGAGTGAGACAGAGGGCGCGCGAGGATTTTGGGACATGTGTACAGAGGGTAGGACATCAGGATCACCCTGAGATGTATAGGTCAGAAAAAGGCGAGCTGAGAGAAACACGTAAATAGCTACCATTGACCGAGGTATTCCGCCAAAGAGACCTCCTTGAAAGCACCATCTACGAGAGCAGTGGCGCTGAATACCGGCGCAGGGCTCTGGATAGCGGGAGACATCTTGGTACTGTAGTTGGTAGAGAAAAAAGCGGGGGAGGTGTTCGATACGGTGGTCATCGCGAGTGCCGCGAGGTGGGGCACGCCAGCTAGCCATGCGAGTTGTGCGGCGGCGCTAAACGCTTCAGGAAACCAGTAAGGACGGGCAACTAGGGGCATGGGACATGAGGCAAGACGAGTGAGAGTGGGATCGGAGGGCTCGGGCGCACCTGCTGTCGGGCAAGCCGTGGCTTACGTGGCTAAGATGTCTGTGAGGTAGTCACGATGACGTGCTGGGTTGGTGGTGGAGGAGGTGCATGCGCGGACTGCGTTGGAGAGTTGTGGAATGCCGGTGCGGGCGCAGGTGGAGCACGTTTGGAAGGAGGAGCGGGCGCTGAGCAGGATGATGTTTGTTGGTACGCTCGGGGACATTTCAGACATACGCAGGAAGGAAGGTAAGACGGGCAAGTCGGCGCAGGCCATGTCCAGCTCGGAGATAATGCTGCCCAGTCGGCACGGCGGATATCTGGAGAAGGAAGCGGTGGCGAGCGGCTAGTAGAGCGGGGCATGGGACACTGAAGACGTGCGAAATAGTCTTGGAGGAGCGTCCTCATCACCAGGGGATATACAACATGGAAGCGGTGTTGTCCGCTGACGTAGGGATATCGAAATGGAGGATTGAGATCTGAGATGTCGAAGAGATCATAGATGACGGTGCACGAGACCGGGCGTGTCTTGATGCCGTGATTTTTGAGACTGCTCGAGCCTACGCGAAGGACGGTGTGCAAGGAGTCGTAAGGGGGGGAGACTGGCTGAGAGTAAGGCCGCGTAAGTAGAATAGGAATGGGAAATTTGAAGCCGGAAATAGAAGTTCTGCAGAGGTGGGTGGCCATCCCATTGGCTACAGAGCGTCGCATTCTCGTCGATCATGGTTCTTCGATTCTAATTCTGTCCATGTCTTGACGATCTTCGCGCCCCACCTTCGGCCGACATTCCCGAGTTAGGCAAAGTGAACATGTTGAGTTTGCGCTCCCTTCACACGACGTTCAGCACGAGCTGCACTGGACTGGGAGTAAAACGCCACCTCCTTCCAGGCAGACAACATTGTCTCCTCTAGACTCGTCTGGCTTGAACTCGACCGAAGATCTCAGCAACCCTTAGTTTGAAAACGTTCACGGGATGGTCGTAGTGGTGTCAAAGTTCGGTTCAGTCCGGTTCTTTGCCCCTTGTGGCTAAACTCTGAACCGGACCGAGGGTCCGGTTTAGGATTTGGCCGAACCCCGAACCGGACCCCGGTCCAGGGTTCACAATGGTCCAGTGCCGGTTCGGGGAGGCTGTGAACCCCGAACCGGACCTGAAGGGGAATTTTCGGTCCGGTTCTGGTTCAGGAGGCCGAACCAAACGCTAAATCGAGGTGTATAAATCATAGAAACAGTTATCGTGTATTCTACTACAGTACATGGTAAAGTCACTCAAAGCTGAAGCTCAAAGCCTCGAAATCCCATTCATTGCATGCTCATACATGCGTGCCAACTCTTCTTGTACTCCAGTAGACCCCACTGGCCCTTGGCAACATGTGTTTGCACCTGAGCTAGGATATAAGCGTAAAGTTGAGCGCCAATGAAGGGGTCGGAAAGGGGGGATCGATGTGATGGGGAGGTGGAAGAAGACGGCGGGGACAGGGCAGTGGGCGGTGAGGAAAGGAAGTAGAGAGGTGTTGGAGGTAGAGAAAAGTCGCTGGAATGCCTGTGTGATACGCATTAGAAGGAAATCGTGAAAGATATGAGACATACCTTATTGCGGTTGGAAAGTGTGAGGGTGAGCGCCGATTAACAAGCAGGTGTGGAGTCACTGGAATGCCACAAGTTCATATCGTGAACAAGGCCCTCAAGTTTCAGCGACGAGGCTGCAAGCGTGCTGAATTAAGCACGTACCTGGAACCCCTGGGGGCTGCGCCAGCGGGGTGAGCGGGGATGAGGAAGGAGGGGAGATATATATCCCAAGAAAGCCAGAGAGCGCTAGCAAGTAGATACCATAACGAGCAGGGTTGGTGACGAGTTGTTGGCATTGACGTAGCACACTGGTTGAAGCCGGAGTAAGACAGGGAGAGAGAAACTGAGAAGAATGCAGCGCACCTTCTGACAAGCAGGCCGGTCATCAGCCGCCGAAGGTATATGCAATGACCAGGCCCCACAGCACGGAGAATGGAGAGGAGTGTTCTGAGGCAGGACCCTTGACGACGGCCGAATGAGAGTGAGCGAGACGAGAAAAAAAGGGAGACGAGAAAAAAGGATGACAAGAGATGACGGCTAGTTGCAGGGCTTCAATCGGGCCGAAAAGAGAAATGAGACAAGTTGGCGACTCGGCACTGATATCATGATATTTTCAGAGAAAACGAGCAGTGGAACATGAAACAGACCATATGGACGAGTATGCTACGGACTAAATATCATATTTCTTCTATAGCTTTATTTTCTAATCTCACTGTAATGACTCCAAGATCGAGTCAATGTCAATTGGGTCGATCTCCGTGTCCCCAGCATAGTCAACATCCAATGATTGTACAAGGGCGTCGAAGTGTTCTGCTGCCTGTGTGACGGCAGAGATATGCCCGTTCCTGTAAGCGCTCTTGAGTATTTGAAGCCCCTCAAATATTTCCGGGGTCAGTGAGTTTCTTCGTGAGCAGCTGGTTATCCCCCCACTGCTAAATGCGCGTTCCGATGGTGTGGCGGATCCCTGGATTGGTGTCATGAACTCCCTTGTTACCTTTTTTTCCTTGTTGCCCCTTATCTGATCCATTCCCTTTTCTGGCAGTTACCTTTCTTGAACCTATGCTTCCCTTTTATCTGATTGTTCTAGCACCTTCTGTGCTATTCTTGTTTACCCTTCTCTTGCCTCGCTGGCATGACACCATCGTGCATAATGTTGACACCATCTTGCCAGCACACTGCTCTATTTATAGCAACCAGTAGCACTATGCGCTCAGGCGCAATCCTGTACTATATAAGGAACCCTGCAGTGCGCCTTAGCTCCTTAGCTTTGGCTTAATCAACTATCTGCGTTGTATCTCCACTGTCCCCTTGAGTGCCTCAGTTCCTTCAGCCCTCAAGCCCTTGACCCTGAACCCCTGACCCTTGACCCTTATCCTCTTTGGGTCATTCCCCTCTCAGCCTCTGTGCAGGCTTCCCCTTGACTTCGCTCTTATCCCCTTTCTGTCTTACTGGTCAGCCCAGTGACACGTGACCTTTGGACTAAGGCCACCGAGCTCGTCCATTGCTACAGACTCAGTCACCTTAGCACAAGGAGCTGTTAAAGAAGGACCTTCCCACCTCAGCATAGGGGGATCGCCACAGACTCAGCTACCTCAGCGTAGGAGCTGTTACAGAGGACCTTAGGAGTCGTTGCATACAGTGCCGATCCGACTTGGCTGTCGACTGCCACGTGACAGGAAGCCATTACAGAAGACCGCGCCCCCGCAGAGGCGTGACAATTGGGAGGTAATCCCGGGCGATCCTCTTCAGTGTGGGGTATTTTACATCGCTCTGGGTCTTTGTTTATATCCATTCGTTAAAAGTACGCCAGACAGAAATAAAAGAACTCACCCCCCACCATGAAACGACGTCGTCCACACTCTCAACCCCAGATTGTAGGTATTGCTTGAGTTCGTCTCGAGGATTGCCATCTGTTACGCCCTAGCAGGGGCGTGGATTCTGAAGGTTTCTAGTCACCCAAGTATCAAGCGAAGACTTCTGTTGTCTTATTGCTATGAAATACAAGTGGCAAAGGTGTGGCACAGGGTGCAGCACTACTCTGTAATATAGGACTCCTCGTCCGAAGTGTCTGACACTTCTCTACACTTGATCTTGCTAGTGCACAGAGTATAACAGGTGTGACGCGTTGATATAGTTCAACTGCAAAGACTTTGGAGTGTCCTGGTTAGGGACTGAGGTAGGGGATGCACAAGAAGAGGGGAATAAGGCAAGGTCACACCAAGATACAGAGGCAAGGTTGCTAGATTGCAAACGAAGCCAAGTCTGGCTTCCTACGGTCTATGGTACAGGTTTATATAGGACAGGGTTCCAAACAACATGAACACAAGTCCACACAATATCAAAGAGACTAAACGGAGTAAGCAGAAGTTCGGATCAAAGAAACAGCGCCACTAGTAACAGTAGCTCCTTTGGTAACAAGGTATGGTACAGAAGGGGAAGGCAGGGTGGAGACATACTGTGGCTTAGGTCCGAAGCGTCGGATCATAACATGAGCCCCTCTCTAAGTCAACTCTCCCTAGAGTGCTTCGAAGTCCATCAGGTCATAGACATCATTGTCTACATCGTTGGAGGGGGTGCTTTCGCGAGGGAGGGGGCAGCGATGTTGGCGAAGGAAGTTGAAGGGACCATGGGCCCCACACTTGCGACAATTTTCATACTTGGGGCACTTGGTTTCTTCGTGGCTGTTGCTGGTGAAACACTTGCCACACCACTGAGTGTGTTCTTCTGGGGCTGGCCAGAGGCACTGATAGGGGAAGTGGTCAGTGCTAGAACACCTCCAGCAGAACTTCTGTTTTTGAGGGCAGGCGAAGGAGAGGTGGTCTTCAGACTGGCACCTGTAACAAAGTCGAATGGTGCCAGTCTCCTTCTTGTTGGCTCTGCGCTTGCGTCTCTTCTTCCTTTCTGCAGAGGGGCTAGGTCCTTCTGGTTCGTCGTGGAGTCGTGGCATGGAGTGGTAGCGAGGTGGAGCAGGGGCAGGAATGGGGTGGACTTCAAAGGGGTGAGTTTCTTCTTCCGGAGGAGGGGGGTGTAGTGTGAGCCATCGGTCTGCAATCCGGACATAGGCCTTGTGTTCTTGCAGCCTTCTTCAGGTGCTGGTTAGCTGCATGTCCATGTTGAGGAGGTGCCTTTTGAGGGGCTCCATCGTCTTGTACAGGCCTTCAATCTCCTTTCGGAGGGCCTTCTGGTTTCGCAAGAGTCGGCGAGTCCTGGAGATTTCTGCTGTGAGGCGGTCATCTTTCAGGTCTTCTAGGACTTCATCGACTTGTCTGGCTGTGGGGGAAGCTTCATCCAAGTTCTGCATTTGAGCTGGGGTGATGGGGGGAGCTGGGTTGTGGGGGTCGTCGTTTCTGGGAAGGAGGAAAAGGGGGAGGCCATAGTGAGGGAGGTTTTTGCCCATGGTGCCGATGACATCTTCTTTGTTTTCACTGATCTTGATCCATTTGGCATCCTTTCGGATGTACGAGGTTGGGTCAGCGTCATCAGGGATGAGGAAGTGGACATAGCGGCTGCTCCAGGGGTCATTCAAGAAGAAGGGGTAGCCAGGGTCGTTGTCTTCTTCAGCGGCGATGTGCATTCTTTCATAGTTAATGGGGAGTGCGTCCATGATTGGGTCGTTGATTATTTCGCTGAGACGAGCCATGGTCACTCTAGGATCAGGGGGGGAGGTGGTAGGTCGGTGTATCTCAGGAGTAGGGGGAGCTGTGTGTCCAGGAGGGGGAACGCGAAGGGCTATTCCTCCTCCTTCTGTTTCTATGACGCTGGGCATGGTGGGATCGATGGGTTGTGGTTCCTGGATGAGTGAAGGCAAGGAAGGGGGTCGTGCTGGGAAGGGAGAATAGCCAGAGGATGTCACGGTACCAGCGGACCGTTCCGTGACCAGAGCGAAGTCGAAGGCCTGCGTGTTACACAAGCGAAGAGGATGCTGCTTGGAGTACTTCAGAGAGCACGCAAGTGAGAGGGTAAACAACTGGATTCAAACGAAGAGTAGACAAGGGATGTACTACTCTATGGCTACCTCTTTATACTCGTACAGACTAGGGGTTTTCGGGACTGTTTTCTGGTATTTACGAACTACTAGTGAGCTGGCAAAAGATCATCATACGTGGCAGAGACAGCTGGCAAGAAAGACATTCGCTGGCGATCGATTCGACGTGGCGAGTTTCGTGACTGTGATGTCACGTGGGCGTGACATAGCCCCCCTTCTAGGCGCGATCGTCCCGATCGTTATCGAGCGCGCGCGAGAAGTCGTAGTCGTGCCTGAAGATGAAATGTGTGGGTCGTTCGTACGGGGTACCACGGCGCTGCGCGCGGAGCCTGGCGTTGATCTGGGTGGCGCGTTCGCGGTCGACTGCGCGTCCAAGCATGGCGAGCCACGCGCAATACGTACGGGAGTGAGCGTGAGTTGTAGGGACGTGGCACACGCGGCGAGTCGCGCACTTGCTGTGAGGCGCGCGACATTCGAATGAGAGATGTTCCTCGCTGTCGCAATAACTGCACGCGGGGAGTCCTCGTCTGTCGTGACGCGACGCACGCTGATCTTCTTCGGCTAACTGACTGGCGACGGATGCTTCTCCGTGGAGTGCAGGGAACTGGGTGTAGCGTGAGACCTGAGCGGTTTGAGCGTAAGTACGTAGTGGTTGACGCGGTGGTACTGGGAGTGCGATCTCCGATCCGATAATCGGTACGCGGTGATGGTCGAGTCGTCGATCGGTGTTGTTCATACGTATGGTGGCAAAGGGTAACAGAGTGGGAAGAGGGTCCGACAGATATGGACGCAGGCGCGATGCCGCACGTGCATTGGCTAGACGTTGGTCAATTTCGTCAGCCTCAGTACTCCACTCACTCCATGCTCGCTCGGTTTCCTTCATACGCGACACGAGTTGGTCACGTCTAACAAGAGACGCGCGGAGGCGATGTACATCCGCGGTGACTCCTGGGTCGGCGAGCAGATACATGGCTTGGTCGACTTCGCGTCGCGCGGGATGATCCGCGCGGAATAAGTCTCTAGTTTCTGGCGAATCTGAGGGGAGATCTGGGCCGTTACGAGGTTTGGCGAAGAGCGGTCCGTAGTAGATGGGTTGGTTGCGTCCCTCGGTCGCGATGATTACTGGTCGATCGCGCTGGTCGATCAGAAACTGCACGAATGGAGCTCGTCCCCTAGTTCCGTTAGCGAGCGGTATCTCCATAAGATAGTCGTTAGTGGGGAGCGTCATGGTCCAGTGCCGGTCCGGTCGCTCGATTCTGTCGAGAAGCGATCGAGGTTGGTCCATTCCTTGTGGGTTACTGGGTCGCTGGGGCAGTGGGTGCTGAGGTGACGTTGGGGTTGGATTGGTGATGCGCAGAGCTAGAGTTGGTTTCGCTGGAGACGGTGGGGTTAGACGAGGTATCTCAGGTGCCGGCGTTAGTGGTGACTGGGGTCCTTCCCAAAGGCCGGCTTCTTCTTCCTCCTGAGCGATCTGCTCCAGAGCCTCTCTAAGTAGTCTCTGTCGACGATTAGTGTGTGCCTGTGAGTGTCGTCTGTGTAACCCCTGTGGAGTGATGTAGGTGCTGAGGCCCCACATGTCCTCGCGGGAACGCGGAGAGTTTTCTCGCGCGTCATACGTAGGGCCGACGTTGGCCCATTGTTCGACTTCACGATTAACCTGTGCGCGTAACCATTGAGGTGTGTCGCTGTCGGAGATCCACGGATACTGTGGTGGATGTCGAGGTGGGGTGTTATCCATGAGGGTGATGGAGTTGATTGTTGTGTTGTGCGAGGCCTTATATTCGCGAATGAGGTCTGGGGTTCGTAAGTTTGATACTGGTTCCCAGCTATCGTGCGCCGCAGTATACCCCTTCCATCGAACTAGATATTGCGGCGTTTTTCGGCGACCGAAGGTACGATAATCGAGAAGTCGTTCTACTTCCCATTCTTGTTCTCCGTCGATAAGGTCTGGTGGAGGGTTGCTTTCTTTGGCACCATTGATCTCGGTAGTTCTATAGGGCGTGAGTAATCCTGCGTGGAAGGTGTTGTGAATGTGCCACGTCGCCGGTAGCTGTAAAGCATAGGCGATGTCCGAGATACGCTGTGTGACAATAAAAGGTCCGTATCGACGAGGTGCCAATTTCGTTGTAGGATGGGTCGTTTTTAAGTTTGTGGCGTCCAGCCAGACTTTATCGCCAATGCGATAGGGTTGATACGGCGTTTCCTTTACCCATTTCAACTGGGTCGTCCTCATGGCGTCCTTCACCTGTCGTCGAACTTCCTGGAGCTCCGTGAGTCTATCGGTCGCTGTAGGTGATGGAGTGACGTTCGACGTGGGTTGGTGGACGTGGGGTGTGAATCCAACGAGTAGTTCGAATGGTGTTTTCCGAGTTGTTTCGGACGTCCATGAATTGAGAGTATACTGTGCTATCGGCAACCATTTCGCCCAATCGTTTTGTTGATAATTCGAGAAGACTCGTAAGTATTGTTCTAGGCGTTGGTTAGTACGTTCCGATTGACCATCCATGCGTGGGTGGTAGGCAGAGCTGATGTTTTGCTCCACTTTTAGTGCAGCGCACAGAGCCCTGGTGAACGCGGCGGTAAAGCGCGGATCTCTATCGGATATTATTTTGGTGGGGAGCCCGTAGTGTGGTACTACGTATCGAAGATATAGCGCCGCTGTTTGTTCTGCATCGATCGTTTCTCGACACGGAATGAATATGCTGGCCTTCGAACATCCTTGATCAGTGATCGTAAGGATGGTATCGTATTTTCCCGATTTAGGCAATTTGACGATAAAATCGAGAGCTACGACGTGGAACGGTAACGCTGTTTCTGTGGGATAGATGGGTGAGATCGGTGGCTTTGGGCGACCTGGCAGATTTTTATTAGCTTGGCAGGTATGGCAGCCGAGGACGTAGTCCGCAATGTCCTTTGTCATGTTCGGCCACCAATAGTGTTACGCTCCACCGGCGTTAGTCCGACTTGGACTCGTAAAAGGCGTAATCGACTTAGCAGAAGTCGGGCGAATGGGGATCACGTGTCAACCCAACGCAGGCTGAACAGGGGCACACTGGCACACGCTGCAGCTGAGATGAAGAAGTACTATCCCTTGGTGGATAGAAGTGGAGGCACACTTAGTCGAAGACTAAGGTTATATGACGAGTCGAGATGGTGGATTGAAGAAGACCAAGATGGGGACTCTTGGTCTTCCGAGTCGACTACTTATACAGATACGCGCGGGCTTTAAAGCGCCGCTGGAATAGTAGGTAACCAATAGCGTAACTAGCTCGAACCCTAGTACAGCTATCCTAGGAATGAGTCATACATGAGCCACAATCACATGCGAACTACTATGCTGACTGATACGATGTAAGAGTCCATGACTAATATCAATACCGGACCGTAGTCATTACCGGTCATGAGTCGTATGTAATGAGTCATCAAGTCCGTACCGTAACATCACCCCCTTTTCAGAAGTGAGGCCCACCTCACTAGTCCGCTACTGATTCTTGCCTCATCCGTTCCGCTTCATCTTCCATTCTTGCTAATATGTTAGCACGCTCCAAACGATAGAGACTGTCCTTTTTATCCTGGACTACCATCTCCTGTTCTAACCGCAGCTGCCGCATCCGCTTCTCCAGTTGATCCTCAGCAAAAGCGAATTGCCGGAACCGGCGCAATTCTTGGGTGAGAGTGACATCCCCAATGCGCATAAGCAGCAGGTCTGTGGGGTGTCGGTCGCGGAGCATGAAATGTTCCTCGTGTGGGATGAAGGCGCGGTTGTTCTTGGGGAGGTGCGGAGTGGCGTAGAGGGGTTTACCATAGAGGAAACCCGACCCCGGAGCTAGTCCGAGTACGAAGGGGTCTCCTCCTCGGATAACCTGTACGTGGGATGCTTGTACTGTTGGTCCGTTGGGGAGCTTGATTGGGAACGGAATGTGATCGGGTCCTCGATTGACCCGGAACCCCTCAGGGACGACGACCCTGGTTGCTGGGTCTCGTTCCCCCATTGGTGTATAACGAGCCGCTTGTGCCACGGCGACTCGTCCTCAGTGTAGAGGCCCCCCCGCTGCGTCGACGAGGTAGGGAGTGGCGGCTGGATCTTCAGCGTAGAATTCATGGTTAAGGAATGCGTGCCTGATGGGGTAATGGTCTCTAAGCTCGTCTTCATCCTCATCTTCGTCCAATACTCCTTCCGCTCCTTCATCATCCGTCGTCGGCAGGCGGCGATATGCAGTTGCTCCCGTTGCCACCGCGCCGCCGTTTCTTTCCATTCTTGCTCGTACTTCTGCATAGCGTTCGGTGGTTTCACCGCGCGGGACAGCTGCTTGAAGCCGAAACAACTCGTCTTCGGTGAGGAAGGCTTCGGGCTCACCGGTGTTGGGGTTGGTAAGGGCGTACATTGGTGGCGGAGGTGCTGGTTGAGTTGTTGCTGGATCGTCGTCGACAATTCCCTGTACGGGCATAGGGAATCGTTGCAGTGTCTGGTGCAGTTCTTCACTAGTGATAGGGCCGTCTTCCTCATGCTGCATGGGGGAACGGCCTCCGTCTGCAACTCTAGTGGCTGCGGTGTTGTTGGTGGTGTCGGGGTCGACAAGCGTGGTGGAGGAGTCGTTGACGAGGGTAGAGAAGAGGGCAAGCTGGTCATTGCGTCGAGTAGAGGACATGGAGTGAATGAGAGTTGGGGACTTATCGCGGCAAGAGGTCATCCTTATATGTGTTTCCCGGTCGGGATTGGAATGTTTGAATTCCCGAACGGCTTCGTCGGCAAATACGTCATCCTTATCTATCCATTGATTGTCCGAGTCTGGATAGCCCTTCCATTTGACAAGGTATTGGAGCCGACGCCTCCTGCCGAATCGCCGAGAATCCAGAATCTTCTCGACCTCGTATTCTTCTTCGTTATCGACCAAATCAGGTGGTGGGCGCTGATAGTTTGGCCCGTGCGTGGGTGTTTTGCGATAAGGTGTGAGAAGATCTATGTGGAAGACATCATGGATGCTCCACTGCGTGGGAAGTTCGAGGCGATAGTTAACAGGGGACATCACCTGGATGATCCTAAATGGCCCGTGTCGCTTAGCCGCTAGTTTTGCGGTTGGTTGATGGGTGCGTAAGTGGCGTCCTTCTAGCCATACGAGGTCTCCTTCTTTGAATTTGGGCGTATCTTTGTGTTTGACCCATGACTTTTGCGCCCTGAGCATGCAGGAGAAGGCGCGCTGTCGTGCTTGCTTGAATTGGTCTAGTCTTAACGATACTTGTGGGATAGGGGAAGGCCTATCGGTCCAATCAGCGCGAGGATTGAACCCAGATAAGAGAAAAAAGGGGGACTCCCGTGTGGTTTCATTAGGCCAATTGTTATGCGTGAATTCCGCCATAGGCAGATAACGGACCCAGTCATCTTGCCGCTCATTTACCCAGAAGCGGAGGTATTGCTCCAACCATTGATTTGTTCGCTCCGATTGGCCGTCAGTTCTGGGGTGATAGGCGGTTGAGATATTTTGGCTGATGCCAAGGATTTTACATATCTCTCGCATAAACTTGGATGCGAAGCGGGGGTCTCGGTCACTGATAACGCGCGAAGGGAGTCCGAATCGTGGGAAGACATGAGAGACATACAGGGCAGCCGTTCCTTCGGCGGTTATTTCTTCATTACAAGGGATGAAGATAGCGGCCTTGGTGCAATCGTGATCTGTTACCGTGAGAATGGAGTCGTAACCACGAGAGACGGGGAGTTTGGTAATAAAATCTACTGCAATAGTCTCGAATGGCAGGGCTTCTGGTTTAGGGTAGATAGGTTGTAGGGATGCTCTGATTGGTCGGAGATTGACTTTGTGTCGCTGACATTCCGCACAGCCCTTGACATAATCGGTGACGTCGTTCTTCATTTGCGGCCACCAGTAGTGTCGTTCAGTAAGTTGGAGAGTGCGCTTGATACCTGGGTGGCCATAGACGGGGGAGTCATGGTGAGCAGCAATAATGGTGCGTTTGTCGTGGATACCGCCGGTGACCACTCGGCGTCCGTCTTTATACCATGTTCCTTCGATGTCCTTCAGCTTGTGAGCGTCAACCCAAGGTTTCAACTTAGCTGTATTTTGTTCGTAGATGGGGTGTTCTGGTGTCATCTCCACTGGTAGAATCTCTGGTCTCCAGTGTGGATGTCGCGGTTCTTCTAGCGTGGTAGCGCGTGCAAAAACGTTTTCCGGTAGCACCGTTACTCCCTCGTTGTCGTTTTCTCCTTGGTCATAGTCTGGTCTTCGCGATAGTGCGTCAGCGCGGCCGTTAGAAGTCCCTTTTATGTGATGAATCTCGAAGTCGTATTCCGAAAGTTCGAGTACTTCCCTGGCTACGCGCCTACTAATCTTTTGCGGTGATTTCCAGTATTGTAAGTTAAGATGGTCCGAGAATACTTTAATTTTGTGAGGGGACCCTGCTAAAAGAGGTCTCCAATGACGAAAGGCTTTGACAATTGCCAGGAGTTCGAGGTCGTATATGTCGTAGTTGCGTTCGGCCTCGTTGAGAGTGGACGAGTAGTAGCCAATGGGGTGTCGTTTGCCGTCTGCTTTGCGCTGGAGGAGAACAGCTCCAGTGGCGAATCCTGATGCATCAACTTCTAGTTCGAATTGGTGCGTAAGATCAGGGTGCGCGAGAACAGGTTCGCTGGTGACGAGGGTTTTGAGGTCTTGGAATGCCTTTTCCTCCTCGGTTCCCCAGTGCCATTCGGTGTCTTTGCGGGTGAGTTTGTTGAGAGGACGTGCTTTGGTCGCGAAACCTCGTATAAAAGGACGGTAAAAATTGCAAAAACCGAGAAAGGAGCGGACGTCCTTAACTTTGGTTGGCGTAGGCCAATCTTTAATGCCTGAAATTTTAACAGGATCCATGCGTGTCACCCCCTTTTCAAGGATTACCCCCAGGTAATCCATGCGTGGGGAGTGGAAGAGACATTTCTCGAGCTTATAATATAGGTCATGTTCCGCGGATACGCGGAGAACGTCCTTTACTGCCTCGATGTGATCTGATAGGGAGTGAGTAAGACCTGTAGCGATGCCGATGTCGTCCATATAAACCCGAATAACTGTGCCGCGTTTTTCGTGTTTCGCGATGATGTCCCTGAAGATGAAGTTCATCATAGTCTGGAACGTCGCTGGGGAGTTGGTTAAGCCGAAAAACATCACCGTTGGTTCAAATAGTCCATATCGCGTTTTAAACGCTGCTTTTTCCTCATCTCCCTCTTTAATACGTACGTTGTTATACCCCCATCTTACGTCGAGCTTGGTATAGATGTGGGCGTTACTGAGGTCGGTAATAAGGTCAGAAATGAGAGGGAGTGGGTATTGATTGCGGATGGTGACAGCGTTGATTTTTCGGTAATCCTGAACGGGCCGCAACTTACCATCCTTCTTTTTAATGAAAAAGAAGGACGAGGCGTATGGAGATTTAGAGGGTCGTATGTATCCCTTTTTTAGTTGTTCATCAATCCACTCGCGCAGTTTCTTGTCTTCTTCTTGAGTCATGGGGTATATTTTGCAATCGATAGCATCGGCTGTCCCTGGTTTGAATTCGATGGCATGATCCCAGGGCCTGCTGGGCGGAAACCTGTCCGATGCTTCTTCACTGAAGAGGCGTTCGAATTCTCGGTATTCAGGAGGTAACTCAGCTTTAGTAACGTATTGTTGGGCGGCAATGGCGAGGTCAGTGGCGGTGGCTCTAATTCGGCATCCCTCTTCAAATAGTTGTTGTTGTTCATCTGTGATGACACAAGAGTGTACAACTTCGTAATCGTCATTTTGAGAGGTGGCCGCCGCAATTGTAGTTGTCTTGAGATAGGGATTGGTCGAGCGAATAATGATGGGGAGCATATCTTCATGGATGGCGGCTTGTGACCATTTGATATGCGGGTCGTAAATAGCAAGCCAGGGGTACCCGAGTACGATGTCTTCGTTGCCGATATCGGTGATGAGGAAACGTATCTCCTTGTGAATTCCTTTAGTTTGGACATCGACGTCTGTATAATGGGTAATACGCCCCGATTTATTTTCAGTATTGTCAATGTTCCATATTTTCTTTGGGACGTCGAGTAGTTTAGTCCCAAGTCCCATCCTTTTTGCGAATGATGGTTTCATGAAGCAGTGGGTTGCTCCTGAGTCGACTAAAGCGCGTATGTCGGCCATTTTGTAACTGGTGCGAATCGATACTGGAACTCTCATAGAACGGTAGCGAGTCATGATTACACTGTTACAATTAACTGCCCTCACCCAGGCCGATGGGTTCAGGCGTCCTGAAAACCCTCCTTTTTCCATAACTGTTGGAGGATAATGTCTTTTACGTCATCTGATTCTCCGGCTACTCCATTAAGCCAATCGCTGGCGCGCTGTTGAGGGGGTATCTCTTGGACCGCCCTGGTAGCGACTTCTGGTTCTTGTTGATGATAGTCAGTGTCGATATACCGACTAGTTGACGCTTGGGGTTGATATTCCCTTGGTGGTTGTCTGCAATTACGGGCCATGTGTCCGTCCTTTCCACAGTTATAACACGCGACTGGCCTTTGGTTGTTACGTCCTCCCCCTCTCTGCAGAAACCCTCCTCTTGGTCGATATGGAGGACGAGGGGCGAGTATATCCTCAGCCCCTGCGAGTCTTCCTCGAATTCGGTCTGCGGAGGTATCCATGGCGTTTGGGTCTCGTAAGTTTCTTGGCTGCCATGAACTCCTCGGTGGCCCTTGCCACTGTCGTTGCTGTCGTTGCCTTCCTTGCCCCTGCCCAGGGGGAACTCCCTTGTTTAACACCGCTTTCAGGTGAAGATATTGTTGTTGACGAGTGGTGGCTGCTTCCTTCCACTCGCGATAGTTGCGGGGGTTATCAAGAGTGTAGACCTTTTCGTATAGGTCTTTTGGTAATCCGCTCGCGAACAGATCAAGCGTTTGCGGATCGTCGAGCCTGTACTGAGCGCGGCGTATTAACTGTTCGAATTGGGTGCAATACTCATCTAGGTTGCCCCCGATCATCTTGACTCCTTTCTTGAGCTCGTATTGAGCTTGTTCTTGTTCCATTGTATTTCGGAAGCGCTGCATGAAACTTCGCGTGACTTCGTTCCATAGTCCTTCGCTTGTACGGGGTATCCCTACTTGTATCTGGCCGTTAAGCCAAGTAAGCATGGCCAACACCCATTCGCTGACATTAGCTCCTTTGATATATGATAAGAAGAGTAAGGCACGTCGATATGGCGTAGCCATAATGCCTTCGTCTGCATTCATGCCCCAATAGACATGCCACTGTGTAAGGAACGCTTCTACTTTGGCGCGTTCTCCGTCGAACACTGTTGGTGCTTCGCCAGCTAGTTTGTTACTTGGAGGAATAATAGGACCTGCACCTGGTAATCCTCCTCCGGGATGTCCTCCTCCTGGGGGTCCCCCTGGAAATCCCCCGGGTAGTCCCCCAGGGAATCCTCCGAATCCGGGTCTTCTTGGCGGGGATCCTCCTCCCCCTCCTGGTAGATTGCTGGGGTTTCCTCCTCCACTTGGAGGATCAGCTACGTCGGGCCCAATGGCACGGTGGATTGCTACGTCGTCTTCGGTCATTCGATGACCAGTGTAGGGATCAATGGGAGCTAGATTGGCTCTGGATTCTTCTGCGATACGTCGTTGCTCTTCTAGCGCTATTTGATCTCTTGCTTCAGCAGTGAGCAATTCTTCATGCGTGATAGTGGCAGTTGCCATTGCGACTGCAGGACTGTGAATGTGAATTATTTCGGGTTCTGGTTGGTGAATGGTAAGGGACTCAGTTTGTTGTATAATGTGATCGCCAATAGCTCCTAGACTGGCGTCTTCTGCTGGCGTAGTTCCTCTGCTTGGGGATTGACTTTTGGAGGCTTCTTCTCCGCTAATTCCTTCGTCCGTGTGTTCTTGTGCTTGTCCGTCTATGGGACCGTAGTCTGCCCGGCTGTTGAGTTCCCGGGCGTCGATGTCGCAGTTGTAGTTTCTTCCAGCTGGTCGTACGATATCCCAGCGGTGATCTATGGGGTTCCAAGTAACCTCGGTCCAACAGAGGTGTTCGAAATTGAACTCAACGGGTCGGAAACGGTTGGGCCCGTTAAATTCCACAAAATATCCGGTGTCTTCTCCTCGTTCTCTCCACTGGGCTGCTCCCAGGAATCTTGTTGGTACGTTGCGATCTCCTCGTCGTTCAATATGATAAGGACGGAAGGACGTCCACTGATCTCTGGTCGAGTACGCCACGATGAGGATCTTGGTCTTAATGTTACGCTCCACCGGCGTTAGTCCGACTTGGACTCGTAAAAGGCGTAATCAACTTAGCAGAAGTCGGGCGAATGGGGATCACGTGTCAACCCAACGCAGGCTGAACAGGGGCACACTGGCACACGCTGCAGCTGAGATGAAGAAGTACTATCCCTTGGTGGATAGAAGTGGAGGCACACTTAGTCGAAGACTAAGGTTATATGACGAGTCGAGATGGTGGATTGAAGAAGACCAAGATGGGGACTCTTGGTCTTCCGAGTCGACTACTTATACAGATACGCGCGGGCTTTAAAGCGCCGCTGGAATAGTAGGTAACCAATAGCGTAACTAGCTCGAACCCTAGTACAGCTATCCTAGGAATGAGTCATACATGAGCCACAATCACATGCGAACTACTATGCTGACTGATACGATGTAAGAGTCCATGACTAATATCAATACCGGACCGTAGTCATTACCGGTCATGAGTCGTATGTAATGAGTCATCAAGTCCGTACCGTAACAAATAGTGTTTTTTTATCGCCTGCGTGGTTTTTGTCTGGCCGGGGTGACCGGCGGTAATCGAATCGTGGAAGGATTCGATCACCCCCCTCCTTAGGGTGAGATCGTCCACGATCACAAGACGCCCACGGTGAAAGGCAAGGGAAGGGGAGGTCGGCGACCGTTCCAAATGGTAGCGGTCGACCCAATCCGCAGGGAGAGCGAGGAGCTGGGCTTGACGACACCGGTCATCGAGGGAAACGATGCGAGCGGTGTTGATAAAGTAAGCGGGTGGTAAAACGACGACGCCGGTGTTATCGTCGCTGGCAGGTACTAGTGCTGGATGACGAGAAAGTGAGTCAGCGTGAAGGGTAGGTCCGGGCACATGACGAAGGCGGAGATCGTAGTCAGCAAGGATATTGACCAAACGCGCAACGCGACGGTTGATATGCTGTGGAGAGCGGTAGTGCAGGAGGTTGGCGTGATCAGTAAAGACGGTCACCGGGTGTCGTGCAGCGACTAAGAGGTGTCGCCAATGCTCGAGGCCACGTACGAGAGCGAGGAACTCGCGATCGTACACATCGTAATTTCGTTCGGCGGAAGAGAATGCCTGGGAGAAGTATCCGACTGCTTGATGTTTGTTTCTCGAATCTGGTTGCGTGAGAATTGCGCCGATGGCGTACAAGGAGGCGTCGGTTTGGAGGGAGTAGGGTAGATCAGCGTCCGGTTGTCTTAGTGCGGGGCGTGAGCAAGCGAGGGAGATGAGGGTATCGAGAGCTGTAGTGTGCTCCGCAGTCCATTCGAACACGACGTCTTTGCGCAGAAGTTGTGTAAGCGGTTGGGCGAGATGTGCGTATCGCGGGATAAAGGGTCGTTGATACCCCAGAACGCCGAGGACGCTGCGTACCTGTTTGACAGTGGTTAGTTGGCGTGGCCAGTCGTGTAGGCCTGATATTTTGTCCTGGCCCATGCGGATTGTCCCGTTAGCGATGGACATACCGAGATAGTCGATCTCAGTACGTTCGAACTCGCATTTGGAGAGTTTTAAGAAATAACTCTCGTCGAGGAGGACCTGCAGGACTTTGTTAACGATCATGCGGTGTCGTTGGATGTCATGGGTGGTAGCGATGAGTATGTCGTCCATATAGATGAATAACTCCGCGGGGTGCTGATTGAGTAGGCTGCGAAAGATTCGATTCATTGCTCGCACGAAAGTAGCTGGTGAATTTGTAAGTCCAAAATACATGACCATGGGTTCGAATAATCCGCGGGGCGTTTTGAACGCGGCCTTCCATTGGTCACCGTCTTTGATGCGGATATTGTTATACCCCCATCGTATATCGAACTTCGTGAACAAGGTTTTATCGGCTAGTCGGTCCAGGATATTGGAGATCAGTGGAATCGGATAGGTATCTCTAACCGTGATTTTATTTAGCGGTTTGTAATCCTGAACGGGGCGTAGTTTACCGTCTTTTTTCTTTAAAAAGAAAAATGACGATGCGTAGTGTGACTTTGATTCGCGGATGTATCCTTTCTCGAGATGTTCGTGCAAAAATTCGTCTAAGTGTTCCATCTCTTTAGCGTTTAGCGGATATATTTTGCACTGGAGTGTGGGTGGAGCGTCCGGAAGTAGGGTAATCACGTGGTCGTCTACTCGTTCGGGTGGAAATCGCTTGGCGGCTTCTTCCGAGAAGACGGTGGCGTACCGTTCGTACTGTGGTGGTAGTTTTTCGGCTCCGCTTGAACCGAACTTTTCTGCCATCTGCTGTGCGATGGTATAGATCGTGTCGCATCGTTCATAGGTAAGTCGTCTCGTTCCCCCGAGCAACTGATTTGTCGACCAGTCGATGTCGGGGTTGGTGTCTTTGAACCATGTGTGGCCCAATATGATACGTGGTCGTCCCAACGTAGTAATGTAGAGGTGAGTGTTATATTTGTTCCCTTCCCAAGCGAATGTGACGGGGCACGCTTTGGTGATGGTCCCTGCCCGATTGGGGGTTCCATCCGCGTTGTATGCTTGTCGTGCAGGGATGCTGATCGTAGCCATCGCGAGTCGCTGGACGAGGACAGGGTCGATGAAGTTTTGCGAAGCTCCGGAGTCGAGTAGTGCCAGTACCCCGTCTTCGTGCTCGACGTCGATTGGTATGGTGAGGGTTGTGTCGTTATTCGATGATATGGCATTTATCTCAGTCGTATTGTCTCCATCTAGGTCGTCGTCGTCGTCGAGTCCGACTTCGATAAGCATTTGCGAGATCATTTGCTTTCGGTCGGTGCCGGATAAGCCCAATAGTCCGGACATCAATGTTGTTTTATCCAACACCGGTGCTGGGGTAGCTGTTGGTTGCTGTACCGGTGCAGTGGCAATTTCGTTAACTCGACTA
Organism: Lactarius indigo; assembly: GCA_025766275.1. Taxonomy (NCBI): domain Eukaryota; kingdom Fungi; phylum Basidiomycota; class Agaricomycetes; order Russulales; family Russulaceae; genus Lactarius; species Lactarius indigo. The sequence goes on along the minus strand of JAFKAC010000022.1, from coordinate 414,966 downwards.
GGACCTGCCCGCTTCTTCGGACAGTCGCGGGATAGGTGCCCCGATTGTTTACAACGGAAGCAGAGACCTTCCTTCCTGCAACGTTCCCATTCCGCCTGTTCTTGAGGAGTGCGCTGACGTGGCGTGAAGGTATTGACTGTGTCTACGTCCATTGGCACTACGTCGTTTCGCGGAGCGGGACGGGGTGCGATAGGTTTTGGCGGTGGTACTGTCCCTTTTCCCAGGGCGGCTACGCAATTGGTGATCGTGCGGAATCGCTGGACTTCCTCTCGTGTCGCGACCTTCCAGTCGTCCATAGTGACAGGCATAACTCCTCGTTTTAAGCAAGCGACTAGGAGACCTTTCTTTAAACCGCGTCGGAATAAGTCTACGGTGCCAATGGCTGTCATGTCCCATCCTGCGGCCTCAGCAAGTTGTTCAAATCGGGCGATGTATTCGTCGATGGCCTCTCCGTTCATCGACAAGGCGGTAAGTTTAGCATAAGCGGTCTGTTTGCTGAGGGTGTCTGTCCAGGCGTTTTTGAAATCGACGACGAACTCGTCCCATAGTCGTTCGTCGGTTTCGGCTACGGGGTGCGTGGCGTGATTGATTTTATCGTCTAACTTTTTATCCTGTGACTGATTCCAGTTTTCCACGTCCGGTCCTCGGATAAGGGTTAACGCCAGAGCTACTCGTTGGTATGGTGATACCATCCGTTCGTTCGTCCAATTTACTCGTCGATACTGATTGAACTCGTGTAGGAATTGAGCGCTTTTTGCTCTATCTCCATTGAAGTATGTGGGCGCTCCTCCTTGGAGGGGTCCATTGGTCGTAGTTGTCGAAGGTGTGCTGCCAGATCCACTTGCCATTGGAGTGGGTGGGGTCGCGGTCGGAAATGGGAGTGGTGTAAACGGTGGGGGTTGTTGTGGTGAGCGACGCTTTCCTTTTCGTTTTAGCGAGGCAACGGCTAATCGGTGCGTGTTCCAGTCGTAAACTGGGATGGTTTGGATATCAGATCTTAGACGTAGTCCCCAATCGTGCGGTCGTTCGACGCGAGCGCTGTTATATGTCGCCCAGCCTGGGTAATCAAGTAGTACTTCGTACCACGCGTTTTCGTTTTCGAAGTATTCGACGTCGAGGCTCGGATCCGGTGTTCGTTCGAGTGTGTATCCTCTGTGGTGTTCCCACACGAGGCCTTTTACCGCAAGATCTGTGAGGTTGGGTGCTGTTCGCCTGAGTACCAGTCGTTTTTCGGTACTATCGTTTAAGTCGTTCGCGGGTTCGATATATGCGAACCGTCCGTCCGGGGCTTCTGCCAGTTTCGTTCGTACGACACTTATGCGCTGTGTCGTCTAGCGCGGGAGTAGGGGGTCTACTCTTATGTCACGGTACCAGCGGACCGTTCCGTGACCAGAGCGAAGTCGAAGGCCTGCGTGTTACACAAGCGAAGAGGATGCTGCTTGGAGTACTTCAGAGAGCACGCAAGTGAGAGGGTAAACAACTGGATTCAAACGAAGAGTAGACAAGGGATGTACTACTCTATGGCTACCTCTTTATACTCGTACAGACTAGGGGTTTTCGGGACTGTTTTCTGGTATTTACGAACTACTAGTGAGCTGGCAAAAGATCATCATACGTGGCAGAGACAGCTGGCAAGAAAGACATTCGCTGGCGATCGATTCGACGTGGCGAGTTTCGTGACTGTGATGTCACGTGGGCGTGACAGAGGAGGGTGTGACAGAGGGTGTTTCATCAAAGGAGCCTCTTTCCATAGCATGAGCAACAAGATGTTCTACAGAGGAGGAGCGAGAGGGCATGGTGAGGAAGCTAGTGGGGAAGGTGGTTGCTGTTCGTACTGTTACTTCCTTTCGTTTTAACCATTGCTTTGCTCCTTCGCTTCTGGGGTTGCTTTCAAAGTGTTCCTGAATAAGTTCTGGGGCGTTGAGGTTCTTTTCTGGTTCCCAACTGTTGTGTGCATCGGAGTACCCCTTCCACTTGATTAGGAACTGTAACTGGTTCCTGTGGCGTCTTGTTTCTAGTATTCTCTCGACTTCCCACTCCTGTTCTCCATCTACTAGATCTGGGGGTGGTTCTGTAAAGTTCTTTCCATGTATGGAGGTTTCTTTGTATGGCATCAGGAGTGACGCATGGAATACTGGGTGGATCCGCCACTGATGGGGAAGTTTCAGGGCATATGTGGTGGCGGAGATCTTCTTTGTGACCCTGAAGGGTCCATATCTTTTTGGGGCTAACTTGAAACTAGGGTGCGTTGTTTTCAAGTTCCTGGCATCCAGCCACACACTATCTCCTTCTGTGTGTTGTTCAAAGCGAGAGGATCCTTTGTAGAGTGACTGTGCATGGGTAATTGCTGCTTGGGCGGTCCTTCTGGCTTCCTGGATTCGCTCCAATCTCTCTTGTGTTCCTGGTACTGTGGTCGTTCTTTCTGGTTGGTGTACTCTTGGGATGTATTCAAGGATTAATTCGTAGGGTGCCTTTTTAGTGGTTGCGCTTGGCCAGGAGTTGTGGGTGTACTGTGCCAGTGGTAGTAGCTCCGTCCAATTGTCTTGTTGATGGTTTATGAACATTCGGAGGTACTGTTCTAACCACTGGTTTGTTCGCTCTGATTGTCCATCTGTTTGTGGGTGGTATGCTGTGCTGATGTTTTGTTCTATGTCAAGCACTCTGCACAGTTCTTTGATGAACTTCGCTGTGAATCTGGGGTCTCTGTCGGAGATGACCCTTCTTGGTAGTCCATAGTGTGGCAGAACAGTTTTGGCATAGAGTTTTGCCACTCCTTCTGCGTCTATTGTTTCGCTGCATGGGATAAAGAAGGCTGCTTTGGAACAGTCATGATCCGTGATGGTGAGAATTGTGTCATTGTCTTCTGATTGGGGTAGCTTTGTGATAAAGTCTAGAGCGATGGTTTCAAAAGGGAGTGCTTCTGGGTTAGTCTTGATGGGGAATATCGGTGGTTTCGGGTTCCCAGGGAAGTTCTTGTTTGATTGGCATGTGGCACAGCCCTTTACATATGCGGATATGTCGTCTTTCATGTTTGGCCACCAATAGTCTTGTGACACTAGCCACAAGGTCTTTGTTATTCCGGGGTGTCCAGCTGTTTTTGTATCGTGAAACAGGGAAATTACCCCCCTCTTTAGCGGTGTGTTGTCCACAACCACCAGTTTGTCACCTCTCCACCAGTGTTTGCCTTGTTTTACTAAGTGGAAGGGGGCGGCCCACTCGTCCAGAGTGTCTTGGTGGTCTATTTGGTGTGCCATGACCTGGTCATCTATCCTTATGGAGAGAGCGGAGTTTGCGAAGATGGTTGGGGTCAGGACCACTACATCAGTGTTATCCCCTGCTCCGGTGTCGTGGTCAGGGCGTCTTGACAGGGCATCAGCATGGTTTTGGGGTCTGGGTTTGTGGTGAAGTTTGATGTGATAGTCTGCAAGTCTGGGGATGTAGCGCGCCACTCTCCTATTGATTTGTCGAGGGTGGTGATAATACTCTAGGTTTTTGTGGTCTGTAAACACTGTGATTTCGTGGGGGGATCCTAAAAGAAGGTGTCTCCAGTGTTCCAGTCCTCTGATTACTGCCAGGAGTTCCCTGTCATGGATGTCATAGTTGCGCTCCGCTTCAGAAAATGATTTGGAGAAGTATCCCACAGCTTGTGGTTTGTTTCGGCTGTCTCTTTGTGTTAAGATTGCCCCTATGGTGAAAGCGGAGGCATCTACTTCTAGTTCGAAAGGTTTGTCCATATCTGGTTGGCATAAGATGGGGTCTTTGCACACAAGCGTGATGAGAGCTTCTAAGGCTTCTGCTGCTTCCTTTGTCCATCTGAAGGGTCCTTCTGACGTCTTTATTGTGTCCGTGATGGGTCTTGCTAAGTGAGCGAAGTTGGGGATGAAGGGTCGCTGATAACTTAGTGTTCCCAACACGCTTCTTGCTTGTTTGACTGACTTGATGTCTCTTGGCCAGTCTTTTAGTCCTTCTACCTTCTTTGGGTCGATTTTGATTTGAGACCCATCGATGACAATGCCTAGGTAGTGGATCTTTCTTTGTTCGAACACACATTTCGACGCTTTAAGGAAATAAGATTCCCTTTCACAGATTTCCAAGAATTCGTGTACAATTTGTTTGTGGCGTTCTGTATCTTCTTCTGTGGCTATCAGGACATCGTCCATGTACACAAATAGCTCTCTTGGGTATTTGTCCATAAGTGGTCGAAGTATTCTGCTCATGGTTCTTGCAAAGGTAGCTGGTGCATTTGTGAGGCCGAAGGTCATGACTCGAGGGATGAACAGCCCTCTTGGTGTCTTGAAGGCTGCCTTCCACTGGTCTTCCTCTTTTATGCGGATATTATGGTACCCCCATCTGATATCGAACTTTGAGAACAGTGTTTTCCCATTTAAGTTGGTCAGGATGTTGGAGATGAGAGGTAGTGGGTAAGTGTCTTTTATTGTCCAGGTGTTTAGGGGTCTGTAGTCCAGGATAGGGCGCAACCCTCCGTCTGTTTTCTTTCTGAAGAAGAAGGAGGAAGCGTAGGGGGAGCTTCCTTCATAGATGTATCCTTTTGCTATGTTTTCGTCGAGATATGCCTTCAACTCCTTGTCTTCTTCTGGAGTCAAGGGGTAGATTTTGCAGTTGATCTTGTTGGGTGCATCTGGTCGCAATGTGATGGGATGGTCTTCTTCTCTTTCAGGGGGAAAGCGCTGTGCTTCTTCGTCTGAGAATACTTTGTTGTGGCGCTGGTATTCTTCTGGGATTGCGGTTTCTTTTACTGGGTCAAAGGTTGTTTTGGTTGCTGCCGCTTTCGCTTCTTGGTGTCGCTTTCTTCGGAAGCGGTACCCTCCTGTCAGGATGGTGATGGCTTCTCCTTTCAGCTCTTGTTTCTTCCAGTCTATGTCTGGGTTTTCGTGTTCGAACCAGGGGTATCCAAAGATCATTCTGTCTTCCCCTAGGCTAGTTACGAAAAACTGGAAAGGAGTTTCTTCTTCTCCTCTTTTTATCCATAGCTGGCATGTTTCTGTCATGGTGCCATCTCTGTTTAGCGATCCATCTACATTCCGGACCAATCTGGGTGGTTTCAGAGGAGTGGTTCCTAGTCCAAGTTTTTGGATTAGGTTTCGGTCGATTAGGTTGTCTGTTGCACCGCTGTCTAGCAGCACATTTATGCGAGCTTCTTTGTAGTAAAGGCGAACGAGGACTTTGATTGTCATAGCACTATCGCGAACACTATACATTGAATTGGCCTCCCTGTCAGCTCTCACAGGTCGGCATCGCAAAAATCCTGATCTAAGGCATAGTAGCGTCTCTTTTCATCCTCAGTCATGCCTTGGACGAGTGCATGGGCTTGTCGGACTTTATCTTCGGTTGTGGTAGCAGCCACTGATGAGGTGCTTGCTTCTGGGGTGTATGGGGGTGCAGTGTCCGCTTCTTGGGTGTCTGTGGCTCTGGCTTTGGTTTGGTTGGTGGTGTTTTGTCGTTGACAGTTCCTAGCCATGTGTCCTTGTTGTCTGCATTTGAAGCAGCGTCCTTCTTTCATGAGGGCTTTCTTCTCTTCTTCAGTAAGCTTCTTAAAGGGGGTGGAGGTGGTGGCATCTACATCCATCGCATTTGGGTCTCGCTTTGGTCGTCCTTGGTGGACATTCTGGGTTGGTCCTGGGTTTCTATTCCCTGGTCTGGCTTTTAGCAGTTTCCAGCGTTGGTGTTCTGCTCTGGCAGCGGTTTGCCACTCATCCATAGTGTTTGGGATAGTGGTTCGCATAAGGCAAGCGCGATACAGTCCTGTGGGTAGTCCTCTTTTGAAGAATTCCACCATTCCAGGGGCATCTCTTGCCCATCCTGCTATCCCTGCAAGGTGTTCGAAGTCGAGGATGTAACTGTCCAATGCTCCACCCTGCATCGTTAAACTGATGAGCTTCTGATAGGCTCTTTCTTTGTTTAAAGTGTCGGTCCAGTCTCTGTCGAAGGTGTCAAGAAAACCGTCCCAAAGGTCTTTGCTGTTTTTGGTGAGGGCTTTGGTGGGGTCTGCTAGTGCCGCTTCCATGTCATCTTCGGTTTGGTTGACCCATAGCTGTACACCGGGTCCTTTGAACATTGTAAGGGCGAATAGTACCCGTGCATAAGGTTCTTTGATGAGTTCATTCTCGCTATTTAACTTGATGTATCGTAGTAGTTCTCTTTTGAACTGACCACTCTCTGTTCTATCTCCGGTGAACAGAGTAGGGGGTGCTCCTTTGAGTCCTCCTGAGCTCGTTGTTGGTGTTCCTCCTGTTCCAGTGCTTGACCCGGTGCCTGTGCCAGTGCCTGTGGCATTTATCGCTGACATGATAAGTGTTGGCTGTGGTGTGATGGGGACCTGGGGTGGTTCGACTGGGGAGGGCAATCTGACTGGTGGTAGTGGGGCTGGGAATCCTTCTTCCGCTGGGGATGGTTCTATCCAGATAGGGATAGTGGGGCTGGCTTGTGACGAAGCTTGTGTGGGTACTGTGATGTCTAGGCGGTGTTCTGAGGAGTGGGATAGTTCTGAGTGTGATTCCGCTTCGTCTGAGCTGGGTTCTTCTGATGATGAGTCTTGTTGTAGTCCGTATGTTCCCCTAGTATTTCTTGGTGCTGAGGATGATTGTTGTGTGGGCGTTTCTGGGTTCTGTTCGTCTTCTTCGTTCCACCAGCCTAGTCCTTCAGCGAATCTGTGTGGTGTGATGTTTATGGCTCTGGTGTGGTATGTGTTCTGAAAGTATCGGAGGATGTACCAGTTGTTGTTGATGAATTCCACTGGTCTGAGTTCGCCTTTGATGAGGCACTTGTAACAAGGTGGTCTGCCTGATGTTGTGGCCCAACGAGCTCCTCTTCCTAGTTGACTGCTTTTAACGTGGTGTGGGAGGTCGTCTTGTGTTCTGGTTGTGACTGGGGTCCAATCGTTGTCTGATTCAAAGGTGACACTGATGCTAGCCACGGTTGTGGTCTGTCTTGGGTGCTGATTTGTGTAAGGAGATGGCTGAAGCGGCCTCTTGTGTCAGGGAGGATCCGTCGCCTGGCTATGCCGTCGTTTCTGGGTTCTGTGGAGTGTCTGGTTGTTGGCTGATGTGTCCTCTTGGATCGTCGCCCACTCTGCTGTGTGGCAGTAGTGTCTTGGATGTGTTGAGGTTGTAGACTTGGCTTATGTTACGCCCTAGCAGGGGCGTGGATTCTGAAGGTTTCTAGTCACCCAAGTATCAAGCGAAGACTTCTGTTGTCTTATTGCTATGAAATACAAGTGGCAAAGGTGTGGCACAGGGTGCAGCACTACTCTGTAATATAGGACTCCTCGTCCGAAGTGTCTGACACTTCTCTACACTTGATCTTGCTAGTGCACAGAGTATAACAGGTGTGACGCGTTGATATAGTTCAACTGCAAAGACTTTGGAGTGTCCTGGTTAGGGACTGAGGTAGGGGATGCACAAGAAGAGGGGAATAAGGCAAGGTCACACCAAGATACAGAGGCAAGGTTGCTAGATTGCAAACGAAGCCAAGTCTGGCTTCCTACGGTCTATGGTACAGGTTTATATAGGACAGGGTTCCAAACAACATGAACACAAGTCCACACAATATCAAAGAGACTAAACGGAGTAAGCAGAAGTTCGGATCAAAGAAACAGCGCCACTAGTAACAGTAGCTCCTTTGGTAACAAGGTATGGTACAGAAGGGGAAGGCAGGGTGGAGACATACTGTGGCTTAGGTCCGAAGCGTCGGATCATAACACCATCCGCCTTCTCTTTTTGTTGGAACAACTTGACGGCCTCCAGAAGGTACAAACCGCTGTAATGGGCCGATGGCTTAGGCGTGGGTGGCACGATGGTGTCTTCAGCACGCGTTGTAGTTTCCGAAGTAATATGATATTTGTCGAACTAACAAGGTAATATTGGTAAAAACAATTGGGTGTTAAAAAAAATCATGTACCACTTCCTCAAGCTCCTTCATAGCGGCGGCATGTTGTTTGTGATCCCATTGGACTCGGAAATATAGATCCTTGAGATTTGGATCGAGAACTGGTGTAGTCAGCTCAAAATCAAGAAAGAGCACAAACGCGAGAACTCACCGACACATATGAAATAAGTGACACGTGACCCTTTGACACGAGCATACCATTTGCGAAGATTTTTGAGTCCTTCGTTCAGCGCGTCCTTCAGCTCGTGGTATTGAATGTGATCGGCCATGGTTTCCCAATTTTTGATGAGAAACTTGAAAGTTGAGAGGACACGCCAAACGGTCGGGGTGTGCTCTTTCGAGAACGTCTGCTGAGTGTCGGACAGCTCCTGGTGGAGCGTGAATAATAACAAGAAGGCAACAATTGGAAGAAAAAAACACACACTCTTATTGAATATTTGATTTTGGCGAGCCGTTCCCAGTCTTTCTGGGTCAACTGAAAGTCGGTGTAGCTCCGCTGCCCAGTCAAGCTTGGGACTTGGTCATTCGCATCTGCGAGCAGAATGAATTGATCGATTCCCTGTAGGAAATAGGTGTCAGTGATTGAGATGATGAAAACATGACACGTACCAATCGTAGCTTGAGAAACCGGTCGAGGAAGCTGTAGAGGGATCCCCAGCGAGTTCGGATCCACATGATAAGTTCCAAGGGCACAGTCCCAACTTGAATGCAGGTCTCTCTGAAGTAGGCTCTGGCCTGCGGCGATTTACGAATCTGCAGTGCAACGCACACACATTAGCGCAAACGCAAGTCCAATGTGGAAGGAACTTGCCTGTTTGACCAAGGCGACTGCTTTTCCCAGTGAATTACCTGAGTCGAAGACTTCCTCGTCCTCGTCCTCATCCTCATTGTCATTAGGATCCTCCGGGTCTGGCCCGGTGAAAGTGTTCCTATAAATGGTGTCAGAGCCCAGACCTGGTGCAACCTTCTGTATGAAGTGCTTCACTGCGAGGTGGAGCGAGTGCTCCATGCACCTGAGAGTTCAATTAGAAAGCGTTTGGGAATACCTGGATGTACCAGGACTTACAACATATCATGTTCCGCGGCGCTCCATCCGTCTTCTGTAGCAGCAAGCTTGTTCTGGAGCACGCGAATGGTTGTCCGATTAACGGCTGCCCCATCACTGGTAAACCAGCTGATCTATGCGGGTTCTGAGTGAGTTACAAGACGAGAGAGACAACGAAAGTGTCACCTTGCCATGAAGCCCGTAGCTGTCTAGCGTACGAGCCAGGATGTTGGCCATATTCTTACCCATGTGCCTACCCTTGATTTCCTCAAATATGAGTTGTTCACGCCTGAGGCGCCACATGTGCGGTTGATCTGCTGGTGTGTCTATATAATGGGCTGTGATGGATAAATAAGGGTCGCCAGGTTCTGAGGTCCACGCGTCAAAAGTGAACGATATCTTGCCGGGGGCTCTCTTCATGTTCTCGCGCATTCTTCCCTGTGCAATGTGAACGCATCTAAGTACCTCAGTGCAAATTGTGTTGCAGGAGGGTATGTCCTTCTCCAAAAGAGAAGGCCGACAGAACTTGAGGAGGTGGCGAAAAGCGCCGCGCTTGACCAACAAGAATGCCTGAAGGCGAAAGGAGATCAGATTATATGGCATCATAATGTCCGTAATCACTCACCTCGTCTTTGCAGACAATAAGTTCGATGATGTGGTCGAGTAAACCTGCGGTCGTAAATGGAGGGACCTTTGGTTCGCGAGTGACCACACCATCTAAACTTGTCTGGGTGAGGCTACACGAAATGTGAACCGATCGTGTAGTGAATATAAGATAGCAGCGACGTACCTGCTGCTGCGTGATATGAACTGATTGTCAAGTGAATATAGGATAGCAGCAACATACCTGCTGCTGCGTGAACTAGCAGGAAGGTGAGAGAGGGCGCGGGGATGTGGCTGGATGCCAAGCACTTTGCAGCGTTTGCGATACAGGTCCACATGATGCCTAAAAGGATCAGAAGATTGCGTGAATAGAGAGTAGTAATTTACCTTGCAATATGCATCCGCAAAGAGCTCGTGCTTCCTGTCAATATGCACGAGTTCCAGTTGATCGAGAGATCCTTCCTTCAAATAACTTCAGCGAAGGAAAACAGGAAAATGAAATAAAAATACTCACTCACAGATCGTGCACAAGTGTGCATCGGAGATCTTGCCTGTGACTGGGTGCTTATACTCCTTTTTTTGATTAAAGATAAGGTGGATGTCTGCCGTAGGGTTTTGTTTCGGTTTGAAGTTCAGGGCCTAACCGATCGATGAGAATATGTACAGAGATGTGAGTAGGGGACATACCTCATGGTCCGCATCTGCCATTGCCCTGATAGACTCGTAGTCGCCGGTGGATGCAAGGTTGCCCACATCTTGTGGCTCCATGGAAGCATCACTGTCAGGCACATTGGACAGATCATTCATGTCGTGTGTTGGGACCACGGAACTGTTGTTGTTGTTGTCGCCGTTGTCACCATTGTATGATGAGGCATCGTCCATATCGACACTGATCTTGCGTGTGATGTGCTGATCTTCAGTAGACACACTCGGGGCCTTGTGTTTAGAACCTGGCTTGACACCTCTCGCCACTGCAGAACCCAAAGATGCCTCAGCCTCGGCTGCCTCAAGAGCTCGCCAAGATGGGCAATGAGCACGTCCTGATCACCTAGTGCTGACAGCAGAACCACCCAAGCTCTGAGAAGGAAATGGGATTGACTCATCTGCGTCAAATGTCCAAGTCATCTCTGAGGCATCTTTCAAGGATCCATCGGGTCGGACGGCATGACCCAGATCTTCCATGTTCGAGGACATGGTCTGAAAGGTGAGTTGGTCGTCGTAGGGACATACCTGGTTTTTATCCTTTTTGCCCCCTCATATCTGTACGTTAATGTCGCAGAGGTGAAGACGTGAAGAGCCCTAGTGGTGAGGTGGTGAGAGGACAGCGCGTAATGGATCCAAAAAAAAGACAGAGGACAACCCGTCGGCCTGACACGTGACTGGGCTTCCCAGATCTGCATTGAGTCATGTTTCGTCTATTTTTCCCATCACTCGCTTCGATTTTCAACAAGCTTTCTTTCCTTCCCCCACCATTGTCTTGCCTCTGGTTGCTCCTTCTCTCCTCGTCAGATGCCCAACCGCTCCGACGTTATCGGCTGTTCTCGACCACCTACACCATAGCCGACAATACCTCGGTCAAAACATCGTCAAGGGTCCCACATCAAAACATTCCCCTTCATTCTGTCTTGCGGGCTGTCGTCAAGGGTCTCGCCTTTGGGCCGTTGTCAAGGGTCCTGCCTCAGAACATTCTCCTCCATCCCCTGTCCTGCAGGCCTTGTTATTGCATACACCTTTGTCGGCCGATGACTGCCTGTTTGTCTGGAAAAAGGTGCACCACGATCTTCTCATTTTCTTTCTTCCTCTCTCACTCTGACTTCAACTAGTGTCATGTCAACACTGTTTCATGGAACACACTGTAGTCGGCAAAAGGTTTGAATTCGCCTGTCGTACTATCTATGCACAGGGTTGGCCATTACTCTCTCCAGCCGCTCCTGTCGTTCTGTTCCTTTATGTGCGTGAGCACTTCCAGTCCCCCTCCGGCAGCGGGGCGTTACTCATCATGGCGGCGACCCTCTTTCTAGGTTTGGTATGTTTTTGGGCTTCATCGCTGTCAGGCTCATCTTTATGGACGTCCCCTAAGACAAAACCGGTGTTGGTGCTGTCACCGGTGTTAGCCTGGCCTGAAGCCTGTATATCCGCTCTCCAGTTGGCCCAGGCGTTGGGCCCCTCCGGTACTAGTAGGGTGGTATTGCACCGCTTGAGGCCTTTAGTGCTGGATACGGCAGCAAGGGTGAAGTCCGAGTATTTGGTCTCATCGTCTGAGCATTCAGTCTCGTCGTCCGAGTCTTCAGCCTCATCATCACCGCTCTGAGACTCGCCTGGACAGCTTGTGACACTGCCGTCCCCGAGGTCGCCCATCATGCCCGTGGTAGGTCTATGTTATGATCCGATGCTTCAGACCTCAGTCACAGTATGTTTCCACCCTGCCTTTCCACTTCTGTACTATACCTTGTTACCAAAGGAGCTACTGTTACTAGTGGTGCTGTTTCTTTGATCCGAACTTCTGCTTGCTCCGTTTAGTCTCTTTGATATTGTGTGGACTTGTGTTCATGTTGTTTGGAACCCTGTCCTATATAAACCTGTACTATAGACCGTAGGAAGCCAGACTTGGCTTCGTTTGCAATCTAGCAACCTTGCCTTTGTACTTTGGTGTGACTTCGCTCTATTCCCCTCCTCTTGTGCATCCCCTACTTCAGTCTTTAACCAGGACACTTCAAAGTCTTTGCAGTTGAACTATATCAACGCGTCACACCTGTTATACTCTGTGCACTAGCAAGATCAAGTGTAGAGAAGTGTCAGACACTTTGGACGAGGAGTCCTATATTACAGAGTAGTGCTGCACCCTGTGCCACACTTTCGCCACTTGGATTTCATAGCAATAAGACAACAGAGGTCTTCGCTTGATACTTGTGTGACTTGAAACCCCTAGAACCTACGCCCCTGCTAGGGCGTAACAGTCTAGCTTCATAAGTCATTTTACACTAGTAGGCCGATTACTCGCACTTACTCTGTGTCAGGTTCGGTTTCACCAGTATCCAAGACCCTGAAAGATTTCATGTACATTGAAACGCTGCTCAGGCTGGGAAGTTGAATCCCCGCCGCTGATCTTGTTGCTGACTTAGGACCTCCCTCAGTTGTTGCAATCTGCGCAATGGCCACCTGACGCTTTGCGTCGGCATCTGATAGATGTTTCCCAACAGGCATGCCAGAGGAGACTCAGGGAGGTTGAAAGATGCGTGGCGTAGGGAAAAGAAAAAAAAAAACAAAGGTACGTCTGTTTCCACTGTCGATAATTCGATTTTCTTATGATACCGCTCGCAATCCCGTGTGTCACATCCGTGTGTCGCACAATTGAGTCGGAAGCACCATGACTTCCGGTGTTTCGATTCTTTATGCAACCATCGAAGACACCGGACAGATGTTTGCCTCGGCAGCCTCACACCCCCTTTACGTCCTTACAGACGCTCTTCGTGTATCATGTATTCGTGTTTCTCTGCTTATTTGACCACTACACACAATCCTGTCGTCGTCCCTCCCTGCTGGCTCATGTATGTATTGATCACTACAAGACCTCCGACACACTTGATTCCAACATTTGAGCTTGGCGGAGTAGGCTCGACATCATGTTCAGAGTTCAGACATCTTCCGTCAAGGGTTCTGTCCAAAGTGGGACTCTATTCCGATGGATCCTTGGACATGTTAGTTTATGGCATCCAGAGACAAGGACCGGTTACCGGAAGTACGTCCATCTACAAGAACAGCAAATTTAGAAGTCTGCATGAGATTGTATTCGCTCGAACTCACATTTGCACAATTGTCAAGCCAAAGAGGCTACCGGTTTAATAAGTAGCTGCATGGAAGCACCCAAGCAGGACTCACGTAGTACTGATGAGTAGCCCGGTGGCCCCGACAAAAGCCGCTCCGAAGGAAATGTCAACGACAGACAGGCCAAGCATGGTGTGAAGCTGTACTTTCAAGGGATATGGAATACCTCACCAAGAAAAGTTTGACTTACAACGAACATAAACTGGTGGCATGGTGCTAATGGCCGAGAAAGGCGGACGTTGGACAGGCGACTCTGAACGGCTGAAACTGAGTGGTTTCAAGCCTACTACAGTACATAAGGGCCGCGGTGCCCAACGTAAAGTTGATGTTCAATGTTCAGCTGCCACCAGGAGACGCAGCAGTGGCGGCACTTCCGAGTCTGATGTACGTCACACGGACAGTGCGACACTCGGACAGGGTTGTGAGTTGTGACAAAACAAGCCGAATACTTAGTGTAGTAATGGACTGAGTGTATGGCGTCGTAACTACTGTGTATCCCTGGGGTCCAACAATCAATCAGCTAAAAGCTGCAATTGTCAACGGGTAGAGACACAGACCCCCCACACTACACCTCTTCCACGCTCTGAGAGTCACCTCCAACATGCCTGTTGATGTGTCCATCAATGGCCGATGCGCACCCCTGCCGAATACACCACACTACAGTCAGTCACAGGGTCAACCTCGTCTAGGAGACGAACCGGATATGCGCCCATGTCCCTGCATCATGGTGATCACCAGGGTGATCTGGGTGCCCGTGACTGGTAATGTCGTGACCCACCATACACAAGTGTAAATACACGTGTGGTGACACCACCTCTGGGTGGAGTACACCATGTATGGTGTGCAGACATCAGCCCTTGGTCCAAAATCAGTCTCACTGTACCCACAAAACCCGTCAATAGACTTGAAAGTGTAAAAACATCCAATACGATACCATTAACCATCCTTGATCATCAGAGAACACGTCTAAGATGTTGCAAGTGCCCAGGCGTGATGTGGCGCAAGTGAGCGCGCAGGCTTCCGCGGGGCAAGAGATGTCGTATGTAGCTCCGTGGCAGTTGTGGCCGCGCCCGTGTTGAATAGCTAAGCCCGCACACGAGTGCTGCAGGGTCGGTAAAGGGAATGGTGAGCTACATGGAGCCCCGCTGGATTGGGTGGTTGCAGGTGATCGGAAACAGTCGTGCATGCTTCCGCACAATGCAAGACTTCACAGACGAGGGTGCCTGGGTCGTAGACGCGTCATGCGCAATTTCCTAAGGCCGCGCGCAAGTGTGGCGAGATCGGGAATATGAACAGTGGGCTATGGTCAATAGTGATCGGAAATGGTCATGCACGCTTCCGCAGGACGCGAAACTTCGCGGAGATAGCCTCCTCGGTCTTTGATGGGTCGCGCTAGAGTCGGTAAGGCCGCGCGTAGGTGCGGCACGCTGGGGAAACCGGGGAACGCGAGGGGGAACGTTAAAAAGTCGAAATGTGCAAAGAGCCCTAAGGGCGCTAAGGACAGTCAGGACGAAAATGGAAAACGTTCGAAACATCCTAAGGACGCTAAGTGCTAAGCATGCTATCGTAAGCAAAGGCTTGGGTGCACGTATCTTAGGGGTCCTGCGGTGGGGCCTGTGGTGGCCGTTGTGGCGAGTTGCCAGGTATCTGTGCGAGTGCGCTGTTAAAAGGTAAGCCATTACCAGTACTTATGCGAGGGGTGACTTATGTGAATTAAATTGTAGTGTCACCGAAGGCACGAAGGGCCGCGGCGCCCTTGCACTATACGGGCCACTGACATCTGTGGGTACTGGGTGACGGGAGAGCAGGGCGACAGGGGAGGAAAGACATTTGAAGGTGGTGTTGGAGGTGGGGAAAAAGTAACCAGAAGGGCCAATGCGATATGTGTCAACCAAGGAAGAGGGAATTGAAAAGTACAATACATACCTTTTTGCGGTCGGAAAGTGTGAGCGTGAGCGTTGACTGACTAGCAGGCGTGGAACATCACGAGTCAGTCTCATGAAATGACCTTATTTGGTCACCCAAACTTGCTGCCTAGACGAAGTTGCTGCACGTACACCTCAGCGAGATGAGAGTTAAGGATAAGAGTCTGAACGCGTTCGGACGCGTTCACATGTGGTTCAGCAGAATCTGAGTTTTGCTGAACCCCGAACGGAACTGTCAGTCCGGTTCAGGACAGACGGCCAAACCCGAACCTGAAATTGGGTCTGGTTCAGTTAGGTTCGGGTCCGAACCAAAGTTCAGAACCAAACTTTGACACCACTAGATGGTCGACGTAGAGATGGTATGGGTCCTAACATAGCCCTGTGGGATAAATTAGCAGATAGTGAGAGAAAACATGGCAAATGACACGAACATGTTGAGGATTTCAAGCTCCAGGTTTGGTGTGGTGCTGGACGGGAAGGAGACCGGCGTGTGGTAGAGGGAAACAAAGGTCGAAGAGTACTGACTCTTGTTCACGGTAATAGGTGTTTATCTGAGCTGGAAAACTTCATAGAAACTGGACGGAAGCACGATGTTTCCCAGAGGGATGCCGTCCTGTTTGTTCGACTATGACAGGGACAGCGCGAACACGTGACTATCTACGATCAGCATAAGCGCAACCAACCATCCCGATACCCCTAAACCCCGGTCACCATGCCTGTTTACCCCGACCTGGAACCATGGAACTCGTCACTGCACTCAGTTTCCCTCCGAGGTAGCAAATGAAAATGCTAACCTCCACAACTCCTCCACACCACTGCTTTTGAAAACATTGCCGGCCCGTTTACTCGTTGAGGCTGTGCGGGCGTTACCTCCCAAACCTCGTGCCAATCGATTCGGGTGTTCCCACTCAGCCGCTTCCCACCCTCAGCCCCAGACTCCTAGTATCGTCGCAGTACCTCAAACGCCTCTCCTCGTTACTGTTGCCATGTCCATAGCCTCCTCTTCTTCCAGTTTACAGGCCATCTTCTGTGCTTCTCTGGACACTTATAGAAAGAAGACGAAGAAAGACCTTCTCGCGCATCCGTTGATGGCCCAGTTGCAAACCTGCAACTCCCCCACCGACATCCTGGCCGTCCTCCGCACTCAAGTCCAACAGTTCGAGCAATCTACATCCGGCGATGACAGGTTGACGAGGTGGTTGAATCCGACTGTCAACGTGCTTTATGCCTTTTCCGCGGCGTTTGGGGAGGGCGTCGGACTGGTGAACGCCATTTCGCGATCCCTCCACGATCTATCCTCTGATATCATATTGTTAGGTCTTCTCTCCGGCGAAAGTCATCTTCGCTGGTGCCGGAGTCCTTCTCCTGGTAGCTATTATCGTGGATCTCGCTTACTCGAACTGCACTGATACGGAACCTACACAGGCGGCAAAAGATGTCGTTGCGAGCCAAGATGCGCTCATCGATATCTTCGAGCGCATCGAAAGTTTCTTCAGGCGGCTGGAGGGGTATAGTGCGGTGCCGATGACGGAGGCGATGAAGGATATCAACGTGAAGATAATGGTCGAGGTTCTTGGAATTTTTGGGATCGTGACGAAGGAGATAAAGCAGGGACGAGCAAGTGAGTCGATCCCAGATGATATACGTCGCCCATTGCTGATAGATATTCAGAGAGATATCTGAAGAAACTGATTGGAAGGAGGGACATCGAGGACGCGCTGGGAAGATTGGATAGATTGACGCAGCAGGAGGCCCAGATGGCGATTGTGCAAGTTCTGAAAGTCGCACACGATGTCAAGGACGGAGTAGAAACTGTCGGCGACAAGGTCAACGTGGTTATTGAGGGTACGTTCAACACTTTAGCTAGTCACAAGGGCCGTCGTAAACTCACATACGTCAAGACGGCAAGGTGATCAAAGCGACGACATTGGAAACGAAAGCTCTGGTGCAACAGGCAGCAAACAATATCGACGAAGAAAAGCGTCCGTGGTCCTTTAGCCCCGCCACTCTTGCTTGCTGAGACTGAAATCCCACTGCAGGGGGCCGGATACGGACGAAGCACCGGGCGTGGCTGTCTCCGCCAGACCCATCCACTAATCAAAACCTCGCATCCAACATTCAACATCAAGGCACCGCGACATGGTTCTTTCAAGGAAGTATATTCATAGAATGGAAGTCCAAGTCTACCACATCCCTGTTGTGGATCCACGGCAAACGTGCGCGCTTCTGTCCCTTTACATATTCCCAGATCCTGATCGCGTCTAATGATGGAAGCGGGCTCAGGGAAGAGCATCCTTTGGTTCGTTGTCATTTGTTGCGTTCACCCCTCAGCAACTTACGCCACCATCTAGTTCCGCAATCATCCAAGACATCACAGCGTTGCGGGAGGCTGGACAAGCGTCAATGGCGTATTTCTATTTCGATTTCAAGGACACCGATAAACAAAACATCCGCAACTTGCTTCCTTCCCTTCTCACACAGCTGTCCGCTCGTTCCGACAGCTGTTCCGACATACTCTCCCGTGTTTACAAGGCACACGATGATGGCGCGCATAAGCCCAGCACGAGCACGTTGATTGGGTGTCTTAAAGAGATGCTCACGCTACCTGGCCTCGGCCCAATCTACATCATCTTGGATGCGCTGGACGAATGCCCCAACACCTCAGGAATTCCACCCGACCGCAAACAGGTGCTTGATCTCATAAAGGACCTTGTCGGCCTCCGGCTATCAGATTTCCATATATGTATTACCAGCCGTCCGGAGAACGACATCCGGGACGTGCTTGAGCCCCTAGCGTTTCACCCAGTGTCGATTCACGAGGAGAGTGGACAAAAGAAGGATATTGAAGACTATATCCGATCTGTGGTGTACGCGGACTCAGATACGGCGATGAGGAGATGGAGGGAGAAGGACAGAGAACTGGTTATCGGGACGCTCACGAATAGAGCCGATGGAATGTAAGCGTGTTCAAGGATGGTGACGACGGTTGTTGACTTTATGACAGGTTTCGATGGGTATTTTGTCAGCTGGAAGTGTTGCAACATTGCCTTCCGCAAAGCATCCGGCGCACGCTGAACGGATTACCGAAATCATTGGACGAGACATATGAGCGGGTGTTGAAGGAGATCGGGATGGCTAACCGAGACCACGCTCGTCGTCTGTTACAATGTCTCACTGCGGCCGTTCGGCCGCTGCGTGTCGATGAGCTGGCAGAAATACTTGCGCTTGACTTTGAAGATGGCGAAGGAGCGACGCCGAAGTTGAAGGAGGACTGGCGATGGGAGGATCGACAACGAGCTGTGCTATCTACATGCTCAAGCTTGATCACCGAAGTCGACGATGGTTATTCCCGGGTTGTCCAGTTTACGCATTTTTCGGTGAAGGAATTCTTGACTTCCGATCGGCTTTTCACTTCTAAAGGAGACGCTTCGTACTTTCATATCATTCCCGAAGCCGCACATACGACTCTCGCGCAAGCTTGCTTGGGAACGCTACTCCAGTTGGACGGCAGCACAAACGATAGCTGGGTTGGAGATAGGTTTCCGTTAGCGAGATATGCCAGTCGGCATTGGGTAGAGCATGCGCAGTTCGGGAAGGTGTCGTCACGGATTAAAGATGGGATGCGACTCCTTTTTGACTCGACCAAACTACATTTTGACGCGTGGCTCCGGTTGTACGACATCGACGATCGCTGGCCAAACTTCGGAGGACTCTACAAATATCTTGGATCTCCGCTGTATTATGCTTCTTTGTGCGGGTTTCATGACCTGGCAGCGCACATCATCGTCGAGCATCCCGAGCAAGTCAATGCGAGGGGTGGTTATAATCACAGTCCACTGGCAGCGGCATTGCACAAGAGACACTTCGATGTGGCTGAGCTATTACACCAGCATGGCGCAGCCGTGGATGTTACCAATGATCGATCAAATCGGACTCTACTACATGCTGCGTCGTATGGTGCACGTATCGATGTCGCGCAGTGGCTACTCGACCATGGCGCAGATGCGAATTCCCGGGCTATTGGTCTTCTGACTCCAATTCATTTAGCCGCATCCACGGGATGCCTAGAGGTTGTTCGGATGTTACTGGAGCACAACGTACCCGTCAACACTGCGGACAACCAAGGCCATACTCCATTGCACCGGGCATCGAACCGTGGTCACGTGGAGATCGCGGAGCTATTACTCGAACATGGCGCGGAAATCAACGCACAAGATAAGGAATACTCGACGCCATTACATCTAGCATCACAATATGGGAGGCTCGAGGCAGCAAGTCTGCTGCTTGACCGTGGCGCGAATACGGAAGCTAAGAAGAAGGACGGAAGCACTCCATTGCACGAGGTGTCAAGATTCCGACGCGAAGAAGATATTGTACGCCTGCTGCTCGACCACGGTGCAAACCCAAATGTCTCGGATAACGACGGATCGACCCCGTTGCACTTAGCGTCATCTGCAGGCAACGCAGAGGTCGCGAACTTGCTGCTCGACCGTGGCGCGAACGTAGACTCCAAGATGGTGGATGGAAGGACCCCATTGCACGAGGCGTCGTCCAATCGGGAAACAGAGATCGCGCGCTTGCTGCTCGACCATGGCGCGAACGTAGACTCCAAGAAGGAGGATGGGAATACCCCATTGCACGAGGCGTCGGACTATGGCCCAATAGAAATCGTGCAATTGCTGCTCGACCACAACGCGAATGCAAATGCCGAAGACAAACGCGGGTGGACTCCATTGCATGTAACGTCATCCAGATACAAAGCGGAGATCGTGCGCTTGTTGCTCAACCGTGGTGCGAGTGTAGATGCCAAGGACAACGAAGGAAAAACCCCATTCCAGGTCGCGTCAAGTTGGGCAATCAAAAAGATATTGACAGAGCATGGTGGGCAATAGATAGCGTACTATATGTTGGATAAATGTATGTCAAGTCACTGTGATAGTATGGAATTCCCTTCTGCAGGTTTTCGTATGGTCGCATTTGGAATCCGTTCTGGTCTCTGTAGAAGCAACAAAGGTAGCACGTGCTCGTTCCTCTTTTTTGTGCTGTGCATCACCCAAGTTCTTGACCGGTTCAAGAACACTTTTATTTCGCCTGCCTGCCACGCCCGGCTCATCCCACCCGCTGACCTCGTCTCGGAAATGCAAAGCGGCAAACTTCTCATCCTGGATCGAGAAGCACTCCGTGCCTTCGCCCATTGCTATTTGTTTTCCTCCACCAGGCACAAGTCCCCCATCACAGCGCCACTCCGAACCTAAAATGGAGAGCAAGGTGGTGACTCTCGAAGAGCACTTTCTTCGCGATTCACTTTGACGGATGCGGTGCGCCTTCTGCACCACGTACTTGATTTTTCGGTGTCGAGTTTCCATCTCTGGTGTTGCAACAACAACACTTCCCTGAGAGACGTTGTGACCTGTTCGACTATGGGAAGCTCGGCCAGGCGCACGTCCTCAAACTCAGGTACGTGCTCTGGGTACCAAGCGAGTCGCTGATTTCTTATTTCCTTTGGGAATGGGTAGGAACGGGACTCCTTGCACTCACACTGAGCCCCTTCCCAGCGCAATCGTACCGCCATGGACATTTCGCGCTCATATGGCTTCTGCACAAGAATCCCCTTTCCCCCTCTGCATCCACCACCGTTACTGTGATAGCTTTCGATGGGCTTTCTCCATGCTGCACCACTGGCATGTCGACGTGGTCAGCGCTGATGTCCCAGATGCGCCGCTTGTTGTGGACTGTGTTCACCACCTGCCCTGCAGTGATCGTGGTCGAGCTGTGGGCCGAAGACGTCCTACAGGAGTTCTTTCAAGGGTGTACCGTGCTGGGGTAGTAAGTATGGAGCGTTGGTGAGAACTCGTCGGCTGGTTTACTGGGGGATGTGAGTCGGCTGGTGTGATACATGAAGTCATTCCTGTAGCGTGCGTCGTTCCTTTTTAATTTTTATTGGAGGGAGTGTATGCGATACGTCTACGTGCGTCTGACCTCCAGTTCTCACGGGTTTCTTGGCAACACCGCGGGAGAAAAGAAAATCTGGTGTTGACAGCGAGAGTCGTGATAGAAGCTTGGATAAAAAGGCGATCTTGTTTGGGAGGAGAGGTCCAAATGACTTGACCACTTAGCGACACTCGTATATGCGCCTTAGAGCTTTAGAATACGTTATTTATTTATTTTCACTCGGTTCATCCATTATGACAGGGATAGTACCTAAACGGATAATTAGAGTATAGTATATCGGTGAGCTTGCCAGTGGGGTCCAGGACATTTCCACGTGCCTAATAGGACGCAGTTTCACCACCCAGATTCCTGAAACTATCTTACAGCTGGTTCCATAACGATTGTCCCCTGGTGACCAAATTTTGGACATAGGCGAGGTTTGAATTGGTAACTCCGCCACCGAGATGGCACAGCTCTCGAGCACAGCAATACAGATAACCATTCCATAACCCCGATTGTTACAAGATAACTATTCTATAACCTTAATTCTGTGAGATAACCTGATTTCCTGAGAATTTCTCCCTCGACTTAATTATGAATCCCGCTCTCGAGTTTTGGATGGCCGACTATGTTCTCAAAATGGCAGGGGACAATCGTTATGGAACCAGCTGTAACGGACAGCCTCAGGACCTTACTGAATGCCGAGCTGCCATCAGATCTCCCGTGATATGATTCTATTGGGACAGCGATTGAGGGACCCTAGTTGACGGGGTTGGGTGAGTTTGAGTTTGATGGCGGGCCACGGGCCGCAGGCTTGAGGTTTTGGCAAATATATTGTCGGAGGTTTGCGAAACGCCACTTGCTTACTTGAAAAAAATGATTCCCAGTTTCGAGTGGATGGCCACACGAGCAGCATGACCACTCGCCTCCCTCTCGAGATCCTAACCGCCATTTTCAAACAGGTCGATGACGTCCATGACTTGCACCATGTGTGGACCACTTGCCGCACTTTCTGTGCCGCTGCCACGCCCCATGCGTTCCGCATCCTTTCTGTGATCGCATCCACGCCCTGTGTGACGATCTAACCGACGAGAAGCACCCTCTGCAAGAGGCATGCTGAGGTACGTCGCCTCTACCCATGTGCTTCCCTTCCCTGATTCCCGTTCTTTGACTTGCGCGGCGAGGTTGGCGCAGGACGGTACGTGGCGTCTGGCGTGCGCGTTCTCTCGCTCTCTGCACGAAACCTGCACAGAACTGGCTCGATCTGCGACAGGCTGTGCTCGACCGGCTCAAATCCGAGAATACGGCGCTCCTCCAGTGCCTCTCCGCTCTCGAAAACCCGCCCACCAGCCCTGACCCGGACACAAATGGCGAGGGGCAGCTAGTGCCAGTGCCGCGTGCGGGATGGACAGCGGTCTGCGAAGAAAGGGCGCAGCTCGAGGCGGAGCTCAAGCAGCGCGATAAGCGCATGCTCCGCCTGCGACAGGTGTTCGCGGGCAAGACGGCTGAGTTTCGCGAGGCGCTCTCGGTGATCTTTGGCATTAAGCTCGCGTTCTACGATAATGGACAGGTGCGTGTCACGTCGCAGTACGACCTCGGAGCCACGTTCATATTCCAGCCTTCTCCACAGGACGAAGGTGGAGGAGAGGCACGCTTGCAGCTCGCCGTGCAGGGCGAGGGTGGCCCGCTAGAGTTGCTGCAGCTCATGCGGAACTGGGTCGAGATCAAGCAAGGTATTTCGTGCTTCTTGGCGAGCTTCACGCTCGAGTACTACGACAAGTGGAAGCGCAAGCAGTAATGGGCGGTATTGTGAACAGCGAATGAACGAATTATTTAGTTGTGCTCTGTGAGTCTTTCCGAGATAAACGAGCCCTCATTTAACGTCTGTATGATTTTGTTCGGACGAGATGGAACTTGCTCGTTCCCTTGAGACGCTCCCTGCTTCGAATCACTGGGACCAACGAGCACACACGGATAGCAATTGGAGAGAAAGTATTATGCAGACAATAAAAAGATGGTGTTCTTCTGGGAACTACAGCAAAGATCTACGAAAACTATCCATTGATTCGCTCTAGATTGTCAGGTACCGTCATTCACTTGGTGTCCATTCGCGCACGCTTAGTCCCATTCACATTGGGCCTTGTCGTTCTCATGCGCCCCATTGGCAGCAGCGGAATGTTTCCCAAGAGGATCTGCGCGAATGGTCTTGCTCCCTTCCTTCCAGTTCGTGAGACAAACCTCGCCATGAGCGTCCTTCGAATTGCCGCGCCAAGTCAGCACTGGCACAACATCCGCCGACGACGAGAAAAAAAGACTTACGGTAAACTGGAACGCCTGCACGAGACGCAGTGCCTCGTGGACGGACCGTCTGATGGGAAGGTCGTTTGTAATTATCTACCTACAAGATTGGTATCACCATCAGAGCGGTCGTCGACAACCCCGAGTAGGGAGAGAACCGTACCTGAGTATACCCTTGAGGTCAATCAGGTAGCTCTCGCGGAACGTGATCCCTTTGTCCCCATTCAGAGACCCGTATTCGCCCGCCACAGGCATGTTGTGGTCTACAAGTAGCAGAAAGCGCAGGTTGGGTCCAAGCCTGCCAAGGCTGCGCGCTTGCTGAGCCCACGCGTGGTGTGAGTACTCCGAGGCGGTTGATATGGCTGCTACGTGTGCACATGATCAAAAGATCCATTCGTAACTTGGTTCAGCTCAAGAGAAGGCTTACCGAGCACCATAGTATCGATAAGGGTAAAGTCGTGGAGCACGTCGTCGAATGCGAGGATTTCGGTAGGTCAGACAAAGGTAAAGTCACAACAGCCAGATGAAAAAAAAAAAAAGTGGGGTGAGTGAGACAGAGTGGGCGCTAGGGTTTTGGGACATGCATACAGAAGGTAGAACACCAGGATCACCCTGACATGGACAGGTCAGAAAAAGGCGAGCGGGAAAAACGCGTAAATAGCTACCGTTGACCGAGGTAGTCCGCCAAAGAGACCTCCTTAAAAGCACCATCCACGAGAGTAGTGATGCTGGATACCGTTGGGGGGCTCTGGGTGTGCAGCGGACGGAGATGTGCGAGCGCGGCCGCGAGGCCAGGGCTGCTATCAAGCACCGCAAGGTACGGAGTAGCGGCGGGTGGGACGTTGTGCGCTGCAGGGCCAGCACGAGCATGAAGGACGGGCCGTGAATTTGTGCAGGAGGGTATGCGCGTAGCGCGGGGGTCGTCACGAGCGCCGCGAGGTGAGGTACGCCAGATAGCCGTGCGAGTTGTCCGGCGGCGCTAAACGCTTCAGGACGCGGGCAAGGACGGGAAACCAGGGGCATGAAACGTGCGCCAAGACGAATGAGAGCGGGATCAAAGGGCTCTGGCGCACCTGGTGTCGGGCAAGCCGTGGGCTACGTGGCTCAGATGTCTGTGGGATAGTCACGACGACGTGCTGGGTTAGTGGAGGAGGTGCATGCGTGGACTGAATTGGAGAGCGCAGGAATGCAGGTACGGGCATGGGTGGAGAGCGTTTGGAAGGGAGACCAGGCGCTGAGCAGGATGGTGTTTGTTGGTACGCTCGGAACATCTCGAATATACGCGGGAACGAAGGTAAGATGGAAAAGTCGGCACAGGCCATGTCCAGCTCGGAGATAATGCTGCCACGTCGGCATAGCGGATATCTAGAGATAGACGCGATGGCGAGCGGCTAGGAGAGCAGGGCCACGAGACACTGGAGATGTGGGAAATGGTCTTGGAGGCGCGTCCTCATAGGCCTCATCCCCTGGGGAAATGCAAGATGGAAGTAGTGTTGTCCGCTGACGTAGGGATATCGAGATGGAGGACTGAGATCTGAGATGTCGAAGAGGTCATAGATGATGGTGAGTGCACGAGACTGGGCGTGTCTTGATGCCGTAAGTTTTGAGACTGCTCGAGCCTACGCGAAGGACGGTGTGCAAGGAGTCGTAGGGGGGGGGGAGGAGACTAGCTAGAAGTAAGGCCGCGTAAGTAGAGTGTGACATTCTCGTCGATCTTGGTTCTTCGATTCTAATTCAGTCCCCGTCTTGACTATCTTCGTGTCCCACCTTCGACCAAGAAATTACCAGGTTAGGCAAACTAAAAATATTGACTTTGCACTCCATTCAAATGGCGCTCAGCACGAGCTGCGCTGTACTGGGAGTAAAACATCGCCTCCTTCCAGGCGGACAGCATTGTCTCCTCCAGACTCGCCTGCCTTGAACTTGAACGAAGATCTCAGCAACCCTTGGTTTGAAAGCGTTCTCTAGATGGTCGATGTAGCGATGGTGTTGGTCCTAACACAGCTGTGCGAAATAAATTAGTGGACGGTGAGAGAAAACACGGCAATTGACACGAACGTGTTGAGATTTCAAGCATCAGGTTTGGTTGCGCCGGAGGGGAAGGGGACCGGCGCATGGTAGAATTCAAAGCGTACTAGCTCTTGTGTATAGTAATAGGTAGTGATTTAAGCTGGCATACCGCATAGAAACTAGGCGGAAGTATGATTGATGTTTCCCAAAGAGATGCCTTGACCTATTCGACTGACGGCGCGACCACGTGACTCCCTACAGACATATGATCAGCGTAAGCGCAAACAAGCATCCCGATGTCAACTCCCGAGAAATCTCATTATCATGGTTATCTGCTTCGACATGGAACCACGGAACTTTACCGCACTCAGTTTCCCTCTGAGGTGGCCAGTGACAAGGACAACCCCCGCATCACTGCTTCTGAAACCACTGCCGGCCTGTTTACGAGTTGAGGCTGTGCAGGCGTTACCTGCCAAAGCTCGTGCCAATCGATTCGCGCGTTCTCACTCACCCGCTTCCCACCCTCAGACGCATTTCCTCACTGCTCTCGCCATGTCGCAGACGCCCCCCACAGCTTCCTCTTCTTCCAATTTACAAGCCATCTTCTGCGCTTCCCTCGACAATTACAAAAAGAAGACGAGGAAAGATCTTCTTGCGCATCCGTTGATGGCCCAGTTGCAGACCTGCAACTCCCCCACTGACATCCTGGCCATCCTCCGCACTCAAGTCCAACAGTTTCAGCAATCTACATCCTGCGATGACAGGTTGACGAGGTGGTTGGATCCGACTGTCAATGTGCTTTATGCCTTTTCCGCGGCGTTTGGGGAGGGCGTCGGATTGGTGAGTCCCATTCCGGCGATCCCTCTACGATCTAATCTCTGATATCATATTTCTAGGTGTTCTCACCGGCGAAAGTCATCTTCGCTGGTGCCGGAGTCCTTCTCCAGGTAGCTATTATCCTCGATCTCGCCCACCCAAATTGTTCTGATACGGAACCTACACAGGCGGCAAAAGATGTCGGTGCGAGCCAAGATGCGCTCATCGATATCTTCGAGCGGATAGAAGGCTTCTTCAGGCGGCTGGAGGAGTATAGTGCAGTGCCGACGACGGAGGCGATGAAGGACATCATCGTGAAGATAATGGTCGAGGTTCTTGGAATTTTTGGGATCGTGACGAAAGAGATAAAGCAGGGGAAAGCGAGTGAGTTGATCCCAGATGATATACGTCGCTTATGGCTGATAGATATTCAGAGAGATATCTGAAGAAACTGATTGGAAGGAGGGACATCGAGGACGCGCTGGGAAGATTGGACAGATTGACACAGCAGGAGGCCCAGATGGCAACTGTGCAAGTTCTGAAAGTCGCACACGATGTCAAGGACGGAGTAGAAACTGTCGGCGACAAGGTCAACGTGGCTATCGAGGGTACGTTCGGCACTTTAGCTAGTCACAAGCGCCGTCGTAAACTCACATACGTCAAGACGGCAAGGTGATCAAAGCGATGACGTTGGAAACGAAAGCTCTGGTGCAACAGGCAGCAAACAATATCGACGAAGAAAAGCGTCCGTGGTCCTTTAGCCCCGCCACTCTTGCTTGCTGAGACTGAAATCCCTGTAGGGAGCCGGATACGGACGAAGCACCGGGCGTGGCTGTCTCCGCCAGACCCATCTACTAATCAAAACCTCGCATCCGCGATTCAACATCAAGGCACCGCGACATGGTTCTTCCACGGAAATATATTTATGCAATGGAAGTCCAAGTCGACCACATCCCTGTTATGGATCCACGGCAAACGTGCGTCCTTCTTTCCCATTACATATTCCCAGATCCTGATCACGTCTCACGTTGGTAGCGGGCTCAGGGAAGAGTATCCTTTGGTTCGTCGTCATTTGTCGCATTCAACCCTCAGCAACTTACAACGATAACTAGCTCCGCAATCATCAAAGACATAATGACATTGCGGGAGGCTGGGCTGGCGTCGATGGCGTATTTCTATTTCGATTTCAAGGACGCCAATAAACAAAACATCCGCAACTTACTTCCTTCCCTTCTCACACAACTCTCCGCTCGTTCTGGCAGCTGTTCCGAGATACTCTCCCGTGTTTATAAGGCACACGATGACGGCGCGCATAAGCCCAGCACGAGCACGCTGATTGGGTGTCTTAAAGAGATGCTCGCGCTACCTGGCCGAGGCCCAATCTACATCATCTTGGACGCGCTAGACGAATGCCCCAACACCTCTGGAGTTCCACCTGACCGCAAACAGGTGCTTGATCTCATAAAGGACCTTGTCGGCCTCCGGCTGTCAGATTTCCATATATGTATTACCAGCCGTCCGGAGGACGACATCCGGGCCGTGCTTGAGCCGCAAGCGTTTCACCCAGTGTCGATTCACGAGGAGAGTGGACAAAAGAAGGATATTGAAGACTATATCCGATCTGTGGTGTACGCGGACTCAGATACGGCGATGAGGAGATGGAGGGAGAAGGACAGAGAACTGGTTATCGGGACGCTCACGAATAGAGCCGATGGAATGTAAGCGTGTTCAAGGATGGCGATGACGGTTGCTGAGTACGTGACAGGTTCCGGTGGGTTTTCTGTCAACTGGAAGTGTTACAACATTGCCTTCCGCAAAGCATCCGGCGCACGCTGAACGAATTGCCGAAATCATTGGACGAGACATATGAGCGGGTGCTGAAGGAGATCGGGATGGCCAACCGAGACCACGCTCATCGTTTGTTACAATGTCTCGCCGCCACCGCTCGGCCGCTGCGCGTCGAGGAGCTTGCAGAGATACTCGCGCTTGACTTTGAAGTGGCCGAAGGAGCGATGCCGAAGCCGAAAGAGGACTGGCGATGGGAGGACCGACAACGCGCTGTGCTATCCACGTGCTCAAGTTTGATCACCGAAGTCGACGATGGTGATTCGCGGGTGATCCAGTTTACGCATTTTTCGGTGAAGGAATTTTTGACTTCCGACCGGCTTGCGACCTCTAAAGGAGACGCTTCGTACTTTCATATCATTCCCGATTCCGCACACACGACTCTCGCGCAAGCTTGCTTGGGAACACTACTCCAGTTGGACGTCAGCGCCAGCAATGGCCAGGTCGAAGATAGGTTTCCGTTAGCGAGATATGCCAGTAGTCATTGGGTGGAGCATGCGCAGTTCGGGAAGGTGTCTTCACGCATTGAAGATGGGATGCGGCTTCTTTTTGACTCGACCAGACCACATTTTTACGCGTGGCTCGAGTTCGACGACATCGACGATCGCTGGATCAACTTCGGAGATAACCTCGTATATCGCGGACCTCCGCTGTATTATGCTTCGTTGTGCGGGTTTCATGACCTGGCAGCGCAGATCATCGTCGAGCATCCCGAGCAAGTCAATGCGAGGGGTGGCCGTAATCACAGTCCATTGGTGGCAGCACTGCACAAGAGACACTTCGATGTGGCTGAGCTATTACACCGGCATGGTGCAGCCGTGGATGTTATCGACGACATGCTTGATCGGACTCCACTACATGCTGCGTCGGTGGGTGGACGTATCGATGTCGCGCGCTGGCTACTCGACCATGGTGCAGATGCAAATTCGCGGCAAAACAACCTTGAGACCCCAATTCATTTAGCCGCATATGAAGGACACCTGGAGTTTGTTCGGATGCTGCTGGGGCACAACGTACGTATCAACACTGCGGACGACCGAGGCCCTACTCCATTGTACTGGGCATCGGAAGGTGGTCACGTGGAGATCGCGCGGCTACTGCTCGAACATGGCGCGGCAATCAGTGCACAAGATAATGAACACTCGACGCCATTACATCTAACATCACGTTATGGGACGCTCGAGGCTGCACGTCTGCTGCTTGACCACGGTGCGAACGTGGAGGCAAAGAAGAAGGACGGAAGGACCTCATTGCACGAGGCGTCGTACCAAGGCAAAAGAGATCTTGTGCGCCTGCTGCTCGACCACGGCGCAAACACAAATGCCTCGGATAACGACGGATGGACCCCATTGCACGCAGCGTCATCCGAAGGCAAAACAGAGGTCGTGCGCTTACTGCTTGACCGTGGTGCGAGTGCAGATGCCAAGGACAACGAAGGAAAAACCCCATTCCAGGTGGCATCAGGAAATGAAAAGGACGCAATCCTACAGGTACTGATGGAGCACGGTGGATAAATAGAAAAGGTGCTATATGTTGTTCTAGATACGTATGTCAAGTTGTAACAATATGCTGAGAACGGGAAATTACCTTTTGTAAGAAGCTCTGCGTTTTGTAGAGGCCTGCGCGAACCGGTTGCGACACTTCGCATGGATCGCACCACCCTAGAATCAAGACATGACAGAGGTGTACTAATTTCCTACACCTGACTCGGAAGTCTAAATGTCTGCGAGTCTCATAAAAAACTGTAAACTGCTATAGAACGGGTGTCCACGACTTCACAAAGGCACATGCGCATATGCATATACACGATCGGCACCACGTCTCTGCTTGCGTCTTGCGTCGCTGTGAATCTCTGTGACCCGGAAAGAGAAAATGAGTCCTGCGGCCCGGAATCCGGAACGAAGAACTTGCGCCGGACATCCCCATTGCCGGGACCCGCACCAATGAGAATGGATTCTCCCTTTTGGCTGGCACCGCAAGCGACGATTTCGCCTCGGATAGGCTCAAATGGGAACCAGTCACATAGCCACTCGTCTCCCTCTTGAAGTTCTAACCGCCATTTTCGAGCAGGTCGACAATGTCCCCGACTTATGCCACGTTCAGGCCGCCTGCCACACTTTCTGCGCCATCACCACTCCTTTTGCGTTCCGCGTCTGTTCTTTGACTGCCACCGGAGATAGCTCCAAAATCTAGGACAGCTCTTCGACATCCCGGATATTGTAACGCATGTTAGGGAAGTCGCCTATCTCGACACAGGTGCTGATAGGAAGGGAAGGAGACTAAAAAACATAGTGCGTCTTTTCATCCCCTCAGCGAAATCACGACTTGTTTATGTTTACCTGGGGGTCATGCTAGCCAGAACTAACGTCATCCGTGAACTGGCCAGTTCATTTTCTTGCATTCACCAGTTTCCCCGGCTCAAGACCATTAAATAGACGTTCTACCTGCTCTACAATAACCTGTCTTGGTTCCGACATGCAGGGTCTCTTCGCTCTCTAGGGATCCATCCTCCGCGCTCTCGTAGCTAGCTCCAGCATCCGTGCAACACCCAACCTACGCATTTCTCCCGTCAAATCCTCATTCCAGAATGTCCTGATGACCATATAGTGCCTCCTCTTGTCCGTGCTCCCAGACCACGCCCCGGCCATGCGTGTTTAATGCACACTGGTGCCACTTCTGGGTTACCCTCTTCCCTTGTATAATTCTCGCCCCAACTCAGCATACCCTCATGGAGCTCACCCTGCACAGCGATGCGCCTGTTGGCGCCTCATCCGGACTGTCCCTCGCTGGGTTGCACTTTCCGCACCTCTGCGGGCTCGTCTTCCAGCTGTCCGTTGGAGTCAAGCCTTTCGTCCTGCAACTCGAGGTCCTTGCGTGCAAGCTGCCCGCCCCTTCCAACTTGCTCCTCTCCTACTTCCGATCCCAACCCATGGCTCCTGAGACGAGGGTTCAAGCTGCGGACCCGGTGGTTGGGACTATATCTGGGAAGTTTACGTCACCGAGTCGCGCTACACCGCCGACGCTTTGGCGCTTCGACGTTTTGGCATGTATGTTGTCGCTCGATCGGGGGAGAAGTGTGGGGAATTTTGAAGGGTAGGGGTGCCCGAAAGCCGGTGGGGAAACGGTACGAACACGTCAATTCTCGTTCTGTCGTTGAGAGTCACTGCCCTACTAATGTTCGGCATGGCGCCAGGAAGGAATGGAAGCGGCGCATGGTACAGAGAAACAAGTGTTGAAGTGAACTAGCTCTTGTACATAGTAGTCGGTAGCAACCTGAGCTGGTAGTCCGCATGAAAACGGGGCGGTAGCGCAATATTTCCCAGAGATACGCCGTGACCTGTTTGACCACTTCACCGCCAACGTGAAGAAATTGGGGACGACGCGACCACGTGACTGTACAGTGGCATCCCGAGCAGTCAAAATCTCGGTTATTATACTTGTCTGCGTCGACCTGGAACCATGGAACCTGTTACTGCACTCAAGTTTCCCTCAGAGATGGCCAATGACGAAAACGACCCCCGCACACTGGTTTTGAAAACACCGTCGGCCTGTTTACGAGGCTGTGCGGGCGTTACCTACCAAACCTCGTGCCAAACTTGTGCCAAACTATTCGGGCGTTCATTCCCACTTAACTACCTCTCACCCACAGTGCCAGTTTTTGTCGCGATCCCCTTGGACACCTCTCCTTGCTGCTGTTTCTATGTCTCAGATACATCCCACAGCCTCCTCTTCTTCTAATCTGCAGGCCATCTTCTGCGCTTCCCTCGACAATTACAAAAAGAGGACAAAGAAAGATCTTCTCGCGCATCCATTTATGGTCCAGCTACAGACTTGCAACTCTCCCACCGACATCCTGACCGTACTTCGCACTCAAGTACAACAGTTCGAGCGATCGACATCCGGCGATGACAGGTTGACAAGGTGGTTGAATCCGACTGTCAATGTACTGTATGCTTTTTCCGCGGCGCTCGGCGAGGGCGTCGGATTGGTGAGTACCATCCGGCGATCCTTCTATTATCTAATCTTTGATATCATATTTCTAGGTATTCTCGCCAGCGAAAGTGATTTTCGCTGGAGCTGGGGTGCTTCTCCTGGTAGCTATTATCCTAGACATCCTTTCCCGGGCTGTTCTGATATCGAACGTATATAGGCGGCAAAGGACATTGTTGCAAGCCAAGACATGCTCATCAAGATCTTCGAGCGGATCGAAAGTTTCTTCAGACGGCTCGAGGAGTATATTTCGGTGCCGACGACGGAAGCGATGAAGGAAACGATCGTGAAGATAATGGTCGAGGTTCTCGGAACATTTGGGATTGTGACGAAGGAGATAAACCAAGGGCGAGCGAGTGAGTCGATCTGTGTTGATGCGTTGCCCGTCACTAATAGAAATTCAGAGAAATATTTGAAGAAATTAATTGGAAGGAGGGATATCGAGGACGCGCTAGTCAGACTGGATGGATTGACGCAGCAGGAGGCCCAGATGGCGATTGTGCAAATCCTGAAAGTCGCGCATCATGTCAAGGACGGAGTACAAGCCGTTGGCGAGCAAGTACAGGGCGTCGATGACAACGTGAAGGGCGTCGATGATAGAGTTAAAAAGATCGACGAGAAGGTCAACGTGGCCATTGGAGGTATGTTCATCACGTTGGATACTCGCAAATACCATCGTAAGCTCAAATCCGTCCAGATGGCAAGGAAACACAAGCCCTATTGCAACGCACGGCAATCAATATCGACGAAGAAAAGCGTCCGTGATCCTTCAGCCCTACTGCTCTTGGTTACTAAACTGAAATGGCGCTTTAGGGAGCCGGGTACGGAAGGACCACCGGGCGTGGCTGTCTCCGCTGGACCCATCCACCAATCAAAATATCGCGTCCACCACTCAACACGAAGGCACTGCGACATGGTTCTCCAAAGGAAGTATATTCGTGCAATGGAAGACCAAGCCGACCACATCCTTGTTGTGGATCCACGGAAAACGTGCGCCCTTCTGTTCCTTCACCTCCTCCCAGATATTGATCGCGTCTAACGATTGTAGCGGGCTCAGGGAAGAGTATCCTCTGGTTCGTTATCATTTGTCGCATTCACCCCTCAGCAGCTTACACCACAAACCAGCTCCGCGATCATCCAAGACATCACGGCATTGCGGGCGGCTGGACTGGCGTCGATGGCCTATTTCTATTTCGATTTCAAGGACACCGATAAACAAAACATTCGCAACTTGCTTCCTTCCCTTCTCACACAGCTGTCCGCTCGTTCCGATAACTGTTCCGATATACTCTCCCGTGTTTACAAGGCACACGATGACGGCGCACATAAGCCCAACATCAGCACGCTGATTGGGTGTCTTAAAGAGATGCTCACGCTACCTAGCCTCGGCCCAATATACATCATCTTGGACGCGCTAGATGAATGCCCTAACACCTCTGGAATTCCACCCGACCGCAAACAGGTGCTCGATCTCATAAAGGACCTTATCGGTCTCCGGCTGTCAGATTTTCATATATGTATTACCAGCCGTCCGGAGAACGACATCCGGGATGTGCTTGAGCCCCTAGCGTTTCACCCGGTCTCGATTCACGAGGAGAGTGGACAAAAGAAGGATATTGAAGATTATATAAAATATGTGGTGTACGCGGAGTCAGATACAGCGATGAAGAGATGGAGGGAGAAGGACAAGGAGCTGGTTATCGGGACGCTCACGGATAGAGCCGATGGAATGTAAGCGTGTTCAAGGATGGTGACGACGGTTACTGACTTTATGACAGGTTTCGGTGGGTTTTCTGTCAACTGGAAGTGTTGCAACATTGCCTCCCGCAAAGCATCCGGCGAACCCTGAATGAATTACCGAAATCATTGGACGAGACATATGAGCGGGTGCTGAAGGAGATCAGGATGGCCAACCGAGACCACGCCCATCGTTTGTTACAATGTCTCACCGCGGCCGTTCGGCCGCTGCGTGTCGCAGAGCTTGCAGAAATACTTGCGCTTGACTTTGAAGATGCCGAAGGAGCGACACCGAAGTGGAAGGAGGACTGGCGATGGGAGGACCGACACCGAGCTGTACTATCTACGTGCTCAAGTTTGATCACCGAAGTCGACGATGGTTATTCCCGGGTTGTCCAGTTTACGCATTTTTCGGTGAAGGAATTTTTGACTTCCGATCGGCTTGCGACTTGTAAAGGAGACGCTTCGTACTTTCATATCACTCCCGATTCCGCACACACGACTCTCGCGCATGCTTGCTTGGGAACTCTACTCCAGTTGGACGGCAGCGCCTACAATAGCTGGGATGAAGAAGATAGGTTTCCGTTAGCGAGATATGCCAGTCAGCATTGGGTAGAGCATGCGCAGTTCGGAAACGTGTCTTCACGCATTGAAGATGGGATGCGACTACTTTTTGACTCGACCAAACTTCATTTTAACGCGTGGCTCCAGTTGTACGACATCGACGATCGCTGGCCAAACTTCGGAGGACTCCACAAATATCGTGAATCTCCACTGTATTATGCTTCTTTGTGCGGGTTTCATGACCTGGCAGCGCACATCATCGTCGAGCATCCGGAGCAAGTCAACGTGAGGAGTGGTTTTAATCACAGTCCACTGGCAGCGGCATTGTACAAGAGACACTTCGATGTGGCCGAGCTATTATACCGGCATGGCGCAGCCGTGGATATTATCGATGAATCAAATCGGACTCTACTGCATGCTGCGTCGTTGAATGGTCGTATCGATGTCGCGAGGTGGCTACTCGACCATGGCGCAGATGCGAATCCCTGTCAAATTGGTCGTAAGACTCCAATTCATTTCGCCGCATCTTATGGACACCTAGAGATTGTTCGGATGCTACTGGGGCACAATGTACCCGTCAACACTACGAACAGCCAAGACCATACTCCATTGCACAACGCATCGAGACGTGGTCACGTGGGGATCGTGGTTCTATTACTCGAACATGGCGCGGCAATCAACGCACAAGATAATGAATACTCGACGCCATTACATCTAGCATCAGGTTATGGGAGGCTTGAGGCTACACGTCTGCTGCTTGACCGTGGCGCTAACGCGGAGGCTAAGAAGAAGGACGGATGGACACCATTGCACGAGGCGTCGTCGTTCGATGGCGTAAGAGATATTGTACGCCTGCTGCTCGACCACGGTGCAAACCCAAATGCCGAGGATAACGACGGATGGACCCCGTTGCACTTGGCGTCACTCAAAGGCAAGGCAGAGATCGCGCGCTTGCTGCTCGACTGTGGCGCGAACGCAGACCCCAAGAAGGAGGGTGGAATGACCCCATTGCACGAGGCATCGTCCAATGACGAAGCAGAGATCGTGCGCTTGCTGCTCGACCGTGGCGCGAACGTAGACTCCAAGAAGGAGGACGGAAGGACCCCATTGCACGACGCGTCGTTCTATGGCATAATAGAAATGGTGCAATTGCTGCTCGACCACGACGCGAACGCAAATGCCGAAGACAAAGATGGGTGGACTCCATTGCATGTAGCGTCATCCGAACGCAAAACAAAGATCGTGCGCTTACTGCTCAACCGTGGCGCGAGTGCAGATACCAAGGACAGCGAAGGAAACACTCCATTGCACGAGGCGTCGTCCTATGGTACAATAGAAATCGTGCAATTGCTACTCGACCACGACGCGAACGTAAATGCCAAAAACAAACGCGGGTGGACTCCATTGCACGTAGCGTCATCCAGGGGTGATATAGGGGCTCTGCGCTTTCTGCTCGACCGTGGCGCGAGTGCAGGTGCCAAGGACAAGCAAGGAGAGACCCCATTCCAGGTGGCATCAAGAAATGGACATGGCGCGATCCTCCAGGAATTGATGGAGCATGGTGGACGAGTAGAATGTGTGCTATAGGTTGTTCTAGAAGTGTATTTCAAGGTATTCATATGGCCACACTTGGAATATTTCTGTACGACGAGTTGTAAAGATGTACTGACGTCGGGAAATTAATGATTTACATTTGTACGAAGTTCTGCGTTGTGACACTTCGCGCGGATCGCACCTTTCTCAACTCAAGACATGACCGGGTTTTTTGGGTAGTGTAGTAGGGATGAGGTATCCCAATCCCCCACAGCTGAGGTCTAAATGCGAGCGGGTCTCGTAAAAAAAAATTAAACTATAGAACAGGTATAGAACAACGCCACGGCATCTACAACTTCACAAAGGCACATACGCAGATGGTTCCGTATCAATAATATACAAGCAGCGTCACATATCTGCTTCCATCCCCGTGAATGAGAAAGAGAAAGAGGAGAGAAACGACTCTAGAGTCGTTTCTTTTCAAGTTCGCATGCCAGTGACGGACTGTGGGCCGGAATCCGGAATGAAAAGCTTGCGCCTGACACCCCATTGCCGGGACCCGCACCAATGGGAGTGAATTCTCCCTTTCGGCTGGCACCGCAAGCGACGATTTCGCCTTGGATAGGCTCAAATGGGCACCAGTAGCACCACTCGTCTCCCTCTCGAAGTTTTAACCACCATATTCGAGCAGGTCGACAATGTCCACGACTTATGCCACGTTCGGGCCGCCTGCCACACTTTTTGCGCCATTGCTACGCCCTTTGCGTTCCGCGTCCTTTCTGTGATTGCCACCGGAGATAGCTCTAAAAACCTAGGACAACTCTTTGACGTCCCGGATATTGCGGCCCATGTCAGGGAAGTCACTTATCTCGACACAGGTGCCGATAGGAAGGGAAGGAGGCTAAAGCATAGTGCGTCTTTTCATCCCCTCAACTAAATCACGACTTGTCTATGTTTACCTGTGGGTCACGCTAGTCAGAACTAACGCCATCCGTGAACTGGCCAATTCATTTTCTCGCGTTCACCAGTTGCCTCGGCTCGAGACCATTAAATTGGTATTCTACCCACTTTATGATAACCGCCTTGGTTCCGACGGGCAAGGTCGCCTCGCTGCCCAAGCATCGATCCTCAGCGCTCTCGTAGCCAGCTTCAGCGTCCGTGCACCACCCAAGTTGACTTCACTCTCCCTGGACAACCTGCGCATTTGGGAACTTTCTCCCCTCGAATCTCCCCCATTCCAGACCGTCCTGGCGACCCTGCGGCGCCTCCTGCTGTCCGTGCTCTCAGATCGCACCCCGGACGGATTTAGGTTTGACTCGCGGTGGGGCCACTTCTGGGGTACCGTCTGCCCTCGCATGATCCTCGCCCCGACTCAGCACACCCTCACGGATCTCACTTTGCACAGCGACGCACCTGTTGGGGCCTCATCTGGGCTGTCCCTCGCCGGGTTGTACTTTCCGCACCTCTGCGCACTCTCCCTCTGCGGGCTCATTTTCCAGCCGTCCGTCGGAGTCGAGCCTTTCGTCCTGCGGCACGCCACCACCCTCATGCAGCTTGAGGTTCTCGCGTGCAAGCTGCCCGCCCCCTTTGGCTCGCCCCACTTCCACTTCCAACCCACTTCCTCATCCTCATCCACGACTCTCTCCCGGGATGAGGAGTCGGGCCCTAAACCTGACGGTTGGGACCGCATCTGGGATCGCTTCGCGGCGGAGCTCACCGCGCTCGTCACGCTGAACGTTGATCTGGATTGTCGATACATCGAGCTTGTGTTCTTCTGGGAGCTTTACGCTTCCGAGTCACACTATGCGGCTGATGCTGCTGCTCTACAACGCTTCCGCATGACCGTTGCTTCTCGATTGGAGGAGACGCATAAGGGAGGGAGGGTGTGCCTGACTTCCTAGTTGGGACAAGGTGGGGATATACCGAGCCTCATGTACCATCCAGGGCGGACACGCCGTGCCTTGTTTCTGTGCTTCGTGCCTATGCCACCATCTCTAATAATTCTTGAATAATCTAGTCGCCCAGTGAACCTTGCTGTACGGCCTGTGGCTCGCCCTTCCAATAATAATTGTTAGTCGCAATGTTCCCCCCTTCCCCCCCACAAACCCGCTGTTAACTTGGTCGTAACGGGTCCCCTGTCTGCTTTCTCTTCTGCGCCTGCCCTATACGCAGAGGGATGCTGACACCAGCTGAGATCACGTGCCCTCATTGCCGCCGCCAGTGCGTGCGACCAGAACAGTGCTCCTGGACCCGTTCTACTAATCTAGTTGCCAGGAGACCTGCGTGCCATTGTTGCATCATCTGTTGTGTCGCTGTTGTATCGTATAACGTCCATCTAACCCCTCAGTTCTCCCGCTATAGCGCACTGAGGGGTAAGTAGCCTAATACTTTTTTATAGTCCAAGAATACGGCCAGCAGTATGCTCCCTTTCGAGATACTGATTGCCATCTTTGAGGAGGTTGACGATATCCGCGACATATGGCACATCTGACCCGCCAACCGCACTTTCTGCACTGCCGCCACACCCATCGCGTTCCGCATCCTTTCCGTGATTACCACCAATTTAAGTGCCCTGAATATAGGACGGCTCTTCGATGCCCCCGGATATTGCGGTTCATGTCAGGGAGGTCACTTTTCGTGACACAGATACAGATAATGGTGCGCCCTTTCTCCCCTCACCCCATAATCCGTATCGCAACTTGTCTCTGGCACCTGCGGTGGCGGGTTACGTCAGACATTACTAGACCGCACATGAATTGGCCAGTTTATTTTCTCGCGTTCACCAGTTGCCTCAACTCAAGGCGATCAACTTGACGTTCTACCCAAGATATGGAAACCGGAAAGATGGAGGTATCCTGGCTCTCCAATCATCCGTCCTCAGCGCTCTTACCTCCAGATGAAAGCTGGGAACGCATCTGAGACTGCTTCACGGCAAAGCTCGCTGCCCTCGTCTCACTGCGCGTTGATGAGGACCGCAACAAGTGATGCTCGGATTTTTGGTACGGCTTTCATGATCTTTGGAGTCTGGTCAATTGGGGCGCTAACGCTTTTGCGCCCCACGACGCGGCTGACGCTGTGGCGCTCCAACGCCTCCACATGACCATCACTGCTCGATCGGAGGGGGTGCGTGGTGCAGAGGGAAGTACGTGATGCCTCAAGTAACAGTGGTGCAGGTGCAACACCCAGTCTGGTGTTCCCCAGGGGGGGTCGTTGTGTTGTGCCCTGAAGTTCTGTGCCCTGCGACGGAACCCCTACGCCATCGGGCCTGTTCCACCCTTTCTCCCGTAGTTGCTTGGGTGCATTAATGTACTGTAAGATCCGTAGCCAATCACTGTAGTAAGTTGAGTTGGTCGCAATGTCACCACCACAGGTACCAGAAGAACCCCACAAACCCGCTGTCAACTTGGCCACACTGGGTCGCCTCACCTACCCGCTTTCGCTTCTTCTGCGCCATGAGGGTACCCGCCCCACATGTCACGTCGAGAATCCTTGTGTGCCTTCAAAGGCAGTTTGCACAAGAGATCCCATTGTGTTCGCCGCCACGATCTGCGTTGGCGCTCTCAGCTGTCGCGTCCGCTGCTGACCCTTACTTCTCACCCTAGTCCTCCGTTTTGGCTGCTTCTCAGGCTAACCGTTGGTTGTTTTTGGTAATTTGACTGTCCGACTCGGACGCTCAGCGCTCAGCGCTCAGCATCTACAGTTTTGTTTTCTCGCTCTTCTGTTTGCAGTCAACAACCGCACGTTGCCGCCAGTGGTACCAACGACATACCGTATATGTATTTACATCCCATCTCTCTATTTGAAAATCGCACGACTGTTCTCCACAGTAGCGACGAGCGCGAGGCGATCTTTACAGCGAAGGGACGGTCACCGCTACAGATAGAGGCAAACATATCATATTTCTTGCTTGCCTTCTCCTTGGGGTTATTGTATATATTTCATGAGAGCGCCCAGAACGGTCCTATCCATCTATGGCTTGTTCGTTGGAGCCACATTGGCGGATAGCTCGGACAATGAACTGACACTGCAGCTTTGCCTTTTCAAATTCTCCCAGATAGCG
Source organism: Lactarius indigo (assembly GCA_025766275.1). Lineage (NCBI taxonomy): Eukaryota > Fungi > Basidiomycota > Agaricomycetes > Russulales > Russulaceae > Lactarius > Lactarius indigo. The sequence continues at coordinate 374,879 of JAFKAC010000022.1, read as the reverse complement.
TGTGACAACACCACTTGAAGGCTGAAGCTTTTTGAAGGTTGACGCTTGAAGGCGGTTTCTTCTAGCAATTTTCTGACTCGTCAAGGAGTCTTCCCCCTGAGACGGCAGAAAAACCAATTCTGAGTGCAGAGAGGAAACCACGCATGGTCGTAACGCAGAATGGCGACGATATGGAGTAGATAGGCCGTTGAGGGTTAGTGGGCAATCCGAAAAGGCGGGCAAAGTGTGAGTGTGTGAGTGACATGGCGGAGGTGTGGTGTATGATGGCGGGAACAGTCTGTGAGACTCTTCAAGTTGTTTTCAAAAAGCTAAGAAACCACCGCCCTGTCGAACACAGACTTGGGAGACTTGGGGTGCAACTACAGACGATACTACACAAACGGGAAATGACCGTGTGGTCGAAGAAAGAGTCGAAGACCCACGGGGGTTAGCCAAAAGGACACATTGTAAGTCCTCAAAATCAGTAGGTGTGACGGGGGCAAGGCTATGGTAGGTATGGGTGACAAAGAGCCCATAGCCTCGCTTAGCGGTCTTCAGGAGTCGTGGTGTTCAGTCTTTCAGGGAATCCGACTGGGAACGAGGGAAAAAAAACAGAGCAAATGAGACTCATCTATTGACTCGACGCGCTGCGGGAGTTAACTTTGATGGTGGGTTACACTGATAGTGATGACTTATCGCAACAAAGATTATGGTGAGTGTTAACACGGTTTGGCTTTTGTTCGAAGAACCAAAAACTCCAGGAAGGAACAGTCTTCCCTGGGTCTCCAACACTCGTGACTCGTTGGCCTCACTGGGAATGGGAATGAGCATGCGTGAGATAGGATGTTCAGGAAATACACCCTGGAATACCTCAGACACGGCCACGATTGACAATGAGAAATAGAACTAACAACACAATGCCGGCGTACCAAATCGCTCACAAAAAACGATATTGTTCGAGAAGCGCTCAACCCTTCCGATATCACGTGTTCACCACAGCCATGTCGGCTTCTGCCACTGACAGCATGATTCTGTCTTTACACGAAAAGATTGTAAAAAAGTGATGACTAATACTTAAAGATTTTATAAAATCTGTACTCGGAAAATTATGGTAAATGGACTTTAAGTCCATTCAGGGATTATCAGATGAGAAAAACTGTGAAAAAACTTAACAATTACATATGCAAAAAACATATAGCTTATGTCACAATTGTCCTCAAGAAAAGCTGTGGCATGAATTTAAAGTCTTTCCACAATTTCTCAGAAACAGAAAATCCCTGAAAAGACATAAAGTCCATACTTGTCACACCTGTCACGCATTTTTTCACAGTCCATTCTGTGGCCACATTCAGAAAAGATTTAACATTTTTTCATTGAAAAATAACTTAACAATTTCTGCTACACAAGACTCCATGTAAAAATTTAAAAGTTATCACAAAATCAGTAAGCCAGGTTACCTGAAACTCACATAATATATTATTTAGGGAAACTATTCATAGATAATATATTCAATAAGTGTCAGAATTGGAGACTCACAGTGTCAGAGAGTTGGAGTGTCAGAGTGTCAGAGAGTTGGAAAGTCAGATTGTCAGAGTGTCGGAGAGTCAGAGTGTCGGAGAGTCAGACAGTCAGAGTGTCAGAGTGTCAGAGTGTCAGACAGTCAGAGAGTTGGAGAGTCAGAGAGTTGGAGAGTCAGAGTGTCAGAGTGTCAGAGTGTCAGAGTGTCGGAGAGTCAGACAGTCAGAGTGTCAGAGTGTCAGAGTGTCAGACAGTCAGACAGTCAGAGAGTCGGAGTGTCAGAGCGTCAGAGTGTCGGAGAGTCAGACAGTCAGACAGTCAGAGTGTCGGAGTGTCAGACAGTCAGACAGTCAGAGAGTTGGAGAGTCAGAGAGTTGGAGAGTCAGACAGTCGGAGAGTCAGAGCGTCAGAGTGTCAGACAGTCAGACAGTCAGACAGTCAGAGTGTCAGAGTGTCAGACAGTCAGACAGTTGGAGAGTCAGAGAGTTGGAGAGTCAGAGAGTCAGAGAGTCAGAGAGTTGGAGAGTCAGAGAGTTGGAGAGTCAGAGAGTCAGAGAGTCAGAGAGTCAGAGAGTCGGAGAGTCAGAGAGTCGGAGTGTCAGAGCGTCAGAGTGTCGGAGAGTCAGACAGTCAGACAGTCAGAGTGTTGGAGTGTCAGACAGTCAGACAGTCAGACAGTTGGAGAGTCAGAGAGTCGGAGAGTCAGAGCGTCAGAGTGTCGGAGAGTCAGACAGTCAGACAGTCAGAGTGTCAGAGTGTCAGACAGTCAGAGTGTCAGAGTGTCAGAGTGTCAGACAGTCAGAGTGTCAGAGTGTCAGACAGTTAGAGTGTCAGAGTGTCAGACAGTCAGACAGTCAGAGTGTTGGAGAGTCAGAGAGTCAGACAGTTGGAGTGTCAGACAGTCAGACAGTCAGAGTGTCAGAGTGTCGGAGAGTCAGACAGTCAGACAGTCAGAGTGTTGGAGTGTCAGACAGTCAGACAGTCAGAGTGTCAGAGTGTCAGAGTGTCAGAGAGTTGGAGAGTCAGACAGTCAGACAGTCAGACAGTCAGAGTGTCAGACAGTCAGACAGTCAGAGAGTTGGAGAGTCAGAGAGTCGGAGAGTCAGAGCGTCAGAGTGTCGGAGAGTCAGACAGTCAGACAGTCAGAGTGTCAGAGTGTCAGAGTGTCAGACAGTCAGACAGTCAGAGAGTCGGAGTGTCAGAGTGTCAGACAGTCAGACAATCAGAGAGTCAGAGAGTCAGAGAGTCGGAGTGTCAGAGAGTCGGAGAGTCAGAGCGTCAGAGTGTCGGAGAGTCAGACAGTCAGACAGTCAGTCACAGTCTCGGGGACCTCAGAAGGCAGTGTGTGGCCTGGATCACCTGTCGGAAACTTGGCAATTCATTTAGAGCACCTGAACAGATGAGTTTGAGCAAAAGCTCACCTGGTTATGTGACTCAATTTGCGTGGGTGTGGTCGGATTTTCTCTGGCAGCACAATCTCTATTCTCATAGTTGGAAACTGCCTAGAGTGTGAGATAATTCATGAGTTGAGGTGAATACGACAAGAAGCCACACCTCATTGACAACCAGAACCTGCAGACTACCCGTTTCTGCAGGGTCAGGGTGGCGTTTAGGTGCCACTCTGAGTGACCGGCATGTGGGGTGGAATGGAAACAGGGGAAAGCGCCAACGCATGAGTACTGTCGTGAAGTGGGAGGAAATCATAGTGACGGATAAAGGGGGCTTTGAATCTTAAATAGTTCTGTATGATTTGCACTGTGCAAATATTGATATCGCAATGGGTCACAAAGGTGTATGCATGTGTGTGTGCTGAAAACCAAGCGCAATTTTGCTTAGAATAACTGTCAGGTGTCGAAAAGCTCATTTCAGTACAGAACAACTTGGATCAGGGGGAACACGTGTCGAGCAATGCCACAGCAAAAGCACACAGTACTAAGACCCCAACTTTGGACTTAATCCTTCAGGTCCTTTTGACCTTGGCTAAGAAATACTGCTCCAAGTTCAACACTATGGGAATCTGGCCCCACAAATACCTCGAGGCCACAGTTTACGTGGGATTATGAGAATTCACCATTTTATGAGCAAGGGGATGAGATTAGCAGTGATGTAAAGGTCAGGTGATGAAGGTGATCCGGCTAAGTGGGCCGGTCAGGTGATGAGTTCTGAAAGAGCCAGTTCAGTTGGCAATGAGAAAAGCACAAAGTTGAAAGATGATAGAGGATGAGCAAAGATGTACAAAGGCAAAGAGGGCTTCACTTTGGAGAGGGAACTTAGAGGTACATGAGAGGGATTAGGGGAAGACAACTGGATAATAATTTGGGTACACAAGAGCACATTTTTATACATTTTAGCTATGTTTTTAGAGATAAGCCTAAATAGAAGTAAAGTAAAGTAGAGTAGAGTAAATACACATGGGCCTTTGAAGGCATGAAACAGGAGTAGAATACATACAGAAAGGAAGCTGAGAATGAAGGACTAAGGGGTGTGAGACCCCTATCCAACACTCTGACACTCTGACTCTCCAACACTCTGACTCTCTGACACTCTGACTCTCCAACACTCTGACTCTCCAACACTCTGACAATCTGACTTTCCAACTCTCTGACACTCTGACTAGTGATGTCAAAGTTCGGTTCAGTCTGGTTCTTTACCCTTTGTGGCTGAACTCCGGACCGGACCGAGGGTCCGGTTTTGGATATTGCCGAACCCCGAGCCGGACCCCGGTTCAGGGTTCACAATGGTCCAGTTCCAGTTCGGGGAGGCTGTGAACCCCGAACCGGACCTGAAGGGGATTTTGCGGTCCGGTTCCGGTTCAGGAGGTCGAACCGAACGCTAAATCGAGGTTTGGGACAACGACGCCGCTTCCCTTTCCTGATTTGCGCTTCTTGCGAATTCTCGTACCGATGTTTTAAAAATCATTTTGTAGTCCAGAGTCCATACTCTTACCCACGTCTGCCGGGTTTAGGGACACAGTATTCTAGGATTGTCAAGGCCGTGAACAGATGTGCCACACTAGGTAATGCGCAAGGTGGACCGCACGGCTCAATAGTGATAGGTGTTGCAAGGGGTCACACATACTCCAGCTTGCAGTGCTTCAATCGGCCCTGGAACTTGAAGAGAAATAAGGCAAGTTGGCGACTCGGCGCCGATATATTCAGAGGAGACAAGTGGTGGAACGCAAAACGAACGACATGCTGCACGCTAGTATGCTATGGACTAAATACTGTATTTCTTCTATAGTCGTATTTTCTAATCTCACTGTAATGACTCCAAGATTGAGTCAACGTCGATTGGTTCAATCTCAGTGTCTCCAACATAGTCAACGTCTAATGACTGTACACGGGCGTCGAAGTGTTCTGCCGCCTGTGTGACGGCAGAGATATGCCCGTTCCTGTAAGCGCTTTTGAGAATTTGAAGCCCCTCGAAGATTTCTGGGGTCAGCAAATTTCTTCGTGAGCAGCCGGTTATCCCCCCACTGCTAAATGCGCGTTCCGATGGTGTAGCTGATCCCTGGATTGCGAGGTAATCCCGGGCGATCCTCTTCAGTGTGGGGTATTTCGCATCGCTTTGGGTCTTCGTTTCCATATGCATTCATTAAAAGTACACTGGACACAAATAAAAGAACTCACCCCCCACCACGAAACGACATCGGCCACACTCTCGACCCCAGAATGTAGGTATTGCTTGAGTTCATCGCGAGGATTGCCATCCGCCTTCTCTTTTTGTTGGAACAGCTTGACAGCCTCCAGAAGGTACGAACCGCCGTAGTGGGCCGATGGCTTAGGCACAGGTGGCACGATGGTGTCTTCAGTACGCGTTGTAGTTTCCGGAGTAATATAATATTTGTCGAACTAACGAGTTGATATCGGTATAAGAACAATTGAATATTAAAAAGATCACGTACCACTTCCTCAAGCTCCCTCATAGCAACGGCATATTGTTCGTGATCCCATCGGACTCGGAAATAAAGATCCTTGAGATTTGGATCAAGAACTGGTGTAGTCAGCTCAAAGTTAAGAACGAGTACAAGTGTGAGAACTCACCGACACATATGAAATAAGTAACGCGTGAGCCTTCAACACGAGTATACCACTTGCGAAGATTCTTGAGTCCTTCGTTCAGCGCGTCCTTCAGCTCGCGGTATTGAATGTGATCAGCCATAGTCTCCCAGTTTTTGATGAGGAACTCGAAAGTTGAGAGAACACGCCAGACGGTCGGGGTGTGCTCTTTCGAGAACGTCTGCTGAGCGTTGGACAGCTCCTGGTAGAGTATGAACAATAGAGAGAAGGCGGGAATTGGAAGAAAAAAAAACACACCCTTATGGAAGATTTGATATTTACGAGCCGTTCCCAGTCTTTCTGCGTCAGCTGAAAGTCGGCGTAGCTCCGCTGCCCGGTCAAGTTTGGGACTTGGTCGTTCGCATCTGCGAGCAGAACAAATTGTTCAATTCCCTGTAGGAGATAAGTGTCAGTGATTGAGATGATGAAAACGCGACACGCACCAATCGTAACTTGAGGAACCGGTCGAGGAAGCTGTAGAGGGACCCCCAGCAAGTTCGGATCCACACGATAAGCTCCAACGGCGCAGCCCCAACTTGAATGCAGGCCTCCCTGAAGTAGGCTCTGGCCTGCGGCGATTTACGAATCTGCAGTGCAACACACACACATTAGTGCAAACGCAAGTCCGGTGTGGAAGGAACTTACCTGTTTGACCAAGGCGACTGCTTTTCCGAGTGAACTACCTGAGTCGAAGACCTCCTCGTCCTCGTCCTCGTCCGAGTTGTTATCGGGGTCCTCCAGGTCTGGCCTGGTAAAAGTGTTCCTACGATTCGTGTCAGAGCCTAAACCCGGCGCGACCTTCTGTATAAAGTGCTTCGCTGCGAGGTGGAGTGAGTGTTCCATGCACCTGAGAGTTCAATTAGAATGTGTTCGGGAATACCTGGATGTAGCAGGACTTACAACATATCGTGTTCTACGGCGCTCCACTCATCTTCTGTAGCGGCAAGCTTGTTCTGGAGCACGCGAATAGTTGTCCGATTGACAGCTGCCCCATCACTGGTAAACCAGCCGATCTACGTGGGTTCCGAGTGAGTTACAAGAAGAGAGAGACAACGAAAGCGTTACCTTTCCATGAAGCCCGTAGCTGTCTAGCGTACGAGCCAGGATGTCGGCGATATTCTTACCCGTGTGCCTACCCTTAATTTCCTCAAATATGAGCTGTTCACACTTGAGGCGCCATATGTGCGGTTGATCTGCTGGTGCATCTATATAGTGGGCCGTGACAGATAGATAGGGGTCTCCAGGTTCCGAGGTCCACGCGTCGAAAGTGAACGATATCTTGCCAGGGGCTCTCTTCATGTTCTCACGCATTCTTCCCTGTGCAATGTGAACACATCTAAGTACCTCGGCGCGAATTGTGTTGCGGGAGGGTATGTCCTTCTCCAAAAGAGAAGGCCGACAGAACTTGAGGAGGCGGCGAAAAGCCCCACGCTCGACCAACAAGAATGCCTGAGGGCGGAAGAAGATCAAATTATAAAGTATTATAATGTGCGTATTCACTCACCTCGTCTTCACAGACAATAAGCTCGATGATGTGGTCGAGTAAGCCTGCGGTTGTAAATGGAGGGACCTTCGGTTCGCGAGTGACCACGCCATCTAAACTTGTCTGGGTGAGACTACACGAAATGTGAACCGATTGTCAAGTGAATATGGGATAGCGGCGACGTACCTGCTGCTGCGTGAACCGGCAGGAAGGCAGGAGAGGGCGCGGGGATGTGGCTCGATGCCAAGTACTTTACAGCGTTTGCGATACAAGTTTACATGATGCCTAGAAAGGATCAGAAGATCGCGCAAATAGAGAGTAGTAGATTACCTTGCAATATGCATCCGCAAAGAGCTCGTGCTTCCTGTCAATATGCACGAGTTCCGGTTGATCGAGAGATCCTTCCTTCAAATAACTTCAGTGAACGAAGGGAAAACAGGAAAATAAAATATACTCACTCGCAGATCGTGCACAAGTGTGCATCGGAGATCTTGCCTGAAACCGGGTGCTTATACTCCTTTTTCCGTTTAAAGATAAGGAGGATATCTGCCGTAGGGTTTTGTCTCGGTTTGAAGTTCAGGGCCTGAATAATCGATGAGATTATTTACGGAGATGTGAGTAGGCGACATACCTCATGGTCCGCATCTGCCATCGCCCTGATAGACCCATAGCCACCGGTGGACGTAAGATTACCCACATCTTGTGACTCCATGGAAGCGTCACTGTCAGGCACGTTGGACACGAGGTCATTCACATCGTGTGTTGGCACCACGGAACTGTCATCGTCGTCGCCGTCGTCGCCGTCGTATGATGAGGCATCGTCGATATTGACACTGATCTTGCGTGCGATGCGCTGATCTCCAGTAGACGTACTTGAGGCCTTGCGTTTGGCAGCCGGTTTAACACCTCTTGTCACTGCAGAACCCGAAGACGCCTCGGCTGCCTCAAGAGCTCGCCGAGATGGGCAATGAGCACGTCCTGATCGCCTAGCGCTGACAGCAGAACCACCCAAGCTCTGAGAAGGAAATGGGATCGACTCATCTGCGTCGAATGTCCAAGTCATCTCCGAGGCGTCCTTCAACGATCCATCGGGTCGGACGGCGTGCCCCGGATCTTCCGTGTTCGAGGACATTGTCTAAAAGATGAGCTGGTTGTCGTAGGGACATACCTTGCTTTTATCCTTTTTTTGCCCCCTATGTACGTTAACGTCGCAGAGGTGAAGAAGTGCATTTGAGGTGTTTCGAATTGACCTAGAGGACCGTGGAGGTGGTGAGGTAGCGAGAAAATAACTCGTGATGAGAGGACAACCTGTCGGCCCGACAACCTGTCGGCCCGACATGTGACTGGGCTTCCCAGATCTGCGTTGACTCATGTTTCATCTTTTTTCCCATCACTCGCTTCGATTTTTAACAAGCTTTCTTTCCTTCCCCCACCATCGTCTCACGTCTAGTCGCCTCTTCGCCTCGCCAGATGCCCAACTACTCCGACGTCAATGGCTGTCCTCGACTACCTACACCATAGCCGACAATGCTGAGGTCGAAACATCGTCAAGGGTCGCGCATCAAAACACTGCCTGTCTTGCAGGCTGTCGTCAAGGGTCTCGCCTTCAGGCTGTCGTCAAGGATCTCGCCTCAGAACATTTCCTCCATCCCCTGTCCGGCGGGGCCTTGTCATTGTATATACTTTCGGCGGCCAATGACCGGCCTGTTTGTCGGGAAAAGGTGCGCCGCATTAAATCATTCCTCGTCTCGCGGGCTGTCGTCAAGGGGTCCTGCCTCCAGGCTGTCGTCAAGGATCTTGCCCCAGAACATTCTCTCCATCCCCTGTCCTGCGGGCCCTTGTCGTTGTATATACCATCGGCGGCCGATGACTGGCCTGTTTGTCTGAAAAAGGTGCGCCGCAATCTTAGTTTCTCTCTCGTACTATCTATCTACAGGGTTGGCCATTACCGCTCCTGTTGTTCCCTTCGTTTACGTGCGTAGGCGCTTCCATCCCCCCTCCGGCAGCGGGGCGTTACTCATCATGGCGGCGACCCTCTTTTTGGCGTTGGCACGTTCTTGGGCTTCATCACTGTCAGGCTCGTTTTTATGTAAGTCCCCTGAGATGATACGAGCGTTGGTGCTGTCGTCGGTGTCAGCTTGGCTTGAAGCTTGTAAGTTCGCTTTCCAATTGGCCCGGATGTTGGACCCCCCCGATACTAGTAGGGTGGCATTGCATCGCTTGAGGCCTTTAGTGGCATTCCTGGATACGGCAGTAAGTGAGAAGTCCGAGTATTCGGTCTCATCAGCCGAGCATTCGGTCTCATCGTCACCGCCCAGAGACTTGCCCGGACAGCTTGCAACTCTGCTGTCCCCGAGGTTGCCCATCATGTCCGCGGCAGGCCTAGCTTCACAGGTCACTATACGCTACTAGGTCAATTGATCGCACTTACTCTGTGTCAGGTTTGGTTTCGGCAGTATCCAAGACCGAGTATTCGGTCTCATCGTCTGGGTATTCGGTCTCATCAGCCGAGAATTCGGTCTCATCATCACCGCCCAGAGACCCACCCGGACAGCTTGCGACTCTGCTGTCCCCAAAGTTGCCCATCATGTCCACGGCAGGCCTAGCTTCACAGGTCATTATATGTTACTAGGTCAAATGATCGCACTTACTCTGTGTCAGGTTCCGTTTCGCCAGTATCCAAGACCCTGAAAGACTTCATGTACGTTGAAACGCTACTTAGGCTGGGGAGTTGAATTTCCGCCACTGATCTTGTTGCTGGCTTGGGACCCCCCTCAGTCATTGTGATCCACGTGATGGCCACCTGACGCCTTGCATTGGCATGTGATAGACGTATCCCAACAGGCATGTTGGAGACTCGGGGAGGATGGAAGAGGCGTGGCGTAGGGTAATAAATAAATAAAGGTGTGTGTCTCTATCTTCGATCATTCGATTTTCTTATGACACCACTCGCAATCCTGTGTGTCGCACAATGAAGTCGGAAGCACCGATGAACATGAATTGGCGGGGTGGTGCTAATGCCCGAGAAAGGCGGACGTTGGACAGGCGACTGAAACGACTGAGTGGTTTCAAGGCTACTACAGTACATAAGAGTCTAATGTACGTCACACGGACAGTGCAACACTCGGACAGGATTGTAAGTGACAACATAATGAACCGAATATATAGTGTTGTAATAGACCGAGTGTATGGCGTCTGTGTATCCCTGGGGTCCAAAAATCATGTAAAAGCTGTTTCGTCGACGGGTAGAAACAGACTGACCTTTGTTTTTTTACCCCCACACCACACCTCTTCCATTCTCTTTGAGACGGGGTCAATCTTGTCTGGGAGACGAACCGGATACGGGCCCATATGCGCTCATGCATGCCTCCACGGTGACTGCACCTGAGCCTGGGTGTGCGTAGACTAGCGACTCGAGCGCTCTGACCATTACCTCGGGAATGGGATTGTGTTGGGCGGGAGCGTGGCAGAGTGGATCCATGTAGCGCTACCCATCCTCGGGCTCTTCCATGTGGTGTCGATCTTCCTCGACCGCCGGAATCCCACAGTAGAGTAATGACGTCAACGAGATTACTAAGTCCCGTAGTCGAGAGTGTGCGTAAGAAGCCTCGAGGGGGATGGTGCGTTGCCCAGTAAAGGGCTGCAGGCGGGCACGCATGAGTGAAAACACGTACCTAGGGCCCTAGGGCTGCAGCGGCAGACAGCCCCCCTGTCGTGACTCCTATTCTGATTATTAGTTAGGGTCGTGCTTTCGAGCTCAAATGTATTTTATTAAACGCGAGTTCGACCCTCATATACCTCAAGCAACAGTAAGTAGGGGTGGTGTAGTCGAAAATGCCAAGTCGAGATTGGGCTGGTAGATATCGCAAGTAGGGGAAAGTAAGTAAGTAAGTAAGGAGGGGCTTTAGCGACAGAGTCCGTGAGTCGGAAAGGTGAGGATAACACGCGTAAGCGGGTCCCAAGGTCCGCGGTCTTGAATGAAGCCGGAACCAGGAAGGCCAGTGAAACGGGGTAAATGGGTAGCGCAAGAGGGGTAAGTAGACGAGACATGTTGGTCCGAAACGAACGTGAGAAAGAACGATATTGGCCGAAGAGGCAGTACGAGTTGGTTTTGACAAGGCACGCAGCGCACTGGAGGAAGCGAAAAGTAAGAGATTCGAAGGGTCGAAGGGAGGTTTGAGGCGTACCTTTGCTTGAGACAAAGAGCGTGACACAAGGCCTGTCAGCCGAGGGTATACGCGTTGACAATGTTGCACGGTTGTGCGAAAGTTAGGTAAAGAAAGGCTCGCAACACGGGGAACAGAAGGGAGTATGTTTTGAAGCAAGACCCTTGGCAACGTTTTGAGCGAGTTGCCTTCGGGTATGGTGTGGGTGGACGAGGGCCGTCGGAGTCGGAGTGGTTGGACATTGGGAAAGGGCGAAGGAGCGACTGGGGTTGAGACGAGATGGTGGGGGAAAGAAAGAAAGAAAGTTGGAGAACGAAGCGAGTGATGGGCTTTTGATAAATGGCGAAGACCGCTGATCTTCCTTCCGAGGATGGAGAGCCGAGTCACGTGTCAGGCTGATGATTCTGAAACGACCGAAAGCACTTACAAGGGCCGCGGCACCCTCACACTGCACAGGCCGCCAATGTCCACGGTTGTTGGTGCTGTCGCCCAGGAGGCAAAATTAAAACGAAAGAATGAATCTATGATTAAAGAGAATGAGGACATACCGAGTGGAAGCTGTTCCGCGTGAAAACAGCTCTATGCAAAGCCCGAGGGCTAACTGGTTGGCCGTCGATCTTGCCGTCGATGATGATGTCTTGATCGTTTGGCCGAAGGCCTGCAGTGTTGGCGAACTGTGTGAAAGGTGCCTTGAATCAGTCTTCAGGTAGCGGGAGCAATTTACTGCATTGAACGGCCCGTTGTAGGGCGAGACAAAGGACTTGTGGTGGTGACTGTGGCGGGGTGTCAGGTATCTGTGCGAGTGCGCCGTTAAATGGCAAGTTATGTGAGGCGACATTTGCGTCAAGTTCGTAATTGCTCACCTAAACTCGCTGCCTAAACCAAGTTCCAGCGCGTACATCTCAGCTAGATGCGAGAGTCAAGAATACCTGAGTCCGAACGCGTTCGGAAGCGTTCACCTACGGTTCAGCAGAATCTGAGTCTTGCTGAACCGCGAACGGAACCATGGTCCGGTCCAGGACAGTCGGCCGAACCTGAACCCAAGATTGGGGTCTGGTTCAGTTAGGTTCGGGTCCGAACCAAAGTTCAGAACCGAACTTTGACATCACTAACTCTGACACTCCAACTCTCTGACACTGTGAGTCTCCAATTCTGACACTTATTGAATATATTATCTATAAATAGTTTCCCTAAATAATATATTATGTGAGTTTCAGGTAACCTGGCTTACTGATTTTGTGATAACTTTTAAATTTTTACATGGAGTCTTGTGTAGCAGAAATTGTTAAGTTATTTTTCAATGAAAAAATGTTAAATCTTTTCTGAATGTGGCCACAGAATGGACTGTGAAAAAATGCGTGACAGGTGTGACAGGTATGGACTTTATGTCTTTTCAGGGATTTTCTGTTTCTGAGAAATTGTGGAAAGACTTTAAATTCATGCCACAGCTTTTCTTGAGGACAATTGTGACATAAGCTATATGTTTTTTGCATATGTAATTGTTAAGTTTTTTCACAGTTTTTCTCATCTGATAATCCCTGAATGGACTTAAAGTCCATTTACCATAATTTTCCGAGTACAGATTTTATAAAATCTTTAAGTATTAGTCATCACTTTTTTACAATCTTTTCGTGTAAAGACAGAATCATGCTGTCAGTGTGCCCAACTTCTGCTAGCAGGCTGGTCACAACCAGAGCGACGGTCCTGGACCCATTCTGGCTAATCTAGTGCTGGGAGACAGACTCATACGTCTCGTCGTAACGTCGTCGTTGCGTCGTATGCCGATCACCCAGGTTCGCTGCTCTTGTTTGATCGAGTTTTGTTGTATAGTCTGACCATACTGTACGGCCAGCAGTATGACCATCTACCTCCCTTTCGAGATTCTGACTGCCATTTTCGAGGAGCTCGATGATGTCCGGGACTTGTGGCATATCCGAACCGTCAGCCGCACTTTTTCCGCTGCCGCCACGCCCTTTGCGTTCCGCATCCTTTCCGTGATTACCACCAAAGAAAGCGCCCAAAATCTAGGACGGCTCTTCGATGTCCCGGATATCGCGGCCCATGTCAAGGAGGTCGCTTTCCACGACACGGATACCGATAGGAGGGGAAGGACCCTGAAGTATGGTACGTCCTCTCCCCCCCCCCTCACACCATGATCCATATCACGACTTGTCTCCGTGCACCTACGGTGGCGGATCACGTCAGTCAGATCCAGTGCCGTACACGAATTGGCCAGTTCACTTTCTCGCATTCACCAGTTGCCCCGGCTCGAGACGATCAACTTGACGTTCTACCCAAGCTACGGAAACCGGATAGAGGGGGGCGGCTTCGCACTCCAATCATCCGTCCTCGGCGCTCTCGCCTCCAGCTTCAGCGTCCGTGCGCTCAACCTGACGTCTCTCTCCCTGCACAACCTGCGCCTGTGCACTTCGGACCTTTCCCCCCTCGAATCTCCCTCATTCCAGACCGTCCTCACGGTCCTGCGGCGCTTCCGGCTATCCGTGCTCTTCGACGGCGCTCCGGGCTCAGACACGGACTTTCAGCGCTGGTGCAACTTCTGGTGTACCCTCTGCCCGCGCATGATCCTCGCCCCAATGCAGCACTCCCTCACGGAACTCACCCTCCACAGCGACGCACATGTTGGCGCCTTGTCCGGGCTGTCCTTCGCCGGACTGCACTTTCCACACCTCTGTGCACTCTCCCTGCGCATGATCGTCTTCGAACCATCCGTCGACGCAAAACAATTTATCCTGCGGCACGCTACCACCCTCGCGCGGCTCGAGCTCCTGGTGTGCAAACTTCCCCTCGATCCCGACATATCCCTCTCCCCATCCCCCACCTCCCGCACCAGGGACGAGCCGAGCTCCGAACCCGACAGCTGGGAACGCATCTGGGACCAGTTCTTGGTGGAGCTTACCGCCCTTGTCGTACTGCACGTCGAAGAGCGCCGCAACGACCGCTGGGGTTCCATCAGCTCGTATTTTCAGTACGTCCGCCCTGATCTCGAGGGGATGACCTACCAGGAAACGTACACTCGCAACGCGGCTGACGCTGCGGCGCTTCGACGTTTCCAGTTGTCCGTTGCTGCTCGATCGGAGGAGGCGCTCGGGGGGTATCCTGAGAGGCGCCTGGTGTCTCAGTGGCAACGGTGGTGACCCGACTTCGTATACCCCAGGGCGGGCGCGCAGCGCCGTGCCCTGAAGTTGTGTTTTCCATGCGATTGAGCGCCTACATCGGGCCTGTCCCGCCGACTCTTGTGTTATCGCCAAAGCGCGCCTTGCTTTTACTGTACGACCTGTAGTCGATCCTTACAGGTCGCAATGTTCACTCACTGGTACCACAAGCATCAGACCAAAATCCCACAACAAATCCGCTATCTGTTAAACGTAGCCAACAACGCTGGGATGCCTCACCTGCCCGCTTTTTTTGCTGCTTCTGCGCCATGAGGCACACACGCCACTTCGAGAACCCCCCTTCTTGTGTGCCTTTTCAAGCAAATTGCACAAAGAGAAGACCACCCCCACACCCCCATTTTTGTGCTCGCCCCGCCATTCCGCGACCTGAGTGGGCGCTCTCAGCTGTCGTTGCGTTGGGCTTCGCGCGCTGACACCTGCTTCTGGCGCAGGCGCCTCGCTGTTTTTGGTTGCCTCTCGACGTTGGTTTTGCCCTTGGTACAGTACTGTAAACGGACGACCCTCCCCGACACCCGGCGCCAGAAGCACCTCCCCCCGCCACATTTTCTATAATAGTTGTACATATAATATCAAAGTCAAACAAGCGCACGTACTGGAGCCACTGGGGCGGCACCGAAGAAGGACGTACAGTATATGCATTATTGTCCATCGTTTCATTTTCACAACTTCACGCGCCACCCTAGGGAGCGCAATTACCAAAAAGACAAATTATATTTGTTGCTCGTGTTTTTTTTTTTTTCTCATACCCTACTGACAGTACTGTACTGTGCTAAGTATAACTTACAGTATAAGGCAATCGATGGGTGCCAACGGGTGCATTTATCCCGTCATGTGTCAGGTTTTTTTCCGTTTAGAGCTTCCTACAGTCGTTTTGCCAGTGTAAGTCACACCCCTTAATGTAACTCCTACAACGGACTGGCATTTCTCGTGGCACCATCACAGCTAGTGCTGTCGTAGTCGCGGTGCCGTATACAATGCGACTACAGTAATTCGACATGTCATGCCTTCCAAGCAATCAACGGAGGGGGATAAGGTGGACCGGCGTTCTCGGGGCGCTAGCGAGCAAGAAGAAGGGGGGGACACTGGCATGATGGGATGGCTGACACTGATGATGATGGGTCCGTGGCTGAAACTGCCAACTCGTAACTTGGTATGTCGCACGTCCGCACAGCGAGCATTGCTCACGTACATCAATAAAGTTGGTTGAAAGAAACATCGTACGTACGTCGTGTTGGTCGTTGCGCGCTACGCGTTAATTGCCATGGCCTACGCCCTAGGAAATCATGCGGCTCCCTTTGATTGTCATGGTCGTTGAACGTTGAACGCTGTTTGATACGTGTGGCGTCAATCGTACATGGTGATACGTATGGACCTACAAGATGCAAACAGCTGTATCGAACGCCTTGGAGTCGACACGCGACTAAATTGTCATCAACTACTGTAGGCGAGGTCGCCGTACCATTCCAACGTCAAGCCTGACTGTCGCCTGATACATAGCATGATACGAGTCAACACAGTTCCCTTGCGAGTCATCGATCGCAGCCCGACTTCCATACGTAAATTTGGGGGAATTATGTTTTTCTCCCGCGCTCTCTGTGTTTTTTTTTCTGGGATTTTTGTATTTGCCGAAATGTTTATCCTATTTGTATGCTAATTACATTGCGTTTCGGTGCTTAGAGAACATTCGATGAAGCAAGAGATCGTGCTCCAGCTCGAGTGTCACATGACTCACAATCGTTGGGGGGTGATGTGCTCTTGAAAATGTAAAGACCCTTCCCTGACTCGACTTGCAGCAGCCAAGTGATCTATAGAAAGATCTGAGTGATACCGAACCTCCTTCCCCTTCCCTTCTTATCAAAAGATGTCAGGAGAAACGAAGCAAAGTTATATCTTCCCTCTTTTGGTCAAACCGAATAAGTGAATATCGTTATTTGGACGGGGAGGTGAGTGGGACCCGGATAGATGGGTTGCCGACAATCCGGGACTAGAAGAGCAAGTGAGGCTGTGAGTGTCGACAATGGAACCACCGGAAGTTGTGCAGTTGGTAAGGCCGCGAGAACCGCGACAATATCTTCCGAGGGGATCTCACAAAGAAAAAAAGAGAGACAGACAAAAGGCAGGAACAGTACAGTCGCTCGGCGGAACCGGTTTGGGCGAAACATCCGAGGACCGAGATCCGAGTTTGCCTGAACCGGTAAGCATGTCACCTAATCAGGCAAGTCTCTCACCGGAGTCAGTAACGCGCAATTTGACTTTTCGGACGTCCAACTGTATCGGTCCATCGACCGTTATCGATCAGTCCCTTTTTTTGCAAACGCATATTGGCACCCACATACAGTAAACGCGGGAGTTGCTACTGCGCAGTAGACGCCAGTTCGTGTTGCACTATGGTATTACCCTACACGTGTCGAGTGAAGGTTGGACGCAACTTGCTTGGAAACAGGCTGAAACTGCCACGAGGCGATATTTCCGGTCGCCAGCTGCAGGCGACAAAATAAGCTTGCGTTTGTCGCATTTGATCAGTCCATCGGTCGGGACAAGAAATGGGGGCCCACGTAATGCTCCGTGACGTCGACAGGAACGCTAGGTCAGGCGTGGAGTGGGGGGGGAGTCATGTGCCAATGCTTCCCGACTGAGGCGCCTGAACTGGCTGGCGGATCTAGTTGTCTACGGATAAGCATTCTGCCAAGAGGCTAGAGGGATAAGTGGAGCGGACGGAACCTTTGGAAGGAGCAAAGGTGCCAGGCGCGTCATGATGCATGATGTGGCGCTTCGGCTTGAACGGGGTGCTAATCGCGGCGCTATTATTGCTTGCGATGCACCGCCTGGACGGGTGAAGGATGCGACGCCAGCGCGCCGGGCTGCTCATAGTGTGCTTATAGGATTTTTCGGGATTCTGGAGGGTGCGGTTCGGAGCATGTTGTCTCTCTACCAATATTCGCGTCATAATTAAAATATAATATTTTGATCCCACTCCCTGTCTCGCAAGGTTCGCGTTCGGAAGCCAGTGCCCACCCGGATGGGCTTGCGGCATGGGAGGGGATCAACGGACGGGTGGGTCGTTGTTAGCCGGAGGTTAGGTGCTCTGGTTGCCCCGGACGTGGACGCCTCGTGACGCACATGCACCCCCCCGCTGTGTTCGGAACTGCAAGAGCGAGCACGTTTGAATTTTAGAGTTGTCGCAAGGGTGGACGCGTGAAAAGGAAAAATAAAATAAAATATAAAACACACGTCGTGAAAAGTAGACCACCCGGACTTGTGGCGTCGACAGGGGCACGCTGGGGTCCAAAATTGGGGCTTGGAGGTTGGACAATAATAGAAAAAAATCATTCGGAACAGCGGAGCGCTTGTCGACCCTCAGTGGTGGCTGAGGGGGACAGGACAGTCACGGTGGCGGTATATTGCAATAGGGGCCAGACTGCTGGTGACAGATTCTCGTTAACTAGTTGACATCAGCAGATCGGGCGAATGAAACACAAATTGAGAGAAAGAATAACGTCTGTGATGAGAGTAGCTTGGAGCGGCACCGGGAGGAGGTCGGATCGAGTGCGAGAAGTGAGAGAGACGTGAACCATCCAGCCTATGGAGCATCGTATCGTGGCGAGGGTCGCCTTCCATTGTTCTTGGAAGCTTATATAAGCAATAACAAACGGAACCGGTGAAGCGACGATTGCAATATCAAGAGTCTATGGCCGATATTTGGATGGGACACAAAGCAGAGGCGCCCGAGTCGCTGGGCACCGGAATGAGTCGGATGGGAAAAAGGCAATACTGCGGAGGGCAAGTTGCAAGGACGACGGTATGATGGGACTACTGAGCGAGGGTGAGGATTGAAAAGCAGGGAATTGGTCGTCAGGGACAACACGAGGGCGTCGATTGGATCGAGATTGGGTCTGGAGCAAAACAGCCGGATCGCTGTCTGGCCAGTGGCCACGCCACACCGTCCCACCTGATCGCGCAAAAGCCAAGGCTTGGTTATAAAACACACCCGAACACGTTCTTTCATTTCCTTCGTATCCCTCCTTTCTCTCACCATGGATCACTATTCCTCCCTCTTCACCATGGGTCTGCTCTCTGAGCGTTCCTCTCCCGTCTCCTCTTCCCCAAGGTCCAATTTTTTCTCCAAGTTCCGCAAGTCCTCGCTCCCGACCAAGGCACTCTCGAATCCTTCGGAGATGCATACGCGAGGGGACGGCCGTTTCTATCTCAACGACGCTCCACCTCCTCAGTTCACCAACCCATTCGGGGATTCGCCAGAGGCGACGAATGAGCTTCGTTCTTTTCTTTCTCTCGATCTTGCCGCGGACCGCACTTCGACTGCACGACGTTCGAGCAAGTTTTTGTCGCCTCTCGATATGAGTGCTCCCCCAGCATATTCGGCAAATATTTCTTCTCCGTACGTATCCAACGCAACGACGTCTTATCCTATGGGGGTATATATCTAACTTGCATTGGCAGACAACAACGCCTCTCGGACACCATGGCTCCCCTTTCTGTACCACGACGGCCTTCCCGCGACTCTCTTCGAACCCTTCCTTCTCCAGGACCAGCACCATCATCTGCTCTGCCAGATATCCCGTCTGAGCGCGAACACGCTCGTATTCTCCCTCCCATCATCATCCCAACCCCGTCTCACTTTCCAGTCGTATCCCCTTCTTCGTCGCCCGTAAGCGGCTCTCTGAGGTTTCCACAGCCTCCTCATTCTGCCCCGCCAATGACATTCGCTCCTTCGTCTGATGTTCCTTCTTTCGTATCACCCCCATCCCCGACCCTCTCGCCTCCCTCTCCGCTCACCTCTCGGCGTGCTCAACAGCACGCCTCCTTCATTTCTTTTGCATCGAACACTACCTCAGTTCGCACCGCCCGGAGGCGTCACGTGGAGCGCTCCAATGCCCTTGCGTGTCTCGAGGGGCTCTCCCGCGCCCCCGGACGCATTCCCCGAAACACGCGCCAGAATTTCATGAGCATGAGTGACGACGAAGACGAAGAGGCTATGGATGACACTGATGTTGGCAAGGACGCAGATGTGGAGGACGAGAGCGATGCGTTCACAACGCTGCCAACGGCGTCGCCACCAGCGCCACGATCAAGTCGTACGAGAGCATCGTCGTTCGTATTGCCTGCTTCGTTGCCTAGTGGATACGTGGCGACCGTCAATCGTTCCCCGATTGATGAAGAGGAAGATTGCGTACTGCCTCCTGCTGCGATCACGGCGTTGAGGCAATCAGGCCCGACGAAGCCTCGGACGCGGTCGCGTCGCAGTACGTTGGAGTCTTGGTTTCCTCTAGCAAACTTCATCGATCTCAAAGATGAAGATTTATCCAATTGGCGTGGCGTCGTCGAGATCTTGAATGGTCTTTAATAAGCCTTTCAACCGATCGTCTTCTATCCTGTGTTTTTCTTCGTATTCTATCATCATTTATATCATTATGTTTGTGTGCTGATCCTTCCCTACTACGCTTTTTAAGCAAGCGACTTTTTCCCTCTCTACATCTCGATACCCATTTTTGGCAGAACTCCCGTTACTGTGCATCAACCATCCAACCTCATGCAATTTGTTTTGCTTCCATTTATCCATCTATCCCATCGTTGCAACTCCACTCGCCCGTTTGGCTCACTTCCCACCTCTCACACACTCGTTTCAGGACTCTTTCGATGTTTCTATACACGATGCTCCTGATATCGGTCCCCCACTGGACCCCTTTGTGCTGTACACTATTTTTTTTTTTTAGCCTTGTGTTACCACCACCGCTCGTTGTTTCACTTTACATCACCCACGTTCACTCCCTACTCTGTGCACATCCACATCCATTCGATCATTTGTGTACATATCTCTCCGCCGCCGCATCGTTTAGGCGCCCACCAAACACTATACAACATGTTGTCATCCACAAGCGCCTTGCCTTGCCTGCACCTGACAAGCCGAGCCCCACTCCCTGTCGTGCACTCCTTAATCATTCGCCCGAAGGCGGTCTAGCGCCTCGGTGGCATCAGCGTTTATCTATCCATCTACGCGCGCGTGCGTCTAAGCTCCCCCCCTCCTCCCTCAAGCGCCCCACCAACCAAAAACTACAATTTTCTAATTAGCGATTTTAATTCCCGCCCCCCCTCCCCTCTTCCTGCCTTTTGGGGTTACAGTCGCACCATGTCCCTTATAGACGCCTATACAGCGCCCGCTGTCAACTAGCCCCGCCCCGTGCGTCACGGGCCCCGAACGAGCGAGCAAGGGCGGTCTCACCAAAAGTGGCACGACGTGTCTAATATAGTAGTAGTCTTTGTGTGTTTTGTTGGAGATTGTGGGTGACGGTGGCACCACCTGCCACCTCTATTACATGCACACACAATATACGTTGCAACATTTTTCGTGTTAGACGTCTAGTCGGGTCGCTATGCCTCGCTAAAAAAAAATTAGGGAGACAGCAAACAAACAAAAAAAAGTCAAGTTGACTTGTTACGCCGCGTTGGGGGGGGGGACCGGCGGAGAAAACAAAATTTGGTGAAGAGGAGCGAATTGAGGACGATCCGTGCGATCTGCCTCCCCCCCCCCGCCACCATCCATCATCATCATCATCATCATCATCCTCTCCCCCCCCTCAGGCTCAGCTTCCATCTCGTCTCACCCCCCTTCCGGCGGGGAAGCGAACGACTTCCGTCGGGCCCGCACGCAAATGTCGTTGTTTCTTGGCAGCATTAAAAGAATAGTGCTATCCACGCACAGCGGCTCCAACAAGCAAAAAGAGTCAACGGGCGTTCTGTCTGTCATTCGCGCGTATTTTTTTTTTTTCTACTTACTATGGCATAGCTGGAGAAACGTTATGTATGCACATACACACTGGCAATTGGAGTCAGAGTGCTCCCCTACCCCTTCTTCTTACTTCTCAGCCACTAGAAGTGTAAAGTTTTTTTTTTTTAACTCTCTCGCACTCCTCCATTCCGCCGAGATGGGCTAAACTCCGATGGGCCAACTTTTTGATTCACGGAACCTCCAAACCAAGCCAAAGATGACTTTTGGGTATGTGTGGACGCAATATACACAAATTCGATCATGATACATTTCTTGCGGGAAGGGAAGGACGTCTACGAACAGCATTTGGAGACGGGGAAGCGCGTGCAAGTGGGAGGGGGGGCCACGCGAGCCAGAACGGTACCAAGTGAGCTATCGCAAACGGACCCGCCTCTGTTCACGCGAGAAAGTGCGAAGCTTTCCATGAAAAACCCGCCATGTGGAGTCCCAAAGTCGCATCACGCTCAAACTGTATGATAAAACAGGCATACATACACGTCCTTGTAGATTAGAGGGGGTCCCCGAAATTCCCGAGTTTTGATGCTTGGGGTCTGATGTCCCTGTGGCGACTAGAGGCGCCATCGCAGGCGATTGATGAATGAAATCGAAATAGGGCTGATAGCTTGCTGCTTGCTTCTCGGTTCCTTTTGAGTCCCCTCCAGAAGAATACGCCACCATTCCTAGAAGCGCAGCCACCACGCATTGCATCAACTCGCGGGCGAAACTGCAATTCCGCCGCGTGACCGCGTGGTCGAACACGTGCAAATATCATAGCAACACGTGATGCTACCCAGGTAGCTCTACAAGCGCGAGCGAGTACACAAACACACCAACATCGCAGTAATAGTGGGGCAGAGAGAGTCCGAGTGCGGGGGGGGGGGGGGGGTATAGAGTCGTCGATGAAGGGGGAAGTGCAGCACGCAAAAAGAAAGAAGCACGCCAAAAATTTTTTAGCCGCGCGCTACTTCCGGCTCCGGCCCCACAGACTACCGCGCCACGCCGCCTGCTGCTGCTGCGTCGGTTGGGGTTGTGGCGGTGGTGGGGGTGGGATCGCCCCAACAGAAAAGGCCATCGAGTGTCCGCGCTGGAACCTCGGTTGCGGCGGCCTCGACAGCGACAACGACGCGCGCGGCTGTGGTGGCTGCGCACGCTTGGTCGCGGGCATGGGGAATGTTCGTGGGTGCGTGGGTTGCTGGGCCTTGGGCGCCACGGGCTGCGGGCACAGTTCGGGCATGGAGATCTTGCTCAGGTGCACGGTGAGACTAGTCGGCGGCGTGTATGTATTCGCCGGCGGGTCGTCGAGGTTGATGCGGCGCGGGGCGCGGGGCTCGGCGTCGTAGATGACGTATTGGTGGAGCTCTTCGCGCAGTGCGCCTGCGGTTACCTCTGGGAGGGGGAAGAACTACGCGTGAGCGGCGCGGGGGAAGTAAGGGGGGGCACGGACCGCGTTTGTGGCGCAGGCGCTTGACCTGCTCGACGACTTGCAGTACTCGGGACACGTCTGCGGGAGAGGCGGAGCGGACGGTGATGAACAACATCGCGTCGTCCTGCGCGACTTATGCCGTGAGGAGACCGCGGACAAAAAAAAAAAAAAAACCGCAACGGGAGAGAGAACGTAAAAACGTACCGCTAGGAGGCCCTCCGCGTACTCGCCGTAGTCCTCGATCGAGCCCTCTTCGTTGACCGTGACTTCGTTCGGCTCGTAGCGCAGCGCGTGCATCTCTGCGATGCGGTTGACGCCCGTTTTGGGCGCAGGGCGCGGGGGAGGCGTTGGTGGCGCCTCGGGCTGCACGGGAGGCGCGAGGATGACGGGGTCGGCGGGGGCGTTGTTCGCGGCTGCCATGTCTTGGATAGTGAGTAGCGTGGTGAGAAGAGTGATCTCTAGGCCCTTGCGATCCGCGATGTCGAATCTGCACAAGCGCCGTGGGTTACTCATTACAACGACGCAACGGCAGCGTGTTTTACCTGTTGAGATTGTAGTCTAGAATCTGGACCGTCGCGGTCCTTGATTTCCCGGCGGTATCCTTCGTGATCGCGACGAGGACAGCAGGATCTGGTTTCCGGATGAGATAGCATTCTTCTCGTTTCCACTCAAACACGTGTCTGCCAATCCAAGGAAATTGAGCTGACACTGGTCAAGAAACACGCAAAGGGGACCGCTCACTGACTCTTCCCAAGTGAAACCCCACTTAAAGACTAACGTCCCGGTCGATTTGAACTCTACGATTTGAGTAGGGTTGTGAAGCTCTATTGTCTTGTGCTTGCTTGACGCGTGCGGGGCTGTCGCAGAGGCGAGCATGCTTTGGGACATGGGGTCTAGAAGAACCTCCTCGGGTCAATGCCAACGAGGGTAGCTGGGCTGCGCAACGCACCAAATAGATTTATCCGATAGGACGTACCCGGTTCCCTCTCCTTGGAGTAATGCACCGCTCCCGAAGGAAGAACGAGGTCCTGGACTGTAGGAATGCGTTCATTGGGGACTATATTTAGGGTGAAGAGGTTGCGATCGAGACTCATAGGCGAAGCTGGAGTGGAAGTTCTGTGATAGTAGGGGTGTTGGGGACCGTTAAGAACAAAGTACTGCGGGTAGCAGGCGCAGGGCTAGTAGCACCGCCACTTCGAGTTGCTGCGGGGACCATGGCTATGCGGCCGGAACTCGGGTCCAAAAATCCGCTGGGTGTCTCCTTGAAGACATTTGAGAAGGCTGGCTTTTCTCGTCCTCTGGTGTTTGTACGCTGTATTTTCCCCGCGGACTCGGAAGACGTTAAAGCCGATGAGATAATAGGTTCTAGCAACGCGTTTTGGGCACTACGTGCCAGAACTCCTATTTTCACTACACCTCAAAAATCTGCGGCGTGGCTTATCGCCCCATTGGGTCGCTGGTTATATCTCTATGTTTATGAAGTCTCTGGGTACAACGGTGGAGGAGCCAGGGTAGACTTGAGCGCTAGCTCCACCAACTCCCCGAATAGGAACGTGCTCATAAGGTGCATCATGTTGTGACTTAGCAGGCGTAACATCGACTCTCCATGGAGCCCCGTTACTACATCTAACCCTCTCGATCAACAGAGGGGGCAGCAGCATGGGCCCGTAGTCCACGTCTGCCAGGCTGGGTAAGTCATCAGGGAACCTGCGTCAAGGATTGGTTCGAAATAGCGCGCACCCAGTTCCAGAAGGCACGCCTCGGTCGACAAGAAGGCTTGTGAGAGAGGCGGTTTCCTATACGTTCCGAGTCGGGAGTATAGGTATCCCCATCTCAGAGGCCATTCGTCCCGTGAAACCCCCAAGGGCGGCAAACAACAGGAATTTTTGGACAGCCGGAGATCATAGTCGCACGAGCAAAGACGACCGTGGCACCAGCGCTGCGGCGCGTGACTGTCAGTGTCAACTGGCGACGTGGATACTCATGGTTCTGGTGTATTATGCCTGGCGTGTCAAAGACAGAATGTGTGAATGCTAACTAACTTGAAGCTGATCGATTCTTGAGTCAATACGTACTGCCAAACGAGGCGCCACACTTCTTCCCTTCCGTCCTTCTAATTGACGCTTGTGCTAGGGCCCCCTTTTCCCGTTCATTTTCTCAGCATTATTGATGCAGTCGCCACCAAATCAATTGTCCCTCCTCACGATCCGTTGATAAATGCGTCTGTTGATTCAGTTGATCCGTAACAGTTCCTTTACCTAACTTGGCTGCTGCTGAATGGAAGTAGCAGGGTAATTCGTAACCCCGGGCTCGAGAGTCACTCGGTCGTTACCACCTCCGCATTCGAACCCTCTACCAGGACGGGGCTCAATAATCCTCCCACTGGATGTGGCCAACCCTCCTAAAGCCCACAGAGGTGATCTTGCGTTGGGTGACGAACAAAATCCTGTGGAGCTACTGCTACGCATTGGACGAGCAACTCGAGGTTTGCCTCGGTGCTTGCTACGTCCTGAGATCCTGTAGATTGATCCAGAACCCGCATACATGCGTGCGTCTCCCATGCCTTTCCAACAAAGACCAATTTTTTTATTTTATTGTAACAGCAGTGTAAAAATTACTGTGTTGTAATGTACAGAGTTGCAACAACGCCGCTCGATAATAATACATACATACATAAAGAAAACAGGGATCAAGCCGGGACCTGCCCTTGCGGAAGACCCAATTTCGACCCGACGTCCTTCCACTCCTCCAGCGCCGACTGGAGGGCCTGCGTGCGCAAACGCACGTCACGCATCGAGTCCTCCCCGAGGAACAGCCAGAGCGGCGGCGGGCCGTGATTGGCAGCCCGGCCCTCACCGCGCACGACGTCGACGAGTGCGCTCATGCCCAGATCGGGGTCGCCCTTCGGGGACTTGGCGTAGTTCTGCCCGAACTTGACCAGGTGGTCGCGCAACGCCTCATATCCTTCGAGCGGCGTACCCGAGAGGGTCAGGGCGTTAAATTTGGTCGCGAAGCCCCCCGGGACGGCGACTGTCACGCGGATGTTGAAGTGTTCGAGCTCGGTGGAGAGCGTCTCTGCGTAAGCTGGAAGCGGAGCGGGAAGGGGGGTTAGTGTACGCCCCGAGGAGAGGACAGGGTATACGTCTATGCACAGTGAAGAGCGGCTTTGGATGCACAGTAGGATACTAGAGGCGAGAGTGAGAGTCAGGAGCCCGCGCTGCGGTCTGGTGCTTACCAAAGCCCTGGACGGCGCGCGGACAAGTGAGACAAGGGACAAATAAATGACGCAGAGGAAGGCGGGGCTCACGGTCAACTGGGTTCGATAAACAGAACGACTTCCGACAAAGACGATGGTCCCATCGCGTCGCGCACGCATGCTAGGGAGGACGGCGTTGGTGACATTGATGGGTCCAACGAAGTTCGTTTTCATGTCGTTCATGATTCCTTCGGCGCTAAAGAATTCGAATCCTAATGTTCCACTTCCCACGCAACGGCAATGTTCGTTTAAATACGCACCCGAGCTCCTCGCTGAGGCCATATGTGACCCTTCCCGCGTTGTTGACAACCACATCGATGCGTCCCCATATGGCCAGAGCCTCATCGATGCGTTGTTTTATCTCTACCATTGGTGAGGTGACGTCCAGAGTCAGAAACCTCAGTCTTGTCCTATCGAACTTGGGGTATTGGCGCAGTTTGTTGAATGGCTTCGACGATCGCATAGTTGCGATCACATAGTCACCACGAGCAAGTACCGAGCGAGTGAGCGCCAAACCCAGCCCCGTTGATGCGCCTGAAGCGAATGGTAGAACGAGAGACATTGGGATGTTGGCAATGCAAGGCACCCACCAGTGATAAACCAAACTCTTGCAGTGACCATGGTGTTCTATGGACAGGACACAATGTTTGTCGTCCATGCCCGACTGGAGATCTAGAGGTTATATATCCGTAAGACGGCATTGTCACGACAGGGACATGGGAGCAGAAGTCTCTACTGGCGACACGTTGACATATTGGGCAAATCACTGTAAAGTACTTGACCGGCGATCCGAGGCGGGTAGAGAACCTACGGCAGAGGCATCCATGATCATGATCTGGTTCCCCTTTTCGGCGTCCGCCTTCGGGACCCGTCCATTTTTGCGAACAGCGCTCCGAATCCTTGTATAATGCTCGATGGCCGGTCCGAGGCGGGAAAGAATCCGCGGATGCCGGAGGGGCACACTTTTCCGATTTCCGTCTTTTGCCGTCTTCTTCCCACCCACCAAGTTCGAAGAACCTTTTATTTGTGGATTATAGCATTTTTGGCGACCGTCACCTCCTAGAGGGACTCCTTCTTTCCTACTCCTTCGACGTACAGTCTATTATGACCTTTTGAGACATGAAGAACTCTGCGTCATGAGACTACGTTTAAGGAAGCATGGCGAAGGGTCGCGCGCTCAGCCAGGCATGCATTGCCATACCATACCCCGTCGCCATATTCTTTCTATCAACAATCCGCTCTATGATGCCCGAGTCCCGACACCCTTGGACTGACGTACGTGATCGAGGGCAAGATTCCAATATTTCCGTTCCCCGTATTTCCAGTGGCGAGCCTACGAAGGTTGGTTTCTTGAGCTAAATGATAGCAGATTGCAATGATTTGACCCCCAACCACAGGACCGTTGACCTGGCCCTACTTGCAAGTATCTCACTTTGCTGAAAACCAGAGTCAGTCATCGTCCCACTCAGCTCCCGTACTGACTCTTTGGGTGTCTCCTAGATTATATTAACGTGGACTTCCAGAACCCCGAGAACTCTTCCAAATCCTCTGGGGACCCCTATAAAGGGTTGGCTATCTATACTACTACAACCAGGACTGTTCAGGCCTTCAGGCTCTGACTTTGCACGACAGCTACTCGGGCTGGGTCCTGGTGGTCTTCCGGATATTGTGTCTGATACACACGCTCGTGGCGTTCCATCTGGTTAATCTCGTAGGTCGAGCATGCTGTTTGGTGGGTCCGTTGACCAGTTTAAATTCAGCTACTCTTGAATGAGGATTTTGATCCCGCCCATATGTTTCGCGTCGGCCTCCGCTACCATGCAGTCAGCGTCGGTCCAATTTGTTACAGTAACCACAGCATAAGATATACTGTGTTGAAATGTACAGAGTTGCAACAACGCTGCCCGATAATAATACATACTACATATGAGGATCAAGCCGGAGTCTGCTCTTGTGGAAGACCCAAATTCGACCCGACATCTTCCCACTCCTCCAGCTCCGACTGGAGGGTATGTATGCGCAAACGCACGTCACGCATCGAGTCCTCCCCGAGGAACAGCCAGAGCGGTAGCGAGTCGCGGCCGGCAGCGCGGCCCTCGCCACGCACGACATCGACGAGAGCGCTCATGCCCAGGTCGGGGTCACCCTTCGGGGCTTTGGCGTAGCTCAGCGCGAAATTGTCCAGCTGGTCGTGCAACGCCTCGTAGCCTGCGATCGGCGTGCCCTCGCGGATCGGAGCGTTGAATTTGGTCGCGAAGCCCCCCGGGACGGCGATCATCACACGAATGTTGAAGGGTTCGAGCTCGGTGGAGAGCGTCTCTGCATATGCTGGAGGCGGAGCGGGAAGGGGAGTCAGTGTATGCGCTAAGGAAAAGGCAGGTTGTACGTCTACGCACAGTGAAGAGCGGCTTTGGATGCACAGTAGGATACTAGAGGCGAGAGTGAGAGTCAAGAGCCCGTGCTGCGGTCTGGTGCTTACCGACGCCCTGGACAGACAGCGCAAGGACAAGTGAGACAAGGGATAAATGGCGCAGAGGAAGACGGGGGCTCACGGTCAACTGGGTTCGATAAGCAGAGCGGCTTCCGACAAAGACAATGGTCGCGTCGCGCCGCGCACGCATGCTTGGAAGGATGGCGTTGGTGACATTGATGGGTCCAACGAAGTTCGTGTTCATATCGTTCATAATCCCTTCGGCGCTACGGACCCGACCGACTAAGTCTCCCATGCGATGGGGATGATCTTCAAATACAGCACGCACCCGAGTTCCTCGCTGAGGCCGTATGTGATCCTTCCCGCATTGTTGACAAGCACATCGATGCGACCCCATATGGCCAGGGCCTCATCGATGCGTTGTTTTATCTCGACCATTGGTGAGGTGACGTCCAGAATCAGGAATCTCAGTCTTTCCCCATCGAACTTGGGGTCTTGGCGCAGTTCGTCAAAAGACTTCAACGATCGCGCAGTTGCGATAACGTGATCACCACGAGCAAGCACTGAGCGAGTGAGCGCCAAGCCCAATCCCGCCGACGCGCCTGAGAAGCAAATGGTAGGGCGACAGACATTGGGACGTCGACAACGTAAGGAACTCACCAGTGATAAACCATACTCTCGTAGCGTTGCTAACCATGTCGTTGTCTTTGATCTGTAGGCGGGACGTGAAGTTTGTTGTCGGGTCCCACCCAACCCCCGATCGGAGAGGTTTATATGGATGGATTTGTCACGATGGGAACACGGGAGCAGAAGTCTTTGTCTGTTCGGGACAATTTTTAGGCGACTCTATCGGCGGCATGTACGTAGGCATGTGTACGTGGGCAAAAAATCACTGTAAAGTGAGATCTAGTGTAGTGATTTAAAGGCCCGGCCTGAAAGCCTGAAGCCAGCCATAGCCAGCCGCAAATTGCCGTTCCCACGGATGCCGCCAGCTTAGCTTTTGACAGCTCATGTCTCAAGCTTCAATTTTCGGAGGATGGTGGTCCAGCTCACAGCCCCAGCTCTGCCATGTGGTCTGGCCAGGCCCTCAATGAACTGGCCAGTTCACGGATGGCGTTAGTTCTGACTAGCACGACACCCAGGTAAACATAGACAAGTCGTGATTTTGTTGAGGGGATGAAAAGACGCACTATGCTTTAGCCTCCTTCCCTTCCTATCAGCACCTGTGTCGAGATCAGCAACTTCCCTGACATGGGCCGCAATATCTGAGACGTCGAAGAGTTGTCCTAGATTTTTAGAACTATCTCCGGTGGCAATCACAGAAAGGACGCGGAACGCAAAGGGCGTGGCAATAGCGCAGAAAGTGTAACAGGCGGCCTGAACGTGGCATAAGTCGTGGACACTGTCGACCTGCTCGAAAATGGTGGTTAGAACTTCGAGAGGGAGACGGGTGGTGCTACTGGTGCCCATTTGAGCCTATCCGAGGCGAAATCGTCGCTTGCGGTGCCAGTCAAAAGGGAGAATTCATTCCCATTGGTGCGGGTCCCGGTAATGGGGTGTCAGGCGCAAGCTTTTCATTCCGGATTCCGGACCACAATCCGTCATGCCAACTTGAAAAGAAACGACTCTAGAGTTGTTTCTCTCCTCTCTCTCTTTCTGAGTCACAGAGACGCAGGAAGAGGGGTGACACTGGTTGGAAGCATGTACGTATGTGCCTTTGTGAAGTTGTAGACACCGCAGCCTTGTTCTATACATGTTCTATAGTACAGTTTTTTCATGAGACTCGCACAAATTTAGACCTCAGCTGTGGGAGATTAGAATACGTCAGCCTTACAATACTTCTCGTCATGTTGTTGGGCCTGGGGGTCGCAACACTGCCCAAATAACACGGTCATGTCTTGAGTTGAGAGAGGTGCGATCCGTGTGAAGTGCCGCAATCTGTCGCGCACGCCCCTGCGAAACACAGAACTTCGTACAAGTGTAATAGGTACATCGTTACAACTCGTCGTGCAGTAATATGTACCACTTTCCAAGTGTGACTATATGAATACCCGCATAAGGGAGCCCCCATGATATCAAGCTGACATGTAGAACAACTTATAGTACTCTTTCTATTTGTTCATTGTGTTCCGTCAACACCTGTAGGATCACATCCTTTTCATACCCTGATGCCACCTGGAATGGGGTTTTTCCTTCCTTGTCCTTGGCATCTGCACTCGCGCCACGGTTGAGCAACAAGCGCACGATCTCTGCTTTGCCTTCGGATGACGCTGCGTGCAATGGAGTCCACCTGTCTTTGTCGTCGGCATTTGGGTTCGCGTCGTGGTCAAGCAGCAATTGCACAATTTCTATTGGGCCATAGGTCGACGCCTGGTGCAATGGGGTCCTTCCATCCACCTTCTTGGAGTCTACGTTCACGCCACAGTCGAGCAGCAAGCGCACGATCTCTGCATTGCCTACGGATGACGCTAGGTGCAACGGGGTCCATCCGTCGTTATCCGAGGCATTTGCATTTGCACCGTGGTCGAGCAGCAGGCGTACAATATCTTCTTCGCCTCGGAATCTTGACACCTCGTGCAATGAAGTCCTTCCGTCCAACTTCTTAGCCTCCGCATTCGCGCCACGGTCAAGCAGAAGTCGTACAGCCTCGAGCCTCCCATAACGTGATGCCAGATGTAATGGCGTCGATGATTCCTCATCTTGTGCATTGATTTCCGCGCCATGTTCGAGTAATAGCCCCACGATCTCCACGTGACCACAATCTGATGCCCAGTGCAATGGAGTAAAGCCTTGGCTGTCCGCGGTGTTGACGGGTACGTTGTGCCCCAGTAGCATCCGAACAACCTCTAGGCATCCACAAGATGCGGCTAATTGAATTGGAGTCAGAAGACCAATGTCCCGGGAATTCGCATCTGCGCCATGGTCGAGTAGCCACCACGCGACATCGATACGTCCACCAAACGACGCAGCATGTAGTAGAGTCCGATTTGATCGATCATCGATAACATCCACAGCCGCGCCATGCCGGTGTAATAGCTCAGCCACATCGAAATGTCTCTTGTGCAATGCCGCTGCCAGTGGACTGTGATTATAACCACCCCTCGCATTGACTTGCTCGGGATGCTCGACGATGATGTGCGCTGCCAGGTCATGAAACCCGCACAAAGAAGCATAATACAGCGGAGATCCACAATTTTGACGGAGGAGTTCTCCGAAGTGATTCCAGACATCGTCAATGTCGTACAACAGGAGCCACGCGTAAAAATGTGGTTTGGTCGAGTCAAAAAGGAGTCGCATCCCATCTTTAATGCGTGAAGACACATTTCCGAACTGCGCATGCTCCACCCAATGCCGACTGGCATATCTCGCTAAAGGGAACCTATCTTTGACCTGCCTATTGCTGGCGCTGCCGTCCAACTGAAGTAGTGTTCCTAAGCAAGCATGCGCGAGAGTCGTGTGTGCGGAATCGGGAGTGATATGAAAGTACGAAGCGTCTCCTTTACAAGTCGAAAGCCGGTCGGAAGTCAAGAACTCCTTCACCGAAAAATGCGTAAATTGGATCACCCGGGAACCAGCATAGTTGACTTCGGTGATCAAACTTGAGCACGTGGATAGCACAGCTCGGTGTCGGTCCTCCCATCGCCAGTCCTCCTTCAACTTCGGCGTCGCTCCTTCGCCATCTTCAAAGTCAAGCGCAAGTATTTCTGCTAGCTCCTCGACACGCAGCGGCCGAACGGCCGCGGTGAGACATTGTAAGAGACGACGAGCGTGGTCTCGGTTGGCCATCCCGATCTCCTTCAGCACCCGCTCATATGTCTCGTCCAATGATTTCGGCAATTCGTTCAGCGTTCGCCGGATGCTTTGCGGAAGGCAATGTTGCAACACTTCCAGCTGACAAAATACCCATCGGAACCTGTCATAAGGTCAGCAACCGTCGTCACCATCCTTGAACACGCTTACATTCCATCGGCTCTATCCGTGAGCGTCCCGATAACCAGTTCTCTGTCCTTCTCCCTCCATCTCCTCATCGCCGTATCTGAGTCCGCATACACCACAGATCGGACATAGTCTTCAATATCCTTCTTCTGTCCACTCTCCTCGTGAATCGACACTGGGTGAAACGCTCGGGGCTCAAGCACGGCCCGGATGTCATTCTCCGGACGGCTGGTAATACATATATGGAAATCTGACAGCCTAAGTCCAACAAGATCCTTTATGAGATCTAGGACCTGTTTGCGGTCAGGTGGAACTCCAGAGGTGTTGGGGCATTCATCTAGCGCGTCTATGATGATGTAGATTGGGCCTTGGTCAAGTAGCGCAAGCATCTCTTTGAGACACCCAATCAACGTGCTGATTCTAGGCTTATGCGCGCCGTCACTGTGCGCCTTATAAACACGGGAGAGTATGTCGGAACAGCTGTCAGAACGAGCGGACAGCTGTGTAAGAAGCGAGGGAAGCAAGTTGCGGATGTTTTGTTTATCGGTGTCCTTGAAATCGAAATAGAAATACGCCATCGACGCCAATCCAGCCTCCTGCAACGCCATTATGTCTTGAATGATCGCGGAGCTAGTTGGCGGTCTAAGTTGCTGAGGAGCGAATGCGACAAATGACGACGAACCAAAGGATGCTCTTCCCTGAGCCCGCTACCATCATTAGACGCGATCAGGATCTGGGAATATGTAAAGGGACAGAAGCGCGCACGTTTGCCGTGGATCCACAATAGGGATGTGGTAGACTTGGACTTCCATTCGATGAATATACTTCCTTGAAAGAACCATGTCGCAGTGCCTTCATGTTGAATGTTGGATGCGAGGTTTTGATTAGTGGATGGGTCTGGCGGAGACAGCCACGCCCGGTGGTCCTTCCGTATCTGGCTCCCTGCAGTGGGATTTCAGTCTCAGCAAGCAAAAGTAGCGGGGCTAAAAAACAACGGACGCTCTTTTTCGTCGATATTGTTTGCTGCCTGTTGCACCAGAGCTTTCGTTTCCAACGTCGTCGCTTTGATCACCTTGCCGTCTTGACATATGTGAGTTTACGACGGCGCTTGTGACTAGCTAAAGTGCTGAACGTACCCTCAATAGCCATGTTGACCTTGTCGCCGACAGTTTCTACTCCGTCCTTGACATCATGTGCGACTTTCAGAACTTGCACAATCGCCATCTGGGCCTCCTGCTGTGTCAATCTATCCAATCTTCCCAGCGCGTCCTCGATGTCCCTCCTTCCAATCAGTTTCTTCAGATATCTCTCTGAATATCTCTCAGCAATGGGCGACGTATATCATCTGGGATCGACTCACTTGCTCGTCCCTGCTTCATCTCCTTCGTCACGATCCCAAATATTCCAAGAACCTCGACCATTATCTTCACGTTGATATCCTTCATCGCCTCCGTCATCGGCACCGCACTATACTCCTCCAGCCGCCTGAAGAAACTTTCGATGCGCTCGAAGATATCGATGAGCGCATCTTGGCTCGCAACAACATCTTTAGCCGCCTGTGTAGGTTCCGTATCAATGCAGTTCGAGTAAGCGAGATCCAGGATAATAGCTACCAGGAGAAGGACTCCGGCACCAGCGAAGATGGCTTTCGCCGGAGAGAACACCTAACAATATGATATCAGAGGATAGATCGTAGAGGGATCGCGAAATGGCGTTCACCAGTCCGACGCCCTCGCCAAGCGCCGCGGAAAAGGCATAAAGCACGTTGACAGTCGGATTCAGCCAGCTCGTCAACCTGTCATCGCCGGATGTAGATTGTTCGAACTGTTGGATTTGAGTGCGGAGGACGGCCAGGATGTCGGTGGGGGAGTTGCAGGTCTGCAGCTGGGCCATCAACGGATGCGCGAGAAGGTCTTTCTTCGTCTTCTTTCTATAAGTGTCCAGAGAAGCACAGAAGATGGCCTGTAAACTGGAAGAAGAGGAGGCTACGGACATGGTAATCGTAACGAGGAGATGCGTCTGAGGTACTGCGACGATACTAGGAGTCTGGGGCTGAGGGTGGGAAGCGGGTGAGTGTGAACGCCCGAATCGATTGCCACGAGGTTTGGCAGGTAACGCCCGCACAGCCTCAAGGCCTCAACTCATAAACAGGCCAGCAATATTTTCAAACCAGTGATGCGGGGTCACCCTTTTCACTGGCTACCTCGGAGGGAAAATGAGTGCAGTGATGGGCTCCACAGTTCCAGATCGGAGTAAACAGGCATGGTGACCGGGATTTCGGGGCATCGGCGGGATGCCCGTTGCTCTTACGCTGATCATACGTAGCTGATCATACGTAGAGAGTCACGTGGTCGCGCCGTCAGTCGAACAGGTCAAGGCATCCCTTTGGGAAACTTCGTACTTCCGCCTAGTTTCTATGCGGTATGCCAGCTTATATCACTACCTATCACCATGCACAAGAGCTAGTACGCTTCAACTTCTTCCGTGCGCCGGTCCCCTTCCCATCCGGCGCCAAATCAAACCTGATACTTGAAATTTCAACTCGTTCGTGTCATTTTCCGTGTTTTCTTTCACTGTCTACCAATTTATCCCGCACAGCTGTGTTAGGACCCACACCATTTCTACATCGACCACCCAGTGAATGCTTTTAAACCAAGGGTTACTGAGATCTTCGTTCAAGCTCAAGGCAGGCGAGTCTGGAGGAGACAATGTTGTCCGCCTAGAAGGTGGTGTTTTACTCCCAGTCCAACCTAGCTCGTGCTGAACGCAGTGTGAAGGGAGCGCAAACTCAACATTTTTAGTTCGCCTAACCCGGTAATGTCTTGGTCGAAGGTGGGACGTGAAGATCATCAAGACGTGGACAGAATTAGAATCGAAGAACCAAGATCGACGAGAATGGCCACCCACCTCGACAGAACTTCTATTCACAGCTCCACATTCTACTTGGGCGGCCTAACTTCTAGCTAACCAATCCCCTCCCCCTCCCCCTCCCTCCTACGACTCCTTGCACTATACCGTCCTTCACGTAGGTTCAAGCAGTCCCAAAATTACGACATCAAGTCACGCCCAGTCTCACGCGCTCACCATCATCTACGATCTCTTTGACATCTCAGTCTTCCATCTCGATATCCCTACGTTGGCGGACAACCACTACCTCGATGTTGCATCTCCCCACGGGATGAAGACGCGCCTCCAAGACCATTTCCCACATCTCCATTGTCCCGTTGCTCCGCTCTCCTGGCCGCTCGCCATCGCTTCCATCTCCAGATATCCACCGTGCCAGCAGCCTCGGGCGACGTGGCAGCATTATATCCGAGCTGTACATGGCCCGTACCGACTTTCCCGTCCTTCCTTCCTTCCCACGCGTGTCCGAGATGTTCCCGAGCATACCGACAAACATCATCCCGCTCAGCACCCAGTCCCTCTACCATACGCTCCCCACCCGCACACGCTCGATTTCTCTGCTGACAATGCTGATGCGTGCGTCACGTGGCTAGCTGGTATACCTCACATCGCGGCACTCGTGATGACCCCTGCGCTGCGCGCCCACTTGCCCGCGCACGGCCCGTCCTTCGTGCTTGCGCTGGCCCTGGCGCTCCGCTCAATGCGCTCTTTCTCGGTGCTGATGCTGCCGGCCTTCGAAGCGGAGCTGCTCGCCGCGGCGCTAGGCACGCTTACGCACCTGATGCTGCTCACTGACACGCTTCCCTATCCGTTCCTCGACGACCTTCTTGCCGCGCCAGCCTGCGCACGTCTCACGCATGTATCGCTACCCCACTTCGTTGGCGTGCCCCCTTCAGCGCACGACGTCCCACCCGCCGCTGCTCCGCACCTTTGCGGTGTTTGATAGAAGTCCCGGCCTCGCGGCCGCACTCACATATCTCCGCCTGCTGCACCGCGTGACGCTTCGCGTCGCAAGCACGCTGTACAATGACCTATGCCCCGTGGCTTTATATTCTGTGCTCAGTAGCTCACTGAGGGTGCTCGTTCTCGTTCTAGCATCCGATGTGGACGTGCTTATATGCGAGCGGTTATTGGCCGCGCTGGGAAATACGGACGCGGGGCTCGAGGTACTCGAGGTGAGTCTCAACGGCACTTCAAATGAGGTACGCATCAGCTGGCCCGCTCAGCAGGTTTTAGTTCTGATCAACACTAGGTCTCTCTTCAATCGCTGAACATGCAGGTCAGCTCGCTATTGCCAAACGTGCAGGCGCTTCGAAAGCTCCACCTGCGGACTTCTCTGCCGTCCGAGGCTGCAGAGGCAGACAGAGGTTCGTTGCAGCTGGTACTATGGATCCGATCTCCGCTGAGATCGGCATTACCCTGCGTCGTCTTTCCTTTGGATGCGCATTGGGAACCCGAGCGGGGAGAATGGTTATGCGTGAACTGAACTCGTGCGTGCTCATTTTTCTTCTCTTTTAGACATTTTTTTGCGCGCATATCTTTCCTATCCGATCGCCACACTCTCTACAACTTGACACTTTTTTCTTTGGAGATAAGAGTGCGGGTCTCCATCCAGGTGGCCTCTTTTTCTGTGATAGCTACCCGATATCCTCGCATTGTACAGTAGCCGCTTATAGTTCTGTTGTAGAGCTCATATACGTACATCGTGTTACTCTCACCGTGTACATAACATACGACAACTACTCAGCAACTCATACACTTGTTTAACCGCTCCCAAATAGCGCGCTTCGCTCCTCTGTTGTCTGAGACGATCTGTACTATTGGCCAAGTACAATATAATCAGATTGCGACAAAACCTTACAGCGAGTAGATATAAGAAAATACCATAGACCGACTGGTGTTTCTCGTCGAAGGTAAATAGATCACATTGAGAGACATTACTTAACTGTACCATAAGCCAACCTGATCGAGTTGAC
Organism: Lactarius indigo; assembly: GCA_025766275.1. NCBI lineage: Eukaryota > Fungi > Basidiomycota > Agaricomycetes > Russulales > Russulaceae > Lactarius > Lactarius indigo. Next base: position 337,771 of record JAFKAC010000022.1, on the reverse strand, counting down.
CACTTTCCTTCTGAACCAGTTCGAAAAATACCCATCCCAACTGATACGATGCGACTGCCCGTGTCCCCGGGCCGTGCTCAGCTTTACACCACAAGAAGGCGGAGGGGTACACTGGTACCAGAGAATATTCGTGCGTTGGTAGCAACCTGCGGAGACGGCAGCGTCGGGGTTGTAGCAAGGACTCGAAGGTGCTTCAGCCGGGTATGTGAGAGAGAAGGTACTGAAGGCACGTACCGATCTTTTTGAGCACAGCCCAACACGGACCCCCCAGGACTGCTTGTCCTCCACCTCACGCATGCGCCAGTCCTCCTCGGCCGGCCGGCTGCGACACCCGACCGGCTCGTGTGCATCAAGTACGAGCAAAGTGGAGGTAAACCTACTACAGCTGCTCCTTCGTCTTGCCATTCCTGGCAGGTGCCTGCTCCGATGCGGCAGATGGGACGGCGATATTTGCTTGCTACACGGGCAACAAGAGTCTGGACCCAGTCACCATCACGTCTTCTTGATGGGGGTCACACGGCGGGGGAATGGACGGAACGGAGCAGGGCGCAGGTAAATGAGTAAGATGGAGAGGAATGGTGCGCACTTTCTCTGTGTTGCTGGCCCTGAGGTTGAGTGGGCAGCTTGCACGCGATGCGAGGGTGGCCCCATGTCGCAGGACAAAAGGCTACACTCCAATGGATTGCTGGAAGATGAGCCCGCAGAGGGAGAGCGCGTAGAGAACGGATGCCGAAGCTAGCTTCAAGAGTGCGGGGGATGGATGCCTAGACAGCGAGGCGACCCTGCCCGTCGGAATCAAGCCGGTTATCGTAGAGTGGGTAGAACGTCAATTAAATGGTCTCGAGCCGGGGTGACTGGTGAATGTGAGAAAATGAACTGGCCAGTTCACGGATGGCGTTAGCTCCGACTGGCGTGACCTACCACCGCAGGTACACGGACAAGATGTGATTTAGTTTATAAGATGATGATGGGAAAAACGCACCATGATTCGGCGCCCTTCCCTTCCTATCAGTACCTGTGTCGAGATAAGCGGCCTCCCTGACATGGGTCGCGATATCTGGGACGTCGAAGAGCTGCCCTAGATTTCTGGTGCTTCTTCTGGTGGCAACCAAAGAAAGGTTGTCCCGGAATAAACATGGTTCAAAAAAAAAAAAAAAAAAAAAAAAAAACCAAAGAAAGGATGCAGAATGCAAAGGGCATGGCGGCGGCGCAAAAAGTGCGGCAGGCGGATTGCACGTGGTACAAGTCGCGACGGACATCATTGGCCCCTTCGAAAATGGCTGTTAGAACTTCAAGAGGGAGGCGGGTGGTCATACTGACTTGTGTGACTACACCCCTCGAATTCGTGGCTTGCGGTACGAGCCAAAAGTGAGAACCGGTGTCCGGCGCAAGTTTTCCGTTCCGGACTCCGAGTCCGGAACGCAGCGACTCATTTTTCTCCAGTTTCTCTTTCCGGGTCACAGAGACTCACAGCGACGCAAGACGCAAGCAGAGACGGTGGACTGATCATGTATATGCATATAGCGCATGTGCCTTTGTGAAGTTGTAGACACCCGTTCTATGGCAGTTCTATCGTACAGTTTTTTTTGAGACTCGCATACATTTAGACCTCAGCTGTATGAGATTGTGATACCTCAATACTACTATACATCTCATCGTGTTGTCGAACTTGGTGGACGCAACACTGCCCAAACAACTTGGTCATTCGGTCATGTCTTGAGTCTAGGAGGTGCGATCCGTGCGCAGCATATCATTACAACTTGACATACATATTTAGAACAACCTATAGCACTCTTTCTATTTATCCACCGTGCTCCATCGATACCTGGAGGATCGCGTCGTTTTCATTTCCTGATGTCACCTGGAATGGGGTCTTTCCTTTGTTGTCCATGGCATCTGCACTCGCGCCATGGTCAAGCAGCAAGCGCATGATCTCTGTTTTGCCTTCGGATGACGCTGCGTGCAATGGGGTCCATCCGTCGTTATCCGAGGCATTTGCGTTTGCGCCGTGGTCGAGCAGCAGGCGTACAGCATCCCTTTTGCCTTGAGACGACGCCTCGTGCAATGGGGTCCTGCCGTCCTTCTTCTTAGCCTCCGCGTTCGCGCCACGGTCAAGCAGCAGACGTGTAGCCTCGAGCGTCCCATAACGTGATGCTAGATGTAATGGCGTCGAGTGTTCATTATCTTGTGCGCTAATTTCTGCGCCATGTTCAAGTAGTAGCCGCGCGATCTCCACGTGACCACCTTCTGATGCCCAGTGTAATGGAGTACGGCCTTTATAGTCCGTAGTGTTGACGCGTACGTTGTGCCCCAGTAGCATCCGAACAAACTCTAGGCGTCCATGAACTGCGGCTAAATGAATTGGAGTCCAGTGATTGTTTTGCTGCGAATTTGCATCTGCGCCATGGTCGAGTAGCCACCGCGCGACATCGATACGTCCACCCCCTGACGCCGCGTGTAGTGGAGTCCGATCATACGCGTCCTCGATAACATCTACGGCTGCGCCATGCTGGTGTAATAGCTCAGCCACATCGAAGTGTCCCTTGTACAACGCCGCTACCAGTGGGCTGTGATTTTTACCACCCCTCGCATTGACTTGCTCTGGATGCCCAACGATGATGTGCGCTGCCAGGTCATGAAACCCACACAACGAAGCATAATATAGTGGAGATCCACGATTTTTGGGGAGATCTCCAAAGTTTTGCCAGCGATCGTCGATGTTGTCGAACTCGAGCCACGCAGAAAAGTGTGGTTTGGTGGAGTCGAAAAGAAGTCGCATCCCATCTTTAATGCGCGAAGACACCTTGCCGAAATGCGCATGCTTCACCCAATGTTGACTGGCATATCTCGCTAACGGAAATCTATCTTCGACCTGCCTATTGCCGGCGCTGCCGTCCAACTGGAGTAGTGTCCCCAAGCAAGCCTGCGCGAGAGTCGTGTGTGCGGAATCGGGAATAATATGAAAGTACGAAGGATCTCCTTTAGAATTCGCAAGCCGGTCGGAAGTCAAGAATTCCTTCACCGAAAAATGCGTAAACTGAATCACCCGCGAACCACCATCGTTGACTTCGGTGATCAAGCTCGAGCATGTAGATAGCACAGCTCGTTGTCGGTCCTCCCAGCGCCAGTCCTCCTTCAGCTTCGGCGTCGCTCCTTCGCCATCTTCAAAGTCAAGCACAAGTATTTCTGCAAGCTCCTCGACACGCAGCGGCCGAACGGCCACGGTGAGACATTGTAAGAGACGTCGAGCGTGGTCTCGGTTGGCCATTCCGATCTCCTTCAGCACCCGCTCATATGTCTCGTCCAATGATTTCGGCAATTCGTTCAGCGTGCGCCGGATGCTTTGCGGAAGGCAATGTTGTAATACTTCCAATTGACAGAAGACCCAACGGAACCTGTCAAATATTCAGCTACCGTCGTCGTCATCCTTGAACACGCTTACATTCCAGCAGCCCTATCTGTGAGCGTCTCAATAACCAGTTCTTTGTCCTTCTCTCTCCATCTCCTCATCGCCGTATCTGAGTCCGCGTAGACAACAGATCTAATATAGTCTTCAATATCCTTCTTTTGTCCGCTCTCCTCGTGGATTGAGATGGGGTGAAGCACTAGTGGCTCGAGCGCAGCCCGGATGTCGTTCTCCGGGCGGCTGGTGAGACATATATGAAGGTTTGGAAGCTGGAGGCCGACAAGATCCGTTACGAAGTTGAGGACTTGTTTACGGTCGGGTGGAATTCCAGAGGTGTTGGGGCATTCGTCGAGCGCGTCTATAATGATGTAGATTGGGCCGAGGCCAGGTAGCGCGAGCATCTCTTTAAGACACCTAATCAGCGTGCTGGTGCTGGGCTTATGCGCGCCGTCATCATGTGCCTTGTAAATACGGGAGAGCATGTCGGAACAGCTGTCGGAACGAGCGGACAGTTGTGTGAGAAGGGAAGGAAGTAGGTTGTGGATGTTTTGTTTATCGGTGTCCTTGAAGTCGAAATAGAAATACGCCATCGACGCCTGTCCAGCCTCCCGCGACGCCATGATGTCTTGGATGATTGCGGAGCTAGATGGCGTTGTCAGTTGCTGAGGAGTGAACGCGACAAATGATAACGAACCAAAGGATGCTCTTCCCTGAGCCCGCTACAATCATTAGACGTGATCAATATCTGGGAGTATGTGAAGGGGAAGAAGTGCGAACGTTTACCGTAGATCCACAACAAGGATGTGGACGGCTTAGTCTTCCATTCCATGAATAAACTTCCCTGGAAGAACCATGTCGCGGTGCCTTCGTGTTGAATGGTGGACGCGATGTTTTGATTGGTGGACGGGTCTGGAGGAGACAACCACGCCCGGTGGTCCTTCCGTATTTGGCTCCCTAAAGTGCCATTTCGGTTCAGTAACAGAGAGTAGTAGGGCTGAAGGGTCACAAACGCTTTTCTTCGTCGATATTTTTTGCCGTCTGTTGTACCACGGCCTTTGTTTCCCTGCCGTCTACACATTGATGAGTTTAAGATGCCGTTTGTGACTAGCTTAAGTGCCGAACATACCCTCAATAGCAACATCGACCTTGTCGCCCACACTGTGTGCGACTTTCAGGACTTGCACAATCGCCATCTGGACCTCCTGCTGCGTCAATCTATCCAGTCTCCCCAGTGCGTCCTCGATGTCCCTCCTTCCGATTAACATCTTCAGGTATCTCTCTGAATATCTATCAGCGACGAGCGACGTATAGTATTGGGGATCGACTCACTCGCTCGTCCCTGCTTCATCTCCTTTGTCACAATCCCGAAAATTCCAAGTATCTCAACCATTATCTTCACGATGATATCCTTCATTGCCTCCGTCATTGGCACCTCACTATACTCCTCGAGCCGCCTGAAGAACCCTTCGATCCGCTCGAAGATATCGATGAGCGCATCTTGGCTCGCAACAACATCTTTTGCCGCCTGTGTGGGTTCGGTATCAGAACAGTTCGAGTAAGCGAGATCCAGGGATAATAGCTACCAGGAGAAGGACTCCAGCACCGGCGAAGATGACTTTCGCTGGCGAGAACACCTAGATATATGACATCAGAGATTAGATCATAGAAGGATCGTCGGAATGGAACTCACCAATCCGACGCCCTCGCCAAGCGCCGCGGAAAACGCATAAAGCACATTGACAGTTGGATTCAACCACCTCGTCAATCTGTCATCGCCGGATGTAGATTGCTCAAACTGTTGGACTTGAGTGCGAAGGACGGCCAGGATGTCGGTGGGGGAGTTGCAGGTCTGCAACTGGGCCATCAACGGATGCGCGAGAAGGTCTTTCTTCGTCTTCTTTTTATAAGTGTCGAGGGAAGCGCAGAAGATGGCTTGTAAATTGGAGGAAGAGGAGGCTGTGGGAGGCGTCTGCGACATGGTAATAGCAGCGAGGAGAGGCGTCTGAAGGTGCTGCGATACTGGCGGCCTGGGGCTGAGGGTGGGAAGCAATTGAGTGGGAACGCCCGAATGGTTTGGCACGAGGCTTGGCGGGTAACGCCCACACAGCCTCAACTCGTAAACAGGCTGGCAATGTTTTCAAAAGCGGTGATGCGGGGGTTGTCCTTGTCACTGGCCACCTCGGAGGGGAACTGAGTGAAGTAAGGGGTTCCATGGTTCCAGGTCGAGGCAGGATGACCATGATAATATCCGAGATTTCTCGGGAGTTCAAGTTGACATCGGAATGCCAGCTGGTTGCTCTTACGCTGATCATATGTCCGTAGAGAGTCACGTGGTCCCGCCGTCCCTATCATAGTCAAACCGGTCACAAAGCTGAGTGCTTCCGCCCAGTTTCTACGCGGCCTGCCAGCTTATATCACTACAATTACTATGCACAAAAGCTAGTACGCTTCAGCCTTTGTTTCCCTCTACCATGCGCCGGTCCCCTTCCCGTCCGGTGCCACATCGAACCTGAAGCGGAGAGCAGGGCGGTGACGCTCAAAGACAGTGCGCAAGATTCGATGCACTGTTTCCCCACCAGCGTGTCAGGCGCCGCCTCCCCTCGGGATTCCCGCTCGTCTCCCCCGATCGAGTAGCAACAGTAATGCGGAAGCGCTATAGCGCTGCGGTGTCAGCCGTGTGATACTGAGGTTTGATGTATCGGCACTCCAGACCGACGTCCAATGTGACGAGGGCGGTGAGCTCTGCCGCAAAGCGGTCCCAGATGCGGTCCCAACCGACAGGTCCGGGCCTCGACCCCTCATCCCGGAAAAGGGTGGTGGATAGGGATTGGAAGTCAAACAGGAGCAGACAGCTTGCATTCATAGACCTCGAGCCGCGCGAGGGTGGTAGTGTAATTGCAGGATGAAAGGCTCGGCTCCGACAGACGGGTGGAAAGCGTAGCCCAGTGAGGGAGAACCCGGATGAAGCGCAAGGAAAAGTTTGGCCGTGCAGGACGAGTGCCATGAGGGTGTGCTGCGTTGCGGCGAGGATCATGCGAGGGTAGAGGGTACCCCTGAAGTGGTCCCAGCAGGCATGAAAAATATTTTCTTACCAGGTGGGGATCGTGGGGTCTGAGAGCACGGACAGCAGGAGGCGCCGCGGGGTTGTTGGGACGGTCTGGGATGAGGGAAATTCGAATGAAGAAAGGTCCCGAACACGCAGGCTGTTCAGGGAGAGGAACATCATGTTGGGTGGTGCACTGACGCTGAAGCTGGCTGCGAGAGCACCGAGGACCGACGCCTGGACAGCGACGGGACCCTAATCCTCGCGACGGAGGTGGGGACTACATTCTGAACGTCAATTAGATGGTCTCGAGCCAGGGCAGGTTGTGGACGCGAGAGAGTCAACTGGCCAGTTCGTGGAGGGCATCAGCTCTGACCGGCGTGACCTGTCACCGCAGGTACACAGAGTCAAGTTGTGATTTCATTTATGGAACGATAAAGGGAAAAGACGCACCAAGTTGTAGCAACCTTCCTTCCCTATCAACACCTGTGTCAAGACAGGTGATCTCCCTGACATGGACAACGATACCCAGGATGTCAATGAGCTGTCCTAGATTCCTGGAGCTGCCTCTGGTGGGGATCACAGAAAGGACGCGGATCGCAAAGGGCATGGGAGCGGCGCAGAAAGTTCGGCAGGCAGTCCGCACATGGCTTAAGTTGTGAACATCATTGACCTTTTCGAAAATGGCGATTAGAATCTCGAGAGGAAGGCGGCGGGTGGTCGTGCTACTCGTGTGGCCATTCACCGGAACTGGTAATCGAGTGGCGTTTCGGGAACTCCCATCGCCGAGGACTAAACCGGGCCGATCACGGGGCACGGCCAACTCTTCCACGATCTGTCACAGTCGGTCCACCTACAGTAGTGTCCACCTGTAGATCAGGGGCCCGCAATCACTGTCCTAACCCAACGATGTCGTCTCATGGGATATCTGGTGGCTGCTTGACATTTGGTAGGGTCCAGAAGTCGTCTACGAAGAGAATATCACGTATTTTTAGGAGTATGGGTGCTGAAACTGCGTCCTATCAAGCGCGTGGAAATGTCTACTTCTCTGAGTCTACAAAGATGGTGCGTACATAGGATAGTAAGCGATTTGTGTTCCTGGACTGATTGTGTTCCCTCGCACAATACCAGGAAGTCCTTTTGCAGCACGCAATCTATTTCTGCTCATTTACCCCGCGCCTGGTACGCATATATTGAGGCGGTCATCGATGCAGGATCAAAGGGCGGTATCAAACCGGTCCGACTGATCATCGATCATCGGAAGAGCACATACGAGATAGATTCCGAGTCGAAAAATCCCGGGATGTGCGTAACAAAGTCGCCGAACTCCTTGTAATGGAAAGAATTCAATTGAAGTCCGCTCGTTGCTGTTTATATCTGTAGCTCCTCAGGCCTCAAGCTCTATGTCAGGTGGTCCCAGAGCTGTGACATACGTTGATCTTCTGTACCCGGAGGAATGTCAGAGAACTAGTGGATAGCGGAAGCAGTGTGAGGCTGCGAGCACTTTGGCATGGTAGTATATTTATCAATGTAAAAAGGTGGAATAGATATAGAATAGGGCACATGTGGACATAATACAATGAGACGAGGGAAGTGTGAAAAGATAAAAAAAAAAGAGTGTGAGAGAGTGAGAGCGCGCTGAAAGCACCGCTGGCGTAGCGAACATAGGAAGCACCATTCCTCGTGCCCTGAAAACTGATTTAGTTCATTTCACATCGTAGTACGGCAGCTAACTTGGAGTAGGCACGTTCCCGGGGTCGTGTTTGTGACGCAGATCCCCCGTCTCCAAGTAAGATATCTATCCTGGAATCCCGTCCTACTGAGCCCTTGCACCATTGTAGCGATGTGATAGGAGGTACTGGTCCGTTATCAAGCAGGTTCAGACGCCGTCTAAAAGGTTGTCTCTGGACTGTTGCGCCTTACTGACCATAGCCAATTTCATTATCGGCTATAGTCACTTCGTCAGCCAATCAAGAATCTGTAGTCGTCGTGCATTGGAATACATCTCTTAAAGCTAGTGATTTGCCGGCCCAGCCTAGAAGCCGGAAGCCAGCCCAAGCCGGCCGCTGGAAGCCAGGCCGAGCTGGAGCCATAAGTCAGGCTTTTGTGGCCTGTGGCTCAGGCTTGAAATTCTCTGGGCCGGGGGATACGGCCTGCATCTCGGCTTCAAAATTGCAGGCTACAGGCCGAAAAAAAATAAAATCAAATGACTGCCAGTTCACCAGTCTGCCAGAGTACATGTTGCCCACCTCCTCACAGTATGTACGCCCCCATTCTCTGTGTGCTGCCCCTCTCTGATTCACCATCTAGTCATCAAGTTCTCCATAACTTTTGAGCTCCGTGTCAGTGTGGCTCATTATTTTAGTTCTCCAGCTTTCTGCACTTGTGCGCAGCATTATTGGCTCGAATAAAATGTATTCCTGACTTATGCGACTATCTACATGAAGTTTTGTGTCACGCACAAACGTGCACAACCTTTTCAACCACCTTCAACAACCCGACCTCGTTTCTGTTCCCGACCCCGGCGCATGTCCACGCACGTTTAGCCCTTCAAGAGTTACACGTCCCCAATTATTGCAAACCTATATACGACGGCGCACGTCCCGCGGATGCGTGCGCAACACCTTGCAATGTATCCCATGCCCCAAGACCTGCACATGTCTTGGGCATTTGTTGCCTCTCAAATATTCCCAAAGCCATGGCCTGAAAGCCAGGCCAGCCCAAGCCATGGGTGGCAGCTCAGGCCTCACATTTTCCAGGCCTAAGCCTCTCAAAGCTGGGCCTAAGCCGCAGCTTTCAGGCCAAGCCGGGCCAGCAAATCACTACTTAAAGCGAGCTGCCAGATTCGGTAGCAGCCCTTCATCCAGTGACTTCAGGAAGTCCTTCGAAAATAGACTGTCGAAGGTCTTTTGGAATAATTCAAGTGCTTTCAACGGTGCCTTTTCCGTGATCAAGGTATCCATGTGACCGACATGAGGTTGGACCTAATGCGAGCCTACTCACTGGCATGCTCACCAGTGTACCATAGCTCTCCATCGAGTGTATATATACGCGAAAGTGCTGTCTGTGTAGTAATGGATGGAAAAAAAAAAAAAAAACATGTATACGAGTGTGCGCTGAGTGTCATGCTTGCTCGCTGGCTCAAATCGTGCGGACCCCAAACAGGATCGTCAACTTTTGCAGTCAACACCAAATTTTCCCTATCGCTCAAATTATGATAGTCATAGGTTAGATCATATACACTCTTTCCAATTAATAGAACCACACACGCTACGGGAATAACTTTAGGTCTCGCGCTAGCCGACCCACATCCTCTGGCAAGCACCCAACAATTCCTCAACAACGCTCTATACCTGCCATCCCAGCACGGTCCACCCCTGCAACAACTCCCATAGGATGTCTCCTGCCCACAACTCGCCCACGATCACTCCAACGGCGAGTGGTATAAACAGTCCACAAGCTGTGCGTCTAGTACATCAGCGCCACGCGCCTTGCAGCATGGGGAGGGCCCATCGAGAGCTGTCGCAATAGCGGTGATAGAGGTGGAGGCAGAGAGGAGATTTTTGTGCAGAAGCGGCATCAGTAGGGATGTCCGTGGCGATATAATTGTGCACGAAGGGGCTCAATGCAAGTGCAAGGAGCCCTTTTCCTTCCCTACTTATTTCCAATGGAAATCAGAAATCAGCAGCACCTTTGGTACCCGGAGCACACACCTGAGTTCGACGATGTGAACATGGCCGAGCTTCCCACAGTCAAACAGGTCACAGCGTCTCTCAGGGAAGTGTCATTGCTGCAGCACCGGGGATAGGAACTCGACACTGAAAAATCGAGTACGTGCTGCAGCAGGGGCACCACTCCCGTGAAGTGACATGCGAGGTTGCGTTTCCAAGGCGATTTCGCGACGGATGGTGTTGAGACTTCAGCGCACGCGAGGCCAGTGTGGCTCGCAATGGCAATCATACCCTTGTCCCTGTGTATTTGACTGATTAATTACTTTACGACCTGAATTAGTTCTTTATCCTTGTCTCATGGAATCACAGTCCATACATACCCATGTGATTACGGTACTCCGCGTCTCCTCTCGCCTTATACTTATATACCTAGTACTTTACTTTTGTAGTCCTCAGTGATCGCTTCTGCCCGCGATTCCTGAGGTAAGATGACTCGCTACTTACTCGTATCCGTTTGCTTACGCCTAGACAGTTCTATTCGTTTGTCTAGGTAAATATACATTATAGTGATCGCTTCTGCCCGCGATTCCTGAGTTCTATTCATTTGTCTAGTGTCTAACTTCCCCGTTCGCCTTTGCGCGTGAGCCACGTTCCCCTGTTGCGGACACTGTAACCTGCTTGAGGTTATGGGCCCTGACGAGCGTCGCTAAACTAGCTGCTTGTCTATTGCTGCCTCTCCAGTTACTATGTCTTCTGCACCTGCCTCATCATCTGCTGCACCCCCTGCCGGAGCGTCCAATATTCCGGCTGCTGGATCATCTTCCTCCTCTGCCCCTCCACCTCCTCCTGCCCCTACTCCTGTTATTGAGCAACTGCCTACCAACATCCCACGCCTTGAGCCTGATGGGACGAACTGGGCGATCTTCGCTGTGCGCTTCTGGGAAGCGATGCAGGCAAGTCGCTGGTGGGGTTACTTCGACGGATCGGTTCAGCGTCCTATTCCTCAGGACCCGCAGAACATCACGGCAGCCGAAAGGGAGGCTATGGCTAAGTGGGACTACGACGATCTTGTCGCGCGTTACCTCCTTTCGCAGCAACTCCCCGATTCCACAGCAGTTCGTATGGGGGTTGTTCCAACAGCGCAGTTGCGTTGGCTCCGCGTCCACGACGAGTTCACCGCGAAGAGCATCTACGCGCAGAACGATCTTGAGTCTAATTTCTTCGAGATGCGTTGCGCGAAGGGCGGTGATGTCCGGGTTTTCCTCACCAGTCTATGCTATAAGTGTGAAGAGCTCGCTGCCGCAGGGGTCTGTTGAAACGTGATAAGTACGTAAGGACCTTATCTATAGCAGTTACGACATTACTGTACTATATTTACCATATTAGGCAGTCACGATACGTACAATAGCGGGCGTATCATGTCCCGTGATGAGGAGAAGTCCTATGACTATCTCAGAAGGGCAAAACACATTAGGCGTGTGTAAAAACGCGATATTGTGGACGCCTTTACTCATCACTTAACCGCAAATGGACATGGTGGGGCCATAGAGCATAAATACCCTCCTATGTGGGGAGAGAGGCGAATACAGAACATCACCCACTTTGCTTGTGCACATTCTCCTCTCTCATTAGTCTCTCAACCTACTCAAAGGTGAGAACGTCCTTCCTGCGTGCTGCGCTTTGGCCTATAAGGCTTTTGCTGCGCAACAGGTTATGGGCCCTGTTACAGGGCTTGCCGCTGCACTTCTAGACGAAGTTGCACCTGGTGGTATCGCACTCCTACCCTCTGTATCTATGAACAGAGTGGTAACGAGAAAACAGCGAGCAGACCCCGGGAGGCACCCTGGTTCATAACAGACCCAGTATTGTACTCTAGAGGAGTACATAGACTTGGCCCACTGTCTAACGTTGACATGGTCAAGCAGTTCTTTTGGCATAGACAATTGGTAGTCTGCAAAGACCAATGTCTGCTACAGAATATGTTCTGTAGCCGAAGGGATTAATGCTGGTTTTATTATCTCACTCAGTATTATGATGAAAAATTCTAAATACTGACGTACTATAAAGCCAACAGATTTACCAACAATGTCATCTCAATTAACTACTCTTGTCTCCGTCTTCGATGGCTCTAACTGGACCCTGTGGTCCAATGCCATGCAAGCCTTCTTCATGTCCCAAGGTCTCTGGGGTTATGTCGATGGTTCTATTCCTCTCGACACCACTGCCACCGCTGAAATTCAAGCTGCTTGGCGTCGCAGTGATGAAATGGCAAGGGGTAATCTTACCCTTCGCCTTTCTCCTGCTATCCAGCAAGCTGTTACCGGCACCTCTGCCAAATTGCTCTGGGATGCTGTACAAGATCGCTATGGAGCGGTCTCTTTGCCACGCATTTACAAGGATTTTAAAGAAGCAGTTTCTATTCGCTTCAATCCTAACCAAAACCCAGTAGCAACTTTCGAGAAAATGGCTGCCGCCTTCTCTCGACTTGGTGCTGTTACAATTGGCACTGCTCCTAATCAAACAACGCTTGCGATATCTCCTCCCCTTCAGGCTTTGATAGCCATGTCCGCGCTTCCTCAGAAATGGGAAAACCTTATCCCCATTATCTGTAGCGGTGTTGCAACTGCTGATCTCAAACTTGCTTCAGTCTCTGGCATAGTTATTGGCCAGTTTGAAACTGAAACTAATCGCGGACAGCATAAGGGAGCCCATAACGCACAGAAACTCTCTGCCGTTAAACGCAAGCGCGAAAACCCTCGCTTTTCAAAGCAGGGTGGTCAGCAGCAGCAGCCTTCCTCTTCCAATGCCCCCGGCCCATCTTCCCAGCAGCAGCCTAATCGGCAGCGCGGAGGACAAGGCTCTGGACGAGGCAAAGGAAAAGGCAAAGGCAAAGCGCGTGGCGGCGCTCCCCAGCATTCCCATATAGCCTCAGTAGCCGCATTATCTCCGCCCACTTCTCACAAGGTGATCCATATTGGGTCATCTGGCGTCTCTACTCACACAGAAGTCGAATCCTCTTCGCCTCAGAGGACCCCTGGCTTCTTTCCCTCCGTTAATACCGCTATGACGCTCGCAGAGCGGCTGAATGTACCAGCTACAGTTCAGACCGCGAAGACGCTTGAGCAGCGTTTCGCCGATGTGGACGCCCAGATGCGCCCTCGGATCGAAAAATTTATTGACGAAGAGTATGACTCCGATTTCGACATTGACATGATGCGAGCACCCCCTGCTGGCGCTCGACCCATTGTCGACATCGAGAGTCTAGACAACTCTGAGATTGCCGCCTATTGTAGTGAGTCTTCAAACGCTCTACAATTAGACTTGAGTGATCTAACTATATCGGATGTTGACTCGGATAAAGAAAACCGAGCTCCGACACCGGAATATGTTGATCCGGAGGCAATTGAGGCTGAAGAGATAACAAAAATGTGGGAACAACCCTCATTTACTGGCGCTGGTTCTATTCCAAAAATTCCTTCTGCGGAGCTAATTCTTGCCGCATGGACTAGGAATCAGCAATATTTATATGACCATGGGCTTCCTACGCACCCTGACTTTGGTACTTTGATATCCCCGTCAGGATCGCGTTCTATAACCCCTGAACATTTTCTAACTGGTCCAGATGAGGTCCTGGATTGGGGTTCCGATGAAGAAGAGTACGTTACTCCTTCATTTTGCCTATTACGTGCTGATCACGTTACAGAATTAGTCCAGCCCCCAAAAAATCCAAGGGGTGGCAGATCTAACTGTAACATACTGGAGTCACATGTAAAGAAGTTGCCTGAAATGTACAATTACACTAGTGCTCTTCTCGATTTTCTTGAGTGTGAACACAATGAGTACTTCAGTCAATGCGCAGAATGTTTGAAGCGTACTAAAAACATGTGGCTTCTTGACTCAGGAGCCTCAGCGCACTTTACCAATAGTCTTAGTGATTTTATTGAGTATAAGTCGCTAGCCAAGTCTGACAGAATACCTGTCAAAACCGCGGCCCACATGATATATGTTGAAGGAGTTGGAACTGTCTTGCTAGAGCATTATATCGCAGACAAACTTGTAACTACACAAGTTTATCCAGTCTTTCACATACCTTCTATGAGCACACGGTTACTATCAATGGGAGTATTCCTACAGCAAGGATTGCGCGTTTTGGGGAATTCGCAGCATATAGACTTGCTAAGAAAAAATAAAACAATTGTCCAATGTAAACCCCTTATTCACGGGCAATCACTATTTTGGCTAGATGCCTCTATATCTAATCTAACTGAGTTAGATTACGCCAACATATCTGCATTGCATAATGTAGATTATGACCTTATGCATCGTCGCCTCGGACATCCATCTAAAGAGGTTCTAAGACGATCTAAGGAGAACACTAAGGGTTTCCCTGATGGGATTATAATTCTGACCTCTGATAAACTATGCCCAGGATGTGCGCAAGGCAAAATGCCTGCAGCATCTCATCCACCTTCCGAGACTAGGGCTAAAGCCTCTTTTAGTCGGATTCACTCCGATCTAAAAAGCTTCCCTATACCGTCATATCACAAGTACAAGTATTTTATCGTCTTCTTCGATGATTATACTTCTTTTGCTTGGATCACTCTCTTACGGGATAAAGCCTCTGCTATTACTGCTTTAAAGCAGTGGCTTGCGCTGATTAAAAATCAATTTGACGCTACCATAAAAGAGTGGATGTCTGATGCTGGCGGTGAATACAAATCGGATGCTTTTCTGAAGCAGCGCTTCATGAAGATCTGGGAATGCAGAGATCTTGGAGATACCAAGGAGTTTCTTCGAATGCGCATACTACGATCTAAGGGTAGGATCCTCATTGATCAACAGGACTACCTTCAGAAAGTACTACAGCGCTTCAAACTGATTAACGCCAAATCAGTACCAACTCCATTACCGGAAGGGTATCATCCTACTCCTAATAAGGAATCTGCATCTCCAGAACTTCGCGCTTCATACCAACAAGTGATAGGTTCACTCCTATACATAATGATTGGAACGCGACCAGATATTGCTTATGCTGTTACCAAAATGGCACAGTTCGCTGCCAACCCATCTGAGGACCATTTAAAGCGTGCACTTTACATATGCCGCTATTTACTTGGCACCTCCAATTATACTTTAGTCTATGATGGCAAAAGTGATGGTGGTATAATAGCATACGCGGATTCTGATTGGGCCTCAGATCCAGTCACTAGAAAGTCCACTACGGGCTATTTAGTAAAAATGGCTAATGGAATATTCTGCTGGAATTCGAGAGCACAAAAATCAATTGCGCTTTCATCCACTGAAGCAGAATATATGTCGCTGTGTGATACAAGCAGACAGTTGGTCTGGATACGTTCGCTCTTTCTTGAGCTAGGAATAAATCTAGAACCAATTCCATTATGCGGAGATAATCAAGGCTCCATATTTCTATCTTCTAATCCGGTTCAAGAAAAACGGATTAAACATATCGATTTGCGTCACCACTACATACGTGAAGTAATTCGAGATAAGAAGATAGAACTATTCTTTATAGAAGGAGCTGAGAACCCCGCAGATCTTTTTACTAAGAATCTGGGTCGCATAAAGTTCCTAAAATTCAGGGAACAGCTTGGGCTGGAGTTTCACTCGCCCACGTGAGCTTGAGCAGCTCAACGCTATGATTGGAGGTAGAATAAGAAGGGTTTTTCGTAGCTTCTCCATGTACATCGTTTCTTCTTTCCCAGTAAAAAGGGAATACATAAGAAATGAGTCACGAACGACTCGTTCTTCTCAAAAAACTGTATAAGCTTATTGAGTCTGATGACCCTAAGCTTTTATGATTTCTGAGAAGACTGTCCCGCGAGAGTTGTTCTCTCACAAATCATAAAAGTTTATTGAGTCATCCGACTCTAAGCCTTCTATGGTTTTGTGTCAAACAACCCTGGTATTCTTACCAGAAGGAAGCTCATACATCCTGTTCTATCACCAGCATAGTATAACTGCTCACTAAACCGAGGATCGACGACCATTGTTGGGGTTAAGCGTCCCTTTGATTTTATCAAGGGATGTCACTATAATCCCGCACCCAATCCCCTATACATCCCTCTGACATTTGAGGATCGAAGCATCCTTGGTCGATGTTTATTACCGATCCTTCTATACAATGTCTTTAATGTAAGGTCATTGCTTAGATGCGCTTTACTAGCTGCACTAAGCAAGGGGGAGTGTTGAAACGTGATAAGTACATAAGGACCTTATCTATAGCAGTTACGACATTACTGTACTATATTTACCATATTAGGCAGTCACGATACGTACAATAGCGGGCATATCATGTCCCGTGATGAGGAGAAGTCCTATGACTATCTCAGAAGGGCAAAACACATTAGGCGTGTGTAAAAACGCGATATTGTGGACGCCTTTACTCATCACTTAACCGCAAATGGACATGGTGGGGCCATAGAGCATAAATACCCTCCTATGTGGGGAGAGAGGCGAATACAGAACATCACCCACTTTGCTTGTGCACATTCTCCTCTCTCATTAGTCTCTCAACCTACTCAAAGGTGAGAACGTCCTTCCTGCGTGCTGCGCTTTGGCCTATAAGGCTTTTGCTGCGCAACAGGGTCCACATCACGTCTAGGGACTACCAGCATACCGTTCTCAAGGGGATTCCGGAAGAGCTCGCGCGTTTTGCGGCGGGCATCATGTCCTCTGCTCGGCTCGTTCACGGCTTTACAGCTATCGACACAGAATCACTTATCGACCATATTTGCGAAGAAGCCGACCGGTTGAAGAACCGTCGGGCTAAGACGCAGTCGGGTCAGTCCGGGGCCAAGAATCAGGCCGCCGGAGACGACGCCCTCGCAGCTACGGGGTCCGAGGGCAAGAAGAAGCGTCGCAGGGGCAAGTGCCACAACTGCGGGAAGCCGGGTCATTGGGCGCGGGAGTGTCGTTCACCCAAGAAGGAGGAGAAGCCAGCTGAAGGAGCACAGAAGTCCGACATGAAGCCTGTCGGGTCGGCGAATGCTGTTGTGACCCAGGACGAGGACTCAGACGGGTGCTGGGCTACAGATCTCGCCTTTGCAGCGCCAGTGTTACGGTACGGACTTGATGACTCTTCACACACGACTCATGACCGGTTATGACTACGGTCCGGTATTGATATTAGTCATGGACACTTACATCGCATCAGTCAGCATAGTAGTTCGCATGTGATTGTGACTCATGTATGACTCATTCCTAGGATAGCTGTACTAGGGTTTGAGCTAGTTACGCTATTGGTTACTTACTATTCCAGCGGCGCTTCAAAGCCCGCGCGTATCTGTATAAGTAGTTGACTCGAAAGACCAAGAGTCTCCATCTTGGTCTTCTTCAATCCACCACTTGACTCGTTCTCTCTTGCCTTAGCCTCGGGCTAAGTGTGCCTCTATTCGCGTCCACCAAGGGATACTACTTCTAGGCTGCAGTGTGTGCCGGAGTGCCCCTGTTCAGCTCGTGTTGGGTTGACACGTGATCCCCATTCGCCTATCTCCGCTAAGTTGATTACGCCCTCACAGTGTCCAAGTCGGACTAACGCCGGTGGAGCGTAACATTAAGACCAAGATCCTCAATCGTGGCGTATTCAACTAGAGACCAGTGGACGTCTTTCCGTCCTTACCATATTGAACGACGAGGAGATCGCAACGTACCAACAAGATTCCTGGGAGCAGCCCAGTGGAGGGAACAAGGAGAAGACACCGGGTATTTTGTAGAGTTCAATGGTCCTAACCATTTCCGACCCGTTGAGTTCAATTTCGAACGCCTCTGTTGGACCGAGGTTACTTGGAACCCCATAGATCATCGCTGGGACATCGTATGGCCAGCCGGAAGAAACTACAACTGTGACATCGACGCAAGAGAGCTCAATAGCCGAGCAGATTACGGTCCCATTGACGGACAAGCACGAGAACATACAGATGAAGGAGTTAGCGAAGAAGAAGCCTCCGAAAGCCAATCACCAAGCAGAGGAACCACACCAGCGGAAGAAGCCAGCTTGGGAGCCATTGGGGACCACATCATACAAAAAACTGAGTCCCTTACCATTCACCAGCCCGAACCAGAAGTAATCCACATTCACAGCCCAGCAGTCGCAATGGCCACTGCTACTATCACACACGAAGAGGCCCTTACTACCGAAGCAAGAGATCAAATAGCCAATCTAGCCCCTATCAACCCTTATACCAGTCATCGAATGACTGATGACGACATGGCAATTCACCGAGCCATCGGGCCGGACGTAGCAGACCCTCCTAGTGGGGGAGGAGGGGGGCCCCCTGAATTACCAGGAGGAGGAGGACCCCCATCAAGAGGACCCGGATTCGGCGGATTCCCTGGAGGGTTCCCAGGAGGACCACCGGGAGGAGGATTACCAGGTGCAGGTCCCATTATTCCCCCTCCAAGTAACAAATTAGCTGGCGAAGCACCCACAGTATTTGACGGAGAACGCGCCAAAGTAGAAGCGTTCCTTACTCAATGGCATGTCTACTGGGGCATGAATGCCGATGAAGGCATCATGGCGACTCCATACCGATGTGCCCTACTTTTCCTCTCTTACATCAAGGGCGTCAATGTTAGCGAATGGGTATTAGCCATGCTTACTTGGCTCAACGGCCAAATACAAGCTGGAATACCCCGTACCAGTGAAGGGTTATGGAACGAAGTCACGCGCAGCTTCATGCAGCGCTTCCGAAACACTATGGAGCAGGAACAAGCCCAATACGAACTCAAGAAGGGAGTTAAAATGGTTGGGGGCAACCTAGATGAGTACTGCACCCAATTCGAGCAGCTCATACACCGCGCTCAGTACAGACTCGACGAGCCCCAAACGTTGGATCTATTCGCAAGTGGGTTGCCAAAAGACCTATATGAAAAGGTCTATACCCTCGACAATCCCCGCAACTACCGCGAGTGGAAGGAAGCAGCCACCACTCGCCAACAACAATACCTTCACCTCAAGGTGGTGTTAAACAAAGGAGTTCCTCCAGGACAAGGGCAGGGGCGACCCCGCCAGTCGCGACAGTGGCAAGGACCGCCAAGAAGCTCTTGGCAACCAAGAAATTTGCCCCAAGATCCAAATGCTATGGACACTTCCGTGGATCGAATCCGCGGGCGACTTGCAGGAGCCAAAGACATACTCGCCCCTCGCCCCCCATATCGACCAAGGGGAGGATTTTTGCAGAGAGGAGGAGGACGTAACAATCAAAGGCCAGTCACTTGCTATAATTGTGGAAAGGATGGGCACATGGCACGAGATTGCAGACAACCACGGGAAGACTACCAACCCCAAGCATCTACTAGTCGGTATATCGACACCGACTATCATCAACAAGAACCTGAAGTTGCTACTAGGGCGGTCCAAGATGTGCCCCCTCAACAGCGCGCCAACGATTGGCTCAACGGAGTAGCAGGAGAATCAGACGACGTAAAAGACATCATCCTCCAACAGTTGTGGAAGAAGGAGGGTTTTCAGGACGCCTGAACCCATCGGCCTGGGTGAGGGCAGTTAATTGTAACAGTGTAATCATGACTCGCTATCGTTCTATGAGAGTTCCAGTATCGATTCGCACCAGTTACGCAATGGCCGACATACGAGCATTAGTTGATTCAGGAGCAACTCATTGCTTCATGAAACCCTCTTTCGCAAAAAAAAAAAAAAAGAATGGGACTTGGGACAAAACCACTCGATGTCCCGAAGAAAATATGGAACATCGATAACACAGAAAATAGATCAGGGCGTATTACTCATTATACCGATGTCGATGTCCAAACTAAAGGAATCCATAAGGAAATACGTTTCCTTATTACAGACATCGGCAACGAAGACATCGTATTGGGATACCCATGGCTCGCCATTTACGACCCACATATTAAATGGTCACAAGCCGCCATCCACGAAGATATGCTCCCTATTATTATCCGTTCAGTCAATCCCTATCTCAAAACAACAACAACTGCTGCAATCACTTCCCAAAACGACGACTATGAGGTCGTACACTCTTGCGTTATCACAGATGAACAACGACAACAGTTTGAAGAAGGGTGCCGGATTAGAGCCACCGCCACTGATCTCGCTATTGCCGCTCAACAATATACCACTAAAGCTGAGTTACCCCCTGAATACCACGAATTTGAACGTCTCTTCAGCGAAGAAGCATCGGACAGGTTTCCACCCAGCAGGCCTTGGGATCACGCCATCGAATTCAAACCGGGGACAGCGGACGCTATCGATTGCAAAATATACCCCATGACTCAAGAAGAAGATAAGAAACTATGCGAGTGGATCGACGAACAGCTGAAAAAGGGGTACATACGACCCTCCAAGTCTCCATACGCATCATCCTTCTTCTTTATCAAAAAGAAGGATGGTAAGTTACGACCTGTCCAGGATTACCGAAAGATCAACGCCGTCACCATCCGCAATCAATACCCATTTCCTCTCATTTCCGATCTTATCACCGACCTTAGCAACGCCCACATCTATACCAAGCTCGATGTTAGATGGGGATATAACAATATACGTATCAAAGAGGGAGATGAGGAAAAAGCGGCGTTCAAAACACGATATGGATTATTCGAACCAACAGTGATGTTTTTCGGCTTAACCAATTCTCCGGCGACGTTCCAGACTATGATGAATTTCATCTTCAGGGACGTCATCGCAAAGCATGAAAAACGCGGTACAACCATTCGGGTCTACATGGACGATATCAGCATCACTACGGGACTTAATCACTCCTTATCAGATCACATCGACACAGTCAAAGATGTCCTCTGCGTGTCCGCGGAGCATGACTTATATTACAAACTCGAGAAATGTCTTTTCCACTCCCCGCGCATGGATTACCTGGGGGTAATCCTTGAAAAGGGGGTGACACGCATGGACCCCGTCAAAATTTCGGGCATTAAGGACTGGCCAATGCCAACCAAAGTTAAGGACGTCCGCTCTTTTCTTGGATTTTGCAATTTTTACCGACCCTTTATACGAGGATTTGCAACTAAAGCACGACCACTCAACAAACTTACGCGCAAAGACACCGAATGGCACTGGGGAGATGAAGAAGAAAAGGCATTCCAGGACCTTAAAACTCTCGTCACTAGCGAACCCGTCCTAGCGCACCCAGACCTCACACAGCAATTCAAATTAGAAGTCGACGCATCTGGTTTTGCCACAGGTGCAGTCCTTCTTCAACGAAAAGCAGACGGCAAACGACATCCCATTGGTTACTACTCGTCCACCCTTAATGAGGCCGAACGAAATTATGACATCTATGACCTCGAACTCCTCGCGATTGTCAAAGCCTTCCGCCACTGGAGACCCCTCTTAGCGGGCTCCCCTCACAAGATCAAGGTGTTCTCCGACCATCTTAATTTACAATACTGGAAATCGCCGCAAAAGATTAGTAGGCGCGTCACCAGGGAAGTACTCGAACTCTCGGAATACGATTTCGAGATTCACCACATTAAAGGAACTTCCAATGGATGTGCTGATGCACTATCGCGAAGACCAGACTATGACCAAGGAGAAAACGACAATGAAGGAATCACAGTGCTACCCGAAAGCGTCTTTGCACGCGCCACCACACTAGAAGAACCACGACATCTGCACTGGAGACCTGAAATTCTACCAGTAGAAATGACTCCGGAACACCCCATCTACGAACAAGACACAGCTAAGTTGAAACCTTGGGTCGACGCCCACAAGCTAAAAGACATCGAAGGGACATGGTATAAAGACGGACGCCGAGTGGTCACCGGCGGTATCCACGACAAACGCACTATTATCGCGGCCCACCATGATTCCCCAGTCTACGGCCACCCGGGTATCAAACGCACTCTTCAGCTCACAGAACGACACTACTGGTGGCCACAAATGAAGAATGACGTCGTGGACTACGTCAAAGGGTGTGCAGAATGTCAACGGCACAAAGTCAATCTTCGTCCCATCAGGGCGCCCTTACAACCCATCTATCCCAAACCAGAGGCTTTGCCATTCGAAACCATTTCAGTGGACTTTATCACTAAACTCCCTGTTTCTCGCGGCTATGACTCTATTCTCACCGTAACGGATCATGACTGCACTAAAGCAGCTATCTTTATCCCTTGCAACGAAGAAATAACTGCCGAAGGAACAGCTGCCCTGTACGTCTCCCACGTCTTCCCACGATTTGGACTCCCCTCGCGTGTTATCAGTGACCGAGATCCCCACTTTGCATCCAAGTTTATGCGGGAAATATGCAAAATCCTTGGCATCAGCCAAAACATCTCGACTGCTTATCACCCCAGAACCGACGGCCAATCGGAATGAACAAACCAATGGCTAGAACAATACCTCCGCTTCTGGGTAAATGAGCGACAAGATGACTGGGTCCGCTATCTACCTATGGCGGAATTCACGCATAACAATTGGCCTAACGAAACCACGTGGGAGTCTCCCTTCTTTCTCTTATCAGGGTTCAACCCCCGCGCTGATTGGACCGATAGGCCTTCCCCTATCCCACAGGTGTCGCTGAGGCTAGACCAGTTCAAACAGGCGCGACAGCGCGCCTTCTCCTGTATGCTCAGGGCACAAAAGTCATGGGTCAAGCACAAAGATACGCCCAAGTTCAAGGAAGGCGACCTTGTGTGGCTAGAAGGACGCCACTTACGTACTCACCAACCAACCGCAAAACTAGCGGCCAAACGGCACGGACCATTTAAGGTCATCCAGGTGATGTCCCCTGTCAACTATCGCCTTGAACTTCCCACACAGTGGAGCATCCACGACGTCTTCCATATAGATCTTCTCACACCTTATCGCAAAACACCCACGCACGGACCAAACTATCAGCGCCCACCACCTGATTTGGTTGATAACGAAGAAGAATACGAGGTCGAGAAGATTCTAGACTCTCGGCAATTCGGCAGAAGACGTCGGCTCCAATACCTCGTGAAATGGAAGGGTTATCCTGACTCAGATAATCAATGGATAGATAAGGATGACGTATTTGCCGATGAAGCCGTTCGGGAGTTCAAACATTCCAACCCCAACAGGGAAACGCATATAAGGATGACCCTTTGTCGCGATAAGTCCCCATCACCCATTCATCCCATGTCCTCTACTCGACGCAATGACCAGCTCGCACTCCTCTCTACCCTCGTCAATGACTCCTCCGCCACGCTTGTTAACCCCGACTCCGCCAACAACACCGCAACCGCTGGAACTACAAATGAAGGCCGTACCTCCATGCAGCATGAGGAAAATGGCCCTATCACTGGTGAAGAATTGCACCAGACACTGCAACGATTCCCTATGCCCATACAGGGAACTCTCGACGACAATCCAGCAGCAACTCAACCAGCACCTCTGCCAATGTACGCCCTCACAAACCCCAACACCGGTGAGCCCGAAGTCTTCATTACCAAAGACGAGCTTTTTTGGCTTCAAGCAGCTGTCCCGCGCGGTGAAGCCACCAGACGCCATGAAGAAGTACGAACAAGAGTGGAAGGAGATGGCAGCGCGGTGGCAGCAGGAGCAACTGCATATCGCCGCCTGCCGACGCTGAATGATGAAGGAGCGGAGGGAGTATTGGACGAAGATGAGGATGAAGACAAGCTTAGAGACCATTACCCCATCAGGCACGCATTCCTTAACCATGAATTCTACGCTGAAGATCCAGCCGCCACTCCCTACCTCGTCGACGCAGCGGGGGGGCCTCTACACAGGGGACGAGTCACCGTGGCACAAGCGGCTCGTTATACACCAATGGGAGAGCAAGACCCAGCAACCAGGGCTGTCGTCCCTGAAGGGTTCCAGGTCAATAGAGGACCCGATTACATTCCGTTCCCGATCAAGCTCCCCAACGGACCGACGATACAAGCCTCCCACGTACAGGTTATCCAAGGAGGAGACCCCTTCATACTCGGATTAGCTCCGGGATCGGGTTTCCTCTACGGTAAACCCCTCTATGCCACCCCCCATCTCCCGAAGAACAACCGTGCACTCATTCCACATGAGGAGTATTTTATGCTCCGCGATCGACATCCCACAGACTTGTTGCTCATGTGCATTGGGGATGTCACTCTGACTCAAGAACTACGCCGGTTCCGGCAATTCGCGTTTGCCAAGGACCAGCTAGAGAAGCGGATCCGGCAGTTACAGCTGGAAAGGGAGATGGTAGTGCAGGACAAAAAGGACAGTCTCTATCGTCTTGAAAGGGCTAACATATTGGAACGGATGGAAGATGAAGCGGAGCGAATGAGACAAGAATCGGTAGCGGATTAGTGAGGTGGGCCTCACTCCTGAAAAGGGGGTGATGTTACGGTACGGACTTGATGACTCTTCACACACGACTCATGACCGGTTATGACTACGGTCCGGTATTGATATTAGTCATGGACACTTACATCGCATCAGTCAGCATAGTAGTTCGCATGTGATTGTGACTCATGTATGACTCATTCCTAGGATAGCTGTACTAGGGTTTGAGCTAGTTACACTATTGGTTACTTACTATTCCAGCGGCGCTTCAAAGCCTGCGTGTATCTGTATAAGTAGTTGACTCGAAAGACCAAGAGTCTCCATCTTGGTCTTCTTCAATCCACCACTTGACTCGTTCTCTCTTGCCTTAGCCTCGGGCTAAGTGTGCCTCTATTCGCGTCCACCAAGGGATACTACTTCTAGGCTGCAGCGTGTGCCGGAGTGCCCCTGTTCAGCTCGCGTTGGGTTGACACGTGATCCCCATTCGCCTATCTCCGCTAAGTTGATTACGCCCTCACAGTGTCCAAGTCGGACTAACGCCGGTGGAGCGTAACAGCCAGGCTCAGAAGACGTCGCACTCATCGACGAGAGCGATTGGTTGTATGAGGAGGGGGAGGTTGCGGCGGCGGTTATCACTCCTGTCAGCGACGATAGCGGTGAGCGCGTCGAGCTCTACGATTCCAGGGCTACACGACACATTTCCCCATACAAATCCGACTTCTCTACTTACACCCTCCTTGATCCCCCCGTCTACCTCAATGCCGCCAACCAGCAGAAGTTCCCTGCTGTTGGGGTGGGCAGTCTTTCCATCCGCGCTCTGAACGGCAGTGGCCAGACAGCCATCGTCCTTTGTGAGGTTCTCCACGCGCCGTCCGTCGGGTACACTCTGGTATCCATCGGCGCCCTGGATAAAGAGGGCTACCGCGCCTCTATTGGCGGCGGGCACCTTGAACTGTTTGGGCCGGGTGGCAATCGCGTTGCACGCGTCGCGAGGACTGACCGGGGACTGTACCGCATCACTCACCCTGCAGGTTCCGCTCTCGCAGTCGAAACCGTCTCCGTTATGGAGCTTCATTGCCGCATGGGGCATATCGCTCCAGCCAGCGCTCGCGCCCTTGTTGAGAAGGGGCTTGTGACCGGGGTCAAGTTGGATCCAGATTCACGCGAGGTGGAGTGTGACGCCTGCCTGTTCGCTCAGGCAACCCGCAAGGCTATACCGAAGGTTCGGGTCGGTCCGCGGGCACAGCATTTTGGCGAGGAGGTTCATTCAGATGTGTGGGGGCCTTCTCCTGTTGCGATGATACCCTAAACCGTCGCTAAACGCAAGAACGACCGGTAAAGGAGTAATATTGGGTTCGAGAAGTCGGGGAATATAGGACCGATAATCCGGCCAATGGCGACTTTAACCGAAGGCGCACCAACGCGGGACCGAACGAGCCGAAGCCGACCGAGGTGAGAGCGATGTAGTCTTAACGCGACGCGGGGCTGCGAATAGCCGAGGTATAGCCGAATACGCACACACAGGTGCTTCGCGAAATCAAAATAGAATAGATGTTGTAGATAATCAAATAGTAGGATATGAGCGTATGAATCGAATGAGGTCGCTATGGGCTCCCCAAAGGTTGCTGTTCTTGTACCTGTGGTATAGAGCTATTTATGTGCTGCCGCTCGCCGACCGAATCCGCACCTCGCCGCTTTTCCCTTGCTGAACGTCCATCTTACTCTCCTGCCTTAAACCCACGCCAGTCTGATCCGCTCTTCTCTGGGGTGTCGCCTTACCAACCCTAGGTGCTGCTTTGCCTATTCGCGCCATGGCCGCGCCTGTGATTCTGCTCGGCCGCTCCAGTATGTCGCTATTCGCCATGTCGGCCCTGATCGGTTTCTGGGGCTTTCACATGTTCCGCGCTAATATAGGCACCATCCCGTACCCCGCGCTGGGGCCGCACCCGTGATTGCAGCAGTAGGCTACCGTTCGCATATGTGGCTAGAATATTCGGGCGTCTCGGCCCATCACCACGGGCTGCTCTTCCCGCCGCCGAGAGTGACCGATTGCAGTACTCTAGACGGGCCGGTTGGGCCGGTCTGCCGCATATTGTCGTATTAGCTTAGATCTGCGAAAATTAACGCTTAGCGGCGCGCCGGGTGTATCATTTCCCCTCTTGGCTGAGCTTCTGACTGTCCTCAGTCAGTCGGCGCAATAGCATCGCGTGGTAGAAGTCGTCGGGTGGTGCCGGTAGTGTGAGAACGGTCTGCGAGTCTGCCATACGTTGTCGCCGATATTGTTATCATCGTCCTTTCGCCGTTTTTCTTCCTTGAGTCGATTCTTCTAACATGTCGCAAAAATCCCGTGTTTTTTCGTTCGCTAAGTTGTCACTCTTGCGTCTTCGCCCCGAGTTTGAGAGGACCGATTTGGATGCCGCGTCGGCCGACGAGCTAGCGCAGACCTTTTCGTCGGCTCTGGTGAGTACTTGTCGGCTTTGATCCGTGCTGATCGTGGTTGATCGGGTTGACAGGAACTTGTCGTTTCGTCGGCGATCGAGGCCGGCGTAGATGTCGGCGTTGATCAGGAGGTGGACGCTCTTGTTGGCGCTGCACGCAGCTGCCTGCTTCCGTTCGCTTCGGCGGCTTGGCTTGAACATTCGCCTCGTCTTGTCGCTGGGAGCGAGGAGCGGCTGGGCTCCTTGTTGGCGCCGTCGGTTCCGCCTGGGTCAGCCGATATACCCGGTGACTATGCGCAGCTCGCCGAGTACCGCCAACAGGTGGAGGCTGGTACTTTGTCTCGCGCCGAGTTCGAGGCCCACCGTGCGGCCATTCTCGCAGCCGACACCAGGCCTGACATGCCGCCGTCGCTGCCGGTTCCATCGCCGCTCTTGTGGTCGTCCGCGCGCCCGCTCGGCCCTTCACCCGTCGGCGGTTCTCCCGCCTTCGGCTTATCAGAACTCTTTTCGCAGAGTTCCATCCAATCTCCCGCTCTTCGTGCGGCTGGGGCGGCGCCTTCCCCGTCTGGTGCCGCCGCCGCGCTTTCTGAGGAGCCCGCGGTCGCTTCCGGGTCGGGGACCAGTCGCGGCGGGTGCGTTTCGGTTGGCTTCTCTTGGGTGTTGGCTAATCCTGTCTTCTAGTGCGTGACTTGCATCAAGAGCAAGGTGAAATGCGCGCCCGTTGTCGGTAGTTTGCCGCCGTATCCGTGCTGGCGGTGCATTCACGGGGATCGCACGTGTGTTCGGGCGCTGCTTCTGCGCCGTCGCCGCCGTCGGGCAGGCGCCGCCGCGCCTCCCCGTGTTCCCTCTCCCGGTGTCGCTTCACCCGGTGTCGCTTCGCCCGGTCCCATGCCGTCTGGCAGTGCTCGCGCCGGCTCGTTCTCTGGCAACGCTCGCGCCGGCGCCTTTTTCGGTCCCCCAGAGGACTGTTCGGGCGTCGAGCTCGCCGCGACGATCGTGTTTTATCGTGCTGAGCTTGCTTGCGCGATGGCTTCTCGTACGTTGATCGACGAGAATATCACTTTCCTTCGCTTCCAGTTGGCCAGCTATCTTGGTATGATGGTTGAGCCTGGCACTTCTCTCGGGCAGCCGCCGCCGAAACGGCCACGAATGCGCGCTTCGTCGAAGGGTAAGGAGCGAGCGGTCGACGTTGACGCGCTCTCGGATGATGATGCCGAAGCGGCTGATGAGGATGAAATTGAAGATGGGACCAAATACAAGTATGAGGAGGAAGATGCCGAAATGGACTGGGCGGGCATTTCCGGGGATCTCGGTGCCGAGTAAGCCACAGTTGCCCGATGTACTGTTGTAGAACATTTGTAAATAGACTTTCCGTGTTGCCCTGTGCCTGGGAATGTATCAATCTTGCCACGTTTCGTTGAAATGAGTTAGCGCCGATTGCCTTGCGCTTTTTCTTGCGCTTTCCCCCCCTGAAAAAAATAAATTTGGCTGTCCTCAGCCACCGCGTCGGGCCGGCATCTCGGCGCCGGCGATACTTTTGTCACGCTTGCGGTGTGAGTAGGGATGGAACGTTTTCTCCCTTTGCGCTCGATGCCCGTTCCTTCGAATAACTCTAGTCTGGTGGACTCGAGCGATGGCGAAAACCGTCGCGCGTATGTGCGTGCGATTGCGCAGCTGGCCGTGCTTTCCGAGCGGTGGTTCGGTCTTCAGCGCCGCCCCGCAGATGTTGCCGACTTCCTTCGAGATTTCTATCGCGCTTGGGTACGACGCTTCTTTTCGCTTGTCTTCGCTAGACGCCTAACTTCTCCAGGAATATGCCGAGCGCATGGCCGCCCGTGCTGGTGTTCATAGCCTCGCCGAGTCCGCTCGGGAGCTTCGGACCATCATCGAGGAAGCTGCCGCGCCTCATGCCGAGCTGGAATGGCTTCTATTATTCCCTGGCGTTTTCGAGGAGCACCAGTCGCGGCTCATTCGGTATGCCGTCGTATTCAGCCGCGCTCAGTCCGCCGTTATCGCGAACGTGATCCATGGACCGGGGGTATCTGCGCTTCGGGACCCGTACGTCTTAGCTGTTGCCGAGTTTCGGGACCTTCTCGCTGCGGGCGTTATCAGTTTCGACGAGTATCAGTGGCAGGAGGAGCGGCTCAGTCGGGCTAGTTTACTGGCCGAAACCGCGCGGCAAAGCTCTTCAGCGACCAAGGGGGTATCGCATGATGCGGAGTAGCGTTCCTTGTACCTGTCCGGCCTTTGTAATTGGCGTACTACAACCTGTTATTAAATGGTGTCGCTTGTGTCGATCTTTGTCCATTGACATGTGAAAAGAGTCTGTAGCGAGTTGTCTCGCATTAAAGCGGCTTGTTCGCTGTGAGCCGGTCCCAACGTTCCCTGCCATGGCTGATACCGGTCGTGACTCTGATGCCTACTTGCCCGAGGGTTTGCTCAAGGCTGCCTTCAATTCCGCTTTGACTAGTTTCTTTGTGTTTGGCGAAACTTGGTCGCAGTGTCCTCGCCAGGCACCGCAGATCGCGTCGTGGCTACGCTTGTTCCAGGGGTCGTGGGTACGTCGCTAAATCTATGTGTTTTGTTCATTCCATGGTGATTGGGCACTTCTAGGATTATCTTTGGCTGATGGCGGATGCTGCTAACGATGGCGAGATGGGGGCCGACGCATATGCCCTGCGTTCGCTTGTTCGGACCGAGGCCGCACCGTTTGCGGATGTTAATTGGCTGCTCGAGTTCCCCATGGTCACTGAGCACGTTCGAAGCCGAGTGTTGCTGTATACGGGGGTCTTATGTCGCACGCAGAGCGCTGCTCTTGAGGAGTGTCTCGCCGGAGCGCTGGTTAGCGAGCAGGTCCCGGATGTTTATGATCGTGCCGCTATCGAGTTTGAGTCGCTTCGGGCTGCCGGGGACATTTTGCGCGAGGACTATTATTGGTACCTCTCGAAGTTGCGATCTGACCGGCTGACAGTGATTTGCAAGCGAGGGTCGCTCCCGAAGATCATGAGTCTGGGCCGCTCACCTTGCGGTATGCTTTGCCTATTTCTTTTTCGCCGCTTTATGCCTAATCGCTTCGCTGTAGAGTTGCACGTTGGTATTGGCGCCGAAGGTTATTTTGTTGCTGGCGCGGAAGACGGTGCAGAGGACGATGGTGGTGAGACTGGGGTAGGTGTCTAAGGACTGTCGCGTTGGATCGTGAAGGAGCGGTGGTGCTGGTATACCCAGAATTTTGGTAGCGAGCTTGTAGCGGCCTCCTGCTATACTGGAGAAGTTGTTTATCTTGATGTGAGAGTCCCCGTGGGCGTTGGCTATTGCGGAAGTTCGGTGTTTTAGTTGGCCCGGTACTGCGGAAACAGGCTTGTTAGGCCGGCATGTGTGTGCTCGGTGCGCTTGGGGTTTGGCCTCGTGTAGCGGGTATATCGCGTGTTATTTCACTGTTCGCATAGGATTAAAAGCAATAATAAAGTAAGACTATAGAAAATTAAAGTCCAGAGATGGCTCTTTCGCAGCCCGTGTTTTCGCGCTTATGGAATGTTCACATGTCGAGTTCTTTGGCTGCCTCGGGTATATCTTCGTCGTCTTCGCTCTCCTGGGTGCCTTGCCGTGGGTCCACATCCGGTTCGCCACTGGCTTCCAATTCGCGCAACCGAGCGACCGAGACGTCCAAATGTTGTTCTAGATCGGGTATGTCCATATATTCGCGGGCGAAATACGGCACCACTCTGAAGGCTGCTATGGTGCTGTGTAGTAGTGTGCCGTCGAGTTCGCATACTATGTAGGCCCCTCCTTTGTTTCGCGAGACCACTACTAGTGGTCCGAAGTAGCGCGGCCGCATTTTGCGATTCAGCGCTTTTTCTATCGCGGTGTTGCGGATTAGGACTAGAGCGCCTCTTTTGAAATCGTAGTCGCGAATTGTTGCCGAGTGTGCCTTCTCGAACCGAAGGGCCGCGCGATTGCGGTGTTCGTGGACTCTCGCCTTGAGCTGGTCTAGGTCTTCCGGTCGCTTTTGTAGAGCTACCGCCCGCCGGGCGATGAGGTCGGTTGTCGCTAGTATTGAATCGGGTGGGGGCGATAGATAGTTTGCTTCTACGATGTCGAAGGGTAGCAGTGGGTGAACGCCGGTCGCCGCGAAGAATGGCGAGCAGCCGAGACGCTTCCGCGGCGTAACGCGCTCCGACCAGAATACGGAATATGTCGCCTGCGGCCAGCGGTTTTGCTCACCGTCGACCGCTTTAAACAGCGCTTGCCGCACATCGAAGTGCGCGCGCTCTACTATGCCATTCGCGCGAGAGTTATATCCACTTATCCTAATATGCGTCACGTGGTACTTGCGTTCCAAGTGGCCAAGCGCTGCGACGAAGGGCTTGCCGTTATCTGAGACTATTTCTGTCAGCGTTCCCCATCGGCATAGTACATCTTGGAATATCCAGTCGCCGAGTGCCTGAGCCGTTTCTTTTCAGAGCATTCTAAATTCTGGGTATCCGGTCAGAGAGCAGCGGCCTTGTACAATGTAGGAGTAGCCAGCGGCACGCGGGAGGTGCATTGTGTCCATATACATCTTCGCAAATAAAGGTGCGGGGGTGGCGACCACCGGCGGTATTGAGATTTGCTGGGTCTGCCGGGTCTGGCAGACATGGCAGGTGCGCACGTACCAAGCGATGTCGTCGCCCATGAATGGCCACCAGTACCATTCTATTAGTAGAGCTCGGGTCGCGTAGAAGCTGTGGTGCCCGGTATCATCGTGGGCCGCGTGTATCGCTTCAATGCGTCGGTGCCAATACAGGACTCTCTGGTGGGCCCCCTGCGGGTTTCGCTTCCAGAGTAGCCCGTCGTCTACGAAGAATCTTGCTGCGAAGCGCACTAGAGCGGTATAATCTTGTTCTGTCATGCCTTCCGGTCGCTCCAGGAAGGTCAGCCAGTCGTGCGCTGCCGCTAGTTTTCGTCGGCTTGCGCGGCCGCTTTCGTTCATGGGATTAGATCGTAGTTCGGCTCATATGGAAATGCGTCGGCCATCTCGTATGGTCACCTTTCTGGTATGTTCGTGCTTGCGATGGTGTATAGAAGTTGGTTCGTGCAAGGC
Source organism: Lactarius indigo (assembly GCA_025766275.1). Lineage (NCBI taxonomy): Eukaryota > Fungi > Basidiomycota > Agaricomycetes > Russulales > Russulaceae > Lactarius > Lactarius indigo. The sequence goes on along the minus strand of JAFKAC010000022.1, from coordinate 305,876 downwards.
GCCGCGACCGGGTGGTTAACCATATGCATGAAGCCATATAGGTTATCAATCCAATCTTCGAATTCTTCTTCGCTGCTTTCTTCCTCCTCTTCTTGTTCATCATCCGGCTGTACTGGCCGCCGAGAGAGTCCATCCGGTCCATGCTGCTTTCCAGGGACGTGGCGCAGCTCAAAATGAAAGGTTAGAATTGATACTATCCAGCGGTTGACGCTGGCCGACGGTGCGATGTCTGGATTATTGAGCATGCCTTTGATATACCTGGCATCTACTTCCACTATTAGGTTGCGCACGCCGACGATGAATATTTTGTAAGCGCGCAGTGCCCTATAGAGGCCGTATAGTTCTAGCTTCGGTTGCGAAAAGCGGCGCTCTCGGTCATTTAGCAGCAACAAACCAAAGCGTGCGTAGTACCGCTTTTTCGGCATTGCTGAGTCGGCCTGGCAGAGGTAAAACCCTACGGCTATTGGTGAGGTGTCCACGGCCAGTATTACCGGTGAGTCGGATTGGTAGTCAATCGGCCGAAGCGCCGGCGAACTCAAGAGGGCCTGCTTTAAATCTTCTTGGGCCGCAACTTGCGCCGGTCCAAATTCGAATGGAACGCCTTTGCGAGTGAGATTGATGAGCGAGTTGGCTCGTTTCGCGAAGTTTTGTATGAATATCCTGCACACTCCTACAGTGCCGAGGAATGCGCGAACTTCAGATAGGTCTTTGCACGGTCCCCAGTTAATGATCTTGTTCATGCGGGCCACCTCTGGTAGCCTTCCGCGCGGTGTGCACCGGTGTCCAACTGCAGTTATTTCCTCTGCGCAAAGTATTGATTTTAGGCCGCTAAACGTGCCGCCGCAGTACTTGACTTGCTGGACTACTCGATTGAGTCCTTGGAAGTGCTCCCAGATAAATTGGCGGATGCCAGTATTTTCTAATATGCGTTCTTCGGTTCCGTCAGCTAGTTCGTACCGACCGGCCGGTCCGCGAATCGGCACATCATCGATGTAAGGAACCGTGACATCTGGGATCTCTGGCTGCAATATGTATGTGACGTCGTCGTGAAATATCGGGACCGAGTTCGTCCATCCCATGGGTAAAGTGACCAGTCGCAAGGCGCCGAATGGTGATTGGAAGGTTGTTAAATCTCGTGATTCTGGTGATAAGCCTCGTTCATCGTAGCCGACATATAGGTCTAGCATGCCGCCGCATGCTCGGCCGGCGAAATGCTCGCCTATCTGATCAGTGAATGGGGTGACGCCGCCGTGCTTGATTGTAACTTTGTTAAGCGGCTCCAGGCTGTGGACTATGCGCAGTGATTTTCCATCTTTCTTTACGACGCAGAACCACTGAGATCGGTATGAAGAATTCGATGGCTCATATACGCCGGCGTCGATCTTGCATCTTATTAACCGGCAGACTTCGTCGTAGATTCCGGGTGGTATTGGTATGTTTCGCTGAGCCCAAGGCTTGTGCAGGATTGTAGGGATTTCGATCGGCGGAAAGAAGTCTTCGCGGAAGTGTCCACGCTCAGCATCTTCCCAGGCAAATGCTTTATTCTGGATGCACATGAATTCGTGCATTAGCTTGCGTTCTTCTGGTAATAAGAAGGTACTGGCGTGCGCGAGGTCAAATTGCGTTTTGCGTTCGCTAGTATATCGGCCGGTCGGTCGGAACTCGCTTGGTTTAGTGGGTAGTGCCGGTAGGTCTTGTAGTGGGTCACCGGTTATTTCGCGGACTATTCTGAACCGGCTTGGGAGTTCGGTTTCTATCGGTCTGATTTTGAGTGCTACGGGTTTGTATTTCTTGCCGAGGTATATTGCGGCCGGTGCTTTTGCGTCGGCGAAGGCGATGCTTTTGCCTTCCTGCCGGGCCAGCTGATCGCTGCTGTTAGATTCCGAGGTATTAAGGTAGGTGCTTAGGTTGGGGTTTTCTGAATCACATAGAGAGATGTACGCCGCTGCGATGTCTTGTTGCGTGGTATTTGCCGGTAGCGGCGCACAAGCTTCGATTGTCACTTCCTGACTTGATTGATTGAAATTTAATATTATTGCGAGCTCTCCTTGGTTTGTTACCAAATCATCGACGCTTAAAAATCCGAGTCTTGCGATTGTTCGCTTGTCTGCTTCTTTCTTCGCTCGGCAAATCGGTTGCTGCCGCGCGGTACCGTCGGCACCGTTGCCATTTTCCCGGTGTTCGGGTCGAGGATCGTTATTGTCTGGTCTTCGTTCCGGTAGTTGCGCACCACGGACTGGGTCAGTATGTCGAATGGCCGCCCAAGTAATATATCATAGGCTGGCGAGCGCAGTATGTGAACTTGTAGATAGAGGGTTATTTCGCCGACGTGGAATGGTACGTTGCGCGCCAGTCCTAGCGATTGATCTACACCGCCGTTCGCCGAGATCATGTTGAGCCGTATGCTCGGGTCGTAAGGGATCGCCAGTGCGTTGCACACTTCTTCTGACATTGCGACTATTTGGCAGCCGGGATCTAAGATGGCTTCTATCTTTTCTGATCCGTCGACTACCGGTAAGATCGCGCGTAGGGCATTTGATTCGGTCGCGACTTCGATCGTATTTTGCAATCCATCGTCATCGGCCGGTCGCGCCTTTAGTAACGCCTCATATGGGTCAGCTATTATTGTCGCGTTGGCCGGTGGAGTGCGCTTGGCGATCGAGAATGCCGCCGGCATATGCGATTCTGTCGATCGCTTCGGCTCCTCCTCAGTACTGTCTTCTACGCTTTCTTGGGCGTTAACGCGAGCAACGCGGCGCTTTGTCGTTACTTCGTTGACTTGGGCCCGCAGTTCTGGTGCTAACGAGAGTAGTTCTCTTTGCGTCACTGTTACTTCGGCTTCCATCATCCTTTCGTAGACTTTTCCTGCTGCCTTTTCGTCGTATATGGCCGTATTTGATGTATAAGCGCGCTCGCTTTTGCGGTCGTTCGCCGTATTTGTTGCCGGGGTTGGTCCTAGAGTAATCGGTTCTGCTTCTTGCGTTCTGGCGAATGGATGTTCCTTTATTGTCGCTGCAACCTCGGTTGTTGCTTCTATCGTCTTTTCTAGGTGTGGCGGTCGTTCCTTGCGATGCAACTGGCTTTCTTGCTCTTCTTCTGAGTCTTCTTGCTGGATGCGGGCAGTCGGCATATGTTCGAACCTGGTCCTGGTCCTTCCGCCCATCCTTGGTATGAAGCCTCTTCGAAATGCATATACGCCTGCTTGTCCTGGTTCTGGGCATTCTTCTGCAAAGCGGACTGTTTTCGCCGTTCGCGCTTCTGCGGATGCCGTCGGCCTTGACATTTCGAGTAACATTTGTGCCGCCGCTATTTGTCCTGGATTTTGCCTGTGGTATTCATCTATGCGGTCGCGCAGCCATGCTCCAGTGATATGCCGAGGGACCACGGCGCCTGATGGTAGCACGATTTTCCCTTCTGCGCTACGCTTGCACTTGCTGAGTCGCATATATTCGGCCGCTACTTCGCACTCTCGCATGAAGTGTCCTGGCATTCCGCAGAAGTTGCACTTGGTGGTCGGTTCCCCTATCAGCCTAGGATTTCCGGCGTTTCGGGCCTTCTCGCTTGAGTTTTGGATTTCTAGCGCGTTTTTGAACATTTCGCCTAGTGTCGCGACCGCAGTTGCTAGCGTGGTTTGGATCTCTGTCTTTATCTCTGTTGCCGGTGGGAGTGTCGCACTTGCCGAAGTTATGCTAGAGATCGCGACCGGTGCTCGGCCCTGGAGTACGTAGCTTGCGGCATCATACAAGTCTTCTAATCTGTAGGGGTCTTGCTGGTTGTGGTCTGGCATCTTTAGCTGTAGCCTTTGCTTGACTTGTTGTTCCATATCCGGCTGTAATCCTCGCATGAACGCTCTGGTCTGCTCGGCCTGCGACATTCTGTTTTTGCCGATCAAGTATTTGGAGATTACTTTGAATTGTCGGTAGTATTCGCCGAGTTCCAGTTCTGAGACTATGCCGATGCGGGCGCGCTGTCCTACGAGCGTATCCAGGTGTAGGATTGTATGAATGTCTTCCGAGGATCCGGGGTATAGCTTGTAGATCTCGGCTTTGTATTCTTCGTATGTTTTTGTTACGTCCGTTAACGCGTCGCTTGTCTTCCATACTCTTTCAGTCGCAGCTGTCGTAAGGTATTTGAGTGTGCCGCTTTTCTTATCTGCGTTGGTCGTTACTGTGTGCCTATCGTATAGGGCTTCCACTTTGGCAAAATATCGGCCAAGCTCTTCTGGGTGCTCGCCATCAAAACTAGGTGCTGACCGCTTGCCTCTTCCGGGTAAATCTGCAAGGGGCATCCTTCTGACATTGACCGCTGCTGCGGGGACGGGCTGGTTTATTCTTGCTGGTGGTAGTCTTGGGGCCGGTTGCGGTACGGCCTGTGTTTGCGTTGGGTTCTGGTTTATCGAGGGTACTACGGGGTTTATTGCTGTGTTGCTTTGCTGAGGCGGCGCCGATTGCGCTCGTTGGTTACTACTGCCGGGCTGCCGGTTATTATCTTCTGTCACTGATGCTGTGGTGTTCACTGGTTGGTTAACACTTTGATCGGCTGCTTCCTGTTCTTCAGCCGGTAACGCTTCCGCCTGCTGTTGTTGTGCTAGGATTTTCGCTCTTGATCTTGTTGTTGCGCCGTGGCGCGCGGGTAACGGAGCTGAGTGACTTGACAGGATGAGGTCGACTTCCTTTTCACTATTGGTTTCTTCTTGTCCCGAGTGACTAGATGAGGGGTCGCTTTGTTCGCTACTAAGGCTGCTAAGGGGTGTTAGGTCTTCGGGGCTAGGATAGCTTCCTGGAATTGATTGAGTCGGGTTGTATCCGGCCGCGATTAATTCTTCTAGTAGGCTTCGCTGTTCTCGCCTTCTCGGCAGTATGTTAGTTATTTAATGCGCACGCAAACCTTCTATATTCCAACTTCCCCACGTTGGCCACCAGAAATGATACCCTAAACCATCGCTAAACGCAAGAACGACCAGTAAAGGAGTAATATTGGGTTCGAGAAGTCGGGGAATATAGGACCGATAATCCGGCCAATGGCGACTTTAACCGAAGGCGCACCAACGCGGGACCGAACGAGCTGAAGCCGACCGAGGTGAGAGCGATGTAGTCTTAACGCGACGCGGGGCTGCGAATAGCCGAGGTATAGCCGAATACGCACACACAGGTGCTTCGCGAAATCAAAATAGAATAGATGTTGTAGATAATCAAATAGTAGGATATGAGCGTATGAATCGAATGAGGTCGCTATGGGCTCCCCAAAGGTTGCTGTTCTTGTACCTGTGGTATAGAGCTATTTATGTGCTGCCGCTCGCCGACCGAATCCGCACCTCGCCGCTTTTCCCTTGCTGAACGTCCATCTTACTCTCCTGCCTTAAACCCACGCCAGTCTGATCCGCTCTTCTCTGGGGTGTCGCCTTACCAACCCTAGGTGCTGCTTTGCCTATTCGCGCCATGGCCGCGCCTGTGATTCTGCTCGGCCGCTCCAGTATGTCGCTATTCGCCATGTCGGCCCTGATCGGTTTCTGGGGCTTTCACATGTTCCGCGCTAATATAGGCACCATCCCGTACCCCGCGCTGGGGCCGCACCCGTGATTGCAGCAGTAGGCTACCGTTCGCATATGTGGCTAGAATATTCGGGCGTCTCGGCCCATCACCACGGGCTGCTCTTCCCGCCGCCGAGAGTGACCGATTGCAGTACTCTAGACGGGCCGGTTGGGCCGGTCTGCCGCATATTGTCGTATTAGCTTAGATCTGCGAAAATTAACGCTTAGCGGCGCGCCGGGTGTATCAGCGACAAGACGCGGCTGCAAGTATTTTGTCACGTTTACGGATGACGCGACGCGTTACACGGTCACGTACGTCCTGAAGACCAAGGCTGAGGCTCTTGGGGCCTACAAGTCGTTCGAGGCCTGGGCGTTGACGCAGCAGCATTGCGCGGCCATCAAGGCCCTTCGGTCGGACCGCGGAGGGGAGTACCTCAGTGGGGCTTTCGACAAACATCTCAAGGCGGCTGGGATGGTTCGTCAGCTGACGGTGCACGACACGCCTCAGCTCAACGGCATGGCCGAGCGGCTCAATAGGACGCTGGTCGAGCGCATTCGCGCGTTCACTCATTCAAGCGGTCTGCCGAAGTTCTTGTGGGGTGAGGCTCTCCGACACGCGACGTGGCTCAAGAACCGCACGTCTACTCGGGCTCTCGATGGCCTGACACCTTACCAGGCGTTGCTCGGACGCGCGCCCGACTTGTCGGGTCTGCAGTGGTGGGGTGCGCAGGTATGGGTGCATGACGATAGCGGCAGCAAGCTTGATGCGCGTGCGAGGGAGGGCCATTGGCTTGGCTTTGACATTGAGTCGCACGCTCACCACGTTTACTTTCCAGAGAAGCGCAACGTCACGGCCAAGCGCAGTGTCTATTTTGGCGCGGCTCTGCAGCTCGAGGGGGAGCAAGAATTTCTGATTCCCAGTACCGAGCAGCACACCACGCAGCCTGCAGCTACCTCAGCCCCCACTAAACCGCCAGCAGTCACTACGGCAGTTCCCACTAAGTCAACTACCACATCACTTCCACTGGCTCTACCACCAATTCCCGTCGCTGCCCCGGGCGCAAATTCCCCCGACTCTCCCTTAACACCACTCTCTTCCTCTTCCTCTTCGGCATCTGGAGGTGCGCACAGTGATGACGAAGCCGACCCGGATGTGACTCCGCGTTGAGCTCAAGTCCGCAAGCCGTCGCGTACAATCCGAGAGTTGATGGAAGGTGTAGGTGTGTCGTCCGCACGTCGTTCTGACCCGCGCTTCGCAGCCAGTCTTCAAGTGCCTGGAGGGTTTGGAGAGGATGTCGAGGAGGCAGGGGGAGCATGGTCGGCAGAGAACGCGTTCGATGCACTCGAAGACTCGGAGTGGCTCGAGTACATTCTCGCCGCCAAGGTTGCCAAAGCGGAGGCTCTGGAACTGCGCACGCTCGCAGAGGCCAAGCGCCGCCCAGACTGGCCACTGTGGGAGAAGGCTATCCAAGACGAGCTTGCAACTCTGAAGACGGCCGGGACCTGGAGGCTTGAAGAACCACCGCCCGGAGCTAACATTATAGGCTTGAAGTGGGTCTTCAAGGCCAAGAAGGACGCAGTGGGCAACATTGCCCGCTACAAGGCCCGGCTCGTCGCACACGGGTTCTCGCAGATTGGTGGAGTCGATTACGACGACACCTATGCGCCCGTGGTGAAGCTAGCGTCGTCGCGCGCAGTGATAGCTATGGCTAATCGACTTGGGCTCGTGCTCCACCAGGTGGACATCAAAGGCGCGTATCTCAACGGGGTTCTACGGGACGATGAGGTCCTCTACATGCGACATCCCCCTGGGTACTCGGCGCCGGACGCGGGAACACAAGTTCTGCGGCTGCAGAAGGCCTTGTATGGCTTGAAGCAGGCGGGACGTCGCTGGTACCAGACATTCACGTCCATCTTGTCTAAGCTAGGCTTCTCGCAGTGCTCGGTCGATCAGGCGGTCTATTTCAAGGTGAATGAGGCTGCACGGCATCTCATCGTCATCGCGGTGCATGTTGATGACTGCACTATCGCTGCAAGTGAGCCGTGCCTCATGGACGCCTTCAAGGCTGGTCTCAGCAAGTATGTCGAGGTGACGGATCTGGGGGAGCTTCATTGGATGCTCGGGATTGAGGTGAAGCGAGATCGTGCTGCCGGGACTATCCATCTATCCCAGCGTGCGTACATTGATGCCATCTTACACCGTTTCAACTTCGCTGACCTCAAGCCACTCACTACCCCAATGGACGTGCAAGCCAAACTGACGTCTGAGCAAGCACCTGCAAGCACAGCCGAGTTCGTGGCCATGCGCGACATTCCCTATCGCGAGGCAGTCGGCGCCCTCAATTGGGCTGCACTGGCCACTCGCCCCGACATCTCCTTTGCCATCTCCACGGTTTCACGTTTCGCATCCAACCCTGGTCCTGCGCATTGGGAGGCAGTGAAGCAAATTTTTCGCTATCTGGCCGGCTCACACAACTTGTGGCTCTCGTATGGCGAGATGCGTCGTACGCTGGTTGGTTTCACCGATGCCGATGGCAGCATGGCCGAGGATCGGCGCGCCATTTCGGGCTACGCATTCCTTATCGACGGCGGCGCCATTTTGTGGTCTTCAAAGCGGCAGGAGATTATTTCTCTGTCCACCACTGAATCCAAGTACGTTGCCGCGACTCACGGGGTGAAGGCAGCGCTTTGGTTGCGCAGCCTTCTCTCAGAGGTTTTCGGTCCATTCAAGGACGCAACCGTGTTGCTCTGTGACAATCAGTCGGCGATCGCGCTGGCCCGGGACCATCAGTATCATGCGCGCACAAAACATATTGACGTGCGTTTTCATTTCATTCGATGGGTGGTTGATCAGGGGGTAGTCCGGTTGGTTTATTGTCCTACTGAGGACATGGTGGCCGACGTTTTGACGAAGGCATTGCCATCTCTGAAGGTGAAGCACTTCGCCGCTGGTCTTGGACTGCGTGCGAAGTGAGGGGGAGTGTTGAGACTTCAGCGCACGCGAGGCCAGTGTGGCTCGCGATGGCAATCATACCCTTGTCCCTGTGTATTTGACTGATTAATTACTTTACGACCTGAATTAGTTCTTTATCCTTGTCTCGTGGAATCACAGTCCATACATACCCATGTGATTACGGTACTCCGCGTCTCCTCTTGCCTTATACTTATATACCTAGTACTTTACTTTCGTAGTCCTCAGTGATCGCTTCTGCCCGTGATTCCTGAGGTAAGATGACTCGCTACTTACTCGTATCCGTTTGCTTACGCCTAGACAGTTCTATTCGTTTGTCTAGGTAAATATACATTATAGTGATCGCTTCTGCCCGCGATTCCTGAGTTCTATTCATTTTTCTAGTGTCTAACTTCCCCGTTCGCCTTTGCGCGTGAGCCACGTTCCCCTGTCGTGGACACTGTAACCTGCTTGAGATGGGTGGGGTCCTCCCTGAGCGAGCTGATGAAGGTCGGAAAACGTGAGGCCTCGTCGGCCTCGGCAACTATTAGGGCAATCGAGTGGGCGAAATAAAAGTTCTGATTTCTCGAACCAGCCGAGAGTCGGGAGTTTGGGTAGACGAATGGCAGCACCAAAAAGAGAACAAGCACATCCGACAGAGACTGGCCAGATTACGAGTATGACTATATGAATACCCACAGAGGGGACCCGCATACTATCACAGTGGCTTAATGGAGCAACCTATAGTACTCTATCTAATTGATCGCCATGCTCTCTCAACATCTTTATGATTCTCTTTCCTGACGCGACCTGAAATGGGGTTTCTTCTTTGTTGTCCTTGGCACCTGCATTCGCACCACGGTCGAGCAGCAAGCGCACGATCTCTGTTTCGCCTTTGGATGACGCTACGTGCAACGGGGTCCATCCGTCGTTATCCGAGGCATTTGCGTTTGCACCGTGGTCGAGCAGCAGGCCTACAGTATCTCTTTTGCCTTGGGACGACGCCTCGTGCAATGGGGTCCTTCCGTCCTTCTTCTTGGCCTCCGCGTTCGCGCCACGGTCAAGCAGCAGGCGTGTAGCCTCAAGGTTCCCATAATGCGATGCTAGATGTAATGGCGTCGAGTACTCCTTATCTTGTGCGCTGATTTCCGCGCCATGTTCGAGTAGTAGCACCACGATCTCCACGTCACCACGTCTCGATGCGTTGTGCAATGGAGTATGGCCTCGGTCGTCCACAGTGTTGATAGGTACATTGTGCACCAGTAGCATCCGAACAATCTCTAGGTGTCCATAATATGCGGCTAAATGAATTGGGGTCTCAAGATTGTTTTGCCGCGAATTTGCATCTGCGCCATGGTCAAGTAGCCACCGCGCGACATCAATACGTCCACCCCTTAACGCAGCATGTAGTGGAGTCCCATCAAACATGTCCTCGGTAACATCCACGACTGCGCCATGCCGGTATAATAGCTCGGCCACCTTGAAGTGCCTCTTGTACAATGCCGCTACCAGTGGACTGTGATTTCGACCTCCCCTCGCATTGACTTGCTCCGGATGCTCAACAATTATTTGCGCTGCCAGGTCATGAAACCCAAATAACGAGGCATAATACAGTGGAGATCCACGATCTTCGGGGTCGTCTCCGAAGTATTCCCAGAGATCGTCGATGTCATCGAACTTGAGCCACGCGGAAAAATGTGATTTGGTTGAGTCAAAAAGAAGTCGCATCCCATCTTCAATGCGTAAAGGCACCTTCCCGAACTGCGCATGCTCCACCCAATGCTGACTGGCATATCTCGCTAACGGAAACCTATCTTCGACCTGCCTATTGTCGGCGCTGACGTCCAACTGGAGTAGAGTTCCCAAGCAAGCCTGCGCGAGAGTCGTGTGTGCGGAATCGGGAATGATATGAAAGTACGAAGCGTCTCCTTTAGAATTCGCAAGCCGGTCGGAAGTCAAGAATTCCTTCACCGAAAAATGCGTAAATTGGATCACCCGGGAACCACCATATTTGACTTCGGTGATCAAGCTCGAGCATGTAGATAGCACAGCTCGTTGTCGATCCTCCCATCGCCAGTCCTCCTTCAGCTTCGGCGTCGCTCCTTCGGCATCTTCAAAGTCAAGCGCAAGTATTTCTGCCAGCTCCTCGACACGCAGCGGCCGAACGGCCACGGTGAGACATTGTAACAGGCGACGAGCGTGGTCTCGGTTGGCCATCCCGATCTCCTTCAGCACCCGCTCATATGTCTCGTCCAATGATTTCGGTAATTCGTTCAGCGTCCGCCGGATGCTTTGCGGAAGGCAATGTTGCAACACTTCCAGTTGACAGAAAACCCACCGGAACCTGTCATGTACTCAGTAACCGTCATCACCATCTCTGAACACGCTTACATTCCATCGGCTCTATCCGTGAGCGTCTCAATAACCAGCTCCTTATCCTTGTCCCTCCATCTCTTCATCGCCGTATCTGAGTCCGCGTACACCACAGATCGGATATAGTCTTCAATATCCTTCTTTTGTCCACTCTCCTCGTGAATCGACACTGGGTGAAATGCTTGCGGCTCGAGCGCGGCCCGGATGTCGTCCTCCGGACGGCTGGTAATACATATATGAAAATCTGACAGCCTAAGGCCGACAAGGCCCTTTATGAGATCGAGCACCTGTTTGCGGTCAGGTGGAATTCCGGAGGTGTTGGGGCATTCGTCTAGCGCGTCCAAGATGATGTAGATTGGGCCAAGGCCAGGTAGCGTGAGCATCTCGTTAAGACACTCAATCAGCGTGCTGGTGCTGGGCTTATGCGCGCCGTCATCGTGTGCCTTGTAAACACGGGAGAGTATGTCGGAACAGCCGTCGGAACGAGCGGAGAGCTGTGTGAGAAGGGAAGGAAGTAAGTTGCGGATGTTTTGTTTATCGGTGTCCTTGAAATCGAAATAGAAATACGCCATCGACGCAAGTCCAGCCTCCCGCAACGCAGTGATGTTTTGGATAATTGCAGAGCTAGTCGGTGATGTAAGTTGCTGAGGTGAACACAACAAATGATGACGAACCAAAGGATGCTCTTCCCTGAGCCCGCTACAATCATTAGACCCGATCAGTATGTGACAGTATGTGAAGGGAAAGAAGGGCGCACGTTTGCCGTGGATCCATAACAAAGACGTGGTTGGCTTGGACTTCCATTCGATGAATAGACTTCCGTGGAAAAACCACGTCGCGGTGCCTTCATGTTGAATGGTGGACGCGATATTTTGATTAGTGGACGGGTCCGGAGGCGAGAGCCATGCTCTATGATCCTTCCGTATGCGGCTCCCTGCAGTGGGATTTCAGTCTCAGCATGTGAGAGTAGCGACCTGAACGACGACGACGAACGCTTTTCTTCATCAATATTGTTTGCCGTGCGTTGCAATAGAGCTTGTGCTTCCTTTCCATCTGGATGGATATAGACTTACAATGGTATTTGTGAGTAGCCAGCGTGATGAACACACCTCCAATGGCCACGGTGACCTTCTCGTCGATCTTTTTAACTCTGTCATCGACACCCTTTACGTTGTCATCGACGCCCCTCACTTTGTCGTCCACGCCCTGTACTTGCTGGCCGACAGTTGCTACTCCGTCCTTGACATCATGTGCAACTTTCAGCACTTGCACAATCGCCATCTGCACCTCCTGCTGCGTCAATCTATCCAGTCTAACCAACGCATCCTCGACATCCCTCCTTCCGATCAATTTCTTCAGGTATCTCTCTGAATACACATCAGCGACGGGTAACGTGGCAGGGATCGACTCACTCGTTCGTCCCTGCTTCATCTCCTTCGTCACGATCCCAAATATTCCAAGAACCTCGACCATTATCTTCACGATGGTGTCCTTCATCGCCTCTGTTGTCGGCACCGAACTATACTCCTCCAGCCGTCTGAAAAAGCTTTCGATGCGCTCAAAGATATCAACGAGTGCATCTTGGCTCGCAATAACGTCCTTTGCCGCCTGTAAATGTTCGGTATCAGAACAGTTCAAGTAAGCGATCCAATGTAATCGCTACCAGAAGAAGGATCCCAGCTCCAGCGAAAATCACTTTCGCTGGCGAGAATACCTAGAATTATGACACCAAAGATTATATCGTAGAAGGATCGTCGGAATGGCGCTCACCAATCCGACACCCTCGCCAAGCGCCGCGGAAAAGGCATATAGGACGTTGACAGTCGGATTCAACCATCTCGTCAACCTGTCATCGCCGGATGTAGATTGCTCGAACTGTTGTACTTGAGTGCGGAGGACGGCAAGGATGTCGATGGGGGAGTTGCAGGTCTGCAACTGGGCCATCAACGGATGCGCAAGAAGATCTTTCTTCGTCTTCTTTTTATAAGTGTCGAGGGAAGCGCAGAAGATGGCCTGTAAATTTGAGGAGGAGGCTGTGGGAGGCGTCTGAGACATGGAAATAGCAGCGAGGAGAGGCGTCTGAAGGTACTGCGACGATACTGGGAGTCTGGGGCCGAGGGTGGGAAGCGGCTGAGTGGGAGCGTCCGAATGGTTTGGCACGAGGCTAGGCAGGTAACGCCCGCACAGCCTCGGCTCGTAAACGGGCCGGCAATGTTTTCAAAGCAGTGGTGCGGGGGTTGTCCTTGCCACTGGCCACCTCAGAGGGATACTAGTGAAATAAGGGGTTCCGTGTTTCCATGTCGGGGCAGATAACCATGATAATATCCGAGATTTCTCGGGAGTTGACAACGTTGACATATATCGGGACGCCTGGTTGCGCTTACGCTGATCATATGTCTGTAGAGAGTCACGTGGTCGCGCTCGAATATGTCAAGGTTGGGAAACTTCGTACTGCCGCCTAGTTTCTGTGCGATCTGCCAGTCTATGTCACTACCTATTACTATGCCCAAGACCTAGTACGCTCCAACCATTGTTTCCCTCTACTACACACTTGTCCGGCACCACACCGAACCTGAAGGTCTGAAGCTCAACACGTTCGTGTCATTTGCCGTATTTTTTTCTCGCCGTCTGCTAATTTATTCCATATGACAGTGTTAGGATCCACACCGGTGTTACATAGACCATCTATCGAATGCTTTCAAACCAAGGGTTGCTGCGATTTTCGGTCAAGTTCAAGTCTGACGAGTCTAGAGGAGACAAGCGCAAACTCAACATTTTTAGTTTGCCGGTCGAAGGTGGGGCCCGAAGATCGTCAAGACGCGGACGGAATTAGAATCGAAGAACCAAGATCGACGAGAATGCCACCTCCGCAGATCTTCTATTTTCGGCTCCAAAATGCCCGTTCACATTCTACTTTGGCGGCCTTACTTCTAGCCAGCCAGTCTCCCCCCCGACGACTCCTTGCACTATACGGTCCTTCGCGTAGGTTCAAGCAGTCTCAAAATTATGACATCAAGTCACGCCCGGTCTCATGCGCTCACCATCATCTACAACTTCTTCGACATCTCAGTCCTCCCTCTCGATATCCCTACGTCGGCGGACAACCACTACTTCCATGTTGCGTTTCCCCAGGGGACAAGGACGCGCCTCCAAGGCCATTTCCCACATCTTCGTTGTCCCGTTGCTCCGCTCTCATGGCCGCTCGCCATCGCTTCCATCTCCGGATATTCACCGTGCCAGCAGCCTCGGCCGACGTGGCAGCATTATATCCGAGCTGGACATGGCATGCACCGACTTTCCCGTCATTCCTTCCTTCCCACGCGTGTCCGAGATGTTCCTGAGCATACCGACAAACATCATCCCGCTCAGCACCCGGTCCCTCTACCATACGCTCCCCACCCGCGCACGCTCGATTTCTTTGCTGACAATGCCGATGCGTGTGTCGCACGGCTAGTTGGCGTACTTCACCTCGCAGCGCTTGTGACGACCCCTATGCTGCATCCCTACCCGCCCACCCACGGCCCGTCCTTCGTGCTCGCGCTGGCCCTGGTCCTCCGCTCAATGCGCTGTCTCTCGGTGCTGATGCTTCCGGCCTTCGAAGCGGAGCTGCTCGCTGCGGCGCCAGGCATGCTTACACACCTGACTCGGCTCGCTGACATACTCCCCTATGTGTTCCTCGACGACTTTCTTCCCACGCCAGCCTGCGCACCTCTCACGCACCTCGCGCTACCTCACTTCAGCGGCATTCCCCCGGTAGCGCACAACGTCCCACCCGCCGCTGCTCCGCACCTTTGCGGTCTTCGATAGAAGTCATGGCTTCGCGCCCGCACTCACATATGTCCGCCTGCTTCGCCGCGTGACGCTACAAATTTCGAGCACGCTGTACGATGGCCTGTGCCCCACGGCTTTATTTTCCGCGCTCGGTGGCTCACTGAGGGAGCTCGTTCTGGTTCTCGCACTCTATGTGGACGTGCGTATACACGAGCGGTTATTGGGCGCGCTGGGAAGTATGACCACGGGGCTCGAGGTACTCGAACTGAGTCTCGACGGCACTTCAGATGAGGTACGCGTCAGCTGGCCGGCTCAGCAGCTTTGGTTCTAATCAGCACTAGGTCTCTCTTCGAGCGCTGTACGAGCAGGTCAGCCCGCTATTGCTAAACGTGCAGGCGCTTCGAACGCTCCACCTGCGGGCTCCTCTGCCACCAAGGCTGCAGAGGCGGACAGAGGTTCGTTGCAGCTGGTACTATGGATCCGATCTCCGCTGAGATCGGCATCACCCTGCGTCGTTTTTCCTTCAGAGGCGCATTGGGAGCCTGAGCGGGGGAGAACGGTTACGCGTGAACTGAACTCGTGCGTGCTCATTTTTCTTCACTCTTTTGGACATTTTCCTTGCGCGCATATCTTTCCTATCCGATCGCCACACTCTCTACGACATAATCTTTTTCTTTGGAGATAAGGGTGTGGGTCTCCATCCAGGTGGCCTCTCTTTTTCTGTGATAGCTCCTCGATATCCTCCCATTGTACAGTAGTCGTCTATAATTGCGTTGTAAAGCGCATATACGTACATCGTGTTACTCTCACCGTGTACATAACATACGACAACTACTCAGCAACTCATAAACTTGTTTAAACTCTCCCAAATCACGCGTTTTGATCCTTTATTGTCTGAGAAGACCTGTACTATTGGCCAAGTACAATATAATCAGATTATGACAAAACCTTACAGCGAGTAGATATCAGAAAATAGCATAGACCGACTGGTGTTTCCCGTCAAACGTAAATAGATCAGATCGAGAGACATTACTCATCTGCACCATAAGTTGATTTCAGCCAACCTAATCGAGTTGACTGCTGTCCTTCTGAACCAGTTCGAAAATGTGCATTCCAACTGATACAATGCGACCGCCTGTGTCCCTGGGCCGTGGTCAGCTTTACACCATGAGAAGGCAGAGGGGTACACTGGTGCCAAAGGATATTCGTGCGTCGGTAGCAACCCATGGAGACGGCAGCGTTGGTGTTGTAGCAAGGACTCGGAGGCGCTTCAGCCAGGCATGTAAGAGAGAAGGTACGGGAGGCACGTACCGATCTTTTTGAGCACAGCCCAACACGGACCCCCAGGACCGCTTGTCCTCCACTTTGTGCTCGCGCCCGTCCTCCTCAATCGGCCAGCTGCGACACCCAACCGAGTCGTGTGCACCAAGTATGAGTAAAGTGTCCGTAAAACTGCGACATCTGCTCCTTTGTCTTGCCATTCCTGGCAGGTGCCCGCTCTGATTTGGCGGATGGGACGGTGAAATTCGCCAGCTACACGGGCAACGAGAGTCTGGGCCCAGTCGCCATCGTCACATCTTCGTAATGGGGGTCACGCGGCGGGGAATGGGTGGAATGGAGCAGGCCAGGTCGCTGAGTAAGGTGGAGAGGATTCAGAGGAATCGTACGCACTTTCTCTGTGTTGCTGACCATGAGATTGGGTGGGCAGCTTGCACGCGAGGACCTCGAGCTGCGTGAAGGTGAGCGCGTGTCGCAGGACGAAAGGCTAGTCTCCGATGGAGGACTGGAAGATGAACCCGCGAAGAGAGAGCCTGCAGAGGAGCGGAAAATGCAGCCAGGTGAGGGACAGCCTGGATGAGGCCCCAACAGGCGCGTCGCTGTGCAGGGTGAGCTCCGTGGGGTTGGGGCGGGGATCATACGAGGGCAGAGGGTACCCCAGAAATGGCACCAGCGAACATTGAACACGCATGCGTAAGGGGCGCAGTCTGAGAGAACTGACAGCAGAAGGCACTTCTGAGTTGTTAGGACGGTCTGTAATGAGGGAGATTTGAGGGGGGAAAGGTCCCAAATGGACAGATTTTCCAGGGAGAGTGAAGTCAGCTTGGGTGGTGCCAGTGCACGGACGCTGAAGCTGGCTACGAGAGCGCTGAGGATCGATGCTTGGGCAGCGAGGCGACCTTGCCCGTCGGAACCAAGCCGGTTATCATAAAGTGGGTAGAATACCAATTTAATGGCCTCGAGCCGAGGCAGCTGGTGAACGCGAGAAAATGAATTGGCCAGTTCACGGATGGCATTAGTTCTGACTAGCCCGCATGTAAACATAAGTCGCGACTCCGTTGAGGGGATGAAAAGACGCACTATGCTTTAGCCTCCTTCCCTTCCTATCAGAACCTGTGTCGAGATAAGCAACTTCCGTGACATGGGCCACAATATCTGGGACGTCGAAGAGTTGTCCTAGATTTTTGGAGCTATCTCCGGTGGCAATCACAGAAAGGACGCGGAACGCAAAAGGCGTGGCAATAGCGCAGAAAGTGTAACAGGCGGCCCGAACATGGCATAAGTCGTGGACATTGTCGACCTGCTCGAAAATGGCGGTTAGAACTTCGAGAGGGAGACGGGTGGTGCTACTGGTGCCCATTTGAGCCTATCCGAGGCGAAATCGTCGCTTGCGGTGCCAGCCAAAAGGGAGAATTCATTCCCATTGGTGCGGGTCCCGGAAATGGGGTGTCAGGCGCAAGCTTTTCATTCCAGATTCCGGACTACAGTCCGTCATGCCAACTTGGAAAGAAACGACTCTAGAGTTGTTTCTCTCCTCTTTCTCTTTCTGAGTCACAGAGACGCAGGAAGAGGGGTGACACCGGTTGGAAGCATGTGCGTATGTGCCTTTGTGAAGTTGTAGATACCGCAGCCTTGTTCTATACATGTTCTATAGTACAGTTTTCTCGTGAGACTCGCACACATTTAGACCTCAGCTGTGGGAGATTAGGATACATCACCCTTACAATACTTCTCGTCATGTTGTCGGGCCTGGGGGTCGCAACACTGCCCAAATAACCCGGTCATGTCTTGAGTTGAGAGAGGCGCGATCCGCGTGAAGTGCCGCAATCTGTCGCGCACGCCCCTGCGAAACACAGAACTTCGTACAAGTGTAATAGGTACATCGTTACAACTCGTCGTGCAGTAATATGTACCACTTTTCAAGTGTGACTATATGAATACCCGCATAAGGGAGCCCCCATGATATCAAGCTGACATGTAGAACAACTTATAGTACTCTTTCTATTTGTCCGTTGTGTTCCGTCAACACCTGTCGGATCTCATCCTTTTTATACCCTGATGCCATCTGGAATGGGGTCTTCCCTTCGTTGTTTTTGGCATCTGCACTCGCACCACGGTCGAGCAGCAAGCGCACGATCTTTGTTTGGTCTGCACATGACGCTACGTGCAATGGAGTCCACCCTTTTTTGTCTTCGGCATTTGCGTTCGCGTCGTGGTCGAGCAGCAATTGCACCATTTCTATTGTGCCATAGTACGACGCCTCGTGCAATGGGGTCCTCCCATCCTTATTCTTGGAGTCTGCGTTCGCGCCACGGTCGAGCAGCAAGCGCACGATCTCTGTTTCGCCAAGGGACGACGCCTCGTGCAATGGGGTCATTCCATCCTTCTTCCTAGAGTCTACGTTCGCACCACGGTCGAGCAGCAAGGGCACGATCTCTGCGCTGCCTTCAAGTGACGCTATGTGCAACGGGGTCCATCCGTCGTTATTCGAGGTATTTGGGTTTGCACCGTGGTCGAGCAGCAGGCGTACAATATCTCTTTCGCGTCCGAGCCACGACGCGTCGTGCAATGGTGTCGTTCCGTCCTTCTTCTTAGCCTCCACGTTCGCGCCACGGTCAAGCAGCAGACGTACAGTCTCGAGCCTCCCATTAATTGATGCTAGATGTAATGGCATCTGGTGTTCATTATCTTGTGCGTTGATTTCCGCGCCATGTTCGAGTAGTAGCCGCGCGATCTCCACGTGACCACGATCTGATGCCCAGTGCAATGGAGTACGGCCTTCTTTGTCCGCAGTGTTGACGGGTACGTTGTGCCCCAGTAGCATCCGAACAACCTCTAGGCATCCACAAGATGCGGCTAATTGAATTGGAGTCAGAAGACCAATGTCCCGGGAATTCGCATCTGCGCCATGGTCGAGTAGCCACCGCACAACATCGATACTTAGGCCATAGATACCTGGGCCATACGACGCAGCATGTAGTAGAGTCCGATTTGATCGACCATAGATAACATCCACGGCTGCGCCGTGTCGGTATAATAGCTCAGCCACATCGAAGTGTCTCTCGTGCAATGCCGCTGCCAGTGGACTGTGATTATAACCACCCCTCGCATTGACTTGCTCTGGATGCTCAACGATGATGTGCGCTGCCAGGTCATGAAATCCGCACAACGATGCGTAATACAGTGGAGATCCACGATATTTGGGGCGATCTCCGAAGTTTTGCCGGCGATCGTCGATGTTGTACAACCGGAGCCACGCGTTAAAATATAGTTTGGTCGAGTCAAAAAGAAGTCGCATCCCATCTTCAATGCGTGACGACACCTTGCCGAACTGCGCATGCTCCACCCAATGCTGACTGGCATATCTCGCTAACGGAAACCTATCTTTGACCTGGCTATTGCTGGCGCTGCCGTCCAACTGGAGTAGTGTTCCCAAGCAAGCCTGTGCGAGAGTCGTGTGTGCGGAATCGGGAGTGATATGAAAGTACGAAGCGTCTCCTTTACAAGTCGAAAGCCGGTCGGAAGTCAAGAATTCCTTCACCGAAAAATGCGTAAACTGGATCACCCGCGAATTCCCATCGTCGACTTCAGTGATCAAACTTGAGCACGTGGATAGCACAGCTCGGTGTCGGTCCTCCCACCGCCAGTCCTCCTTCAACTTCGGCATCGCTCCTTCGGCATCTTCAAAGTCAAGCGCAAGTATTTCTGCCAGCTCATCGACGCGCAGCGGCCGAACGGCCGCGGTGAGACATTGTAAGAGACGACGAGCGTGGTCTCGGTTGGCCATCCCGATCTCCTTCAGCACCCGCTCATATGTCTCGTCCAATGATTTCGGTAATTCGTTCAGCGTCCGCCGGATGCTTTGCGGAAGGCAATGTTGCAACACTTCCAGCTGACAAAATACCCATCGAAACCTGTCATAAAATCAACAACCGTCGTCACCATCCTTGAACACACTTACATTCCATCGGCTCTATCCGTGAGCGTCTCAATAACCAGTTCTCTGTCCTTCTCCCTCCATCTCCTCATCGCCGTATCCGAGTCCGCATACACCACAGATCGGATATAATCTTCAATATCCTTCTTTTGTCCACTCTCCTCGTGAATCGACACTGGGTGAAACGCTCGGGGCTCAAGCGCGGCCCGGATGTCGGCCTCTGGACGGCTGGTAATACATATATGAAAATCTGACAGCCGGAGGCCGATAAGGTCCTTTATGAGATCGAGCACCTGTTTGCGGGAGGGTGGAACTCCAGAGGTGTTGGGGCATTCGTCTAGTGCGTCCATGATGATGTAGATTGGGCCTCGGCCAGGTAGCGCGAGCATCTCTTTAAGACACCTAATCAACGTGCTGGTGCTGGGCTTATGCGCGCCGTCATCGTGTGCCTTGTAAACATGGGAGAGTATGTCGGAACAGCTGTCAGAACGAGCGGACAGCTGTGTAAGAAGCGAGGGAAGCAAGTTGCGGATGTTTTGTTTATCGGTGTCCTTGAAGTCGAAATAGAAATACGCCATCGACGCCAGTCCAGCCTCCCGCAACGCCGTTATATCTTGAATGATTGCGGAGCTAGTTGGCGGTGTAAGTTGCCGAGGGGTGAATGCGACAAACGATAACGAACCAAAGGATACTCTTCCCTGATCCCGCTACAATCGTTAGACGCGATCAGTATCTGGGAGGAGGCAAGGGAACAGAAGGGCGCACGTTTTCCGTGGATCCACAACAGGGTTGTGGTCGACTTGGATTTCCATTCCATGAATATGCTTCCCTGGAAGAACCATGTCGCGGTGCCTTCGTGTTGAATGGTGGACGCGATGTTTTGATTGGTAGACGGGTCCGGCGGAGACAACCACGCCCGGTGGTCCTTCCGTACCCGGCTCCCTAAAGCGCCATTTCAGTTCAGCAACAGAAAGCAGTAGGGCTGAAGGGTCACGAACGCTTTTCTTCGTCCATATAATCTGCTGCCTGTTGTACTAGAGCGTTCGTTTCCAATGTCGTCGCTTTGATTGCCTTGCCATCTAGCCGTATATGGGCTTACGTTTGTCGGTAGTTAACGTGATGAACGCACCCTCAACAGCCAGGTTGACCTTGTCATCGATGCCCTGTACTTGCTCGCCAACGGTTTGTACCCCATCCTTGACATTGTGTGCGACTTGTAGGACTTGCACAATCGCCATCTGAACCTCCTGCTGCGTCAACCTATCCAGCCTTACCAACGCATCCTCGACATCCCTCCTTCCGATCAATTTCTTTAGATATTTCTCTGAATACCCATCAGCGACGGGTGACGCGGCAGCAGGGATCGACTTACTCGCTCGTCCCTGCTTTATCTCCTTCGTCACGATCCCAAAAATTCCAAGAACCTCCACCATTATCTTCACGTTGATATCCTTCATCGCCTCCGTCATCGGCACCGAACTATATTCCTCTAGCCGTCTGAAGAAACTTTCGATCCGCTCGAAGATATCGATGAGCGCATCTTGGCTCGCAACAACATCTTTTGCCGCCTGTGTAGGTTCGGTATCAGTGCAGTTCGAGTAAGCGAGATCCAAGATAATAGCTACCTGGAGAAGGACTCCGGCACCGGCGAAGATGACTTTCGCCGGTGAGAACACCTAGAAATATGATATCAGAGGGTAGACCATAGAAGGATCGTCGGAATGGCGCTCACCAGTCCGACGCCCTCGCCAAGCGCCGCGGAAAAGGCATAAAGCACATTGACAGTCGGATTCAACCAGCTCGTCAACCTGTCATCGCCGGATGTAGATTGCTCGAACTGTTGTACTTGAGTGCGAAGGACGGCCAGGATGTCGGTGGGGGAGTTGCAGGTCTGCAACTGGACCATCAACGGATGCGCGAGAAGATCTTTCTTCGTCTTCTTTCTATAAGTGTCCAGAGAAGTACAGAAGATGGCCTGTAAACTGGAAGAAGAGGAGGCTACGGACATGGCAACAGTAACGAGGAGGGGCGTCTGAAGGTACTGCGATGGTACTAGGAGTCTGGGGCTGAGGGTGGGAAGTGGCTGAGTGGGAACGCCCGAATAGTTTGGCACGGGGTTTGGCAGGAGCAGTCCTAGCTCACCCCCCCTAACACGTCACATGACATCACGTGACTCATCGCGCGCACAAACTCGGACCTTAACTTACCATATAACATTTTGGGAAATTAATTACGTAATTAAGTCACGTGACCAGGTACACGAAAAGTTCCACAATGTACGCAATGCAATTTAGATCCCTGATTCCCCAAATGCCCCCCACCTCAAATGACGACTTTGCCCCCCTGCCCGAGAGCCAGCCACTTGGCCTGATTAATTGATTAAGGTGTCCTTGTGCGCTTTTTGAATTGAATTTTTTAGTTTCTTTTTTTTTTGGAAAGCAAGGCAGTGGGGTGAGTTTGTATCGGGCTGGGCCGCAGCGTGGCAAAATGCTAAGTCGATAGATAATTATGGAGCCTGGCCCCTTCATGTTCGCCACACGCACTCGCCTTGCTGCTGCCTCGCTTTCTTGCCTCTCACCGACCCCCACCGCCCTTCTACTCCCTCAACACTTCTGTGGTGATTAAAGTAGAGTAGTGACGAGGCCGAGAAGCGGAGAGAGAGAAGCAGCAGGTGAGTAAGATCACTGCCCTGGTTTCGGTTTCTGACTACATCTTGTATTCTTCCAATGCACGTCGACGAGCCACGTTCACTATGACTTCGCTGGCCCAGGTCCATATCCCACTGTTGTTCTCTCACGACTTACCGCTGCCGCTGCACTGTCGCTGGCCCAGGTCCATACCCCACCGTTGTTCTCTCACGACTTATCGCTGCCGCTGCACTGTCGCGTTCACCACGACTTCGCTGGCCCAGGTCCATACCCCACCATTGTTCTCTCACGACTTACCGCTGCCACTGCACTGTCGCTGGCCCAGGTCCACACCCCACCGTTGTTCTCCCACGGGCTACCGCTGCAATATTCTCACCCGGTGCGGATCTTAGTAAGTCCCTTCGCGTCCCTCTTCTGAGTGACGCTCCTGTCGTTCTCAGCCTGCCGATCATATGCTGTTCCTCACCCCTCGATAGTCAATACCTCGCCGGCATTGTCTATCTCAAACCCCTCCCGGTGCTGTCGCCTCCTCGGCCGTTCTCCTTCTCAGTCCAAAGGCCACTCATGGTCAGTTTGCATACGTGACACGCTGCCTAGCAATCACGTACTTTTTAATCATCTCTTTTCTTTTCTTTCCAGTCTCTTTCGTCGCTCGTTTGATTCCCCTTGGAACCAGAGACCGCTCATGGTCATTTTACGTATGTGATACGCTGCCTGGTAATCACGTACTCTTTAATTATCTCTTTCTTTTTCTTTTTTAGTCTTTTTCATCGATCGCTGGACTCCCCTTCAAACCAAAGTCCGCTCGTGGTCAATTTGCATATGTGACACGCTGCCTGGTAATCACGTACTCTTTAATTATCTCTTTCTTTTTCTTTTCTAGTCTCTTTCGTCGTTTGCTGGACTCCCCTTCAAACCAAAGACCGCTCATGGTCAATTTGCATACGTGACACGCTGCCTGGTAATCACGTACTCTTTAATTATCTCTTTCTTTTTCTTTTCTAGTCTCTTTCGTCGTTCGCTGGACTCCCCTTTAAACCAAAGACCACTCATGGTCAATTTGCGTACGTGACACGCTGCCTGGTAATCACGTACTTACTAATTATCTCTTCCCCTTTTTCCAGTAACTTTTGTCGCTTGCGCTCGCTCAACTCCCCTTCAAACCAAAGACCACTCACGGTCAATTTGCGTATGTGACACTGTCTGGCAATCACGTACTTTTTAATTATATTCCTTTACTTTATTCGAGAGTTCATAGGACTTGGCGTACTATTGTTTATTCCATTATCATCTTTTCTTTGTGGGCTCGTGGGACTTAGCGTACTATTGTTCATTCATGGGGAGCAGGTCTTGTCGCATGGTGTCCACGCTTGTCTCATTCCGTACAAGTAATTTACGTGCTGTTCACCGTGTGCCATATTATGAGTCAAGTAATTTCAGCCGAGGGTATATTTATGACTAAAAACATGTCGGAGAACATCCGGCACGTAAGGAAGTATACTGTATTACTTAAAAAATGAGCCATGTGTTGTATCAGGTGTCGTGATCACGGCATGGACATGATCGATAAAATAGTGTGTTCACGGTTGACCTTTCCCATGTCAACGGGGAGGCAACCCGACTCGAATTCAAACGTCTTTCCCGACTAAGACAGTTTTGCGCGAGCTTGAGGAACCCGGCACCCTCCCTTTCCAACGTCCTCAAAAACCGGTGGTCTTGAAACTTGACTTGGTATTCGAGGCCGTCACAGAAATCTCAGATGATGTGTATGTAATTTTCCATTTCTTCTTTGACCTTTTGTTTCTCAACGTTGCCTCCAGTATCAATCAGTGCGTCGTCATCGTTGTCGTCGTCGGACTGAGGACCCGAGTCGTCCATTTCGTTTCCGGCTGTGTTCAGTCGAGTATATACCTTATCGTCACCATCACCATCAGCGGTCGTTGGACGATCTTCCTCGATTCTCGCTGCGGCCGTTGGAAGGGGCTTGAGGGAGGGATGGGACCAAAAAGGTGAGGTCCGGTTTCGTGTTACTTCGAGGAAAAACCAAGGGTCGACCAGGTGGAATTGCTGAACTAAATGCTTGCATATCAGGAATCGACTCACGACGAAGTGCGGGCAGGTACAAACAAATCGTTTGACGTCCGGTTGGTATTTCTCGTTTAATGGTATTGTAATTGGTGTTCTCATGGCTTTTTTCCACTCAGCCTTGAAGTCCTTTCTCCACTTAGGCAGTTCATGAAAGCGACCGATGTCATTGAATACTACTTCGATTTTTCGGTAATATGTCGGCGCGAGTTTTGTAAGCAAGACCCATGCGAGTAAGTCAAGGCGGGGCAGACTGAAATGGCTGAGATAGTCTTCCTTCACGCGCCGCCAACTACACAAGATTCGGAAGGTGAGTAACTCATTCTTGCTATCAAATAGAGACTCATTACTCACTGTGCCTTGACAAACGTTGTCGTTGATGAACAGCACACATGAAGATGATACTCACAGTGACAAAGTAGACTGTGGTGAGATATCAAGAGTGGCTGGAAAGCAGCAACAGGGGGTCAGGCAAGTGAAGCAGGAGATTGTCTGGCACACAAACAGTGAGAACTGATGTTGTTACATTGGAGGGAAGAAAGCTTACCTGGCACACAAACAGTGAGAACTGATGTGGACCAGGAGCGTACATGGTACTCTACTTATACTCCTACAGAGGGTGACAGTAGTACAAGGTAAGTAACGCTAGTCACAGAGTACAAAGGTGCTATTGTTCTACAAAGGGACAAAAGAGTGAACGCTTTGAGAACAAGGGAAAGGAGAACAAGGAGAGTCCAGAACTAGATGATATCATACTGACATCATAATAAAGATAATACCAAGTAAAGAACAAAGAGAAGTACAAAAGCGTTATACAACGCAGAGTCCGGATGTATGATGTCATAGAAGTACAGTGATGTCATAGATGACGCAATGGTAAGTCCAGATTGTACAGATCAAACAGTATCTAATCTACAGGTCCTGTATATCTAATCTAAAGCAGTCCATGCTGCAAGTCCGGTCCGTACGAGCCGCTAAGTGCGCAGGGGTCACTTATCAACATCTCCCCGTGATCTACAATCTAAGTACACACAAGTCCCATGTCATCGTTGTGTTTCTGCAGCAGGACACGCGGTAGTGACTTTGTGAAGCCGTCCGCAACCATATCCACAGTAGGAGTTCTAATGAGGGTGATGGTCCCCTTTTCGATGTACTCCCGAATGACATGATGCCGTATGGCAATGTGCTTAGACCGTCTCCCAGTGACAGGGTTCAGAGCCAAGTCAATGGCACCCTTATTGTCACCATGAAGTGGGATGGGGTCGTCAACCTCGTACCCGAGTTCCGTAAGGAAGCTCTGATACCACGCAGCTTGGTTAGCCGCGTCGGTCATGGCCATGTATTCCGCTTCCGTTGTGTTTTGGGCAACAGTCTTTTGCTTGTGCGAAGACCAGCTTATTGCACCGTTAGCTAGTAGGAACACATAACCAGAGGTGGAGTGGCGGTCGTCAGTCTGGTCAGCCAGACTGGAATCAGTGTAGCCGTGAAGGCCATCGCCATTGGCGCCATCATAGACAATACGCATATCCATAGTTCCCACTAAGTAGGACAGGACATACTGCGCAAGTCGCAGATGTTGTGGTGAGGGGTTCGCTGCGTACTGCGCCAAACGTGACACAGCGAAGGAGATATCTGGCCTAGTGCCAATCTGCACATAAAGCAGACTCCCAATAAGAGATTGGTAGTGAGAGATATCTGAGGCAGTTGCCTGCGACGTATATTTAACCAGGTGCTTGTCAGCACCAGCGGGCAAGGGTGTGTTGTGTGGTGTGGCATCAGACATGCCAAAGCGTTCAAGGACATCCTTGATGTAGCCAGACTGATCTATTTCGATGCGTTTGAGGGAGCGGTCGCGCACAATGCGCATACCAAGATAGGACTCTATCTCCCCGAGATCTGTCATCTCATAGCGTTCAGACAAGTCTGACTTAAGACGCTTAATTCCACTCAATGAGGGACCCAGTATAGTGATGTCATCAACGTAGACAATAACGAAGAGTGGATCATACCCTTCCCGTTGAGGCATCACATATATGCCAGCATCAGCAAACGTCCGCTTAAAGCCGAGTGCAGTCAGCACTCCATGGAATTGCAAGTTCCATGCGCGGGAGGCCTGTTTGAGACCATAGATTGCCTTAACCAGGCGACACACCTTCGTCTCAGAGCCAGTGACAGTGAAACCTTGTGGCTGCTCCATGTATATCTCCTCGTCAAGCACGCCATTGAGAAAAGCAGACTTAACATCCATCTGATGGATGTGCCAGTCCTCCAGCGCGGCCAACGCCAGAAGTAAACGTAGCGACTCAAATCGTGCGACGGGAGAGAAGGTTTCATCAAAATCTACGCCAGGGATCTGCGTGAATCCCTTAGCCACCAAGCGAGCTCTATAGCGGCCATCCGCTTTGAGCTTAAAGACCCATTTGGATTTTACTGCCTTGCGATTAGGCGGGAGATCTACTAACTCCCAAGTCCCATTCTTAGCTAGGGCGTCCATTTCATACTGACACGCCTTAGTCCACTTATCTGCAGCTGCAGACCACATGGCCTCTGCATAAGTTGCAGGGTCTCGGCCCACAAAGGCAGCAGCTAGTAACTCCGCATACCCCAGACGCCTGCCGCGCCATGCCGCATTGTCCGCATTGAAGTAACGCGGATTAGGGACAGGGGCACGAGCACTGCGCCTTGGTGCATTGTCCATCTCGCGCAACAGCTGACTACGCTGTGCACGATCCTCAAATCCCCCAGGCATTTCTGGTGAGGGAGGAGGGACATGGCGCATAATGCGCGTTGCACTAGGACGCGGCGGGGGTGAAGTGGGAGTGGTCTGCTCACGTTTAGGTGTGGTGGGCAGGGCTGGCAAAGCAGGTGGTGGAGTGGTGGGGCGTGGTTGGACTTGTGGGGGGTCTAGGAGCTTTTCAACATCCTCCTCCTCACTACTACTGGAGTGTGCAGGGGAGGGGGCTCGCATTGGTGGTAACGCCGGCGGGTGAGGCACGGCAGTCACTGTTGTGCTAGGCACGACTGGTGGTGAAGGTGTGGGGTGTGTCTCAACACCCTGAAGGGACGGGAAGCTACTCTCGTCGAATGTCACATCCCTGGACACTCGAACAGAGCGGGTTGAGCGGTCCCAGAGCTTATAGCCCTTAGATTCGGGCTCAAACCCAATAAGCGTGACCTCAATGGCCTTCGCATCTAATTTGCGACGCTTATCAGCGGGTACGTGCATGTACCCCTTGCATCCGAAGACACGAAGATGTGAGACATCAGGCACTTTGCCAGAGTGCCAGAGCTCATAGGGAGTGCGCCACTTAAGCCCACGGACTGGAGAGCGGTTATAGATGTGCACAGCTGCGCACACCGCATGCTCCCAGAAGCCTTTAGACATGCCAGCTGTGTGGAGCATGGACATTGCCTTATCCATAATGGTGCGGTTAAACCGCTCGGCTTTCCCGTTGGACTGTGGGGAACCCGGCATTGTGAGGTGATGCTCTATCCCTTTCTGCTTAAGAATGTCCTGCGTGACACTCGACATGTATTCCCCACCGCGATCAGAGTGCAGAGCGCGCAGTTTATGGCCAGTTTGGGTTTCACCCCAAGCCAAATACATCTGCAGCGACTTAGCAAACTGGTCCTTCGACTTAAGGAAGTGGACCACAGTGAACTTAGTGTGGTCGTCTATGAAGGTGGCAGTGTAGGTCGAGCCTTGCAGGGACTGAGTCTGCATAGGACCGGCAAGGTCACTGTGCACGATCTCAAATTGACGAGTTGTCCTTTTGTTGAAGGACGCAGAAAAGGGTTGGCGAGTGGATTTACCCATCTCGCACCCACGGCAGACTGTGTGGGCCGTGGTGGAGCTATCTATGTCCATGCCTGTAGTGGCAGAGGGACCATGCGCCTTCAGCGCCGCAGAGGATATGTGTCCCATGCGTTCATGCCAGATATCAAGTGTGGCAGCACTTGATTTTGTGTGGGCGTTGAGGCCGACGCTGGCTGCATCCAACCAGTAAAGGTTGTCCTCAAGGTAGCCTTTGGCCACACATTTTTGGTTGATAGATATTTTAAATGAGCCACTATCAAAGGCAATCTCAGCACCTTTTTGTGCTAGGGCGCGCGTCGACAAGAAGCGCGTCTTCACCTGTGGTAGGTGTAGCACATTACTGAGGGTGATAGAGATACCCTGGCTCGTTGTAAAGACGACAGACCCGACACCCACTTGGTCTATAGTGGACTTATCACCCAGGCGTACAGTGCCTTTAGTTGGGGTGTAGTCCTTGAAGTCAGACCGATGAGGTGTAATGTGGTGTGTAGCACCACTGTCCATCATCCAACGCACACGCGAGGCAGCATACAAGGCAACAGAAATAGATTGAGAAGCCCAGTCTATGGCGGGCTCTTCGACCTCCTTAATGGAGGCGGTGGTAGGTACAAGAATGTGACTATTTGCGGCCTTGTTGCCTGCCTTCTCCTTCTCCTTTGCGTCAGCCTCATCCTTCTTTTTCTTCCTGCAGTCAGGCTTGATGTGCCCCTTTTTGTTGCAATAGTGGCAAGTCAGACCAGAGTGGTCTTTCTTGCCCTTTTTGCCCGTCGACTTGACGGGGGCCACCTTGTTGAGGGAAGAGCCAGAGGGCCCGGCGCGGCGAGCTTCTTCCGACACTATGCGCGCAATTATTTCAGCGTGCTTGAGTGCGGAGGGGGCCCCACTGGCAAGGATGGTTGAGGCCAACACCTCATAAGAGGGCGGCAGCGCGTGGAGGAGAATGAGGCAGTATTGGACGTCAGAGACACCCATCTGCGCGTTGGAAAGGGCAACCCTAAGCTCATTGAGCTTGGCCAGTTGAGCGGCCATGGGTGCGGAGTCGTCGAGGCGGGCTTGTGTTAATTGGATCCACAAGTTAAAGATGGTGGTGCTGCCCGAAGCACCAGCGTATACGTCTCTCAATTTGTCCCACTTCGCCTTGAAGGTGGCATAGACAATGTTGTCCGCCACAAGGGAGTAGACATCTGGCTTTAAGTAAAGGCGGAGGTACGCCTTGGAGCGACGCTGGACTGAATCCCACTCATCGGTAGTGATGCCAGATGGGGGTGTGTCCAAGGTGAACACGTCTTCAGCCTCATGCAGCGTGAGGATAGCCTCAATGGTCCCAGACCATTCGTTCCAGCCAGTGCCGTCAAACTGAGTGAGATGGATGCCAGATGGCATGCCAAAGTTGGAACTGTGGGCCTGAGAGAGACGTGTGGAGGGTGTGGACCCAGAAGGAGGAGGGAGTGAGCCTCCTGCAGAGCCACCAGTGGGGCTGGGAGGAGCACCAGCACCGGCAGCAGGGGTAGATGAAGAACCAGACATTGGGATGATTTATCTGTCGCCGAGGAGCAGTCAGCGACAGTGCTTTATAGTTGCAAGACATAAAGATAGAGGGGGTACCACTCCTGTCTGTGATTCTGTAAGGCCAGAACGCTAACGCGTCCTGCCTCCTGATAGTATGCCAGTGATACAAGGGCTAGGCCCAGGTTGAAGGAACCCCTTTGCCATACCATGAGCTAGCTGCCAGCCAGGATGTGTCTAAGACACAGCTCAAATGGTTTGCGTCAGGGGGAAGGTGAAGGGAATGCTTTCAGAGCCCAAGGCTGTCTACCTCAGCCTCCTCGGCCTGTTGGTTGCCTCATCGCCACAAGTGGCTTTACTGAATCCTTTCCCATTGCCGCTACAAGGCAGGTATCTGGTTGCAGAACACCATAATGGTGAACACCCCCCAGAGCCTGAACCAGGTTTTACACTCCCATGGTGAGGAGATCCTGCGCCCAGTGTGGAGCACCAGAGACAGCTGGCGCTAAGCTCCACAATACACAGCCCAGTGGGCCATGCACGCCTGGATATTTTGAAGTTAAGGGGCTACCAGACCCAGTCTCCTTGCGCATAGCGCAGGGGCTAGGAAAACAGTAGGGGTGAAAGTAGGACTACTGGGCAGTACATACACAGGAGGTTCCTTAGCAGAGACAAGTGGCGCCCCACTGCTCTCTGCCTTGGGCAAGGCTGGTAAGGCCCCAGACAGACCTTAGCCTGGTGTGTCCTCCTAGGAAGATAGTGACCAGCCAAGTGGAGTGGCTAGGGCACCAGGGCCCATAACCTGATGAACAGCACACATGAAGATGATACTCACAGTGACAAAGTAGACTGTGGTGAGATATCAAGAGTGGCTGGAAAGCAGCAACAGGGGGTCAGGCAAGTGAAGCAGGAGATTGTCTGGCACACAAACAGTGAGAACTGATGTTGTTACATTGGAGGGAAGAAAGCTTACCTGGCACACAAACAGTGAGAACTGATGTGGACCAGGAGCGTACATGGTACTCTACTTATACTCCTACAGAGGGTGACAGTAGTACAAGGTAAGTAACGCTAGTCACAGAGTACAAAGGTGCTATTGTTCTACAAAGGGACAAAAGAGTGAACGCTTTGAGAACAAGGGAAAGGAGAACAAGGAGAGTCCAGAACTAGATGATATCATACTGACATCATAATAAAGATAATACCAAGTAAAGAACAAAGAGAAGTACAAAAGCGTTATACAACGCAGAGTCCGGATGTATGATGTCATAGAAGTACAGTGATGTCATAGATGACGCAATGGTAAGTCCAGATTGTACAGATCAAACAGTATCTAATCTACAGGTCCTGTATATCTAATCTAAAGCAGTCCATGCTGCAAGTCCGGTCCGTACGAGCCGCTAAGTGCGCAGGGGTCACTTATCAACATCATTTGCTACCTCGGAGGGAAACTGAGTGCAGTAACGAGTTCCATGGTTCCAGGTCGGGGTAAACAGGCATGGTGACCGGGATTTCGGGCATCGGTGTTACGGACTGGACTTGTTTTCAACTTTACTTTAATTTCTTACTTACACTTGCGTTCGCGGGAAAGTCTTTCCTTTCTTGGCTTTCCCTTTTTCGGACTTGCTGCGCACTAGGAGCCTTAAGATTCTCTCCTAGTGCAAAGTGAGACAATGAGACACTCATTGTCCTTATTAGTCTTTATTACTACTATACTTGGGCTAAATGCACCCTTTTATGGCAGGTGTCTCATTTCTATTTTTAACTTTGAGACATGTCTCACTTGCCTTTTATATCCTTGCTTCTTCTCACACTTACTGCGGATAGCTGTGCACACTTTCTTCTTTTTCCCATGCCTGCTGCGGATTGCTGTACCTTCTTCTCACGCTTGCTGCGGATTGCTGTGTTACTTCTCACGCTTGCTGCGGATTGCGCCATTTGTTTGTTCCGCACAAACAAACCTTTTTCTATATAAGTCGTGGCCCTAGGTAGCTTGTATCCTTAGACTTGACTTCTTTACCATCACAGTATACATTGTTTTCCCATTCCCTTGGGGTAACTCTCTGCTGAACCGTCGACCCTCTTGAACCCCTGAACTCCTCTCACATCTTGAGTATTGTGTCATACTCTGAGATCCTTGTTAACCACTTAAACCTTGCCATTATCGGCTGAACCCTCGCTCATTGACATAGAAAGACCAGACTTGCTCACGCCGAGCTGAACGTTCCTACTGTAACGTTACAATCGGGATGGTTGGTTGCACTTACGCTGATCATAGAAAGTCACGTGTTCGCGCTGAGATCTTCGTTTGAGTCAGACGAGTCTAGCGCAAACTCAACATTGCTACTTTTCCTAACCCGGGAGTGTCTTGGTCGAAGGTGGGACACGAAGATCGTCAAGACGTGTACGGAATTAGAATCGAAGAAGCAAGATCGACGAGAATGCCACTGGGATGGCCACCCACCTCTGCAGATCTTCTATTTCCGGCTCCAAAATGCCCGTTCACACACTACTTTGACAGCCTTACTTCTAGCCAGTCTCTGTTGATAAGTGACCCTTGCGCACTTAGCGGCTCGTACGGACCGGACTTGCAGCATGGACTGCTTTAGATTAGATATACAGGACTTGTAGATTAGATACTATTTGATCTGTACAATCTGGACTTACCATTGCGTCATCTATGACATCACTGTACTTCTATGACATCATACATCCGGACTCTGCGTTGTATAACGCTTTTATACTTCTCTTTGTTCTTTACTTGGTACTATCTTTATTATGATGTCAGTATGATATCATCTAGTTCTGGACTCTCCTTGTTCTCCTTTCCCTTGTTCTCAAAGCGTCCATTCTTTTGTCCCTTTGTAGAACAATAGCACCTTTGTATTCTGTGACTAGCGTTACTTACCTTGTACTACTGTCACCCTCTGTAGGAGTATAAGTAGAGTACCATGTACGCTCCTGGTCCACATCAGTTCTCACTGTTTGTGTGCCAGGTAAGCCTCCTTCCCTCCAATGTAACAACATCAGTTCTCACTGTTTGTGTGCCAGACACTCTTGCTTCCCTTGCCTGACCCCCTGTTGCTGCTTCAAGCACTCTCTGCATATCTCACCACAGTCTTCTTGCCACTGTGAGTATGCTCTCTATTTGTGCTGTTCATCAGTCTCCTCCCCCCCTACGACCCCTTGTACACCGTCCTTCACGTAGGCTCGAGCAGTCCCAAAATTACAACATCAAGACATGCCCGGTCTCGCGCACTCACCGTCATCCATCATCTCCTCGACATCTCAGTCCCCCATCTCGATATCCCTATGCTTGCGGGAAACCACTGCTTCCGTGTCGCATTTCCCCAGGGGACGAGGGTGCTCCTCCAAGGTCATTTCCTACATCCCCAGTGTCCCGTGGCCCCGCTCTCCTGGCTGCTTGCCATTGCTTCCATCCCCAGATATTCGCCGTGCCAGCGGCCTCGGCTGATGTGGCAGCATTATATCCGAGCTGGACATGGCCTGCACCGACTTTCCCGTCCTACAATCCTTCCCACGCATGTCCGAGATATTCCCGAGCATACCGACAAACACCATCCCGCTCAACTCCCGGTCTCCCTTTCAAACGCTCCCCACCCATGCACACTCGATTTCTCTGCTGACAATGCCGATGCGTGCATCGCGCGGCAAGCTGGTGTACCTCACCTACCGGCACTCGTGATGACCCCCGCGCAGCGCGCCTACCCGCCAACGCACGGCCCGTCTTCCGTCCTCGCGCTGGCCGTGGCGCTCCACTCAATGCACACTCTCTCGGTGCTGATGCTTCCGGTCTTCGATGCGGAGCTGCTCGCCGCGGCGTCAGGCATGCTTACGCACCTGACCTGGCTCTCTGACATACTTCCCTATGTCTTCCTCGACGACTTTCTTTCCGCGCCAGCCTGCGCACGTCTCACGCACCTCGCGCTACCTCACTTCATCGGTGTGCCCCCTGCAGTGCACAATGTTTCGCCCGCCGCTACTCCGCACCTTTGCGGTGTTCGATAGAAGTCCCGGCTTCACGCCCGCACTCACATATGTCCGCCTGCTTCGCCGCATGACGCTACAAATTTCGAGCACGCTGTACAATGGCCTGTGCCCTGCAGCTTTATTTTCTGCGCTCGGTGGCTCACTGAGGGAGCTCATTCTGGTTCTCGCACTCGATGTGGGCGTGCATACACGCGGGCGGTTATTGGTCGCGCAGGAAAATATGGATGCGGGGCTCGAGGTACTCGAGCTGAGTCTTGACCGCACTTCAGATGAGGTACGCGTCAGCTGGCCCACTCAGCAGCATTGGTTATAATCAGCACTAGGTCTCCCTTCAAGTGCTGTACAAAGCAGGTCAGTTTGCTATTGTCAAACGTGCAGGCGCTTCGAACGCTTCGCCTGCAGGCCTCTCTGTCGACTGAGGCTGCAGAGGCGGACGGAGGTTCGTTGCGGCTGGTACTATGGATCCGATCTCCGCTGGGGCCGGCATTACCCTCCGTTGTCTTTCCTTCAGAGGCGCATTGGGAACCCAAGCGGGGTGAATAGTTACACGTGAACTGAACTCACGTGTGCTCATTTTTCTTTTCTCTTTTGGAAATATTCCTTGCGTGCATATCTCCCCTATCCGATCTCCACACACTCTGCGACTTGACCTTTTTATTTGGAGATAAGGGTGCGAATCTCCATCCAGCGGCCTCTCTTTTTTTGTGATAGCTACCAGATATCCTCGCATTGTACAGTAGCTGTCTATAGTTCCGTCCTAAAGCTCATATACATACATCGTGTTACTCTCACCGTGTACATAACATACGACACGTATTCAGCAACTCATAAACTTGTTTAAACTCTCCTGAATCATGCACTTCACTCTGTTGTCTGAGAAGACCTGTACTATTGGCCAAGTACAATATAATCGGATCACGGAAAAACCCGACAACGAGTAGATATCAGAAAATAGCATAGACCGACTGGTGCTTCCCGTCAAACGTAAATAGATCACATTGAGAGACGCTACTCAACTGCACCATAAGTTGATTTCTTAATCGAGTTGACTACTGTCCTTCTGAACTAGTTCGAAAAATACCCATTTCAACTAATACAATGCGACTGCCTGTGTCCCTGGGCCGTGCTCAGCTTTACACCATGAGAAGGCAGAGGGGTACACTGGTGCCAAAGAATATTCGTGCATTGGTAGCGACCCACGGAGACGACAGCATTGGGGTTGTAGCAAGGACTCAAAGGTGCTTCAGCTGGATATGTGAGAGAGAAGGTACTGAAGGCACGTACCAATCTTTTTGAGCACAGCCCAACACAGACCCCCCAGGACCACTTGTCCTCCACCTCACGCCCGCGCCCGTCCTCCTCAGCCGGCTGGCTGCAACACCCAACCGGGTCGTGTGCATAAAGTATGGGCAAAGTGGACGTAAACCTACTACAGCTACTCCTTCGTCTTGCCATTCCTAGCAGGTGCCTGCTCCGATGCAGCGGATGGGACGGCGAAATTCGCTAGCTACACAGACAACGAGAGTCTGGGCCCAGTCGCCATTGTCACGTCTTTGTGATGGGAGTCACGCAGCGGGGAATGGGCGGAGCGGAGCAGGGCACGGGTCGCTGAGTAAGATGGAGAGGAATGGTGCGCACTTTCTCTGTGTTTCTGGCCCTGAGATTGGATGGGCAGCTTGCACGCGACGCGAGGGTGGCCGCGTGTCGCAGGACAAAAGGGTAGACTCCGATGGATTGCTGGAAGACAAGTCTGCAGAGGGAGAGTGTGTAGAGGAGTGGAAAGTGCAGCCTGGCAAGGGACAGCCCAGATGAGGTGCCAACAGGTGTATCGCTGTGCAGGGTGAGCTCCATGAGGGTGTGCTGAGTCTGGAAGAGGATCATGCGAGAGCAGAGGGTATCAGGGCATTAAACACACATGTGTCCAGAGCGAGGTCTGAGAGCACTGACAGCATGAGGCGCTGCAGGGTCACCAGATCAGTCTGGAATGAGGGAGATGTGAGGGGAGAAAGGTCCCAAATGCGAGGGTTGTCCAGGGAGAGGGACGTCAGCTTGGGTGAACGGATGCTGAAGCCAGCTTCAAGAGTGCAGAGGATGGATTCCTAGACAGTGAGGCAACCCTGCCTGTCGGAACCAAGCCAGTTATTGTAGAGCACGTACTAGTAGAACATCAATTGATGGTCTTAAACCGGGGAAACTGGTGAACGCGAGAGAATGGACTGGCCAGTTCACGGATAGTGTTAGCTGCCACTGGCGTGACCCACCACCGCATGTACACGGACAAGATGTGATTCAGTTTATCAGATGATGACGGGAAAAAACATCTTCAGTGCCCTTCCCTTCCTATCACCTGATGAACAGCACAGTAGAAGGGCATACTCACAGTGGCAAAGATGACTGTGGTGAGATATGCAGATAGTGCTTGAAGCAGCAACAGGGAGTTGTCAGGCAAGTAAAGCAAGAGTGTCTGGCACACAGAGCAGTGAGGAACTGATGTTATAATTGAGAGGATAAGACATACCTGGCACACAGAGCAGTGAGGAACTGATGTGGACCAGGAGCATACAAGCCTACTACTTATACTATACAGGAGGGTGACACTACTACAAGGTGAGTAACAGGGTGTCACAGAATACAAGGGACACATTGTTCTACAACAGGACAAGGGAGTGTGCATAAGGAGAACAAGGCGTATAGAACAAAAGAAAGTCTAGACAAGTATGATATCATAGTGACATCACAATAAAGATAACGCTAGAAAGAGAACAAAGGAAGGAGTACAATGAAGAGTCCAGAGTAGTCCATATGATGTCATTGTACAGTGATGTCATAGAAGTCCTAGATTGTACAGATCAAATCAAATCTAATCTAAAGCGGTCCTAATTAATCTACAGCAGTCCATATCTGTAAGTCTGGTCCGTTAGAGCCGCTAAGTGCGCAAGGGTCACTTATCAACATCACCATCTGTGTTGAAATAAGTGGCCTCCCTGACATGGGTCACAATTTCTGGGACATTGAAGAGCTGTCCTAGATTTCTGGCACTTCCTCTGGTGGAAACCACAGAAAGCATGATGCAGAATGCAAATGGCATGGCGGCGGTGCAGAAAAGCGGCAGGTGGTTCGCACGTGGGATAAGCCGCGACAGACATCATTGGCCTCTTCGAAAGTGGCTGTTAGAACTTCAAGAGGAAGGCGGGTGGTCATACCGACTTGTGTGACTACACCCCTCGAAATCGTGGCTTGCGGTACGAGCCAAAAGTGAGAACCAGTGTCCAGTGCAAGTTTTCCGTTCCGGAGTCTGGAACACAGCAACTCATTTTTCTCCTGTTTCTCTTTTTGAGTCACACTGGCAGAGACTCACAAAGACGCAAGATGCAAGCAGAGACAATAGACTGATCGTGTATATTCATATAGCGCATGTGCCTTTGTGAAACTGTCGACACCCGTTCTATGGCAGTTCTATCATACAGTTTTTTTTGAGACTCGCATACATTTAGACATCAGCTGTATGAGATTGTGATACCTCAATACTACTATACATCTCATCGTGTTGTCGAGCCTGGTGGTCGCAACACTGCCCAAACAGCTTGGTCATTCGATCATGTCTTGAGTCTAGGTGGTGCGATCCCTGTGAAGTGTCGCAATGAAGTGTCGCAACCGGTTCGCGTAGGCCTCTGCACAACGCAGAACGTCTCACAAATCGTTTCCTGTTCGCAGCATATCGTTACAACTTGACATACGTATCTAGAACAACATATAGCACTCTTTCTATTTATCCACCGTGCTCCATCAATACCTGGAGGATCGCGTCCATTTCATTTCCTGATGCCACCTGGAATGGGGTCTTTCCTTCGTTGTCCTTGGCATCTGCACTCGCACCACGCTCGAGCAGTAAGCGCACGATCTCTGTTTCGCCTTTGGATGACGCTATGTGCAACGGGGTCCATCCGTCGTTATCCGAGGCATTTGCGTTTGCACCGTGGTCGAGCAGCAGATGCACAGTATCTCTTTTGCCTTGAGATGACGCCTCGTGCAATGGGGTCCTCCCGTCCATCTTCTTGGCCTCCGCGTTCGCGCCACGGTCAAGTAGTAGACGTGCAACCTCGAGGTTCCAAGTACGTGATGCTAGATGTAATGGCGTCGAGTGTTCGTTATCTTGTGCGCTGATTTCCGCGCCATGTTCGAGTAATAGGCCCGCGATCTCCACGTAACCACCAATCGATACGTCGTGCAATGGAGTACGGCCTTGGTTGTCAGCAGTGTTGATGCGTACGCTGTTGTGCCCCAGTAGCATCCGAACAAACTCTAGGCGTCCATTAGATGCGGCTGAATGAATTGGAGTCTGAAGATTGTTTTGCCGCGAATTCGCATCTGCGCCATGGTCGAGTAACCACTGCGCGATGTCGATACGTAGACCCCTTGACGCACCATGTAGTGGAGTTCCGTCATACATGTCATCGGTAACGTCCACGGCTGCGCCATGCTGGTGTAATAGCTCAGCCACCTTGAAGTGTCTCTTGTACAATGCCGCTACCAGTGGACTGTGATTTTTACCACCCCTCGCATTGACTTGCTCCGG
The DNA here is from genome assembly GCA_025766275.1 of Lactarius indigo. Taxonomy (NCBI): domain Eukaryota; kingdom Fungi; phylum Basidiomycota; class Agaricomycetes; order Russulales; family Russulaceae; genus Lactarius; species Lactarius indigo. The sequence goes on along the minus strand of JAFKAC010000022.1, from coordinate 267,394 downwards.
ATGTTCGGCGATGATTTGCGCTGCCAGGTCATGAAATCCAAGCAATGAAGCATAATACAGCGGAGATCCACGATTTTTGGGGGGATCTCCGAAGTTTCCCCAGAGATCGTCGATGTCATCGAACTCGAGCCACGCGGAAAAATGTGGCTTGGTTGAGTCAAAAAGGAGTCGGATCCCATATTCTATGCGTGAATACACCTTCTCGAACCGCGCATGCTCCACCCAGTGCTCGCTGGCATATTTCGCTAACGGAAATCTATCTTCGACCCGGCCATTGCCGGCGCTGCCGTCCAACTGGAGTAGAGTTCCCAAGCAAGCCTGCGCGAGAGTCGTGTGTGCGGAATCGGGAGTGATATGAAAGTACGAAGCGTCTCCTTTAGAATTCGCAAGCCGGTCGGAAGTCAAGAATTCCTTCACCGAAAAATGCGTGAACTGGATCACCCGCGAATCCCCATCGTCGACTTCAGTGATCAAACTTGAGCACGTGGATAGCACAGCTCGGTGTCGGTCCTCCCATCGCCAGTCCTCCTTCAGCTTCGGTGTCGCTCCTTCGGCATCTTCAAAGTCAAGCGCGAGTATTTCTGCCAGCTCATCTACATGCAACGGACGAGTGGCCGCGGTGAGACATTGTAAGAGACGACGAGCATGGTCTCGGTTGGCCATCCCGATCTCCTTCAACACCCGCTCATATGTCTCGTCCAATGATTTCGGCAATTCGTTCAGCGTCCGCCGGATGCTTTGCGGAAGGCAATGTTGCAGCACTTCCAGTTGACAGAAAACCCACCGGAACCTGTCAGATAGTCAGCAGCCGTCATCACCATCCTTGAACACGCTTACATTCCGTCAGCTCTATCCATGAGCGTCTCGATAACAAGTTCTCGGTCCTTCTCCCTCCATCTCCTCATCGCCGTATCTGAGTCCGCGTACACCACAGATCGGATATAGTCTTCAATATCCTTCTTTTGTCCGCTTTCCTCGTGGATTGAGACCGGATGAAGCACCAGTGGCTCAAGCGCGGCCCGGATGTCGTTCTCCGGGCGGCTGGTGAGACATATATGAAGATTGGAAAGCTGGAGGCCAACGAGGTCCTTTATGAAATCAAGGACTTGTTTGCGGGCCGGTGGAATTCCAGAGGTGTTGGGGCATTCGTCCAGCGCGTCCAAGATGATGTAGATTGGGCCGAGGCCAGGTAGCGTGAGCATCTCTTTAAGACATGCGATCAGCGTGCTGATGCTGGGCTTATGCGCGCCATCGTCGTGCGCCTTATAAACGTGCGAGAGTATGTCGGAACAGCTGTCGGAACGAGCGGACAGCTGTGTGAGAAGTGAAGGAAGTAAGTTGCGGATGTTTTGTTTATCGGTGTCCTTGAAGTCGAAATAGAAATACGCCATCGACGCCTGTCCAGCCTCCCGCAACGCCGTGATGTCTTGGATGATCGCGGAGCTAGTTTGTGGTGTAAGTTGCTGAGGGGTGAACGCGACAAATGATAACGAACCAAAGGATGCTCTTCCCCGAGCCCGCTGGCATTATAGACGCGATCAATATCTGGGAGGGTGCGAAGGGAATGAAGCGCGCACGTTTGCCGTGGATCCACAATAGGGATGTGGCCGACTTGGATTTCCATTCCATGAATATACTTCCCTGGAAGAACCATGTCGCGGTGCCTTCATGTTGAGTGGTGGACGCGATATTTTGATTGGTGGATGGGTCCGGCGGAGACAGCCACGCTCGGTGGTCCTTCCGTATCCGGCTCCCTAAAGCGCCATTTCAGTTCGGCAAGGAGCAGCGTGACTGAAGAACCACGAACGCTTTTCTTCGTTGATATTGTTTGCCGTCTGTTGCACCAGGGCCTTTGTTTCCCTGCCGTCTGTACATAAATGAGTTTAAGATGGCGTTTGTGACTAGTCAATCTGCTGAACGTACCCTCAATAGCCACGTTAACGTTGTCACCCACAGTTTCTACACCGTCCTTGACATCATGTGCAACTTTCAGAACTTGTACAATCGCCATCTGGGCCTCCTGCTGCGTCAATCTATCCAATCTTCCCAGCGCGTCCTCGATGTCCCTCCTTCCAATCAGTTTCTTCAGATATCTCTCTGAATATCTATCAGCGACGAGACGTATAGCATCAGGGATCGACTCACTCGCTCGTCCCTGCTTTATCTCCTTCGTCACGATCCCAAAAATTCCAAGAACCTCGACCATTATCTTCACGATGATGTCCTTCATCGCCTCCGTCGTCGGCACCGAACTATACTCCTCCATCCGCCTGAAGAAGCCTTCAATCCGCTCGAAGATATCGATGAGCGCATCTTGGCTCGCAACAACATCTTTTGCAGCCTGTGTAGGTTCGGGATCAGAACCGTTTGGGTGGTCGAGATCCAGGATAATAGCTACCAGGAGAAGGACTCCAGCACCAGCGAAGATGACTTTCGCCGGCGAGAACACCTAGAAATATAATATCAGAGATTAGATCGTAGAAGGATCGCCGGAACGGCACTCACCAATCCGATGCCCTCCCCAAGCGCCGCGGAAAAGGCATAAAGCACATTGACAGTCGGATTCAACCATCTAATCAACCTGTCATCGCCAGATGTAGATTGCTCAAACTGTTGTACTTGAGTGCGGAGGACGGCCAGGATGTCGGTGGGGGAGTTGCAGGTCTGTAGCTGGACCATCAACGGATGCGCGAGAAGGTCTTTTTTCGTCTTCTTTTTGTAATTGTCGAGGGAAGCGGAGAAGATGGCCTGCAAATTGAAGGAAGAGGAGGTTGTGGGAGGCATCTGCGACATGGCAATAGCAGCGAGGAAATGCGTCTGAGGGTATTGCGAGGATACTGGGAGACTGGGGCTAAGGTGGGAAGCGGGTGAGTGGGAACGCCCGAATGGTTTGGCACGAGGTTTGGCAGGAAACGCCCGCACAGCCATTGGCACAGCCTCAACGCGTAAACAGGCCGGGAATGTTTTCAAAAGCAGTGGTGCGGGGTCAGCCTTGTCGCTGGCCGCGTCGGAGGGAAACTGAGTGCAGTACCGGGTTCCATAGTTCCAGGTCGGCGTAAACAGGCATAGTGACCGGGATTTTGGGGCATCGGGGGGAATGCCCGTTGCTCTTACGCTGATCATATGTCCGTAGAGAGTCACGTGGTCGGGCCGCCAGTTGAACAGGTCAAGGCATCCCTTTGGGAAACTTCGTACTTCCACCTAGTTTCTATGCGGTCTTACAGCTTACCTATTACTATGCAGAAGAGCTGGTATGCTTCAGCTTTTGCTTCCCTCTACCATGCGCTGGTCACCTTCCCGTCTCGCGCCACACCAAACCTGAAGCTTGAAGCTTGAAATCTCAACGCGTTCGTGTCATTTGCCGTGTTTTCTCTCATCGTCCACTGATTTATTCCTGAACAGCTGTGTTTGGACCCACACCTTTGCTACATCGACCATCCAGCGAACGCTTTCGAACTAAAGTTGCTGCGATTTTCGGTCAAGTTCAAGCCAGACGAGTCTAGAGGAGACGGTGTTGTCCGCCTGGAAAGAAGTGGTGTTTTATTCCCAGTACAGCGCTGAACGCCATGTGAAGGTAGCGCAAACTCAACGTTTCTACTTTGCCTAACTCGGGAATGTCTTGGTCGAAGGTGGGGCCCGAAGATCATCGAGACGTGTACGGAATCAGAATCGAAGAACCAAAATCGACGAGAATGCGACGCTCTTCAGCCACTGGGATGGCTGCCCGCCTCCGCAGATCTTCTATTTCCGGCTCCAAAGTACCCGTTCACGCTCTACTTTGATAGCCTTCCTTCTAGCCAGCCAGTTCCCTCCCTCCTATGACTCCTTGCACTATACCGTCCTTCGCGTAGGCTCAAGCGGTCTCAAAAAGTACGGCATCAAGACACGCCCAGTCTCATGTACTTGCCGTCATCTATGATCTCTTCGACATCTCAGTCCTCCATCCCGATATCCCTACGTCGGCGGACAACACTGCTTCCATGTTGTATTTCCCCTGGGGATGAGGACGCGCCTCCAAGACCATTTCTCACATCTACAGTGTCCCGTGGCCCTGCTCTCTTGGCCGCTCGTCATCGCTTCCATCTCCAGATATCCACCATGCCGACGTGGCAGCATTATCTCCAAGTTGGACATGGCCCGTGCCGACTTGCCCGTCTTACCTTCCTTCCCGCGTATGTCTGAAATGTCCCCGAGCGTGCCAACAAACGTCATCCTACTCAGCGCCTGGTCCTCCTTCCAAACACGCCCCACTCGCGCCCGCACCTGCATTCCTGCAGTCTCCAACCGAGTCCGCGCATGCACCTCCACCACCACCAATCCAGCGCGTCATAGTGACTACCCCACAGACATCTTAGCCACGTAACCCACGGCCTGCCCGATAGCAGGTACGCCAGAGCCCTCCGATCCCACTATCACTCGTCTTGGCTCATGTCCCATGCCCCAGTTGCCCGTCCTTACTCGTGTCCTGAAGCGTAAAGCGCCGCCACACAACTCGCACGGCTAGCTGGCGTATCTCACCTCGCGGCGCTCGTGACGACCCCTGCAATGCGCGCCTACCCTCCTGCGCAAATGCACGGCCCGTCCTTCGTGCTCGTGCTGGCACTGCAGCGCACAACGTCCCACCCGCCGCTGCTCTGCACCTTGTGGTGCTTGATAGCAGCCCTGGCCTCGCGGCCGCGATCGCACATGTCCGTCCGCTGCGCCACGTGATGCTACGTATTGTGAAAACGCTGTCCAATGGCCTGCGCCCCGCGGCACTTATATTGTCCCAATAAAAACAAATTGTATAGGAGTATTGAGACTGTTGGGATCTGGGGGTGTGAATTCCTGCACTGGACCACATCCTCGGAATGTTGATTTTTTTTCTAGTCGCAAATCTGGATAGATCCACTATATGTTCATCGTCTCGTATCTATAAACCCTACTGTATCTGCAGTTTTTATTTTGTGAAGAAACGTTAGTAGGAAAGCCGCGATCTGCTTAGATCTCTGAAATGTGCAAAGGTGTGTGCACGTGCAAAGGTCCAGATACAATTGTATGCAGCAAATTAGACGACCACCGTTTCGAACACCTCCCCGCTTTTTTTTCACTACCGACTACAGCACCAATATGTCTCCCGCTATCCAGAGCCACCCGACTGTATCCAGCGTCACTATTCTCGTAGATGGTGCTTTCAAGGAGGTCTCTTCAGCGGACTACCTCGGTCAATGGTAGTTATTTACGCGTTTCTCTCAGCTCGCCTTTTTCTGACTTGTCCATCTCAGGGTGATCCTTATATTCTACCTCTGTATGCATGTCCCAAAATCCTCGCGCGCCCTCTGTCTCACTCGCCCCAACCTTCTTTTCATCTTGTTGTCGTGACTTTACCTTTGTCTCCCTTACCAAAAACCTCGCATTCAGCGACACGCTCCCCGAATTTACCCGTCTCGACACTATAGTGCTCGGTAAGCCTTCTCTTGAGCTGAGCCCAATTATCTATACATGTAGCAGCCATATCGACCGACTTGGAGTACTCACACCGCGCGTGGGTGCGGCAAGCGCGCAGCACTGGCAGGCTTGGACCCAACCTGCGCATTCCGCTGCTTGTAGACCGCAACATGCCTGTGGTGGGAAAATACGGGTCTCTGATCGAGGACAAAGGGATCATATTCCGCGCGAGCCACATGGTATACTTCGGTACGGTTCTCTCCCTACTCGAGGCTGTCGACGACTGCTCTGATGGTGATACCAATCTTGTAGGTAGATCACGATGGACGACCTGCCCGTCAGACGGTCCGTTGATGAGGTACTGCGTCTCGTGCAGGCATCCAGTTCACCATAAGTTTTTATTTTTTTTCTCGTCGTCGGCAGATGGCGTGCTGACGTGGTGTGGAGATTTGAAGGACGCTCACGGCGAAGTTTGTCTGACGAACTGGAAGGAAGGGAGCAAGACAATCCGCACAGATCCTCTTGCGAAACTCAATTACCTTTCCGCTGCCGCCAACGGGGCGCACGAGAACAGCAAGGCGAATGGGACTAAGCGTGCGCGCATGGACACCAAGTGAACGACGATACCTGACAATCTAGAGCGTATCAATGGATAGTTTTCGTAGATATTTGCTGTAATTCCCAGAAGAACACCATCTTTTTATTGTCTGCATAATGCCATCTACTACTTTTCTCTCAAATTGCTATCCGTGTGTGCTCGTTGGTCCCAGTGATTCGAAGCAGGGAGCGTCTCAAGGGAACGAGCAAGTTCCATCTCGTCCGAGAGGTTTTGGATGAGGGCTCGTTTATCTCGGACAGACTCACAGAGCACAACTAAATAATTCGTTCATTCACTGTTCGCAATACCGCCTATTACTGCTTGCGCCTCCACTTGTCGTAGTACTCGAGTGTGACGCTCGCCAAGAAGCACGGAATTCCCTGTTCGATCTCGACCCAGTTCCACATGAGCTGCAGCAACTCCAGCAGACCACCCTCGCCCTGCGCGACTAGCTGCAAGCATACCTCTCCTCTACCTCCGTCCTTCGGAGAAGGCTAAAATATGAACGTGGCTCCGGGGTCGTACTGCGACGTAACGCGCACCTGTCCATTATCGTAGAACACAAGCTTAACGTCAAGGACCACCGAGAGCGCCTCGCGAAACTCAGCCGTCTTGCCCGCGAACACCTGTCGCAGGCGGAGCAAGCGCTTATCGCGCTGCTTGAGCTCCACCTCGAGCTGCGCCCTTTCCTCGCACACCGCTGACCATCTCGCGCGCGGCACTGGCACCAGCTGCCCCTCGCTACTTGCGTCCGGGTCAGGGTTGGTGGGCGGGTTTTTGAGCGCGAAGAGGTGCTGGAGGAGTGCCGTATTCTCGGATTTGAGCAGGTCGAGCACAGCCTGTCGTAGATCGAGCCAGTTCTGTGCAGGGTTCGTGCAGAGAGCGAGAGAAGGCGCACGCCAGACGCCACGTGCCATCCTACGCCAACCTCGCCGCGCAAGTCAAAGAACGGGAATCAGAGAAGGGAAGCACATGGGTGGAGGCGACGTACCTCGGCATGCCTCTTGCAGAGGGTGCTTCTCGTCGGTTAGATCGTCACACAGGGCGTGGATGCGATCACAGAAAGGATGCGGAAAGCAAGGGGCGTGGCAGCGGCACAGAAAGTGCGGCAAGTGGTCCACACATGGTGCAAGTCATGGACGTCATCGACCTGTTCGAAAATGGCGGTTAGGATCTCGAGAGGGAGGCGAGTGGTCATGCTGCTCGTGTGGCCATCCACTCGAACTGGGAATCGTTTTTTTCAAGTAAGCAAGTGGCGTTTCGCAAACCTCCGACAATATATTTGCCAAAACCAGTCTTTGACTTTTCGCACGGATCTCACGGTCCGGGCCGGTCTTTCCGATTCTCACGCCACTCAAATTCAAAGTCCGATTTCTTCGAACTTTTGGGCCACCATATTTTATTTCCACCGAGTAAATAACAGAGTGAAATAACAGTAAAATAAAACAACGCGTAAACAACGTGTAAATAATGTGTCAATAACGCGGTCTGTGTATCGGTTTGGGTGTGTAGGAGGGAAGGGAAGGAAGGACAAACAATCCCTCTTCCCAATCTCCCATAATGCCCACCTTCGATATTCCCACCGGCCCCTTGATTACCGAAAGGGGCGACACCTACCTTGTTTCCGACGCGAAGCTGCGCCGCGGGAAACGTGCTGCTAAGCCACCGTACGGGAGCATTACCTACGATCGTGAGAAAGGGGAAATGTCACTGGAATGGGCTAACGATGACCAATTCCAGGTCTGGCTCGCTGCCGAGGAACACAAGAATACTATTAAGTTTATTCTTAGCCGTACTGAAGAGTCTAACTCACCAAATTGGCGGGCGCAGCGCGAGTACCGGTGCTCACGCAAGTTCTCAGGTGGGAAGACAGAGTACGAAAATACAAATCAATGGGAGCAGAAGATCCCTTCAATGAAGACGGGCTGCCAGTGCAGATTGATTGTCAAGCTGTATCCACACACTGACACTATCCTCGGGAAGTACGAGGCCCAGCACGATCACGCGCTTGGCGACGACAATTTGCGATTCCTCAGATTGTCAGACAACATTAGAAAGCTAGTAATGGAAATGGTTTACACGGGCATGGGCTCACAGGCAATAGTAAGTGCGATGTAATTGCTCCATTTCCCAAGTCAACGGCTATTGTTTAGCTGAAACGGGTATGTGAATCCTGTAAGCGGACGGACCACGATTACCACATGACAATGCGCGACGTCAGCCGCCTATGTCAGATAGTAGAGAATGATGAAATACGCCTCGACAATAATGACGCGATCTCTGTTAGACTGTGGGTCACTTGGCTCCTGCAGGGTGGTGCTGAGGCCATCCTGAAGGACAAGAGGGATCCCCCTCCACCTGAATCTGGATTATCCCCAGATTGTTTTGTCCTATGCATACAGACTCAATTCCAGAGGGACCGCTTTCGTGCGCTTGGCTCCGATTTTTTATCAGTTGATGCTACCCACAACACCACTCAGTATGCAGGGGTGCAGCTTTTTACCCTGATTGTGAGGGATCTGTGGGGCCATGGTGCGCTTTGTGGCGCTTCCCACTTATGGTCGCTTACACCACTTCCGCTTGACAGGTGTTCCTGTCGCGTGGATGCTGTTGTCAAATGGCACAGAAGCAACAATTGAATACTTTTTTAATTTCGTAAAAATGCGGAACCCGGAGATCATGCCGCGAATAACAATGACCGATCGTGACAAGGCGCAAATGGGGGCAATCAAAACCATATACCCAGAGACCACGGTGCTATTGTGCTGGTGGCACGTGCTCTGCGCAATGCAGATGCACTTCTGCATGGATGAGTTCCTGGAACTTTGGCAGCGCGTACAGGAATGGGTCAAAACCCCCGATCAATCGACATTTGATTCAACCTGGGAATGGATCCAGACCAGCGACAAGGTCCCCGAAAGCTTTGTGGAGTACCTCAAGACCAATTGGATGAATGTTGTGCTGCTTTGGGCAGGGATCTCAAGGCAGAATTGGACGATCTTTCAAGAGGGCGATACCAATATGCTCATTGAGTCGTAAGTAGTCCTATCACATAGAAGATCAGGCTAGATCACTCAAATCCATGTCCATCTAGCTATCATCATGTATTAAAATCGAAGTGGCTGGAGGGGAAGCACAATCGCTGCGTGGACCATCTCGTCCACACCCTTGTAATCCTTATGCTTCCGTTGTACGAGAACCAGCATGATCGCCAGCAGCTTGGATTTGAGGGGGAAGATCTGGCCGCCAAGCGTCGTAAGGAAATTCTCTCGTGAACACCAGAAATGAATGCCAAGAGTATCTGCGACCTAGGCAGCGATCGTTTTTACGTGCAATCCGTAACAAACCCATCGCATAGGTATTTGGTCGAGCTTGGCACACAGTCCTGTGACTGCCCCGACTGGCCCAGGGTCCGGCTGTGCAAGCATGTCTCCGCCGTCGCCCATTTCTTTGGGAATGATGATCAGCGAATAGAAGTGGTTGTAGACACGTCCCCGAAGCAGGTGCAATCTGATGAACAGCAAAGACATAACCAGTACTCACAGAGGCAAAGAGTCTGTGGTGAGATACTAGTGGCAAGCTGGTTAGCAGCAGAGGGGAATGTCAAGCAGTGAAGCAGAGGGTGTCTGGCACACAACAGTGAGGGAACTGATATTACAATTGAGGGAAAGAGACATACCTGGCACACAACAGTGAGGGAACTGATGTGGACCAGGAGCGTACAAGCACTACTACTTATACTATACAGAAGGGTGACACAACTACAAGGTAGGTAACATAGTGTCACAGAATACAAGGGACACATTGTTCTACAACAGGACAAAGGAGTGTGTGTAAAGGGAACAAGGCGTGCAAGAACAAGGGAAGTCCAGACAAGGATGATATCATAGTGACATCATAATAAAGATAAGAACAAAAGGAGAACAAGGTACTGAGTACAATGAAGTGTCCGGAGTGTTCTACATGATGTCATAGTACATGATGCCATACATGACGCAATGATTAGTGCTAGATTGTACAGATCAAATGTAAGTAATCTACAGGTCCAATTAATCTAATCTAAAGCAGTCCATGCTGCAAGTCCGGTCCGTATGAGCTGCTAAGTGCGCAAGGGTCACTTATCAACACAATCAATTCAAGAGGGCTCGGTGCAGAGCGATACGAGTGCTGCATCAATCGTGGAGAATGTCATTGCCGTCTCCAAAGCATTCCTCACTGACAGTGCACTGTTGTCTCCTGAGACGGTTCGAAACCTTCAGATGGTTGAGTCGTGCCTGACCGCCGTTGTCCAGTACTCACGCAGTTCAGAGAGCCCACTCCCAGAAAAGGATGCTATCCCACCCAATCAAGGCACATGGGCCGAGACCACCGAGCAAATGGGGGCAAAGTGACAAAGGAAGAGACCTCATTCTCCCCTCGCGTCCTCCCTGGAACTTCAACTTGAACCCCCGGCAACTGAACACATCGGAAACCTCAATCGCAAGAAGGTCAAGCTAACGGATCCGTACAGTGGCAGAATCAGTTCCGGCCGGGACGCTGCGCCAGATGCGTGAACTGCCGCCCAGAACGCTGAAGCATGCGCCCACGCCACAGCGGACCCCCCTCTCACACAACTCCCAAAGCGTGCCTGCAAGCGTGCAGGTGCCCTAGCCCTATCCGCGGCCCCCTCGGAAAACCATCTCTTGCACCCCCTGCAACCGCGCCAAGTGCACACGGGCACCTCATCTGCTCCCCTACCTCCTTCTGCCCCCACCGTGTGGCACCCCGTTGCTTACCCTCCTGGAATGTACCCACACACCTCGTATTATTCGGTACATCCTGCGTATTGGCCTTATGGTTATTTCTCCTCCCCCCAGCCTCGTTAGCCGCCCCGCAATAAAGTAGAATAGTTTTTTTTTGGTTCTTTTTCGTTTGCCCTTCTGTGCGTTTGCAAAGTAGTACATCCCTATATACCAATAGTACCACTACACGGCTTTCCGCCGTAATATAATACTTTCACCTTCGGTTTTGCGTGTACGAAGCGCACCTGAGTGATACGGATTGCCTACGCTCTCCACCACACCTTGCGTTCACCCTTTGATCGCACTTGCGACTCTTTACGCCCAAGCTGTGTGGTCGCTTCGTTTCCCACCTCGTGGTCACTTCATTTCCTGCCTCGTGGGTCGCTTCGTTTCCCACTTATGGTCACTTCTGTCTCTCTTCAGTTGTCACCCCCCACACCGCCTTCCACCACTCCAACTGAGTTGGATTGCTGCGCCCCACTTGTCTCATGTTGTTTTACGTCTACGCTCTACCTCTTCTGTATTAAAGGTACGTTTCCTAGTCACTCCTGTGGCCCTCCCATCTTCTGACTTGCCTCCTAGCTCAGCTCCCCTCACTCTCGTTGCCCTACTCTCACCCTCACCCTCTGCCTCGCCAGCCTTATACCTTGCCGGCCTGCTCGCCCTCACTGCTATCACTCTCGCACTCACCGCCCTATTCTCGTCGTCAGCCTTGCTGGCTGCACTATCACACCTTGCTGGCCTCGCTCCCTCCCCCAGCCCTGCCACCACTGCCTACACTCTTGCCCTCTCCCTCGCCGGCCCTCTGTCACCTTGTCCGTTCTTTGCCGCTCATGTCCCACCGACCTCATACCCCTCCTTGCCCCTCTTTTATGGCCCGCGCCTCTCTCATGAAGGATGCCCTCATCATTCCCAGACCTCCGATCGCTTCATACCCCTCCTCGTCCCCTGATACCCTGGCAGTTTCTTATTTGGCTTCTACCTCACCAGCGTCTTCGGTATTGCCACAAATGCCTCCTGATGCGCACGGGCCAGGACTCGTCAAGATCGCTTCGGTAGAATCGAGCCTCGTCGAGGCTTCAGTTATTCCCTTTGGTCACTCAATATCTTCCTCTGCAGAACCGAAGACCATCGTGGACTCCAGTTATCCCCCACGGTCACTCAATATCCTCCTCCACTTTTGTGAAACTGAAGATTGTCGGCCCCAAGGTTATCTCTTCAGCCATTCTCCTTCACAGGCTCAACTGGCTCCAGATACCTCCCACGGTCACTCAATATCCTCCTCTGCGAAGCCGAAGACCATCGGCCCAGAGGTTATCTCTTCGGCCATCCTCCTTCACCCATCCTCCTTCACAGGCTTGACTGGCACCAGGTACCCCCCACGGTCACTCAATATCCTCCTCTGCGAAGCCGAAGACCGTTGTGGGTCAGTCATGTAAGTCAATTCTCGCTCACCTCTCCCCCTCCCTTCTCGCTTACGCACTCGTCCTCTCGTGCACACGTAGTCCAACCCCTTGGTTGGACCATTTCATTGCTTACTCTCCCCACCCTCCTTCGTCTTCGTCTCACTGTCTTCAGGATCTCGCTCACACGTACTCCAGCTCCTTAGTTGGACCATTTCATTGCCTACACTGACTGGGCGGCGGTGCTTGGGGCTCATGTGACTTTCATGATTAGCTAACAATTAATACATGTTGTGCTTATTGATTGTCTTGAAAAAATAACATGTTTAAGTCATTTTATTTATTAGCTAATTGTCGAAAAAAGTTTGGTTCGAATGAGCAGTCAAATGTCTGTTTAGGTGGAGACTGAAATTGAGTCCGGTCCAGAGGCGGACCAGACCGTGAGAACCGTGCGGAAAGTACCTAACTGCCAAAACCTCAAGCCTGCGGCCCGTGGCCCGCCATCAAACTCAAACTCACCCAACCCCGTCAACTACTGTAGGGTCCCTCAATCGCTGTCCCAATGGAATCATATCACGGGAGATCTGATGGCAGCTCAGCATTCAGTAAGGTCCTGAGGTTGTCCGTTAAGATAGTTTCAGGAATCTGGGTGGTGAAACTGTGTCCTATTAGGCACGTGGAAATGTCCTGGACCTCACTGGCAAGCTCACCGATATACTATACTCTAATTATCCGTTTCTTACGAGGTATGAACGCTTGAAATGAATAGATAGTAAATAAACTTGTTAGTGAATGATCGTGCGCGCAGAATATGTCTGCACGAGAAGACAATAAACTCAGTGTTTGTGTGCACTAACAGGGCAAAAGCTAATGATCTATTCACCTGCACGAGAAGACAATAAACTACGAAGCGTATGAGCACAGGCGAATATAAAGTGGTGTACGAATAACTTACCTCAGCGTTTGCGCGCACTAACAGGGCAAAAGCTGAGGTACTACTGAGAGGAAGTAGGGACTTATATAACTGTAGGAACTATAAACTGTATAGCTGGAAGTTTTATGCTCTGCTTCCGCAGAGCGACGGTATAGTGAATCCGCGGCCGAGTACGACCGGGAGAGGATCCAGGACATACGGTCCGGCATCCAAGCACGAAAGAATAATAGGCCGAAATTGTAAGTAATAAGGACTTGCACTGGTTTGCATGCAGTCCTCGTGGACACAAAGGAAACAATCGATAACGTATATTATTAGACTTACTTCAACACCGTTTAGGTACTATCCCTGTCATAATGGATGAACCGAGTGAAAATAAATAAATAACGTATTCTAAAGCTCTAAGGCGCATATAAGAGTGTCGCTAAGTGGTCAGGTCATTTGGACCTCTCCTCCCAAACAAGATCGCCTTTTATCCAAGCTTCTATCACAACTCTCGCTGTCAACACCAGATATTCTTTTCTCCCGTGGTGTTGCCAAGAAACCCGTGAGAACTGGAGGTCAGACGCACGTAGACGTATCGCATACACTCCCTCCAATAAAAATTAAAAAGAACGACGCACGCTACAGGAATGACTTCATGTATCACACCAGCCGACTCACATCCCCCAGTAAACGACCCGACGAGTTCTCACCAACGCTCCATACTTACTACCCCAGCACGGTACACCCTTGAAAGAACTCCTGTAGGACGTCTTCGGCCCACAGCTCGACCACGATCACTGCAGGGCGGGTGGTGAACACAGTCCACAACAAGCGGCGCATCTGGGACATCAGCGCTGACCACGTCGACATGGTGCAGCATGGAGAAAGCCCATCGAGAGCTTTCACAGTAACGGTGGTGGATGCAGAGGGGGAGAGGTGATTCTTGTGCAGAAGCCATACGAGCGCTAAATGTCCATGGCCGTACGATTGCACAGGGAAGGTGCTCAGGGTGAGTGCAAAGAGTCCAGCTCCTACCCATTCCGAAAGGAAATAAGGAATCAGAGTTTTAGGACGTGCGCCTGGCCGAGCTTCCCATAGTCGAACAGGTCACGACGTCTCTCAGGGAAGTGTTGTTGTTGCAACACCGGAGATAGAAACTCGACACCAAAAAATCAAGTACGTGGTGTAGCAGGGACACCACATCCGTCAAAGTGAATCGCGAAGAAACTGCTCTTCGAGAGTCACTACCTTGCTCTTCATTTTAGGTTCGGAGTGGCGCTGTAATGGGGGACTGGTGCCTGGTGGAGGAAAACAAATAGCAATGGGCGAAGGCACGGAGTACTTCTCGATCCAGGATGAGAAGTTTGCCGCTTTGCGTTTCCGAGACGAGGTCAGCGGGTGGGATGAGCCCGGGCCCTCCCGGAGCAAGCTGATGAAGGTCGGAAAACATAGGGTTCATCATCTATCCACGCAATTACTGGGTGTGGCAGGCAGGCGAAATAAAATTGTTCTTGAACCGGTCAAGAGCTTAGGTGATGCGCAGCACAAAGAAGAGGAACGAACACGTGCTACCTTGTACTGGGTTCACTCAAAAACCAACCAATGCTCCATGTCACTGCTCCTTTGTTGCTTCCACAGAGACCAGAACTGATTCCAAGTGTGACCATACGAAAACCTGCAGAAAGGAATTCCATACTATCACAGTGACTTGACATACATTTATGCAACATATAGTACACTATTTATTACCCACCATGCTCTGTCAACATCTGTTTGATTTCCCCACTTGACGTGACCTGGAATGGGGTTTTTCCTTCCTTGTTCTTGGCATCTGCACTCGCGCCACAGTCGAGCAGTACGCGGATGATCTTTGTTTTGTATTCGGATGACGCTGCATGCAATGGAGTCCACCCATCTTTGTCTTCGGCATTTGGGTTCGCGTCGTGGTCGAGCAGCAGTCGCACGATCTCTGTTCCGGGATAATGGGACCACACCTCGTGCAATGGGGTTCTTCCATCCTTATTCTTGGAGTCTGCGTTCGCGCCACAGTTGAGAAGCAAGCGTACGATCTCTTTTTTGCCGTCGGACGACGCCTCGTGCAATGGGGTCGTTCCATCCTCCGTCTTGGAGTCTATGTGTGCACAGAGGTCGAGCAGCAGGCACACAATCTCTGCGTTGCCTGCGGATGACGCTAAGTGCAACGGGGTCCATCCTTCCTTGTCTGAAGCATTTGTGTTTGCACCGTGGTCGAGCAGCAGGTGTACAACATTGAGGCTCCCATAACGTGATGCTTGATGTAAAGGTGTCGAGTATTCCTTATCTTGTGCGCTGATTTCCGCGCCATGTTCGAGTAGTAGCTGCGCGATCTCCATGTGACCACGATCTGATGCCTCGTGCAATGGAGTAAGGCCTTGGTCGTCCGCAGTGTTGACGGGTACGTTGTGCTGCAGTAGCATCCGAACAACCTCTAGGGATCCACAAGACGCGGCTAAATGAATCGGAGTCAGAAGACCAAAGTCCCGGGAATTCGCATCTGCGCCATGGTCGAGTAGCCACCACGCGACTTCGATACCTCCACGACGCATCATGTAGTAGAGTCCGATCAAAGTGATCATAGATAACATCCACAGCTGCGCCATGTCAGTATAATAGCTCAGCCACATCAAAGTGTCTCTTGTTCAATGCCGCTGCCAGTGGACTGTGATTACAACCACCCCTCGCATTGACTTGCTCGGGATGCTCGACGATGATCCGCGCTGCCAGGTCATGAAACCCGCACAACGAAGCATAATACAGAGGAGATCCACAATTTTGGAGTTCTCTGAAGTTATTCCTAGGATCGTCGATGTCGTACAACCGGAGCCACGCGTTGAAATGTAGTTTGGTCTGGTCAAAAAGGAGTCGCATCCCATCTTTAATCCGTGACGACACATTTCCGAACTGCACATGCTCCACCCAATGTCGACTGGCATATCTCGCTAACAGAAACCTATCTTCGACCTGCCTATTGCTGGCGCTGCCGTCCAACTGAAGTAGTGTTCCCAAGCAAGCCTGCGCGAGAGTCGTGTGTGCGGAATCGGGAGTGATATGAAAGTACGAAGCGTCTCCTTTAGAATTCGCAAGCCGGTCGGAAGTCAAGAATTCCTTCACCGAAAAATGCGTGAACTGGATCACCCGGGAACCACCATCGTTCACTTCGGTGATCAAGCTCGAGCAAGTAGACAGAACAGCTCGTCGTCGATCCTCCTGTCGCCAGTCCTCCTTCAGCTTCGGCGTCGCTCCTTCGGCCACTTCAAAGTCGAGCGTGAGTATTTCTGCCAGCTCCTCGACACGCAGCGGACAAGCGGCCACCATC
Source organism: Lactarius indigo (assembly GCA_025766275.1). Taxonomy (NCBI): domain Eukaryota; kingdom Fungi; phylum Basidiomycota; class Agaricomycetes; order Russulales; family Russulaceae; genus Lactarius; species Lactarius indigo. The sequence continues at coordinate 250,911 of JAFKAC010000022.1, read as the reverse complement.
AGGGAAATCGGGAAAGTTGAAATTTACCATGATATGCTGGATCATTGCAAATTTATCAAAATACACTAAATTTGCGGAAATATCCAAGACGATTGCAAATTTTACAGTGGCCCAAGAGTGGCCTGGTAAATTTTCCATTATAATGCAGCAATACAGCTAAATGAAGCAAAACTCGGTCAGAGTAGCTGTCAGTGTGTCACGCTCAGTGAAAGCGTTGACTGGTGTGATTAGGTAAGTGGCTCTTCCCCACGTTCAGCCAACGTAAGACTTCAGGCTTAGCGTCAATCTTCGGGTCTTCGAGTGTTGAGTGTGCGAGTCAAGCAATGAGTAGATGGTGTATACAGACAAGCCCACTATATGTGGGCAGGCTTAAATACAAGCATATAGGATTGAAGTCACTCCCTAGACACTATGGGTAACTGCAAGATGACGTGGGGTGTAACAACAAAGGGGAAAGAGGTCTACGGTGGTGAAGGTAATGGGGGTAGGTGGCGACGATCAAGGTGATATGGTAGCGAGCCAATCCGAGGCACAGGATGAGGGTGTATAAAGTGAAATGAGCAAGTATAGATGCGAAAGGTGGTGACAGGATGACATCCACGTCCATAAATAGGATGGCGAGCGTAACTGGGACTGCGACAGGAGGGAGGATGTGGGTGAGTACGGGTGTGACAATGTCGGTGTAACAGTAGCATTCCCCTAGTGAGTCTGGTTTGATCACCACCTCACTGGCATTGATGGCGTGCTTGTCGCTTTGTTGTCATTGCATGCCTGTTGTCATCGTCTTCATCAGCATCGTCGTCTTTGTCATTGCCTTCGTTGGTGTCAGTGTCGTTGTCAGCGTTGTCACCCAATCAAGGCCGTACGACGTCACTCCACTCCTGACATCCTGGGCATCAAACAATTGATCGACGGGTTGGCAGAGCTGGAGTATCTTCAACAGGTGGTATGAGTTGTGTAGGGCGGCCCATGGGGAATTGCAATCGATGTCAGTACATCGTAGGCTTGAAGGGACTGACTACTCATCTTTTTTGTGGTGTCTGCTTGTGTTGGCGAGGTGCCATGAGTGGCTGCGTCGTGCGGTGTGGTGCTACGACTACAATGAGAAGGCCCGCAGCTGGTGTCAGTACGTTGTAAGGCAGCATTGAATGGAACTCACGTTAGTATCCCATTTGCGGGGCTTTGCACGTTGAGGCCAGTGGCATCCTGGCTGGCTCAGGTTCGTTACGAAGAGATGGTTGTCAGGCAACACAAGGAGATGGGAGAAAAGGCGCTGAGAAGCGACAGCTACGTGGAAGAGGCCAGAATTACAAGTGCCAACTGAGTGTTCATTTGGGTATCTTCGACTTAGAATGCCCTGAAGGGCCATTTCCACGCCAGAGAGAGAGGGGTGGAACGCGGGGGAATTGATAATGGAATTGAGCAGACGTGGGTCCTTAAATATGTCAGGTCTTGTAACTAGGGTCGAGCCAAGTGGGAAAAAAAAAAAGGTGTTGAAGTGAAAGTAGGAAAGAGTATCACAAATATGGAGAAGAATGGAAAGGCAAGGTGTGGATCAGGTTTGAAAATGGGAAAGGAGAGGCAAGGACCAAGGTCGAAAATGGGATATGAGGGTACAGTTCAAGACACGGCAAAGTGGTGGCATAGGTTGTATTGATGAGCTCGAGGTGTACTACCAGTAAAAATAGAACGCACATAAGAACTTGTTGATAAAACGCGAAGGAACTCGAAAGGGCGCACCTCTGCGTGACACAAAGAATGCGAGCTTAGGGCAAGCCACTAGAAGTCATAGTTGTTTTGAGTGAAATGAGCATATGGCCTTGGTCTGCTAGAGTCGAAGGTGTGATTAGACTCGGACTTGGTGGGACGCGAACGAAGTAAGGGCCATGTGGCAAAAATTGGTTTGAGAACAAGGCGGAGCTTTCGACGACACTGTGACCAAGAACCAGATGGCATGTATGATTGAGGGTTGCTTTCATATAACACCATACAGTCGAGGTAAGGAATGACTAAGGGCACGGAATGACAACTTTCGAGGGCGAGACAGAGGGAAGAGAAAAATTGTACGGAATATGAGGCAAGGTCAAGTGGAGGAGACCTCGGATGGTTTGAAGTCCTATTTTGGCAGGACTACCCCACGGTGGACCAAAGACCCCAAAGACTCTGAAGGATGCATGGTTTCACCCAAGGGCCACAGTTACCTTACAGCACGTTGTATTAGTTTACGGAATTGTGCAAAGTATGGAAAATCTGTCTATCTGTACGATTGTTCACAAAGAACGTGTCACAGTGATCCAAAACGCTGCTACTAGTCCACTCAGCTGGCACAACTGGCCCGAATTTGGGTAAGAGGTGCACGCTCCGTCGGATATTCCCCACTGGGACAATGCTACATATCCAGTTACCCTCCAAATCTTTCTGTGGTCGTATCTTGAACATCCCATTATTTGGGTCAAGGACGGTAAGCGGAGAGTACCATTGTACGTATGCTAGGTGAAGTGGCACTGATACCCTGGGATCGAAGAGGCGGGAAAGATACTTTTGGGGTATCGAAAATACGACACGAATGCGCCCGACACAATAGCCTGTTTGGTGTCAGAATCATTAGCCACAAACCCAAGTGTGCTTGATCAAACGTACCTTTAACCCCATGTTCCTTTCCGGTCCCATCGTTGATCAACGCAGTATCAAAACACCCAGTGATTAATCAATTGTGTTTACCCTTCCGTGTTGGTTGTGCGTGAATCGCGTCAGAGGTCAAGTTTTTTCCGGTAATCGGGTCGAACCGGGTGAACTTGATCACGTGCCACACAGGAAGTCGATTAAAAGGGAGGCGCAGCCCCCATAATGAACTCTCGAGCTGCTGGTGAGTCTGATCTGGGTTATTAGTGGCAGAGATAAACCGGCGGAGAGCAACCTTGAAGAGTGGTGCCCCATACAAGTCCTGGAGCCTATCAAGTGGCACCGCATACTGCGTTGGATGCTTTGCCATGGTTAGTTCCTGACGTGGGTTCAAATCAGGTGGCGTCCAATCCACGCGCTTTGGAATAGGAGATCCAGCTAGACGCCACTTGATGTGCTGGTCATGGCGGTGGATGCATTCCTTACGATCCAGCCACAGTGTCATCTGTTCATACTCGTCCTTGCGATTTGTAGCTGCATATGCATCCTTCGCAAGGTCGATGTGGAGGCGCTCAGTGTACTGGGTATTGAAGTTGTCAGTAGTGCCAAGAGACTTGATTGACTCGACGTAATGAGATAAAAAGTGAAATTTCGGGATGTTGAAGTGGGCGCGGATGCTGAGTTGAACAAAAATTTCCTTGTTAGCATGGAATTGACTCAGAGCGTCTGTGAGAAGTCCGAGTGTCAAGTCGGTATGGATGGGATATTGTGCAAGGTATAATAGGTCTAATATTGCGCGCACAGACCGGAGGAGCCGAACGTTGGACAAGTTGTCGGGAAGGCGAATGTCAATAATGAGACCCAAGAAAAACCGGCAGATCTGGTCATGTTCATGACCAGTGACGCATGAAAGACTGCTGATCCCTCTCACAAAAAGGCAGATATTATGATTTGGGGGGAGTTGACAGCATCGCGCATCGATTTCTGCAGGCCCGCAAGCTTCAATAACCCAAGACTTTAGATGCTTGACGACGCCCTGATATAGTTGGTGGAGGACATCGGGAGTGATAGACTGGTAAATGTTGAGGTAAGGAAGCCCTAGCCAGAAGGGTTGAGGTACCGGCTTCATGCGGATCTCGGAACAAGTCTGAAGAAAGCCAGCTGAATCGCCCCAGAACGAGTCAAGAGCCTCAAGGAATGTATCCAGCTGGCGCGGAGGGGGTACGTCATCAGGTTTAAAGTCGCCCAGATCGTCTTGAGGTGTGCCACACACAGGACAATTGCCATAGATAGAACACGTCGCCAAAATTTGCTCGGGATAGTCACCAATAAAGCTTGCCAGGATGGGGTGATTCTGGTGAACAAGACCTTCAGCAGTAGACATAAAGACGCCGTCCTTTCCTGCTGAGACCAGTGGTTCAAGGATACATCGCATACAGGCATGGTAAAGGTTCGCTGTCAGTCATTTCCGTTTTGCCTTGTTCACTACTTGCTCTAGCTTTGTTGTCGGGAGGTAGCCTAGTAGCACATAGGAATGCAAGGAGCTCTTGCGACGGATCTCCTTAGGAATGTTCCCAATCGTCATGTAGATAGGATACGCGCTCTTGTTTCAGAAAAGAGTCAACTGTGTCTTGTCTGTTGACACAAGGACAGGGACAATGGTGGCCCTTGGCGTGACCTTCTCAACCGCGGCCTGCGTCTGAGTCAGCATCACTACTCAGTCAACACGTTGTCGCCCTTCCCACCTGTGTTGTCCACCACCAAGACCCAGTATGCATATCGTGATACATCTGCTCCGTTCTCTCATCATCGATATAGTGTTTTTCAGGTGCAAAGATAAGGTAAGGAGCCAAATCTGGGTCCCCAAAGAGCGCGTGGATGCACTGAATAATGTCTCTGTAGAAGACTTCGCACACTTCGTCTCCGACCAAAACTTCTTTTCGTTGGAAAGGAGGTCGCCCAGGAAGGTGAGAGTCAACCAGTCGATTCATTTCTCGTGTAGTTTTGAATGTAAGACCCAGCCGTTCTTGGACCTGAAAACTCGTCAAAACTCTTCATCACTGCGACATTGTGTCGCTGATCGCTCAACTCACCCCATCGATAGCCATCATCTTGGTGAATGCTGTTGAACTTGGTCCACATAGCTTCGCCCATTTGGCGATCTGCCAGTCCAATGACGATGCAAAGGGTGCGTAAGGATTTGATTGTGATACGTCCCCGACCTTCGCTTCGTATTTTTGATTTTCAGTCATGTTTTTTTTTGAGTGCGCAACTCCTGCGTTTCCTCCTGGATACCTGGTGACCTTTGGACGTCTCTCAAGCACCGGTCCTACCTCCCCACATCTCTGAAGTGAGTCGTCATCTTGCAGTCGTTCTTGTTCACTTAGGCCACCTGCAGCCCTCTCGGGAGTTGTGCGATTGGCATTAGGGTTGATAGCTGCGTTGGGGCTTGGAGGTCGGGCGCGGTGTCATGGTTCAAGTCCGATATCATGTTGGGCAATGGGGGCTGTGTCGCTGTCGCTGCTGTATTTGTCCAAGGCAGTGCCACCTTCGTCCTCTGAGCTAATGCTGTCGTCCCCTGAGCCAGCGATAACAGCTCCGTCCATGGCGCTGTATGGACCGTTGTCCACCGTGTCCTCGCTAATGATGTCCCCGACGTTTTCGACTGGATGTACACCTGTACCAGAACTGTGTCGGCCACCAAGCTCCATTGTAACATCCTCGTCATCGACTACAGATAATCAGCGTTGTGGGCCTCGATCATACCAGCATATCTCACCTGACTCGGGTTCGTCCCTTTTTCGTTTTTTTGCTGCTTTGGTAACGCCGTTGACACTGACGAGTTTGGCAGACCTCAGTTGGGCAAGATATGACTGGCATCGTGGGTCATTGCTCTGGGAGCAGTGCTGGACAATACCACTGCGCTTCAGTCGTTTTCGGCCACATCCTCTACAGTCCACCATGGTGTTTGCGTTGTGGGTATTGAAGGTATGTTGCGTTTACCTTCGAACCTATATGATTTGAAATTAACAAAAAGTTGAACCAGTAAAGGCAACCGCCACTCGGTTTTTTTTTCCATAAATACCAGCTCCCGTTGGTTTTTTCACCCTTCACTCTTTCACCGTCCAAGTCGTCAAGTTACCTCTCATGCCCCAACCGTCCGTTGATCAACCTGAGGTGTTACGGTATGGACTCAGTGACTCATTACATACGACTCATGACCGGTTATGACTACGGTCCGGTATCACTATTAGTCATGGACTCTTACATCGCATCAGTCAGCATAGTAGTTCGCATGTGATTGTGACTCCTGCATGACTCATTCCTAGGATAGCTGTACTAGGGTTCGAGCTAGTTACGCTATTGGTTACTTACTATTCCAGCGGCGCTTTAAAGCCCGCGTGTATCTGTATATATAGTCAGCCAGGAAGACCAAGAGTCCCCATCTTGGTCTTCTTCGAATCCACCACTTGAATCGTCTCTCACCTGCCTTAGTCTCAGACTAAGTGTGCCTCCACTTGTATTCCCCAAGGAATACTCTTCTCTCTCTTGTCGCTGCAGCGTGTGCCAATAGTGCCCCTGTTCAGCCAGTGTTGGGTTGACACGTGGTCCCCATTCACTCATCTTCGCTAAGTTGATTACGCCTATTTCGAGTCCACGTCGGACTAACGCCGGTGGAGCGTAACATTAAGACCAAGATCCTTCATCGTGGCGTATTCGACCAGAGACCAGTGGACGTCGTTCCGTCCCTATCACATTGAAAGACGAGGAGATCGCAACGTACCTACAAGGTTCTTAGGAGCAGCTCAGTGGAGAGAACGAGGAGAAGATACTGGGTATTTCGTAGAATTTAACGGTCCCAACCGTTTCCGACCCGTTGAGTTCAATTTCGAATACCTTTGTTGGGTCGAGGTTACTTGGAACCCCATAGATCATCGTTGGGATATAGTACGACCAGCAGGAAGAAACTACAACTGCGATATCGACGCACGAGAACTTAACAGCCGCGCTGACTACGGTCCTATTGACGGACAAACGCAAGAACACACAGACGAAGGAATTAGTGGAGAAGAAACCTCCGAGAGTCAATCACCAAGTAGAGGAGCCACGCCAGCAGAAGAAGCCAGTCTAGGAGCTATTGGCGATCATATCATACAACGAACTGAGTCCCTTACCATTCACCAACCCGAACCAGAAGTAATTCATATCCGTAGCCCAGCGGTCGCAATGGCAACTACCACTCTTACCGAGGAAGATATACGGCTTACCACAGAAGCGAGGGATCAAATAGCCCTAGAAGAACAAAGACGCATAGCAGAAGAATCACGAGCTAATCTAGCTCCCATCAACCCCTACACGGGTCATCGCATGACCGAAGATGATGTGGCAATCCACCGTGCCATCGGGCCTGACGTGGCTGACCCTCCCAGTGGAGGAGGCGGACCCCCTGGCGACTTACCCGGAGGAGGAGGACCACCACCAGGAGGACCCGGATTTCAAGGATTTCCTGGAGGATTCCCAGGAGGACCACCAGGAGGAGGGCCTCCGGGAGGAGGACTACCAGGTGCAGGACCTATTATTCCCCCTCCAAGTAACAAATTAGCTGGCGAAGCGCCTACAGTATTTGACGGAGAACGCGCCAAAGTAGAAGCGTTCCTTACTCAATGGCATGTCTACTGGGGCATGAATGCCGATGAAGGCATAATGGCGACCCCATACCGACGCGCCCTACTTTTCCTCTCTTACATCAAAGGCGTCAATGTCAGCGAATGGGTATTAGCCATGCTTACTTGGCTCAACGGCCAGATACAAGCTGGGATACCCCGCACCAGTGAAGGATTATGGAATGAAGTCACGCGCAGCTTCATGCAGCGCTTCCGAAACACTATGGAGCAGGAGCAAGCCCAATACGAACTCAAAAAGGGAGTCAAAATGATTGGGGGCGACCTAGATGAGTATTGCACCCAATTCGAACAGCTCATACGCCGCGCTCAATACAGACTTGACGACCCCCAAACGCTAGATTTATTCGCAAGCGGGCTGCCAAAAGACCTATATGAAAAAGTCTATACCCTCGACAATCCCCGCAACTACCGCGAGTGGAAAGAAGCAGCCACCATTCGCCAACAACAGTACCTTCACCTCAAAGCGGTGTTAAACAAAGGAGTTCCTTCAGGACAAGGACAAGGACGACAGCGTCAACAACGGCAATGGCAAGGACCGCCAAGAAGTTCTTGGCAACCGAGAAACTTACCTCAAGATCCAAACGCGATGGATACTTCAGCAGACCGAATTCGAGGGCGACTCGCAGGAGCGGAAGACATACTCGCTCCTCGTCCCCCGTATCGACCAAGAGGAGGATTCCTCCAAAGAGGAGGAGGACGTAACAACCAAAGGCCAGTCACATGTTATAACTGTTGGAAGGACGGACACATGGCTCGCGATTGTAGACAACCACGAAGGGAACATCAACCCCAAGCACCAACCAGTCGGTATATTGACACCGACTACCACCAACAAGAGCCAGAAGTCGCTACCAGGGCGGTCCAAGAAGTACCCCCTCAACAACGCGCCAGCGACTGGCTCAATGGAGTAGCTGGGGAATCAGACGACGTAAAAGACATTATCCTCCAACAGTTGTGGAAAAAGGAGGGTTTTCAGGACGCCTGAACCCATCGGCCTGGGTGAGGGCAGTTAATTGTAACAGTGTAATCATGACTCGCTATCGTTCTATGAGAGTTCCAGTATCGATTCACACCAGTTACGCAATGGCCGACATACGCGCATTAGTCGACTCAGGAGCAACCCATTGTTTCATGAAACCGTTGTTCGCAAAAAGAATGGGGCTTGGGACTAAACTGCTCGACATCCCAAAAAAGATATGGAATATCGACAACACCGAAAACAAATCGGGGCGTATCACCCACTATACCGATGTTGATGTCCAAACTAAAGGCATTCATAAGGAAATCCGCTTCCTCATTACGGACATTGGCAACGAAGACATCGTGTTAGGTTATCCCTGGCTCGCTATTTACGACCCACATATCAAGTGGTCGCAGGCAGCCATACACGAAGACATGCTCCCTATCATTATTCGATCAACTAACCCTTACTTCAAGAAAACGCCAGTAGTAGCAGCAACCACTGTACAAAACGATGATTATGAAGTCGTACATTCCTGTGTTATTACCGACGAACAACGACAGCAATTTGAAGAAGGATGTCGGATTAGGGCCACCGCCACTGATCTCGCCATAGCCGCCCAACAATACATGACAAAAGCTGAGTTGCCCCCTGAATACCACGAATTTGAACGCCTCTTCAGTGAAGAAGCGTCGGACAGATTTCCACCCAGCAGGCCCTGGGATCACGCTATCGAATTCAAACCAGGAACAGCCGATGCCATCGATTGTAAGATATACCCTATGACACAAGAGGAAGACAAGAAGTTACGCGAATGGATTGAGGAACAACTCAAGAAGGGCTACATAAGGCCTTCCAAATCTCCATACGCCTCATCCTTCTTCTTCATCAAGAAAAAGGATGGAAAACTGCGACCCGTCCAAGACTACCGAAAAATTAATGCCGTCACCATTCGCAACCAATACCCCCTTCCCCTCATCTCTGACCTCATTACCGACCTCAGTAACGCTCACATCTATACTAAGCTCGACGTTAGATGGGGGTACAACAACATACGCATTAAAGAAGGAGATGAAGAAAAGGCGGCATTTAAAACGCGTTATGGCCTATTCGAACCCACGGTGATGTTTTTCGGCTTAACCAATTCTCCGGCAACATTCCAGACCATGATGAACTTCATCTTCAGGGATGTCATTGCAAAGCACGAAAAATGCGGCACAGTTATCCACGTCTATATGGACGATATCGGCATCGCCACGGGAATCAACCACTCACTACAGGAACACATTGAAGCTGTTAGGGACGTGCTCCGCGTATCTGCGGAGCATGATTTGTATTACAAACTTGAAAAATGTCTCTTCCACTCCCCACGCATGGATTACCTGGGGGTAATCCTTGAAAAGGGGGTGACACGCATGGACCCCGTCAAAATTTCGGGCATCAAGGATTGGCCTACGCCAACGAAAGTTAAGGACGTCCGCTCTTTTCTTGGTTTCTGCAATTTTTACAGGCCTTTTATACGAGGCTTCGCAACCAAGGCACGACCATTGAACAAACTTACACACAAAAACACCGAATGGCATTGGGGCGCGGAAGAAGAGAAGGCATTCCAAGACCTTAAAACCCTTGTCACCAGTGAACCCGTTCTAGCGCATCCAGATCTCACGCAACAATTCGAATTAGAGGTCGACGCATCGGGCTTTGCAACGGGAGCAGTCCTTCTTCAGCGCAAAACAGACGGTAAATGACACCCTATCGGCTACTACTCATCCACTCTCAACGAAGCCGAACGAAATTACGACATTTACGACCTCGAACTCCTGGCTATTGTCAAAGCCTTTCGCCACTGGAGACCCCTCTTGGCGGGCTCCCCTCACAAGATTAAAGTATTCTCCGATCACCTTAATTTACAATACTGGAGGTCACCACAGAAGATTAGCAGACGCGTAGCCAGGGAAGTACTTGAACTCTCAGAATACGACTTCGAGATTCACCACATCAAAGGTACATCCAACGGACGCGCCGATGCGTTATCCCGAAGACCAGACTACGATCAAGGAGAAAACGACAACGAAGGCATAACGGTATTACCAGAAAGTGTTTTTGCGCGTACCACTATATTAGAAGAACTACGACACCCTCATTGGAGACCCGAAATCCTACCCGCGGAAATGACGCCAGAACATCCCATTTACGAACAAGACATAGCTAAGTTGAAGCCCTGGGTTGACGCTCATAAGCTAAAAGACATTGAAGGGACATGGTACAAGGATGGACGTCAAGTAGTCACCGGCGGCATCCATGACAAACGCACTATCATTGCTGCTCACCACAACTCCCCCGTCTATGGCCACCCTGGCATCAAACGCACTCTCCAACTTACGGAACGGCATTACTGGTGGCCGCAGATGAAGAATGACGTCACAGACTATGTCAAAGGTTGTGCGGAATGCCAACGACACAAAGTCAACCTCCGACCAATCAAAGCACCCCTACAACCCATCTATCCCAAACCGGAAGCCCTGCCATTCGAGACTATTGCAGTGGACTTTATTACCAAACTTCCTGTATCCCACGGATATGATTCCATTCTTACGGTAACAGATCACGACTGCACCAAAGCCGCTATCTTCATCCCTTGTAATGAAGAGATAACAGCTGAGGGAACGGCTGCCCTGTACGTCTCTCATGTCTTCCCACGATTCGGACTCCCCTCGCACGTTATCAGTGATAGAGACCCCCGTTTCGCATCCAAGTTTATGCGAGAGATATGCAAAATCCTTGGCATCAGCCAAAATATCTCAACCGCTTATCACCCCAGGACCGATGGCCAATCGGAACAAACAAATCAATGGCTGGAGCAGTATCTCCGTTTCTGGGTAAACGAGCGGCAAGACGACTGGGTCCGCTATCTGCCTATGGCAGAATTCACGCACAACAATTGGCCTAATAAAACCACGCGGGAGTCCCCTTTCTTTCTCCTATCCGGATTCAATCCACGCGCTGATTGGACCGATAGGCCTTCCCCTATCCCACAAGTATCGTTAAGACTCGATCAATTTAAACAAGCGCGACAGCGCGCTTTCTCCTGTATGCTTCGGGCGCAAAAGTCATGGATCAAACACAAAGATACGCCCAAGTTCCAAGAAGGAGACCTCGTATGGCTAGAAGGACGCCACTTACACACCCATCAACCAACCGCAAAACTAGTGGCCAAACGGCACGGACCATTTAAGGTCATCCAGGTGATGTCTCCTGTCAACTATCGCCTCGAACTTCCCACGCAGTGGAGTATCCATGACGTCTTCCACATAGATCTTCTCACACCTTATCGCAAAACACCCACGCACGGACCAAACTATCAGCGCCCACCACCTGATTTGGTTGATAACGAAGAAGAATACGAGGTCGAGAAGATTCTAGACTCTCGGCGGTTCGGCAGAAGACATCGACTCCAATACCTCGTGAAATGGAAGGGATATCCAGACTCCGATAACCAGTGGATAGATAAGGATGACGTATTTGCCGACGAAGCCGTTCGGGAATTCAAACATTCCAACCCCGACAGAGAAACGCATATAAGGGCGACCCCCTGTCGTGATAAGCCCCCATCTCTCCTTCACTCCATGTCATCTACTCGACGCAATGACCAGCTCGCACTCCTCTTTACCCTTGTCAACGACTCCTCCGCCACGCCTGTCAACCCCGACTCCACCGACGACGCCGCAGCCACTAGAACTGCGAGAGGAAGCCGTCCCTCCGTGCAGCATGAGGAAGATGGCCCTATCACTAGTGAAGAACTGCACCAGACACTGCAACGATTCCCTGTGCCCGTACAGGGAACTCTCGACGACGATCCAGCAACAACTCAACCAGCACCTCCGCCGCCAATGTACGCCCTCACAAACCCCGATACCGGTGAGCCCGAAACCTTCCTCACGGAAGACGAGCTGTTTCGGCTTCAAGCAGCTGTCCCGCGTGGTGCAACCGCCCGACGCCATGAAGAAGTACGAACAAGAGTGGAAGGAGACGGCGGCGCAGTGGCAGCAAGAGCAACTGCATATCGCCGCCTGCCGACGACGAATGATGAAGGAGCGGAAGGAGTATTGGACAAAGATGAGGATGAAGATGAACTTAGAGACCATTACCCCATCAGGCACACGTTCCTTAACCATGAATTCTACGCTGAAGATCCAGCCGCCACTCCCTTCCTCGTCGACGCAGCGGGGGGACCTCTACACAGGGGATGAGTCGCCGTGGCACAAGCGGCTCGTTATACACCAATGGGCGAACGAGACCCAGCAACCCGACTCGTTATCCCTGAAGGGTTCCGGGTCAATAGAGGACCCGATTACGTTCCGTTCCCGATCAAACTCCCCAACGGACCGACGATACAAGCATCTCACACACAGATTATCCGAGGAGGAGACCCCTTCGTACTCGGACTAGCTCCGGGGTCTGGTTTCCTTTACGGTAAACCCCTTTACGCCACCCCTCATCTCCCAAAAAACAACCGAGCTTTCATTCCACACGAGGAATATTTCATGCTCCGCGATCGACATCCTACCGACCTGCTGCTCATGCGCATTGGGGATGTTACCCTTACTCAAGAACTGCGTCGGTTTCGGCAGTTTGCCTTCGCCGAAGACCAACTGGAGAAGCGAATCCGGCAGTTACAGCTGGAAAGGGAGATGGTGGTTCAGGATAAAAAGGACAGTCTTTATCGTCTTGAGAGGGCTAACATACTGGTACGGATGGAAGACGAAGCGGAGCGGATGAGGAAGGAATTGGTGGCGGACTAGTGAGGTGGGCCTCACTCCTGAAAAAGGGGGTGATGTTACGGTATGGACTCAGTGACTCATTACATACGACTCATGACCGGTTATGACTACGGTCCGGTATCACTATTAGTCATGGACTCTTACATCGCATCAGTCAGCATAGTAGTTCGCATGTGATTGTGACTCCTGCATGACTCATTCCTAGGATAGCTGTACTAGGGTTCGAGCTAGTTACGCTATTGGTTACTTACTATTCCAGCGGCGCTTTAAAGCCCGCGTGTATCTGTATATATAGTCAGCCAGGAAGACCAAGAGTCCCCATCTTGGTCTTCTTCGAATCCACCACTTGAATCGTCTCTCACCTGCCTTAGTCTCAGACTAAGTGTGCCTCCACTTGTATTCCCCAAGGAATACTCTTCTCTCTCTTGTCGCTGCAGCGTGTGCCAATAGTGCCCCTGTTCAGCCAGTGTTGGGTTGACACGTGGTCCCCATTCACTCATCTTCGCTAAGTCGATTACGCCTATTTCGAGTCCACGTCGGACTAACGCCGGTGGAGCGTAACATGAGGTCCCGGCCACTCAGGGATCACACCGTAAGTGTTTTTCTTCCATGTTTGATGTTTTCTCACTGGATAATGCTAGTTCCCCGCCCGTTGAAGACCAAGGCCATGGAAAATGCTGCCTGGCGTACACTCAAGCCCAAGACTTATCCGAAGAAGAAAGCAAAGTCGGCAGCCACAGATGCACCCACCACGAACGTCAGCATGCCACCTCCCAAAAAGAAACGCCGGTCAAATACCGGTGAGCAGGGTTAGTCATATTCCATTTTCCACCCACTGTTCTGGTTGACAGACACACTCTCGACAGCAGCAGACTCGGAATTTCCAGCAGAAGAGCCGAATAACAACGAGACGATTGAGGTGCCGCGTCATCGAGCTCCTAGTCACAACTCATCTAAGGTGCCACCACACCTCGAGCGCCGTCAAAAGGCCCTTGCTCACAGCTCTGAGGATGAGTTTGATCCAGAGGACAAGCCCCAGGACGACAAGTCCCAGGATGGCAACAGCGTGGAAGATGAAGACAACGAAGACCTTATTGGACTCAACAATGAAGCACTACGACAGACGTTTGACGATGAGGTGAGCTTCACAACAAATCGAACTGATTGGATGGGGGTAATATGTTATCTCTCAGGCTGTCAGTTGGGACGACAATCAGTCTCCCAAGTCTTCCCAACATCGCCAACTGGCTCACCGCAACTACAAAGCTGGTGATCATGGTAACGTTGATCGAGATGATGGTCGGCCCTTTGAACCTTCACAATATCGTCAACCAGCATACCGCAGCTACGGAGATGATGATGCCAGTGACTATGGTGATCTCAACGTCGATGACTTCGATGTTGACAATGGAGCTACTAAATACGGCGGTGTCAACATCAATGGTGCCCATGGTATCGACAATAACATCGACAACATTGACAACATTGACAACAACGGCAACAACAACCTTGGGGGCCCTCAGGCCCATGCAAGGGCGCACAAGGTTCGTGTGTTTACTTTATTTTCCGAGTCTCTCAAGTAATGTCCTTTGTAGGAACCATTGTCCAAGCGTGCTGCTGAGCGGCGGGCTGAGCTTCTTGTACTCAGTGACGACAACCATGGTACTTCTGTCGTCTCTACCACTGCCCTTAGGGAGCGCAACGCGCGCTGGCCACATGCACCTATCTGTCCCCCTGGTCCTAGGCAACGCAATATCTGTATCAACCTGCAGCCCGAAGACTTCAGGGCAATTCTGAAGGATGGTATTGTGTCTCTTCATCGCTACTGCGCATTTCGTCAGGGGTATATACCAGTAGATGTTCAAACTGATCACTTCGTCGAGCTTCTCATCAAGTCGGCTACAAGACTGAATAAACCCCACTACAGCGCACGGTTGCAGAAGGATGCAGCCCTTCAAAAGGAAGTCTGTGATTTGGTGAGTTTCAATTCTATCCCGCTGGCTCAGGTATTAATACATGACACCTCAGTTGAGTGGGCGCGTTTCACACTATCGCACCTCTGTCAAGCAGGTTGCCATCAACCTTGTCACACATGGGTATAGACTCGAGAATGATGAGTCAACACAGGCGAGTCAAGTCAAGGACCTTATCTACAACAACAAGTTCATCTTTGAGCCAAAAGATGATGGGGTACGTCATTGTAACTTGTCGGGAATTACACTCATTTCTGTCTAGGGCATCAACTTCACAAGGCCGTTTCAGCACCCAGTCATTATTGACACATTGCGCAATGCCTTTTTCAAGCGTAGACGGGGTCCAAGTTTTGCTCAAAAAAATCGCCGCAGCTTCCCCCTTGGTGCAAGTTTACTTGACTTGGAGCTCCCACCGGCAATGGTGGCCATGGCTGCTGTTGCTGTGAGTCTCCCACTTTATTGATGTGCTCTACTTATAATATTAATTAGGTTCACGCCTCACTGGAAGAGAAGGCACTTGGTGTTGAGTTCAATGCTGACGCATACGAAGACTCCTACTACATACATATTGCTACCTTGAAAGAGATTCAGGAGAAGAACAGTCCAGCCTACCGACGTCTTATGTCAGATTTGTATAAGCTGGTAACGTGAGTACCTTTTTTGAGGTGATTATGAGAACTGCTGAAATGCCAGTGCCATTCAGGGATGACCCTAAAACCCGGGTTCGTGACTCCTCAAACAATGCCATGGTACTTCTAGATCTCAATGGTATGGCTGTGTAGTGTATTTACGCTATCGACATCATCCCAAAATGTTTACATAAATTTGTCTATATTTTCTCGTACAACCCTTATAATAAATTCTTATAATACATAAAAAAGGCGGTTTAAAAAAATTATTCAACAAAATTATTTATTGAACCACAACAAATGTGTAGATAAGTGGCAATTTTTTTCGAAAAAAAGGCACAAAAACATGAGCTATATTGGATTATTTATGTAAACTGCACTGTAAAGTCCACACCCCATATCCAAAATGTACAGTATATATTTCAATATATCACACACTTTTGTCTCATTATTCAAGAAATTGTGAAGCTTCACAGGCCAACCTTTTAAGTAACTAAATTCCAACACATTGATTGAATTTTGCAGGTGTGATGAAATTTGGCAAAATTTTGCAAACTTTTGCAAAAGTCTGCAAAGGTTTGCACCATCATGCTAAATTTGGCATCCCACTTGCCAATTTCAGCATACCCTATTTTCCAGATGACGGTGAGACATTGTAACAAACGATGAGCGTGGTCTTGGTTGGCCATCCCGATCTCCTTCAACACCCGCTCATATGTCTCATCCAAAGATTTCGGTAATTCGTTCAGCGTGCGCCGGATGCTTTGCGGAAGGCAATGTTGCAACACTTCCAGCTGACAAAATACCCATCGAAACCTGTCATAAAGTCAGTATAACCGTCGTCACCATCCTTGAACACGCTTACATTCCATCGGCTCTATCCGTGAGCGTCTCAATAACAAGTTCTCTGTCCTTCTCCCTCCATCTCCTCATCGCCGTATCTGAGTCCGCATACACCACAGATCGGATATAGTCTTCAATATCCTTCTTTTGTCCGCTTTCCTCGTGGATTGAGACCGAGTGAAACGCTTGCAGCTCAAGCGTGGCCCGGATGTCGTCCTCCGGACGGCTGGTAATGCATATATGGAAATCTGACAGTCGGAGGCCGACAAGGTCCTTTATGAGATCAAGCACCTGTTTGCGGTCGGGTGGAACTCCAGAGGTATTGGGGCATTCGTCTAGCGCGTCTATGATGATGTAGATTGGGCCGAGGCCAGGTAGCGCAAGCATCACTTTAAGACACCCAATCAACGTGCTAGTGCTGGGCTCATGCGTGCCGTCATCATGTGCCTTGTAAACACGGGAGAGTATGTCGCAACAGATATCGGAACGAGCGGAGAGCTGTGTAAGAAGCGAGGGAAGCAAGTTGCGGATGTTTTGTTTATCAGCGTCCTTGAAATCGAAATAGAAATACGCCATCGATGCCAGTCCAGCCTCCCGCAATGCCGTGATGTCTTGGATGATCGTGGAGCTGGTTTGTGGTGTAAGCTGCTGAGGGGTGAATGCGACGAATGATAACGAACCAGAGGATACTCTTCCCTGAGCCCACTACAACCGTTAGACGCGATCAATATCTGAGAAGAGGTGAAGGAACAGAAGGGCGCACGTTTTCCGTGGATCCACAACAAGGATGTGGACGGCTTGGTCTTCCATTGCACGAATATACTTCCTTGGAAGAACCATGTTGCAGTGCCTTGATGTTGAATGGTGGATGCGAGGTTTTGATTAGTGGATGGGCCTGGCGGAGACAGCCACGCCCGGTGCTTCTTCCATATCCGGCTCCCTGCAGTGGGACTTCAGTCAGCAAGCAAAAGTCGTGGGGCCTAAAGGACCACGAACACTTTTCTTCGTCCATATAGTTTGCTGCCTGTTGTACTAGAGCGTTTGTTTCCAATGTCGTCGCTCTGATTACCTTGCCATCTAGCCCCTGCTGCGTCAATCTATCCAGTCTGACCAATGCATCCTCGATATCCCTCCTTCCGCTCAATTTCTTCAGAAATCTCCCTGATCACCCATCAGCGACGGGGTAACGTGGCAGCAGCAAGGGCAGCAGGGATCGACTTACGCGCTCGTCCCTGCTTCATCTCCTTCGTCACAATCCCAAAAATTTCAAGAACTTCGACCATTTGTTGATAAGTGACCCTTGCGCACTTAGCGGCTCATACAGACCGGACTTGCAGCATGGACTGCTTTAGATTAGATTAATTGGACCTGTAGATTACTTACATTTGATCTGTACAATCTAGCGCTAATCATTGCGTCATGTATGGCATCATGTACTATGACATCATGTAGAACACTCCGGACACTTCATTGTACTCAGTACCTTGTTCTCCTTTTGTTCTTATCTTTATTATGATGTCACTATGATATCATCCTTGTCTGGACTTCCCTTGTTCTTGCACGCCTTGTTCCCTTTACACACACTCCTTTGTCCTGTTGTAGAACAATGCGTCCCTTGTAGTTGTGTCACCCTTCTGTATAGTATAAGTAGTAGTGCTTGTATGCTCCTGGTCCACATCAGTTCCCTCACTGTTGTGTGCCAGGTATGTCTCTTTCCCTCAATTGTAACATCAGTTCCCTCACTGTTGTGTGCCAGACACCCTCTGCTTCACTGCTTGACATTCCCCTCTGCTGCTAACCAGCTTGCCACTAGTATCTCACCACAGACTCTTTGCCTCTGTGAGTACTGGTTATGTCTTTGCTGTTCATCACCATTATCTTTACGCTGATATCCTTCATCGCCTCTGTCATCGGCACCGCACTATATTCCTCCAGCTGTCTCAAGAAGCTTTTGATCCGCTTGAAGATATTGATGAGCGTATCTTGGCTTGCAACGACATCTTTTGCCGCCTGTGTGGGTTCTGTATCAGGACAATTCAAGCAAGCGAAGTCCAGGATGATAGCTACCAGGAGAAGGACTCCAGCACTGTCGAAGATGACTTTCGCCGGTGAGAACACCTAACGATATGATATCAGAGGTAGATCGTAGAGGGATCGTTGGAATGGCGCTCACCAATCCGACGCCCTTGCCAAGCGCTGCGGAACAAGTATATAGAACATTGACAGTTGGATTCAACCAGCTCGTCAACCTGTCATTTGATGAACAGACACATAGAAACTATACTCACAGTGGGACAAAGTACTGTGGTGAGATATAGAGGGTGACTGAGAAGCAGCACAGGAGGTGTCAAGCAAGTGAAGCAAGATGGTAGTCTGGCACACAAACAGTGAGAACTGATGTTATACATTGAGGGAAGGGAGCTTACCTGGCACACAAACAGTGAGAACTGATGTGGACCAGGAGCGTACATGCTACTCTACTTATACACTTTCTGGTAGTGACACTATATAAGGGATGTAACACTAGTCACGTACTACAAGACAGTTATTGTTCTACAGAGGGACAAAGGAGTGGACGTTCTGAGAACAAGGACAGAAAGTACAAAGAGAGTCTAGAAGTAAGTGATATCATAATGACATCACAATAAGGATAACGCCGCAAAGAGAACAAAGGGAAGAGTACAATGAAAAGTCCAGAGTGTTCTACATGATGTCATTGTACATGATGTCATAGATAAGCTAAGAAGTCCGAGATTGTACAGATCATATAATCTAATCTACAGGTCCAATATATCTTATCTAAAGCAGTCCATATCTGCAAGTCCTTTAGAGCCGCTAAGTGCGCGCAGGCCACTTATCAACATCATTGCCGGATGTAGATTGCTGAAACTGTTGGACTTGAGTGTGGAGGATGGCCAGGGTGTCAGTGGGGGAGTTGAAGGTTTCCAACTGGACCATCAACGGATGCACGAGAAGGTCTTTCTTCATCTTCTTTTTATAAGTGTCGAGGGAAGCGCAGAAGATGGCCTGTAAATTGGAGGAAGAGGAGG
The DNA here is from genome assembly GCA_025766275.1 of Lactarius indigo. Classification (NCBI taxonomy): domain Eukaryota; kingdom Fungi; phylum Basidiomycota; class Agaricomycetes; order Russulales; family Russulaceae; genus Lactarius; species Lactarius indigo. The sequence continues at coordinate 231,367 of JAFKAC010000022.1, read as the reverse complement.
CTGTGGGAGGCGTCTGCAACATGGTAATAGCAGCGAGGAGAGGCGTCTGAAGGTGCTGCGATACTGGGAGACTAGGGCTGAGGGTAGGAAGCGGCTGAGTGGGAACACCCGAATTGATTGGCACGAGGTTTGGGAGGTAACGCTTGCACAGCCTCAACGCGTAAACAGGCCAGCAATGTTTTCAAAAGCAGTGGTGTGGAGGTCGGCCTTTTTATTTGCTACCTCAAAGGGAAACTGAGTGCAGTAACAAGTTCCATGGTTCCAGCATCAGGAAAAACCTCCTGCGCTAGCGAGAGATAATAAGCGATAATTTATTGAAATTATTGAAATTATCTTGTTTATCATGCATTATGTTTCCCCCCCATAATTTATTAATAATCTCGTGATAATTTGTGATAATCTTGTGATAATGGGCAGGTATTTTCAAATAAATTATCAATAATCAACCTTCGGATTATCACCATTATCAAACGTCAAACGTCCAAATGTTTTTTCAAATTTCACAGATTATTCAAATTAAATTAGGTAAAGATAATGTGATGATAATGTGATAATGTAAAGAATGGGCATGCTGCACATGCAAGCAGACAAAAAATGAGCAGACAAAATAGAGAGAAAAGACAGGAACCACAGGGATTTAGGAATCATGGTTGACTAATAAAGGCGTGTTAGTAGTGTTAATTACAATTGAAGGTGACAAACTGACCGTGAATTCATTTGCTGTAACTTGCCAGTGGACAGCATGTTGAAACTGCTGGTGCACATGTTCAGTCCTCAGTCCTCAAGATCGTTGAGATCAAGATCAGCAATCTCAACATCAGGTGAATCATCATGTCTGGTGTTGGAACTGTGGCAACCTAGTCAGAGTAGCAATCATTTGATAAGAAGTGACTCACCTGGCTTGGGTATATATATTGGCCATCATAACATGATATGCATTTGGCCGGCTGTTCAGGATATAGTTGAGTGTACCAGCATTGCAGCGGTACACATCCAAATAGGTGTTGGCAGAGAATTCAAACACCTGCGGTGCACCAGTACACCACTCATGAAGTGTGGCATACATTTAATCAAAAGAGTTAGTAGTATGCGACTTATATCATATCAACTTACCGCAGTTGCAACCAGTGCAACCATGGGCACTGGGACCTCACGAGCTAGTATTCCGTCATGGCCTTGATGTACTGGGAAAAGGTGTTCAAAGTGTGATGCAAAAGATGACTTCCCACCTGTTACGCTCCACCGGCGTTAGTCCGACTTGGACTCGTGAAAGGCGTAATTGACTTAGCAAAAGTCAGGCGAATGGGGATCACGTGTCAACCCAACGCAAGCTGAACAGGGGCACACTGGCACACGCTGCAGCGAAAGGATGAAGAAGAGTATCCCTTGAAGGATACAAGTAGAAGCACACTTAGTCCGAGACTAAGGCAAACAAGAGATGAGTCAAGTGGTGGATTGAAGAAGACCAAGATGGAGACTCTTGGTCTTCTAAGTCGACTACTTATACAAATACGCGCGGGCTTTAAAGCGCCGCTAGAATAGTATGTATCCAGTAGCGTAACTAGCTCGAACCCTAGTACAGCTATCCTAGGAATGAGTCATACATGAGTCACAATCACATGCGAACTACTATGCTGACTGATGCGATGTAAGAGTCCATGACTAATACTGATACCGGACCGTAGTCATAACCGGTCATGAGTCGTGTGTAATGAGTCCATCAAGTCCATACCGTAACACACCAGTGAAAAGAGGTCCCATATGACTGAAATGATGCATTTATTGCGGCAGGGGTGTGTACATGGGGGAGTTCCAACAAGGAGGCCTCTCTGACAAAAGGTCAGATCACATCAGTGCAGTGTTTTACACTTACCTTGGTCGGAAATGTGTAGTTGAAATTATGCAGCTACAGACGAACAGCTTGAGCGATGTTGTTCACCGACCCAAAGGCAACCAATGCAGGTACACAGATAGCATTGCAATGGTCCTTAATTTCACTCCACATAAGTGGGACACGAACGCAAACCTGTTACACAATGTCAGTACCCATCGTGCACACACCTGCCTGTACACCACAACGCCAACACACCTGCCAACCCACCCCTATCCCCAAGCATACAACAACCACGCGTGTGACCGCAAGCCATCACCGCTGACACTGTGAGCTGTCGCTGCCGACACTGCGAGCCATTGCCACCAACACTGCGAGCTGACACTGGAGGCATGCCACCTCTGCAAGCCATTGCTGCCACCTCCACAAGCACCATCACAACATTAATGACACTTACCAGTGGAACTACTTTTGCTAGGTAGTCTTCGTCTTGCTGGAGTCGGCGTTGTATGTGTACAGCACCAGGTTTAAGTTTCTTGGCAGCAGTGATGAGACTCTCCTTGGTGAAAGCAAATGCGATAGGCGCAGTTGGGAATGCGTGATTGAACATGAGGGACGCTCGCAAGTGCTCGATTGCCTCTTGAACCACATTGCAGACTAATGGGTACTGGTTGGTCAGCAGAAGTTTATTTGAACCAAGAGGTAATAGGTCTGTATCAGTGGGCCACATGGCCCCAGAGTAGTCGGTTGTTGCCTCCGTCTGTGACGTGGTTGCGGCAGCTGATTAATGTCAGCCACGTGGCAGATGGTTGGCGAGTCATTACTCACCTGACAGATTGATAGTGAGTGCCCTGAGCTCAGCCACGCGGCAGATGTTCGGCGAGTCATTACTTACCTGACAGATCAATAGTGGGTGCTCCAAGCTCTGACAGAGTCCTGGAGTGAGGAGTAGACACTGCAGACCCATGGTTCTTTGCACTACCAGACGCGTCAACATCCAGCACATTCCTGTTGGGAGTCTGCATGGTTCCAGGTGGAGTGACATCCACTCCCAGCCAGGAGGGCCTCTGCAAAGTAGTCATCAGTTTTTCAGATGTATTTGAGGCTGTTGTGGACTTACCTCTGTTATGGTGACTTCAGAGGTCTTTGCCAAGACCTTGTGAGTGACATTGACTGTTTGTTCATCTTCCAACCAGTCATCTTCATTTTCGATGTTGTCCTTGTTGAGATCAGAGTCACGGGAAAATTTGTTGCCGGGGTCAACTTGAAGAGACGTAAGGGAATGGGTGTTGTCACCGTGGCCAGGGTAAAAAGATGACACTGAAAATTTTCATAAGTTTGTTGATTGTTTGGTAGGCCAAATATGCTTAGTAATTACTGTGTTTCAACTGTCATTTGCCCTTGTCCATCACAATGCCATCACTCACTGGCGCACCCATTGTTTCTCCTTCGCTTGGTAACTGGAGCGGCATCGGACGGGCATTGGTAGGCCCTTTTTTCTCAGGTGAGCTTTCTCCACCTGCATTTCTATCAACCACTTACCAGTGACTCGTGCTCGCTTTGAAGGTATTCCTTGTAGGGCTTCAGTCGGAACAGGGGTTGGGGATGGGACAGTAGTGGTATCACTTGAAACAAAGGTGTGTTTCCCACATGCTTGTTATTGTGAGCAATAAGCCTGACTCTATGAGGTTTTAGACTTACTTGTGTGGATGCCAGACAAATCGGGGTTGTTCTGGTTTACTGCAGTGCATTGAGTCGATGTAGATGTAAGATCCAGACTCTGGGAATCAAGGACATTCTCACTGTGTGCCCCATTTGTCTGAGAGAGTGCAGCTCTAATATTGGCCGTGATCAGGCACGAATGGCGGGTGCTTGGAGCCATTTACGAAGCACAAGAAGACGACAAGACTGAAAGCGAAGGTAAATGAGAGACTTAACATGTCCAGTAATGACAGGAATGGGGATGGAGATTCAGGACGAAGGTATGTGGGTCTTTTATATCCAAATTTTGTTGGACTAACTAAAAGTGTTGTCTGCCTGCCGTCCTCTGTTTACAGTTCGAAATCCATTGCACTAACCAAAAGCTTGCTGGTTCATTGAAGCTTTACCTTGCAATGTTCACCCGGTTTGGCTCTGATCTCGATGCTTCGATGCGCTACCTTCGTGCACGTGGTGCTTGCTTGACTGGGCTTCTTGCCGTCTTTTTTACAGTCCAAATTTGTTGTACTAACTAAAAGACTCTGTGCCATCCTCAGCCATTCAAGCTTACTGGTTTACCTTGCAGCGCTTGCTCGGTTTAGTGCTGATCTTGATGCTTCAACGCACTTCCTTCTCACATGTGGTGCCCGCTTGACTGAGCTTCTTTCCGTCCTCAGCCATTCAAGCCCACTGGTCCACTGAAGCTCTACCTTGCTCATTACCGTCAAGTTGCAGCATTTGTTGATAAGTGACCCTTGCACACTTAGCGGCTCATATGGACTGGACTTACAGATATGGACTGCTGTAGATTAATTAGGACCACTTTAGATTTGATCTGTACAATCTAGGACTTCTATGACATCACTGTACAATGACATCATATGGACTACTCCAAACTCTTCATTGTACTCCTTCCTTTGTTCTCTTTCTAGCGTTATCTTTATTATGATGTCACTATGATATCATCTTAGTCTGAACTCTCTTTGTTTTGCACTCCTTGTTCTCCATTAGCACACTCCTTTGTCCCACATGTAGAACAACGTCCCTTGTATTGTGTGACCCTATGTTACTTCTCTTGTAGTAGTGTCACTCCTCTGTATAGTATAAGTAGCAGGCTTGTATGCTCCTGGTCCACATCAGTTCCTCACTGCTCTGTGTGCCAGGTATGTCTTATTCCTTCAATTGTATCATCAGTTCCTCACTGCTCTGTGTGCCAGACATCTCTTGCTTCACTTGCTTGACACAACCCTCTGCTGCTATTCAGCTGCCTCCAGTATCTCACCACAGTCTACTGTCACGGACTGTTACGCTCCACCGGCGTTAGTCCGACTTGGACTCAAGGAAGGCGTAATCGACTTAGCAAAGTAAGGGCGAATGGGGATCTTGTGTCAACCCAACGCAAGCTGAACAGGGGCACTCTTGGCACACGCTGCAGCTAAGATGTAGAAGTACTATCCCTTGGTGGATAGAAGCGGGAGTACTCTTAGTCCAGAGACTAAGGCAAGACATTTCAGAAAGAAGGTGGATTTGAAGAAGACCAAGATGGGGACTCTTGGTCTTCCGAGTCAACTACTTATACAGATACGCGCGGGCTTTAAAGCGCCGCTGGGACGATGGGAAACCAATGGCGTAACTAGCTCGAACCCTAGTACAACTATCCTAGGAATGAGTCATACACCAGCCACAATCACATGTGTACTGCTATGATGACTGATACGATGTAAATGTCCATGACTAATACTGTGAGTCGGTCCGTAGTCATAACCGGTTGTGATCGTAACAGGACGCTCTATTTTTCGCCTTATTTCTCCATATTTTCATGGATTTATTTGGTAGAGATACGAGTCTCCAACGTTGTGTCAAATATCCAAGTCCTTATCATTAGATATGATAAGATGGTTAGTCACGTGATGCCAACATGTGCACCCACAAGCACATGACCCTGGGATAGTAGCTTCCTTATCGGATGTTACCTCTTTAAGGGCAGTTTCCTCATTAGTATAGCAGTTTCTCATTGGACAATAAGCAGGGAACATTCTAGATAGTTCTAGACTACATTGTCATAGGGTTGTGACTCATAAGATAAGGACACGTCATTGTTCTGTCAGCGTTAATGACTGTGCATCAGTCAGCACAATAGATAACGCTATTATTAGACACGACGTGTCAGTGTCTGACTCATTACTATTACAAATACCTTTAGTAACAAGGTTCCGTAGTAATTCGAACTCAGCCGCAGCATAGTATATAAACCCTCATGTAGCATCCTGAGTGGAACCAACTTGTCCTCTTGGTTCTCCACTCAGGTGCGTATTCCTTTGTACTTCCCTTACCTCTCCAATGTTAACTTGTCCTCTTGGTTCTCCACTCAGCGTGCCACTGCGTGATCACTTTGCCTTTGACCTTGTATAAAGGTCTCATGTGTGCATACTCTCCGCAGTGACTGTACGTTCGGCGCGTGACTTGTCTCCGCGCTAGGCTTGGGTGTATACCAGTTCAGTTCACTTACCTTCACCTTGGTCTAGTTGTACGCGATAAGTCATACCGCTACATCTACTTTGTCACTGTGAGTATTGGTTATGTCTATGCTGTTCATCAGGTTATGGGCCCTGGTGCCCTAGCCACTCCACTTGGCTGGTCACTGTCTTCCTAGGAGGACACACCAGGCTAAGGTCTGTCTGGGGCCTTACCAGCCTTGCCCAAGGCAGAGGACAGTGGGGCACCACTTGTCTCTGCTGAGGAACCTCCTGTGTATGTACTGCCCAGTAGTCCTACTTTCACCCCTACTGTTTTCCTAGCCCCTGCGCTATGTGCAAGGAGACTGGGTCTGGTAGCCCCTTAACTTCAAAATATCCAGGCATGCATGACCCACTGGGTTGTGTATTGTGGAGCTTAGTGCCAGCTGTCTCTGGTACTCCACACTGGGCACAGGAATTCCTCACCATGGGAGTGTAAAACTTGGTTCAGGCTCTGGGGGGTGTTCACCATTATGGTGTTCTGCAACCAGATTCCTGCCTTGTAGCGGCAATGGGAAAGGATTCAGTAAAGCCACTTGTGGTGATGAGGCAACCAACAGGCCGAGGAGGCTGAGGTAGACAGCCTTGGGCTCTGAAAGCATTCCCTTCACCTTCCCCCTGACACAAACCATTTGAGCTGTGTCTTAGACACATCCTGGCTGGCAGCTAGCTCATGGTATGGCAAAGGGATTCCTTCAACCTGGGCCTAGCCCTTGTATCACTGGCATACTATCAGGAGGCAGGACATGTTAGCGTTCTGGCCTTACAGAATCACAGACAGGAGTGGATCCCCCTCTATCTTTGTCTTGCAAACTATGAAGCACTATTGCTGACTGCTCCTCAGCAATAGATAAATCATCCCAATGTCTGGCTCTTTATCTACCCCTGCTGCTGGTGCTGGTGCTCCTCCCAGCCCCACCGGTGGCTCTGCAGGAGGCTCACTCCCTCCTCCTTCTGGATCCACACCTTCCACACACATATCTGCTGTGTATGGCGCAACCTTTGGCATGCCCTCCGGCATCCGCCTTGAACAGTTTGACGGCACTGGTTGGAACGAATGGTCTGGGACCATTGAGGCCATCCTCACACTACATGAAGCTGAGGATGTGTTCACTCTGAACACACCCCCATCTGGTATCACTACCGATGAGTGGGACTCAGTCCAGCGTCGTTCCAAGGCGTACCTCCACCTCTATCTCAAACCAGATGTCTACTTGCTTGTGGCAGATAACACTGCCTATCCTACCTTCAAGGACAAGTGGGCCAAGCTCAAGGATGTATATGGAGGTGCTTTGGGCAGCACCACCATCTTTAATTTGTGGATTCAGATAACACAAGCCCGCCTCAATGACTCCGCACCCATGGCTGCTCAGCTGGCCAAGCTCAATGAGCTTAGGGTTGCCCTTTCCAACGCACAGATGGGTGTCTCTGATGTCCAGTACTGTCTCATTCTCCTCCATGCATTGCTGCCCTCTTATGAGGTGCTGGCCTCTACCATCCTCGCCAGTGGGGCCCCGTCCACACTCAAGCACACTGAAATAATTGTGCGCATAGTGTCGGAAGAAGCTCACCACTCTCAGCCCTCTGGCTCCTCCCTCAACAAGGTGGCCCCCGTCAAGTTGACGGGCAAGAAGGGCAAGAAGGACCACTCTGGTCTGACTTGCCACTATTGCAACAAAAAGGGCCATATCAAGCCTGATTGCAGGAAGAGGAAGAAGGATGAGGCTGATGCAAAGGAGAAGGAGAAAGCAGGCAACAAGGCTGCCAATAGTCACATTCTTGTACCTACCACCGCCTCCATTAAGGAGGTCGAAGAACCCACCAATGACTGGGCTTCTGAATCAATTGGTGTTGCCTTGTATGCTGCTTCGTGTGTGCATTGGATGATGGACAGTGGTGCTACACACCACATTACACCACATTGGTCTGACTTCAAGGACTACACCCCAACTAAAGGCACTGTATGCCTGGGTGATAAGTCCACTATAGACCAAGTGGGTGTTGGGTCTGTTGTCTTTACTACAAGCCAGGGTATTTCTATCACCCTCAGCAATGTGCTACACCTACCACAGGTGAAGACGCACTTCTTGTCAACACGTGCCCTAGCACAAAAGGGTGCTGAGATTGCCTTTGACAGTGGCTCATTCAAAATATCTGTCAACCAAAAGTGTGTGGCCAAAGGCTACCTTGAGGACAACCTATACTGGTTGGACGCAGCCAGCGTTGGTCTCAACACCCACACAAAATCAAGTGCTGCCACACTTGATATCTGGTATCAATGCATGGGACACATATCCTCTGTGGCGCTGAAGGCGCATGGTCCCTCTGCCACTACTGGCATGGACATAGATAGCTCTACCATGGCCCACACAGTCTGCCGTGGGTGCGAGATGGGTAAATCCACTTGCCAACCCTTTTCTGCATCCTCCAACAAAAGGACAACTCGTCAATTTGAGATTGTGCACAGTGACCTCGCTGGTCCTATGCAGACTCAGTCCTTACAAGGCTCAACGTATACTGCCACCTTCATAGACAACCACACTAAGTTCACTGTGGTGCACTTCCTTAAGTCGAAGGACCAGTTTGCTAAGTTGCTGCAAATGTATTTGGCCTGGGGTGAAACCCAGTCTGGCCATGAACTGCACGCTCTGCACTCTGACCGCGGTGGTGAATACATGTCGAGTGTCATGCAGGACATTCTCAAGCAGAAAGGGATAGAGCATCACCTCACAATGCCGGGTTCACCACAGTCTAACAGGAAAGCTGAGCGGTTTAACTGCACCATTATGGATAAGGCAATGTCCATGCTTCACACAGCTGGCATGTCTAAAGGCTTCTGGGAGCATGCAGTGTGCACAGCTGTGCACATCTATAACCGTTCTCCAGTCCATGGGCTTAAGTGGCGCACTCCCTATGAGCTCTGGCACTCTGGCAAAGTGCCCGATGTCTCACATCTTCGCATCTTTGGATGCAAGGGGTACATGCACGTACCTGCTGATAAGCGTCGCAAACTAGATGCGAAGGCCATGGAGGTCACGCTTATTGGGTTTGAGCCCGAATCTAAGGGCTATAAGCTCTTGGACCGCTCAACCTGCTGTAGCGTGATGAACAGCAAAGACAGACCTGTACTCACAGTGACAAGGGAGACTGTGGTGAGATACAAGTGGCAACTGGATAGCAGCAGAGGGAGGTCTTAGCAGGTGAAGCAAGAGGGTGTCTGGCACACAGAGCAGTGAGGAACTGATGATACAATTAAGAGGAAGAGACATACCTGGCACACAGAGCAGTGAGGAACTGATGTGGACCAGGAGCATACAAGCCTACTACTTATACTATACAGGAGGGTGACCTTTCTACAAGGTAAGTAACAGGGTGTCACAGAATACAAGGGACGCATTGTTCTACAACAGGACAAAGGAGTGTGTGTAAAGGGAACAAGGCGTACAAGAACAAGGAAAGTCCAGACACAGATGATATCATAGTGACATCATAATAAAGATAAGAACTAAAGTAGAACAAAGGACAGAGTACAATGAAGTGTCCGGAGTGTTCTACATGATGTCATAGTACATGATGTCATACATGATGCAATGATCAGCGCTAGATTGTACAGATCAAATGTAAGTAATCTACAAGTTCAATTAATCTAATCTTAAAGCAGTCCATGCTGCAAGTCCGGTCCGTACGAGCCGCTAAGTGCGCAAGGGTCACTTATCAACATAATGGTATGACTTATCGCAACAACTAGACCAAGAAAGAGTGTAAGTGAACTGAGCTGGGAACACACTCGAGCCTAGCGCGGAGACAAGTCACGTGCCGAACGTACAGTCACTGTGGAGAATATGTACACGTGAGGCCTTTATACAAGGCCAAAGGCAAGGTGATCACACAGTGGTACGCTGAGTGGAGAACCAAGAGGACAAGTTAACATTGGAGAAGAGTAAGGGAAGTACAAGAGAATACGCACCTGAGTGGAGAACCAAGAGGACAAGTTGGTTCCACTCAGGTCGCTACATGAGGGTTTATATACACTGCTGCAGCTGAGTTCGAATTACTTATAGAACCTTGTTACTAAATGTTACGTTGTCACGACGTTAGCCCGACTTGGGCGCGGAAGGCGGTAACAACTTAGCGATATGCCGGTCTGCTGGCTTGAAGACACAAAGGTCCAAGTTCTTGTCTTGGTGAATACACGGAGGTACACCAACAAGACTAATATCTTAGTCACGAACGAGGTCGGACACCTTTTCAGAAGCGAAAGGAAGAGAGAGAAGAGAAGACAGGTGACGATTCAAGAAGACCAAGATGGCGTATCTTGGTCTTCACAAGACGGTTTAAATACAAGTCAAGCAGGCTTTCAAGCACTGCTATGAGTCACAGTATGGTAGCGTCCAACGTATCGCGTAAGTAACTCGAATCCTAATACTACTACTACTAGTATTAGTGGTGTAGTCCTCAATCAGCAATCAACGTGCAATCTCCTATCGTACTCGTATCGCCTATCGTAAGTCCGCAACTAATCTACCTTACCACCGTAGTTGCAACCGGTACAGTAAGGGTACTCGATCGTATACAGTCGTACAAGTCAAAACGTGACATCACCCCCCTTTCTAGCGTGAGACCCCAGACTCACCGAAAGTCGCGAGCCGGCCAATCGCACTGTTCGTCGGCGATACATTCCAAGGCGGTGGCGCGCTCCAAGCGGTAGATGGAGTCGCGCCGGTCGTCCTGCGCACACTCGATCATTGCGCGGAGTTGACTCACCCTGGCTCGGAGTCGATCCAGCTCGTAGCTGGCCGTGCGGAAGCGCGTGACCTCTGCGGTGAGCGACTCGTCGTTGATGCGATTGAGCGTGCGGTCGGTGATCTTGTCCGCTTTGAAGATGATGAGGTCTTCGTGCAGGTACGTGGGGTGGAGCGCGGTGGATACATGGGGCTCGGCATAGAAGGGCTTACCATAGACGTGCGGTGAGCCCGGTATAACTCCTAGTATGAGGGGGTCCGCCCCTCCAATGAGCTGGACATGCGACGCGTCCCTCTCTACTCCGTCTGGCCCAGTGATGGGGTATCGAATATAATGGGGTCGTTGGTTCGCCCGGAACCCTTCAGGCGCAATGACATGCGTGGGGTCCTCGGCGGCGGTGAACAGACGGTGATCGGCGGCACCAGGCACGCGCACACATCCTTGATACATGGGGGAGCCGTCGGTGTAGACGAGCCAGGGCGTGATGAGGGGATTATCAGGGTCGCGTTTCGTTCAAAGGAAGGAGTGTCTCGCCGGGTAATAATCTTCGTCGTCATGGCCAGCCTCAGCTGCTGCCATCGCTGCCGACACTTGCGCATCTCCCTCAGTCAGACCGCTGCCGAGTCGAGCTGCTCCTTCTGCCACGCTGTTGCTACTCTCTTCCAGCCCTCCAACTCGTACTCCATCAGTGCTTGAACGCTGGTCATTGCTTGGGAAAACTCCGCAAACGCCGATGAGGTCGTTGCTTGGGGGGATAGTGGCGATGGGTTCGCGCTCACCGCGATTGTTTCGGAAGACATGGGCAACGGCTTCGTCATCATCAGGGGTGGTCGTTGGATCTGGGAATCTGGTGATGACGTTGATCCATTCTTGTGCGGTGATGGGCCCCTCTCTTGGTGCAAGAGGCATCCATGGTGTGAGCTGAGTGTTGGGAACTTCGGTGTCGTCATCCTCAGCCAAGAGGGCGCGGGCGTCTTCCGTGAGGGCATCGAGGAGCTGCGCTTGTGTGACATGTCGCAATGGGGAAGTAGGCATAAGAGTGATGGCTGAGCGAAGGAAGAGGGGATGACTGTCCTCCGTTCGAGCAACTCCCACTTTATCCCTTCTACCGTGGGCTAGTGTTTCCTGGTATAGTCGGAGCGCCTCTGGTGCAAAGACGTCATCCTTATTGACCCACTGGTTCTCCGAGTCCGGGTACCCCTTCCATTTGATGAGATATTGGAGGCGTCTTCTCCTGCCGAAATGCCGAGTGTCTAGAATGGCCTCGACCTCGTATTCCTCTTCTCCTTCTATCAGTTCGGGCAGCGGTCGTGCGAAGTTTTCCCCATGCAAAAGGGTTTGCTTATACAGGGTGAGAAGATCAATGTGAAACACTGGGTGGATGCTCCACTGCATGGGAAGTTCCAATTGATAGTTGTAAGGGGACATCACCTGTGTTACTTGAAAGGGTCCGTGGCGTCGCGCCACTAGTTTCGCCGTCGGCTGATTGGTTTGAAGATGTTTGCCCTCAAGCCATACGAGGTCGTTGACGCTGAACTTGGGCGTATCTCGGTTGCGCACCCATGATTCCTGGGCCTTCTTTATAAGGCGTTGGGCATTGTCTCTAGCTTCCTTCAGCTGTGTTAGCCACGTGGTTACGAGGGGAATAGGAGATGGCTTATCAGCCCAGTCGGCTTGGGGGTCGTATCCCATCAGAAGTTGAAATGGTGACCGCTTGGTGTGCTCATGGGGCCAGTTGTTGTGTGCAAACTCGGCGATTGGCAGATAAGCTACCCAGTTATCTTGACGCTCGTTCACCCAGAAGCGCAAGTATTGCTCCAGCCATTGATTAGTCCTTTTGGATTGCCTGTCGGTGCGCGGGTGGTAAGCCGTTGATATGTTCTGTTGAATCCCTAGAATTCGGCACGCCTCTCGGGTGAACTTTGATGCGAAGCGTGGATCGCGATCACTGATGATTTTACGCGGTAACCCGAAACGTTTGAAGACGTGGGCCACGTACAAAGCGGCCGTTTCCTCGGCTGTGATTTCCTCTCTACATGGAATGAAGACAGAGGCCTTGCTACAGTCGTGGTCCGTGACGGTTAGTATGCTGTCACACCCTTTCGACGAGGGGAGTTTGGTGATGAAGTCCATTGCCACTGTGTAAAACGGTGTGGCTTCCAGTATTGGTGTTATGGGATGTAGTGCAGCCTGTATGGGTCGAGTGTTCACTTTGTTCTGTTGGCACTCTGCACATCCTTGCACGTACTCACAAACGTCTTGCCGCAGTCGCGGCCACCAGTAGTGTCGCTCCAGGATTCGTTGGGTCCTCGAGATTCCCAGGTGGCTGTGTATTGGCAGGTCGTGGTGATCGTGTATCAGTACGCGATGCATTGATGCTGGTCCGGTTATTACGAACCTGCCGTCCTTGTACCACTCTCCCTGTATCCTTTTGAGTCGATGAGGGTCTACCCACATCTTGATGATCTTTTCGTCTTGTTGATAGCGTGGTTGCTGCAGATTTGGATTTGCGACGAATGTTCGCACGGCGTTGAGGGTTCTTACAAAGACTTCGGGAGGGAGAACGACGACCTTGCTGTTGTCTTCGGCTCCTTGGTTATAGTCGGGTCATCTTGATAAAGTGTCCGCCCTTCCGTTATTCTTTCCTTTGATGTGATGGATCTCGAAGTCGTATTCAGAGAGTTCGAGCACTTCTCTGGCAACTCGTCGGCTGATCTTCTGTGGCGACTTCCAGTACTGTAGGTTGAGGTGGTCGGAGTAGATTTTGATTTTGTGCGGGGCTCCCGCCAGTAGTGGCCTCCAGTTCCTCAGCGCCTTGACAATTGCTAGTAGCTCCAGGTCGTAAATATTGTAATTTTGTTCCGCTTCTGAGAGTGTTGTGGAGTAGTATCCTATGGGGTGTCGCTTTCCGTCAGACTTTTTCTGTAATAAGACGGCTCCCACCGCGTATCCTGATGCGTCGACTTCTAACTCAAATGGGTCTTGAAGTACCGGGTGCGCCAGTACCGGTTCTTCGGTCACGAGATTCTTTAGCATATTAAATGCCTTGTCTTCCTCACTTGTCCACTGCCACTCTTCATCTTTTCGCGTTAATCTGGTGAGTGGTTTGGCGTGGTTGGCGAAGCCGCGAATGAACAGTCTGTAAAAGTTACAGAAGCCGAGGAAGGATCGAACGTCCTTGACCTTTGTGGGCGTTGGCCAATCTTTGATGCCCTGAACTTTTACGGGGTCCATGCGAGTTACCCCCTTTCAAGGATTACCCCCAGGTAATCCATTCGCAGCTGATGGAATAGGCATTTTTCCAATTTGAAGTACAGGTCATGCTCCTCTGCGATGCGAAGGACATCGCGCACTGCCATGGTATGGGCTGCGAGGTCATGATCAAAGTGAGTGGCGATGCCAATATCGTCCATGTAAACATGTATCGTGGTCCCGAGACGCTCATGCTTTGCCATCGTGTCGCGATAGATGTGGTTCATCATTGCTTGGAAGGTTGCGGGGGAATTGGTGAGGCCGAAGAACATGACCGTGGGTTCAAAGAGACCGAATTTAGTTTTGAACATGGCCTTCTCTTGATCTCCGTCGCGGATACATATGTTGTTGTAGCCCCATCGGATGTCGAGCTTGGTATAGATGTGGGCGTTGCTGAGGTCGAGGATGAGGTCCTGGATTAGCGGTAGCGGGTATTGATTACGAATGGTGTGCGAATTAATGACCCAATAGTCCTGTACCGGGCGTAGTTTTCCGTCCTTCTTTTTGATGAAGAAGAAAGAGGAGGCGTACGGAGAGATGGAAGGGTGTAGATAGCCCTGTTTCAACTTTTCTTCCAGAAACTCCTTGAGTTCGCCTTCCTCCTTTTGCGTCATGGGGTATACCTTGCAATCTATGGCAGCTGGTGCAGATGGCTTGAAGTCGATGGCATGGTCCCACGGCCGAGCCGGGGGGAAGCAGTGTGAGGCTTGCTCGTTGAATAGCTTACTAAATGCGGCATATTCTGGGGGAAGTACTGCCGCTGTTCGTTGCTGCTTTGCTTGTATGGCCAACTCTGTCGAAGTGGTGGCTCTAGTGTATGTTTCTTCTTCTAGTTCTCGTACGATGTCTTCTTTCTCAGCCACTATCAGGGCTCGAGTAGCGGTTGTTGTGAGCAGTGCCTCTGTAGTGGCTAGCACTACCGGCTGCATATCGGGGTGTATAGTTGCCGTAGCCCACTTGATAGTGGGTTTGAAAGCGCTGAGCCAGGGGTAGCCGAGTACTATGTTTTCGCTTCCAAGGTCGGTGACCAGGAAGGTCATTTTCTTTATCTGTCCTCGTGTTTTCACTTCTAGGTTAACATAATGAGTGATCAACCCAGCTTTGTTTTCCGTGTTGTCTATATTCCATATCTTGTGTGGCGTGTCTAGTGGTTGCACTGGGATTCCTGCCCGTAATGCCATACTTGGTCGGATAAAATTGTCGGTCGCTCCGGAGTCGACCAGTACGTTGGTTTCAGTCATTTGGTATTCCGTTTGGACAGTCACTGGAATTCGCAAGGATCGATAGCGCGTTGTCACAATTACAGAATTACATTGTAAAGCCCTCACCCAGACTGACAGGTTCAGGCGTCCCGAAAACCCTCCTTTCCCCATAAGTCTTGGAGTATGAGGTCTTTCACTTCGTCCATACTATTGGCTACCTGCGTGAGCCATTCCTTCGCCTGCTCCCCTGCCGTCTTCGTGCTGGCCGCGTTGATTTGGGGTGTGGGTGTTACGCTCGGTGCCAGCGACATGTAGCCTGGCAGCGAGGGTGTGTACTATGACAGTGCGTACTGCGATATGGGTCCCTGGGGGTACCCGACAGTTTCTGTCATGCGGCTGCTTGACGGGGCGGCCGGCCACTGTTGCTGAGTGCGTGGGTGTGGACAGTTTCGTGAGAGGTGACCTGGAGCGTGACAATTATAACAAAGGACGTTCCTTAAGTCCCTTCGAGATCCTCCTCTCCCTCGTCCTCGAGCTCCAGGTCCCCCTCATGGCGGGAACGGTGGTGTGGGCCAGTTGTGGTGCGGCAGTTTGTTGAAATCGATATCTTCAGATCCGGCGAGTCGTACTTTAGCACGGTCGGCCAAGGTATCCATCGCCCAGGGGTTGGTCTGTGGTAGATTTTGTGGAAGCGTCCACCCAGCATTACCACCTTGCTTCTTTGGCTGCGTCGTCGTATTCTTGTATTCGTTGAGCCTCGCTTTGAGGTGTATGTAGTTCTTCTGCCGCTTGAGGACCGCTCTCTTCCAATCGTCGAACGTGATGGGATCATCGAATTGGAACGCATTTTTGAATAATTCCTTGGGCAAACCCGACGTGAAGAGATCGATGGTTTGCGGTTCGTTGAGGCGGTAATGAGCCTTCCGTGCAAGCTGTTCAAAATCATTGATGTACTTGTCAATGTCTTCGCCACTCATTTTGAGGCCTTTTTGCAGTATAGCTTGGGCCTGTTCTTGTTCTAGTGTGTTTTCAAAGCGTTGGCTGAAACCATCGGCAACAGCTTCCCACAGCACCGGGGTGTAAGGGCTGATCCCTTGTTGTATTTGTCGATTGAGCCAGTTCAGGAAGGACAATACCCATTCGCTAACGGCCCCGCCTTTGATGTAGGACAGGAACAGGAGGCATCTCCTGTAGTCGTTTTGCATGATGGGGGCGTCTAAGTTCATGCCCCAGTAAACGTGCCACTGTGTCAGGAATTGGTCTATTTTGAGTCTGTCCCCATCGAAAATGGAAGGTGGCTCGCCGGTGAGTTTCTCATTATGATGCCCTCCTCCTCCTCCGGCGCCCCCTCCGCCTCCGCCGTCTCCTCCACCCCCTCCGCCTCCGCCCCCTCCTGGCAGTCCGAGGGGTGGCCCTCACGGTGGTTCGGTTCTGCGTAAGTCGAAGGGGACTCCCCCTCCTGGTGGCGGTGGCGGGTCTCTGCTGGGTCCTCCTATTCCCGGAGGTAGTTCCAACGCGACGGGTCTTCCCGACAGTGGGTCTCCCCTGTCGGAACCTATGGCTCGAAATATTGTGGCATCGTCCGCCGTCATTCATCTTCCGGTTTCTGGATTAATGGGCATGAGTATTTCTCTTTCTTCTGCTCGTATGGTGCGCGACTCTTCAAGCACTACTTCTTCCATAGCTTGAGTGATAGTTGCCATGATGGCTGGCGATCGAATGTGAATTGGTTCTGGTTCTGTGATATGGGCGGACTCAGCTCGTTCAAGGAGGAGATCTTGTATTGCTCCTCCACTCGTCTCCGTCTGATCCGGTGCTCATCCTTCGCTACTCTCTTGACTTTGCTCTTCTTCTTCTCTTTCTGAGACTACTTCTCCGGTCGAGTGTTCTCGTACTTGCCCGTCAATAGGGCCCCAATCGGATCGACTGTTGAGCTCTCAAGCGTTGATATCGCAGTGATATCTGGGTCCTGCCGGTCGTATGACGTCCCACTGGGAGTCTATGGGATTCCATGTAACTTCCACCCAACACAAGTGGTCGAAGTTGAACTCAACTGGGCGGAACCTGGTAGGTCCGTTAAATTCTACAAAGTATCCGGTTTCTTCTTGTCTTTCCCTCCAATTGGCAGCTTGTAAAAAGCGCGTGGGGACGTTTCGTTCTCCCCTCCTTGGGAGCAAATACGGACGGAAGCTCGTCCACTGGTCTCTTGTTGTTACAGCCATGATGGTATCTTGGTCTTAATGTTACGTCGTCACGACGTTAGCCCGACTTGGGCACGGAAGGCGGTAACAACTTAGCGATATGCCGGTCTGCTGGCTTGAAGACACAAAGGTCCAAGTTCTTGCCTTGGTGAATACACGGAGGTACACCGACAAGACTAATATCTTAGTCACGAACGAGGTCGGACACCTTTTCAGAAGCGAAAGGAAGAGAGAGAAGAGAAGACAGGTGACGATTCAAGAAGACCAAGATGGTGTATCTTGGTCTTCACAAGACGGTTTAAATACAAGTCAAGCAGGCTTTCAAGCGCTGCTATGAGTTACAGTATGGTAGCGTCCAACGTATCGCGTAAGTAACTCGAATCCTAATACTACTACTACTAGTATTAGTGGCGTAGTCCTCAGTCAGCAATCAATGCGCAATCTCCTATCGTACTCGTATCGCCTATCATAAGTCCGCAACTAATCTACCTTACCGCCGTAGTTGCAACCGGTACAGTAAGGGTACTCGATCGTATACAGTCGTACAAGTCAAAACGTGACACTAAAGGTATGTAATAGTAATGAGTCAGACGCTGACACATCGTATCTAATAATAGCGTTATCTATTGTGCTTACTGATGCACAGTCATTAATGCTGACAGAACAATGACGTGTCCTTATCTATGAGTCACAACCCTATAACAACGTAGTCTAGAACTATCTAGAATGTTCCCTGCTTATCGTCCAATGAGAAACTACTTTGCTAATGAAGAAGGTGACCTGAAGAGGTAACGTCCGATAAGGAAGTTACTATCCCGGGGTCACGTGCTTGTAGGTGCACATGTTGGCATCATGTGACTAACCATCTTATCGTATCTAATGATAAGGACTTGGACGTTTGAGCACAACGTTGGAGACTTGTATCTTCACCAAATAAATTCGTAAAAATACGAAGAAATAGGCAAAAATAAAGCGTCCGTGACACCCGCTCCATTCAAGTGTCCAGGGATGTGACATTCGACAAGAGTAGCTTTCCGTCCCTCCAGGGTGTTGAGACACACCCCACACCTTCACCATCAGTCGTGCCTAGCACAACAGTGACTGCCATGCCTCACCCACCGGTGTTACCACCAATGCAAGCACCCTCCCCTGCACACTCCAGTAGTAGTGAGGAGGAGGATGTCAAAAAGCTCCTGGACCCACCACAAGTCCAACCATGCCCCACCACACCACCACCTACTCTGCCAGCTCCACCCACCACACCTAAGTGTGAGCAAGCCACTCCCACTTCACCCCCGCCATGTCCTAGTGCAACGTGCATTATGCGCCATGTCCCTCCTCCCTCACCAGAAATGCCTGGGGGATTTGAGGATTGTGCACAGCGTAGTCAGCTGTTGCACGAGATGGACAATGCACCAAGGCGCACTGCTCGTGTCCCTGTGCCTAATCCGCATTACTTCAATGCAGACAATGCGGCATGGCGCGGCAGGCGTCTGGGGTATGCAGAGTTATTGGCTGCTGCCTTTGTGGGCCGAGACCCTGCAACCTATGCAGAGGCCATGTGGTCTGCAGCTGCAGATGAGTGGACTAAGGCATGTCAGTATGAAATGGATGCCCAAGCTAAGAATGGGACTTGGGAGTTAGTGGATCTCCCGCCTAATCATAAGGCAGTAAAATCCAAATGGATCTTTAAGCTCAAAGTGGATGGCTGCTACAGAGCTCGCTTGGTGGCTAAGGGATTCACGCAGATCCCTGGCATAGATTTTGATGAAACCTTCTCTCCCATCGCATGATTTGAGTCGCTATGTTTACTTCTGACGTTGGCTGCGCTGGAGGACTGGCACATCCATCAGATGGATGTTAAGTCTGCTTTTCTCAATGGTGTGCTTGACGAGGAGATTTACATGGAGCAGCCACAAGGTTTCACTGTCACTGGCTCTGAGACAAAGGTGTGTCGCCTGGTTAAGGCGATCTATGGTCTCAAACAGGCTTCCTGCACATGGAACTTGCAATTCCATGGAGTGCTCACTGCACTCAGCTTTAAGCGGACGTTTGCTGATGCTGGCATATATGTGATGCCTCAATGGGAGGGGTATGATCCACTCTTCGTTATTGTCTATGTTGATGACATCACTATACTGGGTCCCTCGTTGAGTGGAATCAAGTGTTTGAAGTCAGATTTGTCTGAACGCTATGAGATGACAGATCTCGGGGAGATAGAGTCTTATCTTGGTATGCGCATTGTGCGCGACTGCTCCCTTAGACGCATCGAAATAGATCAGTCTGGTTACATCAAGGATGTCCTTGAACACTTTGGCATGTCTGATGCCACACCACACAACACACCCTTGCCCGCTGGTGCTGACAAGCACCTGGTTAAATATACGTCACAGGCAACTGCCTCAGATATCTCTCACTACCAATCTCTTATTGGGAGTCTGCTTTATGTGCAGATTGGCAATAGGCCAGATATCTCCTTCACTGTGTCACGTCTGGCGCAGTATGCAGCGAATTCTTCACCACAACATCTGCGACTTGCGCAGTATGTCCTGTCCTACCTAGTGGGAACTTTGGATATGCGTATTGTTTATGATGGCGCCAATGGCGATGGCCTTCATGGCTACACTGACTCCAGTCTGGCTGATCAGACTGATAACCGCCACTCAACCTCTGGTTATGTGTTCCTACTAGCTAACGGTGCAATAAGCTGGTCTTCATGCAAGCAAAAGACTGTTGCCCAAAACACAATGGAAGTGGAATACATGGCCATGACCGACGCGGCTAACCAGGCTGCGTGGTATCAGAGCTTCCTCACAGAACTCGGGTACGAGGTCAACAACCCCATCCCACTTCATGGTGACAATAAGGGTGCCATTGACTTGGCTTTGAACCCTGTCACTGGGAGACGGTCTAAGCACATTGCCATACGGTATCATGTCATTAGGGAGTACATCGAAAAGGGGACCATCACCCTCATTAGAACCCCTACTGTGGATATGGTTGCAGATGGCTTTACAAAGTCACTACCGTGTGTCCTGCTGCAGAAGCACAATAATGACATGGGACTTTTGTGTACTTAGATTGTAGATCACGGGGAGATGTTGATAAGTGACCCTTGCGCACTTAGCGGCTCATACAGACTGGACTTACAGATATGGACTGCTGTAGATTAATTAGGACTGCTTTAGATTTGATCTGTACAATCTAGGACTTCTATGACATCACTGTACAATGACATCATATGGACTACTCCAGACTCTTCATTGTACTCCTTCCTTTGTTCTCTTTCTAGCGTTATCTTTATTATGATGTCACTATGATATCATCTTAGTCTGAACTCTCTTTGTTTTGCACTCCTTGTTCTCCATTAGCACACTCCTTTGTCCCACATGTAGAACAACGTCCCTTGTATTGTGTGACCCTATGTTACTTCTCTTGTAGTAGTGTCACTCCTCTGTATAGTATAAGTAGCAGGCTTGTATGCTCCTGGTCCACATCAGTTCCTCACTGCTCTGTGTGCCAGGTATGTCTTATTCCTTCAATTGTATCATCAGTTCCTCACTGCTCTGTGTGCCAGACACCTCTTGCTTCACTTGCTTGACACAACCCTCTGCTGCTATTCAGCTGCCTCCAGTATCTCACCACAGTCTACTTTGTCACTGTGAGTATTGGTTATGTCTATGCTGTTCATCAGCATTTGCTTGGTTCGATTCCAATCTCGATGCTTCAACACGCTTCTGTCTCACACGTGGTGCCCACTTGACTGAGCTCTTTGTCATCCTTGGCTGGCTGCTAGTTCACTGAGGTCTACCTTACTCATTACCGCGAAGTTGCAGCATTCGCTCAATTCGATTCCGATCTCGATGCCTCAACGCTCTTCCGTCTCACACGTGGTGCCTGCTTGACCGAGCTTATTGTCGTCCTTGGCCACCCACTGGTTCACTGAAGCTCTACCTTGCTCATTACCATCAAGTTGCAGCATTTGCTCAGTTTGATTCCGATCTTGATGCTTTGATGCGCTTCTGTCTCACACTTGGTGCCCGCTTGACCGAGCTTATTGTCGTCCTTGGCTGCCCGCTAGTTCACTGAGGCTCTAGCTTACTGATTACCACGAAGTTGCAGCATTTGCTCAATTTGGTTCTGATCTCAATGCTTCAACACTCTTCCATCTCATGTGGTGCCTGCTTGACCAAGCTTATCGCCGTCCTTGGCTGGCCACTGGTTCACTGAAGCTCTAGCTTACTCATTACCGCGAAGCTGCAGCATTTGCTCAATTCGGTTCCAATCTTGATGTTTCAACGCGCTTCCTCTCACATGTGGTGCCCACTTGACCGAGCTTATTACCATCTTTGGCTGCCCGCTAGTTCACTGAAGCTCCAGCTTACTCATTACCGCAAAGTTGCAGCATTTGCTCAATTCAGTTCCAATCTCGATGTTTCAACGCACTTCCTCTTGCACGTAGTGCCCACTTGACAGAGCTTCTTAAGCAGGATCGTCTACCCTTACCCCAAGCCATGAATACCGTACAGATCCTTTGTCCCAGATGTAAGAAGGTATTCAACCTGCGCGGTTTTTCTCAACACCTTAGCAGATCTCGGCATGCAGACTGCCATGTTGTGCATGTGGCATTGCAAACACCATTGACATTTCAAACTGTCAATTCTCCACAGGCGCCCACTCCAACTCCAGCACCACAGGACATGCAGGGCGACACTGGTGACAATACAATTTCTGAGCACGATATAGGTATCGTCTGACAATGTGCATGAGACTATCCACTCATATGTATACTTCAGATACTCTGCATGCCGCTCACACCACACATGACGCTGGCACTACCCGAGCGATGGATGTCACAGATGATGGTGGCTTTGTGGATGCCAATGTTACGGATACCACAGGTGCTTTGGGCTCCTATACTGCAGATGCTGATGCGGATACTGCAGATGCTATGGATGCCGATGTTTGGGAAGCACTAGTTCAAGAGATCGAAGCCACAGTCAACGCTGATCAAGGACATGCTAGCAGGGTACAATCGTCGGCTCCACCCCTGTCCAAAACTCTGCAGCCATTAACTCCACCACCAAACCCACCCATACATGACAACAGTGATGGTAACACTACTGGCAGTCGGGCTCAAGTGATCATCGACAGCTTTCCACATGGTATCCCAGGCACCCCAATGCCTAATCCATTTCAAGGACAATCAGACTATTGGTCCCATGAAGATGTGCTTCATACTTCGGTCTGGGCCCCCTTTCACTCCCAGTGTGATTGGGAGATTGTGCTTTGGGCCAAGATGCGTGGGCCGACATTGTCAGCTCTGATAGAACTCCTTCAAATTCCTGAGGTATGAACACCGCACCATTCAATTCACATTCTTACTGATGTCAAGGAAGGTTATGATGAACAGCACACAAAGGTAGCATACTCACAGTGGACTAAGAGGACTGTGGTGAGATAGGCTGGGTGGCTGGAGAGCAGCAACAGGAGTCAAGCAAGGTAGAGCAAGAGTGTCTGGCACACAAGCAGTGAGAACTGATGTTGTTATATTGGAAGGAAGGGAGCTTACCTGGCACACAAGCAGTGAGAACTGATGTGGACCAGGAGCATATATGGTACTCTACTTATACTCCTACAGAGGGTGACAGTAGTACAAGGTAAGTAACGTTAGTCACAGAATACAAAGGTGCTATTGTTCTACAAAGGGATAAAAGAGTGGACGCTTTGAGAACAAGGGAAAGGAGAACAAGGAGAGTCCAGAACTAGATGATATCATACTGACATCATAACAAAGATAATACCAAGTAAAGAACAAAGAGAAGTACAAAAGTGTTATACAACGCAGAGTCTGGATGTATGATATCATAGAAGTACAGTGATGTCATAGATGATGTAATGGTAAGTCCAGATTGTACAGATCAAATAATATCTAATCTACAAGTCCTGTATATCTAATCTAAAGCAGTCCATGCTGCAAGTCCGGTCTGTACGAGCCACTAGGTGCGCAGGGGTCACTTATCAACAGGTTACTGACAGGTTAGGAGTTTCGTATAGTTCTGCTAAAGAACTCGATCACATTATCGACACTTTACCTGGCCGACCACCATTCGAGTGCGAAGACTTTACCATTGGAGGTGAAAGGCTGTCTTTCTATTTCCGGAATGTAATGCAATGTATTTGGGCCCTTTTTGGTGGCCCTGAATTTGCGCATGAGTTGGCATTTGCACCAGAGCGCCACTACTCGGATCCCGAGTGCACGTGCCACATCTATAGTGAAATGCATACCAGAGACTGGTGGTGGGCAGTGCAGGTGTGTATTCTTTCTCAGACAGATCCAAATACTTACATATCACGGTGACAGACATCCCTCAAATTGCAACAACCCAGCGCGACATTGGTCCCACTGATACTGTCCTCTAACAAGACACAGTTGACCCTCTTCTGAGGGAAGGCTGCGTATCCAGTCTATCTCACCATTGGCAACATTCCAAAGGCTGTTCATCGAAAGCCGTCACATCACACCCAGCTGTTGATTGGCTACATCCCAACCACTGGACTAGAAGGGGTTGCCAATCAGGCAGCTCGCCACCGCGCTCTGGCTAATCTATTTCATTCTTGCATGCGTAAACTACTAGCCCCTGTCACACACTACAGTGAAAGCGGTGTTGTGATGATGAGTGGGGATGGGATCTGGCACCGGTGCCATCCCATCTTTGCCATCTTTGTTGGCAACTATCCTGAACAGACATTGGTAACATGCATGTACAATGGCCGTTGCCCAAAGTGTACAGTCCCTCTTGACAGACTAGGTGAGTATGCTAGGTCCCCTCCATGCAGCTATGACAAAGCCATCAACACATTTCTCTTGGCAGATGAGGAGGTCCGCACGTTCCACGCAGCTTGTTGTGAAGTGGGCCTCAAGCCCGTATTCCATCCATTCTGGGAGTCTTTCCCACTTTCTAATATATTCGTCTCCATTACGCCAGACATCCTGCATCAGTTGCTGCAGGGCATCATGAAGCACCTGATGGCATGGCTGAGAAGTGCGTTCGGACCAGCCACAATTGACACATGCTGTCAATCACTGCCTCCTAATCACCATATCACTATGTTCATGAAGGGTATATCATTTCTTTCTTGTGTCACAGGCCTGGAACACAAGAACATGTGCCGAATACTCCTGGGTCTGATCATCGACCACCCTCTTCCCTCTGGACAAGCACCTTTGCGGCTAGTCCGAACTGCACGCGTGCTACTTGACTTCCTGTATCTTGCTCAGCTTCCTTCCCAAACAACTGACACCCTGCGCTATTACGGTACAAACTGATGATTCACTACTTACGACTCATGACCGGTTATGACTATGGTCCAGTATCAATATTAGTCATGGACTCTTACTTCACATCAGTCAGCATTAGTAGTTCACATGTGATTGTGACTTGTGTATGACTCATTCCTAGGATAGCTGTACTAGGGTTCGAGCTAGTTACGCTATTGGTTCTTTACTATTCTAGCGGCACTTTAAAGCCCGCATGTATCTGTATAAGTAGTCATTCAAGAAGACCAAGACTCCCCATCTTGGTCTTCTTCAATCCACCACTTGACTCATCTCCTGTCTGCCTTAGTCTCCGACTAAGTGTGTCTCCACTTCTATCCACCAAGGGATAGTACTTCTTCACTTCAACTGCAGCGTGTGCCAGTGTGCCCCTGTTCAGTTTGCATTGGGTTGACACGAGGTCCCCATTTGCCTAGCTTTCGCTAAGTCGATTACGCCTATTCAGAAGTCCAAGTCGGACTAATGCTGGTGGAGCGTAACATGTGCCATCTTGAGGATTCCCTGGCTAGCTTCCACAGCAATAAAGATGTTTTCATTGATCTAGGCATCCGTGATCACTTTAACATTCCAAAGGTACACAGCCTTATTCATTACTCATCCTCGATCACACTATTCAGTACTGTTATGATCCAACGCTTCGGACCTAAGCCACAGTATGTCTCCATCCTGCCTTTCCCCTTCTGTACCATACCTTGTTACCAAAGGAGCTACTGTTACTAGTGACGCTGTTTCTTTGATCTGAACTTCTGTTTACTCCGTTTAGTCTCTTTGATATTGTGTGGACTTGTGTTCATGTTGTTTGGAACCCAGTCCTATATAAACCTGTACCATAGACCGCAGGAAGCCAGACTTGGCTTCGTTTGCAATCTAGCAACTTTGCCTTCGTACTTTGGTGTGACCTCGCCTTATCTCTCTCTTCTTGTGCATCCCCTACCTCAGTCCTTAACCAGGGCACTTCGAAGTCTTTGCAGTTGAACTATATCAACGCGTTACGCCTGTTATACTCTGTGCACTAGCAAGATCAAGTGTAGAGAAGTGTTAGACACTTCGGACGAGGAGTCCTACATAGCAGAGTAGTGCTGCACCTTGTGCCACACTTTTACCACTCGTATTTCATAGCAATAAGACAACAGAGGTCTTCGCTTGATACTTGTGTGATTCAGAACCTTTAGGACCCACGCCCCTGCTAGGGCGTAACAGTGAGTCTCCATCCAGCGGCCTCTCTTTTTTTGTGATAGCTACCAGATATCCTCGCATTGTACAGTAGCTGTCTATAGTTCCGTTGTAAAGCTTATATACATACATTGTGTTACTCTCACCGTGTACATAACGTATGACACATATTCAGCAACTCATAAACTTGTTTAAACTCTCCCGAATCGCGCACTTCACTTTGTTGTCTGAGAAGACCTGTCTGTACTATTGGCCAAGTACAATATAATCGGATCACGGAAAAACCCGACAATGAGTAGATATCAGAAAATAGCATAGACTGACTGGTGCTTCCCATCAAACGTGAATAGATCACATTGAGAGACGCTACTCAACTGCACCATAAGTTGATTTCTTAATCAAATTGACTACTGTCCTTCTGAACCAGTTTGAAAAATACCCATTTCAACTAATACAATGTGACCGCCTGTGTCCCTGGGCCGTGCTCAGCTTTACACCATGAGAAGGCAGAGGGGTACACTGGTGCCAAAGAATATTTGTGCATTGGTAGCGACCCACAGAGACCATCAGCAAATAAAAATTAAATTTTTATGTGCTTACCAAAATTGAAAGAGCTTACAGAGATTATAATCAGATTCAGATTTATCTTGAAATAACAATTGCTTGTGCTGGGCTGTGATTCTGAATGGACTACAGTTGATTAGCTCATAATGCATATGGGTTGGTGGGCTATTTTTGTATGCAATATGAGATATATGCAGCCAATGATCTGGCATGACTTCCATAACTGATGGGCCAACCAATGGTGAGAGTCTTTCATATGTCATGGGCCAGCCAACATCGGCCAACAGCAATGAATCTCCCAAGACTCATGAGTCAACTGACATCAGCTTGGATGGACAAAATGTATAAATATCTCCAAGTCTGAGAACATATCTTGGGCGGATGGTTAAGAACCACATCCAAGAATGTATCTCAGACAGATGGCTAAGAACCACGTCTGAGAATGTATCTTGGCCAGATGGTGAAGATATGTCCGAGATTATGCACACATATTGGAGGGTATTAACATGTATGGGTGTCTGAGATATCTTGGACATGTTCTGGACCAATATGTCCAAGATTATGTCCACATACTGGAGGGTATAAACATGTATATGTGTCCGAGATATCTCAGACATGCTTCAGACCAATAGGTCCAAGATTATATAGGTGTACTGGAGGGTATTGACATGTATGGGTGTCTGAGATATCTCAGACATGCTTCGGACCAATATGTCCAAGATTATGTCCACATATTAGAGGGTATTAACATGTATGGGTGTCCAAGATATCTTAGACATGTTATGGACCAATAGGTCTGAGATTATATATGTGTACTGGAGGGTATTAACATGTATGGGTGTCCGAGATATCTTGGACATGCTTTGTACCAATATGTCCGAGATTACGTCCACATACTAAAGGGTATTAACATGTATGGGTGTCTGAGATATCTTGGACATGCTTCGGACCAATATGTCCAAGATTACATCCACATATTAGAGGGTATTAACATGTATGGGTGTCCAAGATATCTCAGACATGTTATGGACCAATAGGTCCGAGATTATATAGGTGTACTGGAGGGTATTAACATGTATGGGTGTCTGAGATATCTTGGACATGCTTTGGACCAATATGTCCAAGATTACATCCACATATTAGAGGGTATAAACATGTATGGGTATCCAAAAAATCTTGGACATGCTTTGGACCAATAGGTCCGAGATTATATAGGTGTACTGGAGGGTATAAACATGTATGGGTGTCCAAAAAATCTCGGACATGTACTGGACCAATATGTCCAAGATTACATCCACATACTAGAGGGTATTGATATGTATGGGTGTCTGAGATATCTTGGATATGCTTCAGACCAATATGTCCAAGATTATATAGGTGTACTGGAGGGTATAAACATGTATGGGTGTTCAAGATATCTCAGACATGTTCTGATGAACAGACACATAGAAACTATACTCACAGTGGGACAAAGTACTGTGGTGAGATATAGAGGGTGACTGAGAAGCAGCACAGGAGGTGTCAAGCAAGTGAAGCAAGATGGTAGTCTGGCACACAAACAGTGAGAACTGATGTTATACATTGAGGGAAGGGAGCTTACCTGGCACACAAACAGTGAGAACTGATGTGGACCAGGAGCGTACATGCTACTCTACTTATACACTTTCTGGTAGTGACACTATACAAGGGATGTAACACTAGTCACGTACTACAAGACAGTTATTGTTCTACAGAGGGACAAAGGAGTGGACGTTCTGAGAACAAGGACAGAAAGTACAAAGAGAGTCTAGAAGTAAGTGATATCATAATGACATCAATAAGGATAACGCCGCAAAGAGAACAAAGGGAAGAGTACAATGAAAAGTCCAGAGTGTTCTACATGATGTCATTGTACATGATGTCATAGATAAGCTAAGAAGTCCGAGATTGTACAGATCATATAATCTAATCTACAGGTCCATATCTGCAAGTCCTTTAGAGCTGCTAAGTGCGTGCGGGCCACTTATCAACACTTACTACTTCATTGAGCTGTTTCATGCCAGTGGCATACCGCTTGCTGTCCCATTGGCTTTGGAAATATATGTCCTTGAAGTTGGGATCAAGAACTAGCAACAAGTTAGCATATGGCCCTAAAGTGACAAAGCACAAGAGGGAGAACATGTACCAAGACAAATAAAGTATGCAGCTGATGTGCTGCTGGCACGGCCATACCATTTGTGGAGGCTTGCAAGGCCTTCATTGAGCATGTTTGTCAGTCTTTGGTGCTTGGGATGGGCGGCCATTGTTTCCCAATGCTTGATGAGGAATTTGAAGGCTGGTATGATCCGCCAGACAGTAGGTGCATGATCACTTAAGAATGTCTGCTGGACATTTGATGGCTCCTAGATAATGTGAGTGAGGTCCAAGAACTGTCTGAAACAAGTCAGAGAGCTTACCCTCAGCGTGTCCCTAATATCCTCAAGATACTCCCAATCCTTCTAAGTCAAGTGGAAGTCTACATAGTAGTGTTGGTTGGAGAGGTTTGGCACAACGTCACTTGCATCAGCAAGGAGAATAAATTGGGTAATCACCTATTGAGAACTGTAAGTCACAGCTTGATATAATAATAAAATCCCTTTACACACTGTCCTGAGTTTGATAAAATGTTCCAGGCACTGGAACATTGATCCCCAGCGAGTGTGAACCCATTGAATTAGCTCAAGCAGGGTGAGCCCAACTTGACTGCAGATCGCATGAAAAAAGGCCTGTGCTTGCAGTGAGTCATGAATCTGTTTCACAAGGGCGATTGCTTTTCCAAGTGAATAACCCAAGTTGATGCCTTCATCTTTGTCTTCATTGTCTGAGGCAAAATCTTCTTCTTCAGAGGTGGGATCAGTGCCAAAGGTACCAGGCTTCTTGCCAAAATGCAGTGCGATAGTCTGGATAAAGTGCTTGGCCGTGAGATAAAGAGCATGCTCTATGCACCTATGTTGTAGCGGTATGACTTATCGTGACAACTAGACCAAGAGAAGGTAAGTGAACTGAACTAGTAGCACACCCAAGCCTAGCACAGAGACAAGTCACGCGCTGAACATACAGTCACTGCAGAGAGTATGCACTCTTGAAGTCTTTATGCAAGACTATAGGCAAGGTGATCACACAGTGGCACGCTGAGTGGAGAACCAAGAGGACAAGTTAACATTGGAGAAGAGTAAGGGAAGTACAAGGAATATGCACCTGAGTGGAGAACCAAGAGGACAAGTTGGTTCCACTCAGGATGCTACATGAGGGTTTATATACACTGCTGCGGCTGAGTTCGAATTACTATAGAACCTTGTTACTAAAGGTACGTATAATAGTAATGAGTCAGATGCTGACGCATCGTGTCTAATAATAGTGTTATCTATTGTGCTTACTGATGCACAGTCATTAATGCTGACAGAACAATGACGTGTCCTTATCTATGAGTCACAACCCTATAACAACGTAGTCTAGAACTATCTAGAATGTTCCCTACTTATCGTCCAATGAGAAACTATCATACTAATGAGGAAGGTGCCCTAAAGAGGTAACATCCAATGAGGAAGTTACTATCCCAGGGTCACGTGCTTGTGGGTGCACATGTTGGAATCATGTGACTAACCATCTTATCATATCTAATGATAAGGACTTGGATGTTTGAGCACAACATTGGAGTCTCATATCTTCACCAAATAAATCTGTAGAAATACAGAAAAATAAGGCAAAAATAGAGTGTCCGTGACATATGTCACATTAGAGCAAAATATTTCAGACATGCAATCACTCACAACATGTCATTGTCTTTGGCAGTCCAATCAGTTTCAGTCAATGAGCTGTTCTGGAGTACACGAAGCATGGTACGATTCACAGCTGTGCCATCACTTGTAAACCAGCCAACCTATAGAACAGAACAATTAGTGCAGTGAAATATCTAGGGCAATGAAAATCATACTTTGTCACTGTCATGGATGCTCTATTTTTGCCTTATTTTTCTGTATTTTTACAGATTTATCTGGTGAAGATACAAGTCTCCAACGTTGCACTCAAACGTCCAAGTCCTTATCATTAGATATGATAAGATGGTTAGTCACGTGATGCCAACACGTGCACCCACAAACATGTGACCCTGAGATAGTAACATTCCTTGTCACCTCTTTAGGGCATTACCCATATTAGTATAGCAGTTTCTCATTGGATGATAAGTAGGGAAGACTCTAGATTATGTTGTCATTGGGTTGTGACTCATAGATAAGGACACGTCATTGTCTTGTCAGCGTTGATGACTAGACATCAGTCAGCACAATAGATAACACTATTATTAGACATGACACGTCAGCATCTGACTCATTACTATTACACGTACCTTTAGTAATAAGGTTTAGTAGTAATTTGATCTCAGCCACAGTACAGTATATAAACCCTCATGTAGTGTCCTGAGTGGAACCAACTTGTCCTCTTGGTTCTCCACTCAGGTGTGTATCCTTTGTACTTCCCTTTCTCCTCACCAATGTTAACTTGTCCTCTTGGTTCTCCACTCAGCGTGCCACTGCATGATCACCTTGCCTTTGACCTTGTATAAAGGTCTTACGTGTGCATACTCTCCGCAGTGACTGTACATTCGGCACATGACTTGTCTCCACGTTAGGCTTGAGTGTGTTACCAGTTCAGTTCACTAACACTCCCCTTGGTCTAGTTGTACATGATAAGTCATACTGCTACAGTCACATAGGTTGTAGCTATCTAAAGTCTGGGCTATAATATCCCCCATGTTCTTACCAGTATGTCTTCCCTCGATCTCCTGGAATGTAATGCCACTACAGGGGCGTTAGGTATGACCTGTACCAAGTCAGTCAAGAACACAGGAGTACGAACTCAGAGGTTCGACTTCAGAAGAGGGATGCACAAGAGTCACAAGGACGTAAGCCACTTGGACTATAGAGGGAAGCTAAGACACGAAGGTCTAGCGAAGGCAAGGGATCGAGAGACAGGAAAGGTGTGAAGGCATTCCGTGTTAGACAAGTGTAGTATTACACAAGAAGTCTAGTCTACCGTACAAGCTAGGTATGGCTAGGTTTAAATAGAAGTCGGGTTGTATGGCTGTTACAAATAGATGGTGCCATCGCTCAATCAAGGGATAAAGGGATAAGCATAAAGGGAACAAAGTATAGATATAACAAGAATAAAGGCGAGTCACACGGGGTCGTGCATGAGTGGGATGTTGATAAGTGACCCTTGCGCACTTAGCGGCTCATATGGACCAGACTTGCAGCATGGACTGCTTTAGATTAGATTAAATGGACATGTAGATTACTTACTTTTGATCTGTACAATCTGGACTTACCAATTGCATCATCTATGACATCACTGTACTTCTATGACATCATACATCCGGACTCTGCGTTGTATAACGCTTTTGTACTTCTCTTTGTTCTTTACTTGGTATTATCCTTATTATGATGTCAGTATGATATCATCTGGTTTTGGACTCTCCTTGTCCTCCTTTCCCTTGTTCTCAAAGTGTCCACTCTTTTGTCCCTTTGTAGAACAATAGCATCTTTGTATTCTGTGACTAGCATTACTTACCTTGTACTACTGTCACCCTCTGTAGGAGTATAAGTAGAGTACCATGTACGCTCCTGGTCCACATCAGTTCTCACTGCTTGTGTGCCAGGTAAGCTCCCTCTTCTCCAATGTATAACATCAGTTCTCACTGCTTGTGTGCCAGACAACTCCTGCTTCACTCTGCTTGACTTCACCCCTGTTGCTGCCTTTCAGCCACTCTTGATATCTCACCACAGTCCTCTTGTCACTGTGAGTATCATCTTCATGTGTGCTGTTCATCATGGGAACAAGTTGGAAACTAGCACATGTCAAGCTTTATCAGAAGAGAACATTGATAGGCAGGGCGCGTGATAGGAACTGGGTAATCATAAAGTCTGTGTAATTGTACAGGGCTTGTATAGTATGGGAAATGGAATAGCAACAAAAGAAAGAACTGTTGATAAGTGACCCTTGCACACTTAGCGGCTCTAATGGACCGGACTTACAGATAAGGACTGCTGTAGATTAATTAGGACCGCTTTAGATTAGATTTGATCTGTACAATTTCGGACTTCTTTATCTATGACATCATGTACAATGACATCATATGGACATATCCAGACTCTTCATTGTACTACTGTCACGCCGTCACGACGTCAGCTCGACTTGAGCTCGTTAGAGGCGGTAACAACTTAGCAGTATACTGCCTTGAAGACGCGAAGGTCCAAGTCCTTGCCTTAGTGAATACTCAGAGGTACACCGGCAAGCCAAATAGCTCTGGTCACGAACAAAGTCGGACGATCTCTTAGAGGCGAAGATGAAAGAGAAGAGAAGAGAAGGAAACAAGTGACGATTCAAGAAGACCAAGATGGCGTATCTTGGTCTTCACGAGACAGTTTAAATACAGTTCGAGCAGGCTTTCAAGTGCTGCTATGAGTCACAGTAATGTAGCGTCCAACGTATCGCAGAAACATCTTGAACCCTAATACTACTAGTACCAGTACTAGTGGCGTCGGTCATCAGTCAGCTATTGTACCCTATTGCCTATCGTACTACCGTATCACCGTGAGTAAGTCCGCAACTAATCTACCTTACTGCCGTAGTTGCAACTGGTACAGTAAGGGTCCGAGTCCATGTCCGCGTCGAAACGTAACATCACCCCCTTTTCAGCGTGAGACCCCGACTCACCGAAAGTCCCTCGGCTGCCAGCTCCGCTGCTCGTCGGCGATGCGCTCAAGTGCCATGGCGCGCTCGAGGCGGTAGATGCAGTCACACTTGTCGTCCTGCGCGCACAAGATCATAGCACGGAGTTGACTCACTCGTGCGTATAGGCGATCCACCTTGAAGCTAGCCGCGCGGTAGCACGTTACTTCGGCCGTGAGCGTCTCATCGTTGATACGATTGAGCGCGCGATCTGTAATCTTGTCGGCAGCGAAGATCACGAGGTCCTCGTGAGGGTAAGTGGGTCAAAGAGCAGGCGACACGTGGGGTTCCGCATAGAGGGGTTTGCCATAAACATGAGGCGAACCTGGTATGACCCCCAAAATCATGGGCTCCGCCCCTCCGATTAGTTGGACGTGGGAAGCGTCTCTTTCGACGCCGTCCGGCCTGGTGATGGGGTACGCAATATGATGGGGTCATCGATTAGCCCTGAACCCCTCAGGCGCAATGACGTGCACCGGGTCTTCGGCTGCGGTGAAGTTGCGTGTTGGTGCTGCGCCAGGGACTCGCAGACATCCTCGGAACATGGGGGAGCCGTCAGTGTAGACAAGCCATGGCGTGATGCGGGGATCAGTAGGGTCGCGTTTCGTTCGAAGGAGGGGGTGTCTCGCCGGGTAGTAATCGTCGTCGTCATGGCCAGCCTCAGCAGCCGCCACCATTCCCTGCGCTCCCGCATCTCCCTCAGTCGCGCCGCCGCTGCGTTCAGCTGCTCCTTCTGCCACTCTGCCGCTACCTTCTTCCAGCCCTCCAACTCGTACTCCATCAGAGCTTGTGCGCTCGTCGTCACACAGGAAAATTCCGCGAACGCCGATGAGGTCGTTACTGGGGGGAATGGCGGCGATGGGTTCGCGCTCCCCGGCATCGTTGCGGAAGACATGGACGATTCCATGTCCATCGTCATCGGGCATTGTTGCGGGGTCAGGGAATCAGGTGATGACATGCGCCCATTCTTGTGCGGTGATGGGCCCCTCTGCTGGTCTAAGAGGAGTCCATGGGGTGAGCTGAGTGTTGGGTATCTCAGTGTCGTCGTCTTCGGCCAGAAGGGCGCGTGCGTCTTGCGCGAGGGAGTTGAGGAGTGCCGCTTGTGTGACATGTCGAAGTGGGGAAGTGGGCATGAGAGTGGTAATGGTAGAGCGGAGGAAGTGGGGATGACTTTCCTCTGTCTCTGCCCTGCTCGTTTTAATCGTTTTCCCGTGTGTCCGCGTTTCCTGATACAGACGAATGGCCTCCGGCACAAAGACGTCATCCTTGCTGACCCACTGATTCTCCGAGTCTGGATACCCCTTCCATTTGACAAGATACTGAAGGCGTCTTCCCCTGCCGAAGTGCTGGGAGTCCAGAATGGCCTCGACTTCGTATTCCTCTTCTCCATCGATAAGTTCTGGAGGTGGTCGTGCGAAGTTCTCCCCGTGTAAGGGAGTTTGTTTGTACGGGGTGAGGAGATCGATGTGGAACACTGGATGTATACTCCACTGCGTGGGAAGTTCCAATCGATAATTGTAGGGTGACATCACCTGAATCACCCGGAATGGTCCGTGGCGTCGCGCCGCTAATTTTGCCGTGGGCTGATTGGTTTGGAGGTGTTTCCCTTCCAGCCACACGAGGTCGTTGACGTGAAACTTGGGCGTATCTTTATTGCGCACCCATGCTTCTTGTGCCTTTTTCATAAGGCGTTGCACAGTATCTCTAGCTTCTTTTAGCTGCGTCAGCCGTGCGGTCACCTGGGGAATAGGGGATGGCTTATCCGTCCAATCGGCTTGAGGATCATATCCCATCAGGAGTTGGAACGGCGATTGCTTGGTGTGCTCATGAGGCCAATTATTGTGCGCGAATTCCGCGATTGGCAGATAAGCGGTCCAGTTATCTTGGCGCTCATTTACCCAGAAGCGCAAGTATTGTTCCAGCCACTGGTTGGTTCTTTCTGATTGTCCATCAGTGCGTGGATGGTATGCCGTGGATATATTCTGCTGAACCCCTAGAATTCTGCACACCTCCCTCGTGAACTTGGACGTGAATCGAGGGTCTCGGTCGCTGATGATTTTGCGCGGTAGTCCGAATCATTTAAAGACATGGGTGACGTACAATGCTGCAGTTTCTTCCGCGGATATTGCCTCTCCACAGGGTATGAACACTGAAGCCTTGCTACAGTCGTGGTCCATGACGGTGAGGATGCTGTCGCTTCCTTTCGATTCTGACAGTTTGGTGATAAAGTCGATTGCCACGGTTTGAAAAGGGGTGGCGTCGAGTGTGGGCGTGATAGGGTGTAAGGCCGCTCGTATAGGGCGCGTGTTGACCTTGTTTCGTTGACATTCGGCACACCCTTGAATGTATTTGTACACGTCTTTTCGCAGTCGCGGCCACCAGTAGTGCCTCTCCAGGATTCGTTGTGTCCTCGCAATCCCAGGGTGTCCGTGTATCAGTAAGTCGTGGTGATCGTGGATCAGTACACGATGCGTCGACGCTGGTCCTGTTATTACGAACCTGCCGTCCTTGTACCATTCTCCTTGTATCTTTTTTAGTTGATGGGGGTCTACCCACATCTTGATGACTTCTTCGTCTTGTTGATGCCGCGGTTGCGTCAAATTTGGGTTGAGAACGAATGTTCGTGCCGTGTTGAGGGTTCGGACGAAGACTTCGGGTGGCAACACCACCACTTCGTTGTTGTCTTCGGTCCCCTGATTGTAGTCCGGTCGGCGTGACAGCGCGTCGGCTCTCCCATTGTTCGTTCCCTTGATGTGGTGAATTTCAAAGTCGTATTCTGAGAGCTCGAGTACTTCCCTTGCAACCCGCCTGCTGATCTTTTGCGGCGATTTCCAGTATTTTAGGTTTAGGTGGTCTGAGTAAATCTTGATTTTGTGTGGGGCTCCCGCGAGTAGCGGTCTCCAGTTTCGTAGAGCTTTGACTATGGCGAGTAGCTCCAGGTCGTAAATGTCGTAATTTCTCTCTGCTTCAGAGAGTGTTGCAGAGTAGTAGCCTATGGGGTGTCGCTTTCCGTCAGATTTCTTTTGTAATAGTACGGCTCCCACCACGTAGCCCGAGGCGTCTACTTCTAGCTCAAACGGATCTTGAAGTACGGGGTGTGCCAATACTGGTTCTTCTGTGACAAGGCGCTTCAATGTGTTGAATGCTTTGTCTTCCTCTTCTGTCCATCGCCATTCTTCATCCTTTCGCGTTAATTTGGTGAGTGGCTTGGCGTGAGTTGTGAAGCCACGTATGTCACGCCACTGCCGGGGCGTGCGTTCGTTCTGTAACTGATCCTGCCTGAGGCAAAGGACTCAGAGTTGGACCCCCACTGAGTGGATGGGCTCCTAAGTTCTGATACAATTGCCGCTGTCAACTGGACAGTGACAAAGGTCCTCTTGTTCAAGCACAAGAGCTAGGCTATAGAGAAGAGGGCTGTGATAGAGAAGAGAGGACTGTGCTGAGGGACAAGACAGTAGATTGACGAAGCCAAAGCTAAGGAAATACAGGGTATGTTACAGGGTTTATATAGCTAATGTCCGGGGATGCCAGCGAGGCAATACAATGCCAGCGAGGCAGATGCCAGCAGAACAAATGCCAGCAGCACAGATGCCAGCAGAACAGCACGAGAAGAAGAGAGAAGGGAAGGGTGAGAAAAGATAGGGGCGTTCGTGACATTACCCCTGTTCTAAGGGGTGACTTCCACGTCACCAAAGCGAATGGCGTCCGGATACATGTCATGGAACGCCTGTACAAGGTCAGGGGCATGGACATTGCCGTGGGGTTCCCAGGTGTTGTCCGCATCGGGATATCCTTTCCACTTGACAAGGTACTGGAGTTGACGGCGTCGTCTGCGTGAGTCGCGAATTTCTTCAACTTCATATTCTTCCGCTCCATTGATAAGGTTGGGGGCTGGTCGCGAGAAGTTTGGGCCGTGTTCAGTGGTTTCTTGATAGGGAAGAAGAAGGGATGCATGGAAGACATTGTGAATTTTCCATGTTGGCGGGAGTGCGAGTTGGTAGACGACATGGGAAATGACCTTAGTGATGGGGAACAGACCATAACGCTTCGGAGCTAATTTAGCGGTGGGGTGCGATGTGGCAAGGTTCTTTGCTTCTAGCCAGACCAGATCACCTTCCTTGTATGGAACAAAGGAAGAAGGGGCTCTAGTAGTCGCTTCTTGAGCCACCTTGATACTTCGCTGTGCCAGTGTGCACGCATCTGTGATGGCGGTAAGTCGTTCGCTAACGGATGGGGCATTGTGATTGACGGTGTGGGCACCCGGGGTGCGAGGAGTGTGACCCATGAGGAGGTCAAATGGTGTTTGACGCGTGGTGGCATTTGGCCAACTGTTGTGCGCAAACTGGGCTGAGGGGAGCCAATCTACCCAATCCGTCTGCCGACCGTTACAGAAGAAGCGCAGGTACTGTTCTAACCACTGGTTAGACCATTCCGATTGGCCATCTGTTTGTGGGTGATAGGCTGTGGAGATGTTTTGTGTGATACCCAAGGACTTGCATAGTTGTCGAGAGAAGGCTGAGGCGAAACGAGGATCTCTATCAGTGATAACACGAGTTGGTAGTCCAAAATGGGGGTAGACGTGTCGGTGATAAAGTGCTGCCACTCCCGGACCATCGATCGATTCTTTGCAGGGGATAAATATCGTGCCTTTGGTGCAATCATGGTCTGTGATTGTTAGAATGGAGTTAAATCCATAAGAGGGGGGAAGTTTAGTAATGAAGTCCATTGTTACTGTTTCAAATGGTCGTGCTGAGGGGTTGGTAACAATGGGAAAGGGTGGGGGTCGAGGCCGATGGGAGATAGCTTTGTTTGCCTGACAAGCAGTGCAGCCTTTGACATAGGCTATAATGGTGTTTCGCATTCCTGGCCACCAGTAGTCGCGTGTAATAAGGGCATGTGTGTTGGCGATTCCTGGGTGACCAGCACTAGGGGAGTCGTGATAGAGGGAAATTACCCCCCTCCTAAGATCGGGGTCTTCCACGACCACGAGGTGGCCGTCATGCCACCAGGAATCGTCAAAAAAGGATAAATCGTAAGTGGCTTTCCAGTGCAGAATCGTGGGGATATGCGACAATTGGAGGGTGCGAACATCCCGCGCAAGAGAGGAGAGCTGAGTAGCACGGGCGAACAGTTGTGTGGGGAGGACGGTGATGTCTTGGTTGTCGGTGGAACCATCATCATGGTCAGGTCGTCGAGAGAGAGCATCAGCACGGTTAGTGGCACCTGGTTTGTGGATGAGTTTGAGGTTGTATTCCCCAAGCAAGGGGATGTAGCGGGCGACACGTCGGTTGATCTTGTGGGGCTGTTTGTAGTACTGGAGGTTCGCATGATCAGTATAGATAATGACCGGGTGTGGGGAGCCGAGGAGGAAGTGTCGCCACTCTTTAAGGGCAGTGATAACTGCAAGGAGTTCACGGTCATGGATATCGTAGTTGCGCTCTGCCGCATTGAATGTTTTAGAGTGATAGGCGACTGGGCGGAGTTTTTGGTTGGCATCACGCTGATATAGGATCCCACCCGTGGCAAAGGCAGAAGCATCTACTTCCACTTCGAAGGGGGCACTTAGGTCAGGTTGCCAGAGGACTGGAGCGCTGGTGAGGATGGTAACAAGTCTATCGATGGCTGCAGTGCACTCAGATGTCCAGACAAAGGGGCAGTCTTTCTTTAGGAGGTTAGTGAGTGGTCGAGCAATGTCAGCAAAGCCTGGAATGAAGGGTCGTTGATATCCAAAGACGCCTAAGGTGCTGCGTACTTGTTTAACCGTCGTAAGGGTACGAGGCCAGTTTCTGAGCCCAGCAAGTTTAGTGGGGTCAGCTTCAATTTTGTCGCCTTCGAGGATGAGTCCAAGATACTCTACTCGTCGTGCTTCGAAGGTGCATTTTTCTGGTTTAAGGAAGAGGCTTTCTCGTTCCAGGATGTCGAGTACCTCATGGACAACAGCACGATGTAGAGAGAGGTCATCTGGGGTGGCGATGAGGATGTCATCCATGTAGTCGAAGACATAGCGGCGACTCTCTGCCTTCAGCTGGGTGCGTAGGATGGTGTCCATCATAGCTTGGAAGGTAGAGGGTGAGTTGGTCAGCCCAAAAAACATGATGCGCGGTTTGAACAGTCCTTCCTCTGTTTTAAAGGCTGCTTTCCATTCATCGCCTTCCTTAATTCGCACGTTATTATACCCCCACCTGATGTCAAATTTGGTGTAAAGGCGGCTGCCTCTGAGGCCTTCCGTGAGGGTTTTAATGAGGGGAAGAGGGTACGTGTTGCGGATGGTGTGTTGGTTTAGGCGTCGATAGTCTTGGACTGGCCGTAGTTTTCCATCCTTTTTCTTAATAAAGAAAAAGGGGCTGGCATAGGGGGAGTGTGATGGGCAGATGTACTGCTTTGCCAGATGTTCATCTAAGAATTTTCGTAGTGCCCCCCGTTCATCCTTAGTTAGGGGGTACACTTTACAGTCGAGGGTGGCAGGCGCGTCCGGGGCGAGCTCGATTGCATGATCCCAGTCACGTGATGGTGGGAAGCGTTGAGATTCTGCTTCGGAAAATACCTTGATGTGGCGGCGGTATTCGGCGGGGATCGAATCTTCAGTTAACTTTGCCTTGTCTTTATTCGCCTCTATAGCCCATTGTTGAGCTATGTTCGTTCCTCGGATCGCCTCCTCTCCTGGTATTCTGATATATAGCTCGTCTCCAGCTTCCCAGGGGTCGATGGCGTCTACAAGCGACTGCCATTCGTTAAAAGCGGCTGCCCTTACGACCAGGTAAGGGGATAGCGTCTGGTGTTGACTCTTTTCTACTGCAGGTTTCGATCTCTGCGCCTGATCGTCGATCGGGTTCGTTTCTGGGCTGCAGGGGTCGTCCTGGACCTCGAATGCGTCTCCCCCGTCGGGGGCTTCGACTTGGATCGTGGTGGATCGACGTGTTATGGGTACGAGGAGGGTAGAGAGGTGGAGGGGTTCCGGGGTGAGTATTCCCTGCTTCCAATCGATTATTGGTTCGAATTGCTGGAGCCACGGATATCCTAACAGGATGTCATCGCTCCCTAGGTCAGTAACATAGAAACGCTGAGTCGCGTGTCGATTTCCAAGCTGTACTTTCAACGCGATATATTTATCGATTCGTCCTGCTCGATTCTCGGTGCCATCGACGTTCCAAATTGTTCGAGGCGTGGCAAGTTGTCGTGTAGGGAGTTTTAACCGTTGAGCAACTCGAGAATGGATGAAGTTTTCGGTTGCGCCACTGTCAACAAGCGCGATTTCGGCCGTTTCGCAAGTAGATTGGAAAATGACTGATATTTGCAGGCTATTTCGTCAGCATACGTACATGCTGTCTACTTGGAAGGCTCGAACCCAGGCCGTGGGATCCGAGCTGGCTAAAAATCCTCGTCCGTGAAGAGTGCGTCGAGAATGGCCTCTTTCTCGTCGTTTTTCATGGCGCAGACCTGGGCGACGAAACTGTCACCATTCTTCTTGGGTTGGGTCGGCGCAGAGGTGCTGGGAGCGGATGCTACTAGTGCTGAGGTTGGTTCGACTTCGGCGATGCGTGCGGAAGTTGTATTTCCGCGGCGATTGTCGTTCTGGCGAATCGTTGTCGTTCCACCACTAGCTTGGCCGGTCGATCGTTTCGGGCAATCGTGTGATAGGTGGCCTTTACCGAAACAGTGGAAACAGCGGCCTTCTGATTGGCAACGCTGCATTTCTTCGTCAGTCAGCGCGATGCGAGCGCGATCGACGTCCATCGCATCGGGATCGCGGATTGGGGTTGCGGTCTGTTGGTTGAGCTGGTTATTGGTACATCGTCCTCCCCCTTGGTTGCTGTTTGAATTGAACAGCTGAGACCACTCTTGTTTAGTCCTTCCACCGATCTTTTTGCCTCCATCGTTGAGGCCTACACGAGCGCGAAGCATCGCGTATTTGCGTTGTTCTTTTTGTGCCGATTCGACCCATTGCGTGAATGTTTCCGGCACGTTATCGCGTTTTAAGATGGCCGATAAAAGGCCATGCGGCAATCCTCCCGAATAGAGGTCGACTGTGGCTGCGGCGTCAAGGGCGTATCCTGCCTTTGCGGCAAGGTTCTGGAACGTGGCGGTATACGTGTCGAGGTCTGCTCCTTTCATTTGGAGCGCTTTCAGGAGCTGGTAAGCGTCCTGCTTCTCGGTAATGTTGGTGTAAGCTGATTTGAAGCCGGTGACGAAGTCGTTCCACAACGACTCTTCTGTTTTTGGGATAGCGGCCGTCGTCGTCGTACCACTAACTTTTGCTCGAAGTCCCTCGAGCTGGGTGTCGACCCAATCGTCGACATTGGGTCCTCGGATAAAGGATAGCGCAAGGAACACGCGTTGATAGGGCGATCTGATAACTGACGAGTCTTCGTTCATGCCACGATACAGGTCGAATTCTCGAAGGAATTTTTTTGACTTATCACGGGAGCCATCGAATATGGCTGGGGCGTTGCCGCTGAGCTTCCCTCCCGAAGAGGCGCTGGCTGCGGGTCCTGAGGACATGGCGGGTGCTGATGAGGTGATAACGGGCGGTGCGGTGATGGTAAGAATAGGTGGGAATACAGGTGAGACGGGTGTCGAGGCAGCTGCGATCTGGTGCCAAAAGTCTGGGGCGTCGATGGGTACGTTGTCTAGTGCGGTGGTGAGGTTGTCTGGTGCTGACGTTTCAACAGATACGTCCTCGTTTTCGATAGGATGGTCCTCCTCGACAGGAGAGTTTATGCGAACTGGTGCAGTTGGCTCGGGGAAGGTTTCGGGGTGGTCGAGGTGATATCATTCGGGGTTCTCGTCGTCTTCTGGGTTCCACCAGCCAAGACCGACGTCGTTATTGCGAGGGATGGCGAGGGATGATTTAGTGAAGAATTCAGTACCACGCTTTTCAAGGACGTGCCAGCGATGGTTTATGAAGTCGAGATTATAGATTCGTTCGTTTAGGAGGGCTCGGTAGCCTCCGCGTCTGTCTGTATGTGAGGTGTTCCAATAAGCACACCCGAGAACGTGTATCGGCAAGTCGTTGTTCCAATGACGGAAGACTTCGGTCCACTGATTGTCAGGGAGAAGGTCGAGTTCGATGCTAGCCACGGTGGCTAGTTCTGAGGTTGTTAGCTTTGGCTTATGTCACGCCACTGCCGGGGCGTGCGTTCGTTCTGTAACTGATCCTGCCTGAGGCAAAGGACTCAGAGTTGGACCCCCACTGAGTGGATGGGCTCCTAAGTTCTGATACAATTGCCGCTGTCAACTGGACAGTGACAAAGGTCCTCTTGTTCAAGCACAAGAGCTAGGCTATAGAGAAGAGGGCTGTGATAGAGAAGAGAGGACTGTGCTGAGGGA
Organism: Lactarius indigo; assembly: GCA_025766275.1. Taxonomy (NCBI): domain Eukaryota; kingdom Fungi; phylum Basidiomycota; class Agaricomycetes; order Russulales; family Russulaceae; genus Lactarius; species Lactarius indigo. The sequence continues at coordinate 188,777 of JAFKAC010000022.1, read as the reverse complement.
CAAGACAGTAGATTGACGAAGCCAAAGCTAAGGAAATACAGGGTATGTTACAGGGTTTATATAGCTAACGTCCGGGGATGCCAGCGAGGCAATACAATGCCAGCGAGGCAGATGCCAGTGAGGCAGATGCCAGCAGAACAAATGCCAGCAGTGCAGATGCCAGCAGAACAGCACGAGAAGAAGAGAGAAGGGAAGGGTGAGAAAAGATAGGGGCGTTCGTGACAGCGTATGAAGAGTCGGTAAAAGTTGCAGAAGCCGAGGAAGGATCGGACATCTTTGACCTTCATCGGCGTCGGCCAGTCTTTGATGCCTTGAACTTTTACGGGATCCATTCTGGTCACCCCCCTTTCAAGGATTACCCCCAGGTAATCCATACGCAGTTGATGAAAGAGGCACTTCTCCAGCTTGAAATAGAGGTCGTGCTCTTCCGCCACACGTAAAACGTCCCGGACCGCCACAGTGTGGGCTGTCAAATCATGATCGAAGTGAGTCGCGATTCCAATGTCATCCATGTAGACACGTATCGTGGTGCCCAGCCGTTCGTGCTTGGCTATGGTGTTGCGGTAGATGTGATTCATCATTGCCTGGAAAGTCGCGGGGGAGTTGGTGAGGCCGAAGAACATGACCGTGGGTTCGAAGAGGCCGAATTTGGTTTTGAATGCTGCTTTTTCCTGATCGCCGTCGCGAATGCGTATGTTGTTGTAACCCCATCGGATGTCAAGTTTCGTGTAAATATGGGCATTGCTGAGGTCGAGAATGAGGTCCTGGATCAAAGGCAGCGGATATTGATTCCGAACGGTGTGAGAGTTGATGACCCGGTAGTCCTGCACTGGGCGTAGTTTTCTGTCCTTCTTTTTGATAAAGAAAAAGGAGGACGTGTACGGGGATATTGAAGGGCGTAAGTACCCCTGTGCCAGCTTTTCGTCCAGAAATTCCTTGAGTTCGCCCTCCTCTTTTTGAGTCATGGGGTATATTTTGCAGTCAATAGCGGCCGGTGCGGATGGTTTGAAGTCTATCGCATGATCCCATGGCCTTGCCGGGGGAAAGCGATGCGAGGCTTGCTCGTCAAAAAGTTTGCTAAACTTCGCGTACTCGCGAGGGAGCAACGCTGCCGTTTGCTGTTGTTTTGCCTGTATGGCTAATTCCGTCGAGGTAGTGGCTCTGGCACATGTTTCCTCTTCTAGCGTTCGTACGATGTCTTCTTTTTCAGCTGTAATGAGGGCTCGAACAGTTGTCGTCAGTAGTAGCGCCTCCGTAGTGGCCAATACTATTGGCTGCATGTCGGGGTGTATGGTTGCGGTAGCCCAACTGATGGTTGGTTCAAAGGCGCTCAGCCATGGATAGCCCAACACCATGTCTTCACTTCCAAGATCGGTGACCAAGAAGGTCATTTGTTTTATCTGTCCCCGTGTTTTCACTTCTAGGTTAACGTAATGAGTGATTAACCCAGCTTTGTTCTCTGTGTTGTCTATATTCCATATTTTGCGAGGCGTTTCTAGTGGCTGCACCGGGATGCCGGCCCGGGCTGCCATGCTTGGTCGAATGAAATTGTCGGTTGCGCCGGAGTCAACTAGCGCCTTTGTTTCAGTCATTTGGTAATTCGTTCGGACAGTTACTGGGATTTGCATAGATCGATAGCGCGTTGTCACGATTACGGAATTACATTGAAGAGCCCTCACCCAGACTGATGGGTTCAGGCATCCCGAAAACCCTCTTTTCCCCACAAATCTTGAAGTATGAGGTCTTTCACCTCATCCGTACTATTGGCCACCTGCATGAGCCATTCCTTCGCCTGTTCTCCTGCCGTTTTTGTGCTTGCCGCGTTGATTTGGGGCGCGGGCGTTGCGCTTGGCGCCGGCGACATGTATCCTGGCAGCGATGGTGTGTATTGCGACGGTGCGTACTGCGAGACGGGCCCTTGAGGGTACCCGGTGGTTTCGGTCATGTGGCTGCTGGATGGAGGGGCTGGCCACTGCTGCTGGGTGCGTGGGTATGGACAATTTTGTGAGAGGTGGCCTGGAGCGTGACAATTATAACAAAGGACGTTCCTTAGGTCCCTTCGAGATCCTCCTCTTCCTCGCCCTTGAGCTCCAGGTCCTCCTCGCGGTGGGAATGGCGGCGTGGGCCAGTTGTGATGCGGGAGCTTGTTGAAGTCGATATCCTCGGACCCCGCGAGCCTTACTTTGGCGCGGTCGGCTGAAGTGTCCATTGCCCAGGGGTTGGTTTGTGGCAGATTCTGTGGAAGCGTCCATCCCGCGTTGCCGCTTTGCTTTTTTGGCTGTGTTGTCGTGTTCTTGTACTCGTTGAGCCTCGCCTTGAGGTGTATGTAGTTCTTCTGTCGCTTGAGGACGGCTCTTTTCCAATCATCGAATGTGACTGGATCATCAAACTGGAATGTGTTTTTGAACAGCTCCTTGGGCAACCCCGACGTGAAGAGGTCAATGGTTTGTGGTTCGTTGAGATGATAGTGAGCCTTCCATGCCAGCTGTTCGAAGTCGTTGACGTACTTGTCGATGTCCTCTCCTGCCATTTTGAACCCCTTGCGTGTTACGCCCTAGCAGGGGCGTGGATTCTAAAGGTTCTGAATCGCACAAGTATCAAGCGAAGACCTCTGTTGTCTTATTGCTATGAAATACGAGTGGTAAAGTGTGGCACAAGGTGCAGCACTACTCTGTAATGTAGGACTCCTCGTCCGAAGTGTCTAACACTTCTCTACACTTGATCTTGCTAGTGCACAGAGTATAACAGGTGTAACGCGTTGATATAGTTCAACTGCAAAGACTTCGAAGTGTCCTGGTTAGGGACTGAGGTAGGGGATGCACAAGAAGAGAGGGATAAGGCGGGGTCACACCAAAGTATGGAGGCAAGGTTGCTAGATTGCAAACGAAGCCAAGTCTGGCTTCCTACGGTCTATGGTACAGGTTTATATAGGACAGGGTTCCAAACAACATGAACACAAGTCCACACAATATCAAAGAGACTAAACAGAGTAAACAGAAGTTCGGATCAAAGTAACAGCGCCACTAGTGAACGTAGCTCCTTTGGTAACAAGGTATGGTACAGAAAGGGGAAAGCAGGGTGGAGACATACTGTGGCTTAGGTCCGAAGCGTCGGATCATAACATGAGCCCCTCTCTAAGTCAACTCTCCCTAGAGTGCTTCAAAGTCCATCAGGTCATAGACATCGTTGTCTACGTCATTGGAGGGGGTGCTTTCGCGAGGGAGGGGGCAGCGATGTTGGTGAAGGAAGTTGAAGGGACCATGGGCCCCACACTTGCGACAATTTTCATACTTGGGGCACTTGATTTCTTCGTGGCTGTTGCTGGTAAAACACTTGCCACACCACTGAGTACGTTCTTCTGGGGCTGGCCAAAGGCACTGATAGGGGAAGTGGTCAGTGCTAGAACACCTCCAGCAGAACTTCTGTTTTTGAGGGCAGGCGAAGGAGAGGTGGTCTTCAGACTGGCACCTGTAACAAAGTCGAATGGTGCCAGTCTCCTTCTTGTTGGCTCTGCGCTTGCGTCTCTTCTTCCTTTCTGCAGAGGGGCTAGGTCCTTCTGGTTCGTCGTGGAGTCGTGGCATGGAGTGGTAGCGAGGTGGAGCAGGGGCAGGAATGGGGTGGACTTCAAAGGGGTGAGTTTCTTCTTCCGGAGGAGGGGGGTGTAGTGTGAGCCATCGGTCTGCAATCCGGACATAGGCCTTGTGTTCTTGCAGCCTTCTTCGGGTGCTGGTTAGTTGCATGTCCATGTTGAGGAGGTGCCTTTTGAGGGGCTCCATCGTCTTGTACAGGCCTTCAATCTCCTTTCGGAGGGCCTTCTGGTTTCGCAAGAGTCGGCGAGTCCTGGAGATTTCTGCTGTGAGGCGGTCATCTTTCAGGTCTTCTAAGACTTCATCGACTTGTCTGGCTGTGGGGGAAGCTTCGTCCAAGTTTTGCATCTGAGCTGGGGTGATGGGGGGAGCTGGGTTGTGGGGGTCGTCGTTTCTGGGAAGGAGGAAAAGGGGGAGGCCATAGTGAGGAAGGTTTTTGCCCATGGTGCCGATGACATCCTCTTTGTTTTCGCTGATCTTGATCCATTTGGCATCCTTTCGAATGTATGAGGTTGGGTCAGCGTCGTCAGGGATGAGGAAGTGGACATAGCGGCTGCTCCAGGGGTCATTCAAGAAGAAGGGGTAACCAGGGTCGTCATCTTCTTCAGCAGCGATGTGCATCCTTTCATAGTTAATGGGGAGTGCGTCCATGATTGGGTCGTTGATTATTTCACTGAGACGAGCCATGGTCACTCTAGGATCAGGGGGGGAGGTGGTAGGTCGGTGTATCTCAGGAGTAGGGGGAGCTGTGTGTCCAGGAGGGGGAACGCGAAGGGCTATTCCTCCTCCTTCTGTTTCTATGACGCTGGGCATGGTGGGATCGATGGGTTGTGGTTCCTGGATGAGTGAAGGCAAGGAAGGGGGTCGTGCTGGGAAGGGGGAATAGCCAGAGGAAGGTGTGACAGAGGGCGTTTCATCAAAGGAGCCTCTTTCCATGGCACGAGCAACAAGACGTTCTACAGAGGAGGAGCGAGAGGGCATGGTGAGGAAGCTAGTGGGGAAGGTGGTTGCTGTTCGTACTGTTACTTCCTTCCGTTTTAACCATTGCTTTGCTCCTTCGCTTCTGGGGTTGCTTTCAAAGTGTTCCTGAATAAGTTCTGGGGCGTTGAGGTTCTTTTCTGGTTCCCAACTGTTGTGTGCATCGGAGTATCCCTTCCACTTGATTAGGAACTGTAACTGGTTCCTGTGGCGTCTTGTTTCTAGTATTTTCTCGACTTCCCACTCCTGTTCTCCATCTACTAGATCTGGGGGTGGTTCCGTAAAGTTCTTTCCATGTATGGAGGTTTCTTTGTATGGCATCAGGAGTGACGCATGGAATACTGGGTGGATCCGCCACTGATGGGGAAGTTTCAGGGCATATGTGGTGGCGGAGATCTTCTTTGTGACCCTGAAGGGTCCGTATCTTTTTGGGGCTAACTTGAAACTAGGGTGCGTTGTTTTCAAGTTCCTGGCATCCAGCCACACACTATCTCCTTCTGTGTGTTGTTCGAAGCGAGAGGATCCTTTGTAGAGTGACTGTGCATGGGTAATTGCTGCTTGGGCGGTCCTTCTGGCTTCCTGGATTCGCTCCAATCTCTCTTGTGTTCCTGGTACTGTGGTCGTTCTTTCTGGTTGGTGTACTCTTGGGATGTACCCAAGGATTAATTCGTAGGGTGCCTTTTTAGTGGTTGCGCTTGGCCAGGAGTTGTGGGTGTACTGTGCCAGTGGTAGTAGCTCCGTCCAATTGTCTTGTTGATGGTTTATGAACATTCGGAGGTACTGTTCTAACCACTGGTTTGTTCGCTCTGATTGTCCATCTGTTTGTGGGTGGTATGCTGTGCTGATGTTCTGTTCTATGTCAAGCACTCTGCACAGTTCTTTGATGAATTTCGCTGTGAATCTGGGGTCTCTGTCGGAGATGACCCTTCTTGGTAGTCCATAGTGTGGCAGGACAGTTTTGGCATAGAGTTTTGCCACTCCTTCTGCGTCTATTGTTTCGCTGCATGGGATAAAGAAGGCTGCTTTGGAACAGTCATGATCCGTGATGGTGAGAATTGTGTCATTGTCTTCTGATTGGGGTAGCTTTGTGATAAAGTCTAGAGCGATGGTTTCAAAAGGGAGTGCTTCTGGGTTAGTCTTGATGGGGAATATCGGTGGTTTCGGGTTCCCAGGGAAGTTCTTGTTTGATTGGCATGTGGCACAGCCCTTTACATATGCAGATATGTCGTCTTTCATGTTTGGCCACCAAAAGTCTTGTGACACTAACCACAAGGTCTTTGTTATTCCAGGGTGTCCAGCTGTTTTTGTATCGTGAAACAGGGAAATTACCCCCCTCTTTAGCGGTGTGTTGTCCACAACCACCAGTTTGTCACCTCTCCACCAGTGTTTGCCTTGTTTTACTAGGTGGAAGGGGGCGGCCCACTCGTCCAGAGTGTCTTGGTGGTCTAATTGGTGTGCCATGACCTGGTCATCTATCCTTATGGAGAGAGCGGAGTTTGCGAAGATGGTTGGGGTCAGGACTACTACATCAGTGTTATCCCCTGCTCCGGTGTCGTGGTCAGGGCGTCTTGACAGGGCATCAGCATGGTTTTGGGGTCCGGGTTTGTGGTGAAGTTTGATGTGATAGTCTGCAAGTCTGGGGATGTAGCGCGCCACTCTCCTATTGATTTGTCGAGGGTGGCGATAATACTCTAGGTTTTTGTGGTCTGTAAACACTGTGATTTCGTGGGGGGATCCTAAAAGAAGGTGTCTCCAGTGTTCCAGTCCTCTGATTACTGCCAGGAGTTCCCTGTCATGGATGTCATAGTTGCGCTCCGCTTCGGAAAATGATTTGGAGAAGTATCCCACAGCTTGTGGTTTGTTTCGGCTGTCTCTTTGTGTTAAGATTGCCCCTGTAGCAAAAGCGGAGGCATCTACTTCTAGTTCGAAAGGTTTGTCCATATCTGGTTGGCATAAGATGGGGTCTTTGCACACAAGCGTGATGAGAGCTTCTAAGGCTTCTGCTGCTTCCTTTGTCCATCTGAAGGGTCCTTCTGACGTCTTTATTGTGTCCGTGATGGGTCTTGCTAAGTGAGCGAAGTTGGGGATGAAGGGTCGCTGATAGCTTAGTGTTCCCAACACGCTTCTTGCTTGTTTGACTGACTTGATGTCTCTTGGCCAGTCTTTTAATCCTTCTACCTTCTTTGGGTCGATTTTGATTTGAGACCCATCAATGACAATGCCTAGGTAGTGGATCTTTCTTTGTTCGAACACGCATTTCGACGCTTTAAGGAAATAAGATTCCTTTTCACAGATTTCCAAGAATTCGTGTACAATTTGTCTGTGGCGTTCTGTATCTTCTTCTGTGGCTATTAGGACATCGTCCATGTACACAAATAGCTCTCTTGGGTATTTGTCCATAAGTGGTCGAAGTATTCTGCTCATGGTTCTTGCAAAGGTAGCTGGTGCATTTGTGAGGCCGAAGGTCATGACTCGAGGGATGAACAGCCCCCTTGGTGTCTTGAAGGCTGCCTTCCACTGGTCTTCTTCTTTTATGCGGATATTATGGTACCCCCACCGGATATCGAACTTTGAGAACAGTGTTTTCCCATTTAAGTTGGTCAGGATGTCGGAGATGAGAGGTAGTGGGTAAGTGTCTTTTATTGTCCAGGTGTTTAGGGGTCTGTAGTCCAGGATAGGGCGCAACCCTCCATCTGTTTTTTTTCTGAAGAAGAAGGAGGAAGCGTAGGGGGAGCTTCCTTCATAGATGTATCCTTTTGCTATGTTTTCGTCGAGATATGCCTTCAACTCCTTGTCCTCTTCTGGAGTCAAGGGGTAGATTTTGCAGTTGATCTTGTTGGGTGCATCTGGTCGCAATGTGATGGGATGGTCTTCTTCTCTTTCTGGGGGAAAGCGCTGTGCTTCTTCGTCTGAGAATACTTTGTTGTGGCACTGGTATTCTTCTGGGATTGCAGTTTCTTTTACTGGGTCGAAGGTTGTTTTGGTTGCTGCCGCTTTCGCTTCTTGGTGTCGCTTTCTTCGGAAGCGGTACCCTCCTGTCAGGATGGTAACAGCTTCTCCTTTCAGCTCTTGTTTCTTCCAGTCTATGTCTGGGTTTTCGTGTTCGAACCAGGGGTATCCGAAGATCATTCTGTCTTCCCCTAGGCTGGTTACAAAAAACTGGAAAGGAGTTTCTTCTTCTCCTCTTTTTATCCATAGCTGGCATGTTTCTGTCATGGTGCCATCTTTGTTTAGCGATCCATCTACATTCCGGACCAATCTGGGTGGTTTCAGAGGAGTGGTTCCTAGTCCAAGTTTTTGGATTAGGTTTCGGTCGATTAGGTTGTCTGTTGCACCGCTGTCCAGCAGCACATTTATGCGAGCTTCTTTGTAGTAAAGGTGAACGAGGACTTTGATTGTCATAGCACTATCGCGAACACTATACATTGAATTGGCCTCCCTGTCAGCTCTCACAGGTCAGCATCGCAAAAATCCTGATCTAAGGCATAGTAGCGTCTCTTTTCATCCTCAGTCATGCCTTGGACAAGTGCATGGGCTTGTCGGACTTTATCTTCGGTTGTGGTAGCAGCCACTGATGAGGTGCTTGCTTCTGGGGTGTATGGGGGTGCAGTGTCCACTTCTTGGGTGTCTGTGGCTCTGGCTTTGGTTTGATTGGTGGTGTTTTGTCGTTGACAGTTCCTAGCCATGTGTCCTTGTTGTCTGCATTTGAAGCAGCGTCCTTCTTTCATGAGGGCTTTCTTTTCTTCTTCAGTAAGCTTCTTAAAGGGGGTGGAGGTGGTGGCATCTACATCCATCGCATTTGGGTCTCGCTTTGGTCGTCCTTGGTGGACATTCTGAGTTGGCCCTGGGTTTCTATTCCCTGGTCTGGCTTTTAGTAGCTTCCAGCGTTGGTGTTCTGCTCTGGCAGCGGTTTGCCACTCGTCCATGGTGTTTGGGATGGTGGTTCGCATAAGGCAAGCACGATACAGTCCTGTGGGTAGTCCTCTTTTGAAGAATTCCACCGTTCCAGGGGCATCTCTTGCCCATCCTGCTATTCCTGCAAGGTGTTCGAAGTCGAGGATGTAACTGTCCAATGCTCCGCCCTGCATCGTTAAACTGATGAGCTTCTGATAGGCTCTTTCTTTGTTTAGAGTGTCGGTCCAGTCTCTGTCGAAGGTGTCGAGAAAACCGTCCCAAAGATCTTTGCTGTTTTTGGTGAGGGCTTTGGTGGGGTCTGCTAGTGCCGCTTCCATGTCATCTTCGGTTTGGTTGACCCACAGCTGTACACCGGGTCCTTTGAACATTGTAAGGGCGAATAGTACCCGTGCATAAGGTTCTTTGATGAGTTCATTCTCGCTATTTAACTTGATATATCGTAGTAGTTCTCTTTTGAACTGACCACTCTCTGTTCTGTCTCCGGTGAACGGAGTAGGGGGTGCTCCTTTGAGTCCCCCTGAGCTCGTTGTTGGTGTTCCTCCTGTTCCGGTGCTTGAGCCGGTACCTGTGCCAGTGCCTGTGGCGTTTATGGCTGACATGATAAGTGTTGGCTGTGGTGTGATGGGGATCTGGGGTGGTTCGACTGGGGGGGGCAATCTGATTGGTGGTAGTGGGGCTGGGAATCCTTCTTCCGCTGGGGATGGTTCTATCCAGATAGGGATAGTGGGGCTGGCTTGTGACGAAGCTTGTGTGGGTACTGTGATGTCTAGGCGGTGTCCTGAGGAGTGGGATAGTTCTGAGTGTGATTCCGCTTCGTCTGAGCTGGGTTCTTCTTCTGATGAGTCTTGTTGTAGTCCGTATGTTCCCCTAGTGTTTCTTGGTGCTGAGGATGATTGTTGTGTGGGTGTTTCTGGGTTCTGTTCGTCTTCTTCGTTCCACCAGCCTAGTCCTTCAGCAAATCTGTGTGGTGTGATGTTTATGGCTCTGGTGTGGTATGTATTCTGAAAGTATCGGAGGATGTACCAGTTGTTGTTGATGAATTCCACTGGTCTGAGTTCACCTTTGATGAGGCACTTGTAGCAAGGTGGTCTGCCTGATGTTGTGGCCCAGCGAGCTCCTTTTCCTAGTTGACTGCTTTTAACGTGGTGTGGGAGGTCGTCTTGTGTTCTGGTTGTGACTGGGGTCCAATCGTTGTCTGATTCAAAGGTGACACTGATGCTAGCCACGATTGTGGTCTGTCTTGGGTGCTGGTTTGTGTAAGGGGATGGCTGAAGCGGCTTCTTGTGTCAAGGAGGATCCGTCGCCCGGCTATGCCGTCGTTTCTGGGTTCTATGGAGTGTCTGGTTGTTGGCTGATGCGTCCTCTTGGATCGTCGCCCACTCTGCTGTGTGGCAGTAGTGTCTTGGTGTGTTGGAAGTTGTAGACTTGGCTTATGTTACGCCCTAGCAGGGGCGTGGATTCTAAAGGTTCTGAATCGCACAAGTATCAAGCGAAGACCTCTGTTGTCTTATTGCTATGAAATACGAGTGGTAAAGTGTGGCACAAGGTGCAGCACTACTCTGTAATGTAGGACTCCTCGTCCGAAGTGTCTAACACTTCTCTACACTTGATCTTGCTAGTGCACAGAGTATAACAGGTGTAACGCGTTGATATAGTTCAACTGCAAAGACTTCGAAGTGTCCTGGTTAGGGACTGAGGTAGGGGGTGCACAAGAAGAGAGGGATAAGGCAGGGTCACACCAAAGTATGGAGGCAAGGTTGCTAGATTGCAAACGAAGCCAAGTCTGGCTTCCTACGGTCTATGGTACAGGTTTATATAGGACAGGGTTCCAAACAACATGAACACAAGTCCACACAATATCAAAGAGACTAAACAGAGTAAACAGAAGTTCGGATCAAAGTAACAGCGCCACTAGTGAACGTAGCTCCTTTGGTAACAAGGTATGGTACAGAAAGGGGAAAGCAGGGTGGAGACATACTGTGGCTTAGGTCCGAAGCGTCGGATCATAACATTGCGCAGTATAGCTTGCGCTTGTTCTTGTTCCAGCATGTTCTCGAATCGCTGGCTAAATCCGTCGGCCACAGCGTCCCACAGATCTCTAGTGTAGGGACTGATTCCTTGTTGTATTTGTCTGTTGAGCCAGTTCAGGAAGGATAGAACCCATTCGCTGACGGCTCCGCCTTTGATGTAGGAAAGAAACAGAAGGCATCTTCTGTAGTCATTGCGCATGATAGGGGCGTCCAAGTTCATGCCCCAGTAGACGTGCCACTGCGTTAGGAATTGGTCTACTTTGAGTCTGTCCCCGTCAAAAATGGAAGGTGGCTCGCCGGTTAGTTTTTCTCCCTGGTGCCCCCCTCCTCCTGTGCCTCCTCCTGTGCCTCTGCCGCCTCCTCCGCCTCCTCCTGGTGATCCGGCAGGTGGCCCTCTGGGCGGTTCGGTCCTTCGCAGGTCGAACGGGACCCCTCCTCCTGGTGGCGGCGGCGGATCCCCACTAGGTCCTCCCACTCCCGGGGGAAGTTCCATCATGGGTCATCGTCCTGATGGAGGGTCTCCTCTATCTGATCCTATGGCTCGAAAGATGGCGGCGTCTTCTTCGGTCATTCGTACTCCGGTTTCTGGATTGATGGGCATGAGTATTTCTCTTGCTTCGGCCCTTATTGCGCGTGCTTCTTCGATTGCGACTTCTTCCATAGCTTGTGTTAGTGTTGCCATAATGGCTGGTGATTGGATATGAATTGGTTCGGGTTCTGTGATGTGTGCAGACTCAGCTCGTTCAATGAGGAGATCTTGTATTGCTCCCCCGCTGGTTTCCATTTGGTTCGGCTCTCATCCTTCGCTGTCTCCCTGACTTTGTTCTTCTTCTTCCGCGGAGACTACTTCTCCAGTGGAGTGCTCTTGTAGTTGTCCATCGATAGGACCCCAATCTGCCCGACTATTGAGTTCTCGTGCGTCGATATCGCAATGATATCTGGGTCCTGCTGCTCGAACAGCGTCCCACTGGGAGTCTATGGGGTTCCACGTAACTTCTACCCAACACAAGTGGTCGAAGTTAAACTCAACTGGGCAGAATCTGGTAGGTCCGTTGAACTATGAAGTATCCGGTTTCTTCTTGTCTCTCCCTCCAACTGGCAGCTTGTAGAAAGCGCGTGGGGACGTTACGTTCTCCTCTTCTTGGGAGCAAATAAGGACGGAAGCTCGTCCACTGGTCTCTTGTTGTTACGGCCACGGTGGTATCTTGGTCTTAATGTAACGCCGTCACGATGTCAGCTCGACTTGAGCTCGTTAGAGGCGGTAACAACTTAGCAGTATACTGCCTTGAAGACGCGAAGGTCCAAGTCCTTGCCTTAGTGAATACTCAGAGGTACACCGGCAAGCCAAATAGCTCTGGTCACGAACAAAGTCGGACGATCTCTTAGAGGCGAAGATGAAAGAGAAGAGAAGAGAAGGAAACAAGTGACGATTCAAGAAGACCAAGATGGCGTATCTTGGTCTTCACGAGACAGTTTAAATACAGTTCGAGCAGGCTTTCAAGCGCTGCTATGAGTCACAGTAATGTAGCGTCCAACGTATCGCAGAAACATCTTGAACCCTAATACTACTAGTACCAGTACTAGTGGCGTCGGTCATCAGTCAGCTATTGTACCCTATCGCCTATCGTACTACCGTATCACCGTGAGTAAGTCCGCAACTAATCTACCTTACCGCCGTAGTTGCAACCGGTACAGTAAGGGTCCGAGTCCATGTCCGCGTCGAAACGTAACAACTACGCGTTCTTTCTTTGTTCTCCTTTAGGTCTATCCTTATTATGATGTCACTATGATATCATTTACTTCTGGACTCTCCTTGTCACAATGCGACTCGTAATGGTATGACAATGACGTACGGACCCTTACTATACCAGTTGTGACTACGGTAGTAAGGTAGATTAGTCACGGACTTACAGCCTTAGGCCTTTACGATGATGAGTGCAATTACAGATAGGTGATAGTGGTGTTAGGACATGACTCAACCCAAGTACTACTAGTAGTTGTATTAGGGTTTGCTCAGTTTCTGCAATACATTGGACACTACCTACAGTGACTCGTAGCAGTGCTTGAAAGCCTGCTTGACTTGTATTTAAGATAGCTAGGGAGGACCAAGACACGCCATCTTGGTCTTCTTGAATCGTCACTTCTTCTCTCACATCTTCTCTCTCTCTCTCTCTCTCTATCTCAATCATCAATCTATCTTTCAAAGTCATCGCCAGTATATGTCTTGTTGGTGTGCCTTCGTGCATTCACTAAGACAAGAGCACGGACCTTTGTGTCATCATGACTATCGCCCTAAGTTGTTACTGCCTATACCGAGCTCAAGTCAAGCTAACATCATGATGACGTTACATTAAGACCAAGATCCCATCGTGGCTGTAACAACAAGAGACCAGTGGACAAATTTCCATCCCTATACGTTGACCTGAAGAGGAGACCGCAACGTACCCACACGATTCCTAGGTGCAGCTAGCTGGAGAGAAAGACAAGAGGAAACAGGATACTTCATCAAGTTTAACGGACCTACAAGGTTCCGACCAGTTGAGTTCAACTTCGACCACTTGTGCTGGACAGAAGTTATGTGGAATCCAATATATTCCCATTGGGACGTAGTACGACCAGCAGGACCACGATACCGTTGCGACATCAATGCATGAGAACTTAACAGCAGGGCAGACTGGGGCCCCATCGACGGCCAACTACAGAAACATACCACAGGAGAAGCAATCACAAATGAAACCGAATTCAGTGAGGAAGAAGAAGGGCGACAGCTGGAACAGACAGAAAGCAGCAGAGGAGCAATACAGGAGCTCCTTGTCGAACGAGCTGAGTCTGCCCATATCACAGAACCTGAACCAATTCACATACAATCACTGGCCATCATGGCGACCCTGACACAGGCAATGGAAGAAGTTGCGCTGGAGGAATTGCATGCCATACGACAAGAAGCAAGAGAAATCCTCATGCCAATCAACCTGGAAACCAGTGTTCGAATGACCACTGATGACGCCACGATATTCAGAGCCATAGGGTCCAACCGAGGGGACCCCCCATTGGGAAGACAGCCAATATTGGAAATGCCACCAGGGGTAGGAGGACCAGGAGGAGACCCGCTGCTGCCATCGGGGGGAGGAATCCCATTTGATATACCACAAACTGGACCCCCTCAGCCACCAGCAGGGGAACCCCCTGCAGGACTGCCAGGAGGCGGAGGAGGTGGGGGAGGTGGAGGAGGTGGAGGGCATAACGAAAAACTAACCGGCAAGCCCCCTTCCATTTTTGACAGGGACAGACTTAAAGTAGACCAATTCCTAACACAGTGGCATGTCTACTGGGGCATGAATTTGGACGCCCCTATCATGCACAACGACTACCGACGATGCCTCCTATTCCTTTCCTATATCAAGGGAGGGGCAGTCAGCGAATGGGTGCTGTCGTTCCTCAACTGGCTCAACAGGCAAATACAACGAGGGATAAGTCCCTATACCAGAGAATTATGGGAGGCTGTAGCCGACGGCTTCAGTCAAAGGTTCGAGAACACACTCAAACGAGAACAACCTCAAGCAATACTCTGAAAGGGGTTTAGAATGGTGGGAGAGGATATCGACAAGTATGTCAATGACTTCGAACAGCTCACATGGAAGGCTCATTACTGCCTCAACGAACCACAAACCATCGACCTCTTTACGTCAGGGTTACCCAAGGAACTGTTCAAGAATGCATTCCAATTTGATGACCTGGTCACATTTGACGACTGGAAACATGCCATCCTTAAGCGGCAGAAGAATTACATCCATCTCAAAGCAAGGCTCAACGAATACAAGAATACGACAACACCAAAAAAGCAAAGCGGAAACGTGGGATGGACCCTCCTGCAGAACTTACCACAAACAAACCCCTGGGCGATGGACACGTCTGCCAATCGTGCAAGGGTAAGGCTTGCGGGATCTGAAGAAATCAACTATGGAAAGCCACCCTACACATGGCCGCAACTGCCGTTTCCACCTAGAGGAGGCCCAGGAGCTCGAGGAAGGGGCAGAGGAGGATCTCAAAGGGATCTAAGGAATGTCCTTTGTTATAACTGTGACACCCCAGGCCATCTCTCATGAAACTGCCCCCATCCCTGAAGGCAATGGGGATGGCAACCAAACACCCCATCTAGCAGCCGAATGACCGAAACAACAGGTTATACACAAGGGCCCATATCACAGTACGAACCATCCCTGCCCAGATACACATCGCCAGTGCCCAGCATGACGCCCATGCCGCAGATCAATGTGGCAGCAACGAAGATGGTGGGAGAACAGGCGAAGGAATGGCTCACGCAAGTGGCAAACAGCACGGACGAGGTAAAAGACCTCATACTTCAAGATCTATGGGGAAAAGAGGGTTTTTGGGACGCCTGAACCTGTCAGTCTGGGTGAGGGCTTTAAAATGTAATTCTGTAATTGTGACAACGCACCATCAATCTCTACGAATTCCAGTGACTGTCCATATGAATTACCAAACGACTGAAATCAACGCCCTGATTGACTCAGGGGCAACCAACAACTTCATCCGACCAAACACGGCTGCATGGGCTGGAATCCCAACTCAATTACTTGAAGTACCACGAAAGATTTGGAACATTGACAATACCGAAAATAAAGCTGGGTTAATCACTCATTATGTTAACCTAGAAGTGAAAACGCGTCAGCAGATAAGGCAAATGACCTTTTTGGTCACGGACCTTGGCAACGAAGACATGGTACTGGGCTACCCCTGGCTTAGCGCCTTTGAACCCACAATCAACTGGGCACAAGCTGCGTTACCCCCGGAGATGCACCCAGTGGTTGTTGCAACCAATGAAGTGCTACTTACACAATCTAGAACTAGAGCATTAATCATGGTGGAAAAGGAAGACATCTATCAAGAACTGGAAGAGGAAACCTTCGCTTGCGCCACGACCTCAACAGAGTTGGCCATACTAGCCAAGCAGCAGTTCGTAGTCACCCTCCCAAGAGAGTACAAACAGTTCCACAAACTATTCGACGAGCAAGCCTCGCACTGCTTCCCCCCGGCAAGGCCATGGGACCATGCAATAGACTTTAAACCATCCATGCCGGCCGCAATAGATTGCAAGATATACCCCATGACACAAAAGGAAGAAAGGGAATTGAAAGAATTCCTGGAAGAAAAGTTAAAGCAAGGGTATCTACACCCCTCCATCTCCCCATATGCATCATCCTTCTTCTTTATTAAAAAGAAGGACGGAAAACCATGCCTGGTACAGGATTACCGAGTCATCAATTCACACACCATTCGCAACCAATACCCACTGCCGCTCATACAAGACCTCATCCTCAACCTCAGCAACACCCACATCTATACTAAATTGGACATTTGATGGGGCTACAACAACATATGTATTCGAGATGGCGATCAGGAAAAAGCGGCATTCAAAACAAAGTTCAGCCTCTTCGAGCCCACAGTAATGTTCTTCGGCCTCACAAATTCCCCCGCAACCTTCCAAGCAATGATGAACCACATTTATCGCGACACCATAGCAAAACATGAATGCCTGGGAACCATGATACGTGTTTATATGGATGACATCAGCATTGCCACTCACTTTGAACATGACCTAGCAGCTCACGTAGCGGCAGTTTGCGACATCCTACAAGTTGCGGAGGAGCACGACCTCTATTTCAAGCTGGAGAAGTGCCTTTTCCACCAGCCGTGAATGGATTACCTGGGGGTAATCCTTGAAAGGGGGGTAACCCGCATGGACCCTGTAAAAGTTCAAGGTATCAAGGACTGGCCAATGCCAACAAAGGTTAAAGACGTCCGATCATTTCTGGGCTTCTGCAACTTTTACAGACTTTTCATTTGTGGCTTCGCAACTCATGCCAAACCACTTAACAAATTAACACGGAAAGACACGGAATGGAGATGGACGGAAGAAGAGGATGAAGCATTCAACACCTTAAAATGCCTAGTAACAGAAGACCCAGTACTGGCGCACCCGGTCCTCCAAGACCCGTTCGAACTGGAAGTCAATGCCTCGGGATACGCGGTGGGAGCTGTACTACTACAGAAAAAGTCTGACGGAAAATGACACCCCATAGGCTATTATTCCACCACACTTTCTGAAGCGGAACGAAACTACGACATCTATGAGATAGAACTACTGGCCATAGTCAAGGCCCTACGAAACTGGAGACCACTATTGGTGGGAGCTCCCCACAAAATCAAAATCTACTCCAACCATCTCAACCTACAATACTGGAAGATGCCACAAAAGATCAGTAGAAGGGTTGCAAGGGAAGTTCTTGAACTCTTGGAATATGACTTTGAGATTCACCACATCAAGGGCAAGAATAATGGAAGGGCCGATGCCCTATCACGACGACCCGACTATGACCAGGGGCTAGGAGACAACAGCGAGGTAGTCGTCCTACCACCTGAAGTCTTCATAAGAACCCTCAATGCCGCAAGAACCCTCATCATCAATCCAAACCTACTACAACCACGTCACCAGCAAGACGAAAAGATCATCAAAATGTGGATAGACCCTCACCACCTGAAGAAGATACAGGGAGAATGGTACAAGGACAGCAGGTTCGTAATCAGCAGGCCAGTGTCCACGCAGCGTGTACTTATACACGATCACCACAACCTACCGATACACAGACATCCAGGGATTGCAAGAACACAACACATCTTAGAATGACACTACTGGTGGCCACGACTGCAAAGAGACATATACGAATACATCCAAGGATGTGTGGAATGCCAAAGGAACAAGGTGAACACAAAACCGATCCGAGCTGCACTACACCCTATCATGCCAATACTGGAAGCCACTCCATTTCAGACTGTAGCAGTGGACTTTATCACCAAGCTGCCCGTATCGAAGGGGTACGACAGTGTATTAATGGTCACAGACCATGACTGCAGCAAGGCATCAATTTTTATACCGTGCAAAGAAGAAATCACTGCAGAAGAAACAGTGACTTTGTATGTCACTCATGTGTTCAAGCATTTTGGATTACCGCGTAAAATCATCAGTGACCGAGACCCTTGATTCACATCGCAATTCACCTGGGAGACATGTCATATCCTTGGGATTCAGCAGAATATATCAACAGCATACCACCCATGCACCAATGGACAGTCTGAGAGGACTAACCAATGGTTGGAACAGTACTTACGCTTTTGGGTAAATGAGCGTCAAGATAACTGGACCACTTATCTGCCAATCGCTGAATTCGCACACAACATGTTACGCTCCACCGGCATTAGTCCGACGTGGACTCGAAGTAGGCGTAATCGACTTAGCGAAGATGAGTGAATGGGGACCACGTGTCAACCCAACACTGGCTGAACAGGGGCACTATTGGCACACGCTGCAGCGACAAGAGAGAGAAGAGTATTCCTTGGGGAATACAAGTGGAGGCACACTTAGTCTGAGACTAAGGCAGGTGAGAGACGATTCAAGTGGTGGATTCGAAGAAGACCAAGATGGGGACTCTTGGTCTTCCTGGCTGACTATATATACAGATACACGCGGGCTTTAAAGCGCCGCTGGAATAGTAAGTAACCAATAGCGTAACTAGCTCGAACCCTAGTACAGCTATCCTAGGAATGAGTCATGCAGGAGTCACAATCACATGCGAACTACTATGCTGACTGATGCGATGTAAGAGTCCATGACTAATAGTGATACCGGACCGTAGTCATAACCGGTCATGAGTCGTATGTAATGAGTCACTGAGTCCATACCGTAACACAACAACTGGCCCCATGAGAGTACAAAACAATCGCCATTTCAACTTCTGATGGGATATGACCCGTACACCGATTGGACTGATAAGCCTTCCCCTATCCCTCAGGTGGTCATGCGGTTGACACAACTAAAAGACACTAGAGAGGACACCCAACGCCTCATGAAGAAGGCACAAGAAGCTTGGGTACGCAATAAAGATATGCCCAAGTTCCGCCTCAATGACCTTGTATGGCTCGAGGGGAAGCACTTAAGAACCAATCAGCCCATGGTGAAATTAGCAGCGCAACGCCACGGACCCTTTTGGGTGGTACAGGTGATGTCGCCTTATAACTATCAACTCGAACTTCCCATGCAGTGGAGCATCCACCCAGTGTTTCACATCGATCTTCTCATGCCATACAAGCAAACTCCCCTTCATGGCGAAAACTTCACGTGACCACCACTGGAGTTGATCGATGGGGAAGAAGAATACAAAGTCGAGGCAATTCTAGACACTCGGCATTTCGGCAGGGGAAAGCGCCTTCAGTACCTCATCAAATGGAAAGGGTATCTGGACTCAGAGAATCAGTGGGTAAACAAAGACGATGTCTTTGCACCGGAAGCACTATGTCTATACCAAGAAATGCAAGCCCACAATCCGAGAGTTAAAAGGAGGGGTATAATGACAGAAGAGAGTCATCCCCTCTTCCTTCACTCCACTCATACTCACCTCTCTATGCCCACTTCCCCTCTTCACCATGTCACACAAGCGCAGCTCCTCGACACCCTTGCAGACAACGCCCGTGCCCTCCTTGAAGGGGACGACGACACCAAAGTTCCCAACGCCCAAATCACTCCATACACACCTCTTGGGCAGCAAGAGGGCCACATCACCGCGCAAGAATGGGCGCACGTCATCACCAGGTTCCCTGACCCCACACAACTCCCCGACGACGAACACACCATCGTCCACGTCTTCCAAAATGATGCCAGTGAGCGAGAACCCATTGCCGCCATCCCCCCAAGCAACGACCTTGTTGGTGTTCGCGGAATTTTCCTGCACAACAACAAGTGTTCAAGCTCTCCTGGAGTACGAGTTAGAGGGTTGGAAGAGAGTGGCAGCAGAGTGGCAGAAGGAACAGTTAGACTCAGCAGTGGCCCAACTGAGGGAGATGTGCTTTGCAGTGGCAGCAATGGCAGCAGCTGAGGCTGGCCATGACAACGAAGATTATTACCTGGTGAGACATCCCTTCTTACGAACGAAACACGACACTGATAATCCCCGTGTCACTCCCTGGCTCATCTACACCAATGGGTCCCCCATGTATCAAGGATGTGTGTGCATGCCTGGCGCCGCCAATCACCGTCTGTTCACTGCAGCCGAGGACCCCACGCATGTCATTGCGCCTGAAGGGTTCCAGGTGAACCAACGACCCCATCACATTCCTTACCCCATCACCAGACCCGACGGAGTAGAGAGGGATGCATCCCATGTCCAGATCATCGGAGGCACCGACCCCCTGATATTGGGGGTCATACCGGGCTCGCTGCACGTCTATGGTAAGCCCTTCTACACCGAACCCCATGTGTCGGCTGCTCTTTGCCCCACATACCCACACAAAGACCTTGTTGTCTTCGCTGCCGACAAGATAACCGACCGAGCCCTCAACCATATTAATGACAAGTCGCTCACCGTGGAGGTCACGTGCTACCGCGCAGCTAGCCATGAGCTGGACCAACTCCGTGCAAGAGTGAGCCAGCTCCATGCCATGATTGAGTGCGCACAGGACGACAAGCGCGACTCCATCTATTGACTGGAGCACACTACTGCATTGGAGTGTATTGCCGATGAACAGTGCGACTGGCCAGCACGGGACTTTCAGTGAGTCGGGGTCTCACACTGAAGAGGGGGTGATGTCACAATGTGACTCATAATGGTATGACAACGATGTATGGACCCTTACTATACTGGTTGTGACTACGGTAGTAAGGTAGATTAGTCACGGACTTATGGCCTTAGGCCTTTACGATGAGGAGCGCGATTACAGATAGGTGATAGCAGTGTTAGGACATGACTTGACCCAAGTACTACTAGTAGTTGTATTAGGGTTTGCTCGGTTTCTGCGATACGTTGGACACTACCTACAGTGACTCATAGCAGCGCTTGAAAGCCTGCTTGACTTGTATTTAAGATAGCTAGGGAAGACCAAGACACGCCATCTTGGTCTTCTTGAATCGTCACTTCTTCTCTCACATCTTCTCTCTCTCTCTCTCTCTCTATCTCAATCATCAATCTATCTTTCAAAGTCATCGCCAGTATACGTCTTGTTGGTGTGCCTTCACGCATTCACTAAGACAAGAGCACGGACCTTTGTGTCGTCGTGACTATCACACTAAGTTGTTACCGCCTATACCAAGCTCAAGTCGAGCTAACGTCGTGACGACGTTACACTCCTTGTACTTTCTATCCTTGTTCTCAGAACGTCCACTCCTTTGTCCGTTTATAGAACAATAGCTACCTTGTAGTACGTGACTTGTGTTACATCCCTTGTATAGTGTCACTCCCAGAAAGTGTATAAGTAGAGTACCATGTACGCTCCTGGTCCACATCAGTTCTCACTGTTTGTGTGCCAGACACCTTCTGCTTCACTGCTTGACATTCCCCTCTGCTGCTTACCAGCTTGTCACTAGTATCTCACTACAGACTCTTTGCCTCTGTGAGTACTGGTTCTGTCTATGCTGTTCATCAAGAACAAGTCCAAAGAAATTGTAACATGGAAGATGAGCTGTTCCGACTTCATCTCCCATGCACTTGGGAGGTTGGCAGGTGCATCTACATAGTGTGCTGTAATAGATAAGTATGGGTCACTTGGTGATGAGGTCCATGCATTGAAGGTAAAAGAAACTAGAGCTTCTTCAGGTTCCTGCAAACCCTTTCCTCTGTAGTTTTGACACACCAAAGTACCTCTGCACGAAGGGTATGGCGATGTGGGATGTCCCACTCTGAAAGAGATGGCTGGCAGAACTTGAGGAGGTGGCAAAAACTCTCACTCTCAATCAAACAAAAAGCCTAGAGATGTGAAAAGATATCAGAATGCATGGACACTGACATATGGTCCCACTTACCTCATCTTCGCAAATGACAACCTTGACCATGTGGTCTAGAAGCCCTGCAGTTGTAAACATGGGGACCTTAGGCTCATACATGACAATGCCATCAAGAGATGTTTGACTGGGGCAGATTGAATCAGTGAGGTGACTCAAAAAAAAAAAAAACTTACCCATTGCTTGAGTCAGCTGGTGTGCAAAAAAGCACACAAGGATTCGGCTTGATACCAACTGCCTTGCAGTGCTGGTGATAAATTTGTGCATGGTGCCTCGCAATGTGCATCTGCAGCGAACTTGTACTTCTGGTCAAAAAGCATGACATGCGCTTGATCAACATGTTTTTCCTTCACACATATCCAGTTAGTGAAAGAAAAAGTGAGAAGAAGTAAAGACTTACTAACATATCTTGCACCAATGGCCATTCAGAATCTTCCCTGTGTCTGGATGGATGAAGTTTTTCTGTTGATAGAATATCAGAAGTATGTTGGTGGTGGCATGCCTTTCTTGGGAGAAGGTCATAGCCTAAGAAGTAAGGTGAGTACAACATTCAAGAGGGAGACGAAAACGTACCTCATTGTCAGCATCAGCCATGGCCTTAATGGCCTCATAATCATCAGATGCAGGGTCTGTGTTGGGCTCTGTGGTAGCGCTGTCATCACTGTCATCTGCAACATCATTGTTGAGATTGATGACAACCTTGCACTTGACACTACAATCAGGGACGGTGGCAGTTGTTGGGGCCTGGGCCTTGCGTTTGGTATCTGGACAAGTGCTGGCAGAGAACATCAATGAGGCCACTTCAGCTGGAGCCAGAGCCTTGTGTTTGGCGTCCAGACAAGTGCTGGCAGAGTGCATTGAGGAGGCCGCTTCAGCTGCTTCAAGAGCCTGTTGCGATGGGCAATAAACACAACTAGTCCTGTGTGCGCCAGAGATGCTGTCCAAAGGGAAAGAAGTTGACTTGCCCACATCAATGATGAACAGCAAACACAGAGGGCATACTCACAGAGACAAAGTAGACTGTGGTGAGATATGCTGGAGTGCTAGAAGCAGAGGTGACACAGGGATCTTGTAAGTAAAGCAAAGGGAGTCTGGCACACAGCAGTGAGAGAACTGATGTGGACCAGGGCATACAAGTAGTCTACTTATACTGTACAGAGGTGTGACACTAGTACAAGGGAAGTAACTACAGGTCACAGAGTACAAGGAGCGCATTGTTCTATAACAGGACAAAGGAGTGTGCATATGGAGAACAAAGTGTATAGAACAAGAAGAGTCCAGACTGAGATGATATCATAATGACATCATAATAAGGATAGGCCTAAAGTAGAACAAAGAAAGATACAAGAACGCGTAGTACAATGAAAAGTCCGGAAGTAGTCCATATGATGTCATTGTACAGTGATGTCATAGGAGTCCTAGATTGTACAGATCAAATCTAATCTAAAGCGGTCCTAACTAATCTACAGCAGTCCATATCTGTAAGTCCGGTCCGTATGAGCCGCTATGTGCGCAAGGGTCACTTATCAACAATCAAAAGACCAGTCCATCTCTGAGGCATCTTTCAAGGTGCCATCAGGTCAGATGGCATGGCCAAGGTCAGATGTGGTTGAAGACATAGCAATACTCTTGAAAAAAATGAGTGGGATGGACTTTTCAATAGCGTAGGGACAGGGACATACCACAATTTTATGCATTTCCCTTTGGCCAGACACCAGGAAGGAAGCCAAATGTGTGTGGATCACTCCTCTTTGAGTGTATCAGTCTAGCTAGATTGGAATCAATAGAAATGATGAGTAACTCACCACAAGAGATGACAGTGTTATGATCCAACTGCTGAGGGGGACAGGGACAGCAGTAAAATCCCCAGGGGGGGGAAAAGTCCAGACATTGTAGGGGTGGTGGATGGTCACCAGAAAGCCAGATTGCAGCCAAAAAAACAGCATGAATGACAAGGGCATCTTCCTGCACAAATTGGAGGAAGTGGATGTTGACGATGAGGCCATGATAAGGAAGTGATAGGAGAGGGATTGGGGGGGGATAACAATGACTTGGAAGTTGCAATGTGGTTGTCACACAGCACCACATAGCACCACACCAAAGGTCCCACACTATTACTACACAGTTTCAGATGCAAATGTGACATCCCACACACACTTTTGCACATTTGGAATGAGCTGAGCTGTAATATACTTTCATTTTAAAACTTTCATCAAAAAATTTTAGGCAGCCATAAATTTTGGCTAGCTATGGCAACTAATATCAACAGTTCGGTTCAAACTCCATTCAAAAGTGGTTCTCAAATTTTGGGATTTTGCCAAACCCTAAATGAAACTGTCAGTCCAGTTCAGGCCAATGCCCAAACCTGAACCCCGAACTGGGGTCCAGTTTGGGTAGGTTTGGGTTCGGACCAAAGTTCAGACCTAAACCTTCCCATCACTAAGTGAGTGCCTTGCAAGCTTCCTGAATCTTGGCCTCTGATTGAGTGCTAGCTTCCTTTTGTGCAGCCTTTTTGCTGGTCACTCTGGTACATGCCATGACAGTGAGGGTTGCTGGTAACTTTGTTTGCTAGTGATGCTAGTTCATGTCCAAGAGGAGCTTGAATTTGTCACTCCTCCTGTCACTCCAAAAGACCCCCAAAGTAAGATAACTTTCTACAACTCTATCACATGCATGATATCACTTGAAATTTATCATGTGTGCTCTTAGTAGTCTATTCTAATGCTCTATCCCAATAGATCTGCATGTCATTTATCAAGATTGTTGGGATCTGGTGGTCTGGTCCTTTACATTTCATGACTCCTCTCTCTTCCTTGTTGCACTGTAGTTGAAATTCTCAATAGATTTTTATTTTATGCTATGATCCCATATCTATGGATCCTATCATACCTACTGAATTTTTTTTGGGCAGAAAGGATCACAGGAAGAGGGTGATCTAAGGCCATCTTTAACATTTGCATCCTCATGCCCATTTGCATCCACCTAACACCACTAGTAGTGGAACTAGTTCTAGTTCCACTACTTCTTTTCTACCAACCTAGATCTAGGAAGGTATTGCTAGCACTAGGTGAATACCATAGATCTAGTCATCTTGATTAGCAACCTAGACCATACTAGATCTAGGACAAAAAATACAACTTAATTTATACTTATAAGATTACATAATACCACATATATTTATGCCTTTGGTTATTTGTTAACCATCTTATTTATTATGATTTATTACATCTAATTAGTCATTATAAAGAGCATTAAATGGGATTTGAACCAAGAACCACATATTTTCTGAGTTGATCATTAACCACTACACCAACAAGTCTCATACTACTTACCCTAGTATATCTTATCTATAGTGTTACTGGTGGAGATATAAGAAATAGTAGAAATCAATAGAAATTTGAACACTGTTACTAGATCTACCCTAGCTCTAGGTTATTCTACTGGTGTGACTAGATCAACTAGGATGGCATCTAGAATTCCAACCATAAAACTGGCAGTGCTAGCATGACTAGAATGTGACTAGCACTAGTCCTGCCAGCCACACTAATCACACTAGATGTTTTAATCTTGCTGATGTGTAGCTGACCCATTTTTGATAACAAGCAGGCACTTCTCACCATTGCAGTCAAGTTGTTGAGGTTTGCATATCTCCTCATCCTGGACAACACCATAGACCTGCAGGAGACCATCTGCAGGGTAAGTGTAGTTTTTGCAATCCTGAAGCTGAGGAAACATTGTGTCTCTGTAGTTAGAGATCAAAAAGTTGCCACCTGAAAAAGGAAAGAAAATAGTCAGTTAAAACTGAAGACAAAAGACCATAGATGGAAAACAAGGCAAGAGATGGAAAAGATAAGGATGAAAAGATGAGATGCACACATAGGTATGGAAAAAAGACATACCAACAAATACCTTGTTCCCTTCAAAAGTCATCCAATTGATTTTATCCTGGTACAACTTAACCAAAGCTTAGTCATTAGTGAATCCTTGAAGCTTGACTGAGACATCAATCTTCTCAGAATGGAGGATGAAGCCAATGGTATGCTGTTTGAGGGTGCTATAGTACCTGGTGGCCTCACAGTCATCTCCTGAAATTATAAGTCCTTGAAAGGCCATGTATTATTCACAAGCCATTGAAAGTATCAAAACAATTTTAAGAGATTAGGAGGCCATATGATGGACCTCATTTTAATCATATGCTTGAAAAATGCATGGGAAGGGTTGAAAAGGTTGCAAGACAATTTAAATCCATGCAATGCCATGGTGGGAATTAAATGCCTTACATTTCTCTCTAAGCCTTGGAAGCCCTTATAATCTCAAAGCTTCTACAATAAGTTCACAAAAAGTCTATTGTAGTCTATTGGGACTCATCCAACCAACTCCTATATAACTCACTAAGTGTGCTTGTCAAACTAGGTATTGCTTTATCATCAATTTGCATCTATTTTATAATGTATACAAACATAAAGCAAACACATTCTATAGTGTTAATGAGCATGAAAGCCAATATATTTTAAGATATAATTGACCAGACTAGGGTTTGAACTCAGGCACTCTACATATAAACCAGGGATTACCACTGCACCATCTGATCCTAGATTCTATGAAGTGAATTGTAATATATAACTCAATGAGATAGTATTGCAGCATGTCACGTTTCAACCTGTGGACTCTTACAAGGTAGTGAAACTCAGTTTGGACCCTTACTGTACCGGTTGCGATTACAGTGGTAAGGTATATTAGTCGCGGACTTAGGTGATACAACAGCATGATAGGAGATTGGGTATGATAGCTGACTGAGAACGAACGCCACTAATACTAGTAGTAGTAGTATTAGGGTTCGAGCTACTTATGTGACACGTTGGACGCTACTTTACGGTGACTCATAGCAGCGCTTGAAAGCCTGCTCTCTATGTATTTAAGACTGCTTGCGAAGACCAAGAAACACCATCTTGGTCTTCTTGAATTGTCACTTGTGTTTCGTCTTCTTTCAAATCTCTCAATCTCCCCCGCCTTCTATCTATATCTCTTGGATCTATTGAAAGTATCAGCAATACGCTTACTCGTGCACCTTCGTGTATTCACAAGAGATAAGAGCATGGACCTTCAAGTTGTCATGGCTATTTGCTGCTAAGTTGTTACTGCCCCTTACGAGCTCAAGTCGAGCTGACGTCGTGACGGCATTACAGATAGTATTGCAGCAGATTAAATAGGCAATTAACTTGGGAAATAAAATAGCTAAAAATATGAAAATATTAGTAAGGATAAATATATGGTCTTGTAAGTACACTTAAGCCTTACAATATATATATAAACCTTGTCTGGGATTTGAATACATTTAATGGATATGCTCTGCCCTTGTAATGTATTTTGTTACGGTTTCTGTATGGACCCTTACTGTACCGGTTGTGGCTACGGCAGTAAGGTAAATTAGTCACGGACTCAGGGTTTACAATAGGAGTTAGGAGTTGAAGGATGACTCGATCCTAGTACTGGTAGTAGTAGTATTAGGATTGCGGTACTTACGCGATACGTTGGACGCTACGATACTCTGACTCATAGCAGCGCTTGAAAGCCTGCTCTTCTTGTATTTAAGGTAGCTGCGGAAGACCAAGATACGCCATCTTGGTCTTCTTCAATCGTCACTTCTTATCTCTCACTTTTCGACCTTAACTCTACAAGGATAGAGTATCGCTGGAACCCTAGTGTCTTCTGACATCTAGACATTGCCTTTGTGCCATACGCCATTGAGCGTGATTAGCTAAGTCACAGTCACCTTTCCGAAGCTCAAGTCGAGCTAACGTCATGACGGCGTTACATATTTGAAGGACATGCCCTGTCCTAATAATGACTTTAAAGCACACCCCCTGTCCTTTTAATGACTTCAAAGGGCCCCTTTCCACCCTTGTAATGGAATTAAAGGCTATCCAATGTTCAATAACCCTTTAGATTGTTTGCAAGCATTTGGAGCCTTTTAACATAAACCCAATACTTTAGTTCTCAATTGCAAGGCCTTATAATACAGTGTGAACCTTGTACTAAATTTTATTCTACTAAATGCCTTCTGATGATTTTACCTTTTTTATGACGGTGGAGTGCATCTGCCTCCTTGATCTCCTTCTTCACCATCTCTACTGAAGTTGAGAGCTTGTTTTGCCTCTCAGTCACCCTCTTATCTTCCCTCTCCATGGGCTTCCCTAGCCTCTTGATTGCAGAGTTCCAGGCATCAATTAATTGAATGTGGCTGCCAATAGTGGCCAGCATGGCATTGACAACATTGTTGTAGGCCATTGTACCAAGTGTAACAATCTCCTCATGAGGCTGACTAATCTTGGTATCCCTATGTTCTTGTAGATGGGAGAAGGACAAGCAACATGGGCACAAGTCAAGACAATAAGATGGTTGTTATTTTGGGAAAGGCAGAGGTAGAGACCACCTGTACCCTCATAGTGGGGGTAATTGTGGGGAGCTAAAGAGAGACTGAGAATAGGGGTTAATGGCTTTTGCAGCTTGGGGAGGTCAACAAGAGGGTCAAATGAGAGAAGCTTGGGACTGGCAGAATGAATCACTACTGACTCAACAAAGGCCACCTCAATTTTGAGGTCAGCATTGGTAAGGATTTCCTTGGTGACATCTGCTGCAGTGTTACGGTACAGACTGATTGTCTCATCTTGTATGACTCATGACTGGTTATGACTACAGTCCGGTATCGATATTAGTCATGGACTCTTACATCGTATCAGTCAGCATAGTAACTCGCATGTGATTGTGACTCATGTATGACTCATTCCTAGGATAGCTGTACTAGGGTTCAAGCTAGTTACGCTAGTGGTTTCTCATTATTCTAGCAGCACTTCAAAGCCCACGCGTATTTGTATAAGTAGTCACCTTAGAAGACCAAGAGTCCCCATCTTGGTCTTCTTCAATCCACCTTTGACTTGTCTCTCATCTGCCTTAGCCGTGGGCTAAGTGTGCATCCACTTCTACCCATCAAGGTGATGAACAGACACATAAGAACTATACTCACAGTGACTGATAAGACTGTGGTGAGATATAGAGGGTGACTGGAAGCAGCACAGGGGTGTCAAGCAGAGTGAAGCAAAGTGGAAGTCTGGCACACAACAGTGAGGAACTGATGATACATTAGAGAGGAGGAGACATACCTGGCACACAATAGTGAGGAACTGATGTGGACCAGGAGCGTACAAGTCTACTACTTATACTATACAGGAGGGTGACACTACTACAAGGCGAGTAACAGAGTGTCACAGAATATAAGGGACGCTTTGTTCTACAACAGGACAAAGGAGTGTGTGTAAAAGGAACAAGGCGTACAAGAACAAGCAAAGTCCAGACCAAATGATATCATAGTGACATCATAATAAACATAGTGCTAAAAGTAGAACAAGAGATGGAGTACAATGAAGAGTCCAGAGTAGTCTACATGATGTCATTGTACAGTGATGTCATACATGACGCAATGATAAGCGCTAGATTGTACAGATCAGAAGTAAGTAATCAACATGTCCATTTAATCTAATCTAAAGCAGTCCATGCTGCAAGTCTGGTCCGTATGAGCCGCTAAGTGCGCAAGGGTCACTTATCAACATCTCCCCGTGATCTACAATCTAAGTACACAAAAGTCCCATGTCATCGTTGTGCTTCTGCAGCAGGACACGCGGTAGTGACTTTGTAAAGCCATCCGCAACCATATCTACAGTAGGAGTTCTAATGAGGGTGATGGTCCCCTTTTCGATGTACTCCCGAATGACATGATGCCGTATGGCAATGTGCTTAGACCGTCTCCCAGTGACAGGGTTCAAGGCCAAGTCAATGGCACCCTTATTGTCACCATGAAGTGGGATGGGGTCGTCGACCTCGTACCCAAGTTCCGTGAGGAAGCTCTGATACCACGCAGCCTGGTTAGCCGCGTCGGTCATGGCCATG
The DNA here is from genome assembly GCA_025766275.1 of Lactarius indigo. NCBI lineage: Eukaryota > Fungi > Basidiomycota > Agaricomycetes > Russulales > Russulaceae > Lactarius > Lactarius indigo. Next base: position 159,474 of record JAFKAC010000022.1, on the reverse strand, counting down.
TATTCCGCTTCCGTTGTGTTTTGGGCAACAGTCTTTTGCTTGCGCAAAGACCAGCTTATTGCACCGTTAGCTAGTAGGAACACATAACCAGAGGTGGAGTGGCAGTCATCAGTCTGATCAGCCAGACTGGAATCAGTGTAGCCGTGAAGGCCATCGCCATTGGCGCCATCATAGACAATATGCATATCCATAGTTCCCACTAAGTAGGACAGGACATACTGCGCAAGTCGCAGATGTTGTGGTGAAGGGTTCGCTGCGTACTGCGCCAAACGTGACACAGCGAAGGAGATATCTGGCCTAGTGCCAATCTGTACGTAAAGCAGACTCCCAATAAGAGATTGGTAGTGAGAGATATCTGAGGCAGTTGCCTGTGACGTATATTTAACCAGGTGCTCGTCAGCACCAGCAGGCAAGGGTGTGTTGTGTGGTGTGGCATCAGACATGCCAAAGCGTTCAAGGACATCCTTGATATAGCCAGACTGATCTATTTCGATGCGTCTAAGAGAGTGGTCGCGCACAATGCGCATACCAAGATAAGACTCTATCTCCCCGAGATCTGTCATCTCATAGCATTCAGACAAGTCCGACTTCAAACGCTTGATACCACTCAGCGAGGGACCCAGTATAGTGATGTCGTCGACGTAGACAATAACGAAGAGTGGATCATACCCCTCCTGTTGAGGCATCACATATATGCCAGCATCAGCAAACGTCCGCTTAAAGCCGAGTGCAGTGAGCACTCCATGGAATTGCAAGTTCCATGCGCGGGAGGCCTGTTTGAGACCATAGATCGCCTTAACTAGGCGACACACCTTCGTCTCAGAGCCAGTGACAGTGAAACCTTGTGGCTGCTCCATGTATATCTCCTTGTCAAGCACGCCATTGAGAAAAGCAGACTTAACATCCATCTGATGGATGTGCCAGTCCTCCAGCGCGGCCAACGCCAGAAGTAAACGTAGCGACTCAAATCGTGCGACGGGAGAGAAGGTTTCATCAAAATCTACGCCAGGGATCTGCGTGAATCCCTTAGCCACCAAGCGAGCTCTGTAGCGGCCATCTGCTTTGAGCTTAAAGACCCATTTGGATTTTACTGCCTTGCAATTAGGCGGGAGATCCACTAATTCCCAAGTCCCATTTTTAGCTAGGGCATCCATTTCATACTGACACGCCTTAGTCCACTCATCTGCAGCTGCAGACCGCATGGCCTCTGCATAAGTTGCAGGGTCTTGGCCCACAAAGGCAGCAGCCAGTAACTCCGCATATCCCAGACGCCTGCCGCGCCATGCCGCATTGTCCGCATTGAAGTAACGCGGATTAGGGACAGGGGCATGAGTACTGCGCCTTGGTGCATTGTCCATCTCACGCAGCAGCTGACTTCGCTGCGCATGATCCTCAAATCCCCCAGGCATTTCTGGTGAGGGAGGAGGGACATGGCGCATAATGCGCGTTGCACTAGGACGCGGTGGGGGTGAAGTGGGAGTGGCTTGCTCACGCTTAGGTGTGGTGGGCGGAGCCGGCAGAGCAGGTGGTGGAGTGGTGGGGCGTGGTTGGACTTGTGGGGGGTCTAGGAGCTTTTCAACATCTTCCTCCTCACTGCTACTAGAGTGTGCAGGGGAGGGGGCTCGCATTGGTGGTAACGCCGGCGGGTGAGGCACGGCAGTCACTGTTGTGCTAGGCACGACTGGTGGTGAAGGTGTGGGGTGTGTCTCAACACCCTGAAGGGACGGGAAGCTACTCTCGTCGAATGTCACATCCCTGGACACTCGGACGGAGTGGGTTGAGCGGTCCCAGAGCTTATAGCCCTTAGATTCGGGCTCAAACCCGATAAGCGTGACCTCAATGGCCTTCGCATCCAATTTGTGACGCTTATCAGCGGGTACGTGCATGTACCCTTTGCATCCAAAGACGCGGAGATGTGAGACATCAGGCACTTTGCCAGAGTGCCAGAGCTCATAAGGAGTGCGCCACTTAAGCCCACGGACTGGAGAGCGATTATAGATGTGCACAGCTGCGCACACTGCATGCTCCCAGAAGCCTTTAGACATGCCAGCTGTGTGGAGCATGGACATTGCCTTATCCATAATGGTGCGGTTAAACCGCTCAGCTTTTCCATTGGACTGTGGTGAACCCGGCATCGTGAGGTGATGCTCTATCCCTTTCTGCTTAAGAATGTCCTGCGTGACACTCGACATGTACTCGCCACTGCGGTCAGAGTGCAGAGCGCGCAGTTTATGGCCAGACTGGGTTTCACCCCAGGCCAAATACATTTGCAGCGACTTAGCAAACTGATCCTTCGACTTAAGGAAGTGGACCACAGTGAACTTAGTGTGATCGTCTATGAAGGTGGCTGTGTACGTCGAGCCTTGCAGGGACTGAGTTTGCATAGGACCGGCAAGGTCACTGTGCACAATCTCAAATTGACGAGTTGTCCTTTTGTTGGAGGACGCAGAAAAGGGTTGGCGAGTGGATTTACCCATCTCGCACCCACGGCAGACTGTGTGGGCCGTGGTGGAGCTATCTATGTCCATGCCAGTAGTGGCAGAGGGACCATGCGCCTTTAGCGCCGCAGAGGAGATGTGTCCCATGCGTTGATGCCAGATATCAAGTGTGGCAGCACTTGATTTTGTGTGGGCATTGAGGCCGACGCTGGCTGCGTCCAACCAGTAAAGGTTGTCCTCAAGGTAGCCTTTAGCCACACATTTTTGGTTGACAGATATTTTAAATGAGCCACTGTCAAAGGCAATCTCAGCACCCTTTTGTGCTAGGGCACGCGTCGACAAGAAGCGCGTTTTCACCTGTGGTAGGTGTAGCACATTGCTGAGGGTGATAGAGATGCCCTGGCTCATAGTGAAGACGACAGACCCGACACCCACTTGGTCTATGGTGGACTTATCTCCTAGGCGTACAGTGCCTTTGGTTGGGGTATAGTCCTTGAAGTCAGACCAATGTGGTGTGATGTGGTGTGTGGCACCACTGTCCATCATCCAACGCACACGCGAGGCAGCATACAAGGCAACACCAATTGATTCAGAGGCCCAATCTATCTTGGGCTCTACGACCTCCGTGATAGAGGCGGTGGTAGGTACTAGGACATGACTATTGGCAGCCTTGTTGCCTGCTTTCTCCTTCTCTTTTGCGTCAGCCTCATCCTTCTTCCTCCTCCTGCAGTCAGGCTTGATATGGCCCTTTTTGTTGCAATAGTGGCAGGTCAGACCAGAGTGGTCCTTTTTGCCCTTCTTGCCTGTCGTCTTGACAGGGGCCACCTTGTTGAGGGAGGAGCCAGAGGGCCCGGAGCGGCGAGCCTCTTCCGACACTATGTGCGCAATTATTTCAGCGTGCTTGAGTGTGGAGGGAGCCCCACTGGCAAGGATTGTAGAGGCCAACACCTCATAGGAGGGCGGCAATGCGTGGAGGAGAATGAGACAGAACTGAGTGTCAGAGACACCCATCTGTGCGTTGGAAAGAGCAACCCTAAGCTCATTGAGCTTGGCCAATTGTGAGGCCATGGGTGCGGAGTCGTCGAGGCGGGCTTGTGTTATCTGAATCCACAAATTAAAGATGGTGGTGCTGCCCGAAGCACCTCCATATACATCCTGAAGCTTGGCCCATTTATGTTTGAACATGGGGTAGGCAGTGTTATCTGCCACAAGCGAGTAGACGTCTGGTTTGAGGTAAAGGCGGAGGTACGCCTTGGAACGACACTGGATCGAATCCCACTCATCTGTCATGATGCCAGATGGGGGTGTGTCCAGGAGGAACACATCCTCAGCTTCGTGCAGCGTGAGGATGGCCTCAATGGTACCAGACCATTCGTTCCAACCAGTGCCATCAAACTGTGTCAGGTGGATGCCAGATGGCATGCCAAAGGTTGTGGTGTGGGCATTTGCGAGTCGCCCAGAAGCAGTGGATCCAGAAGGAGGAGGGAGTGAGCCTCCTGCAGAGCCACCAGTGGGGCTGGGAGGAGCACCAGCACCGGCAGCAGGGGTAGTAGATGAGCCAGACATTGGGATGATTTATCTATCGCCGAGGAGCAGTCAGCGATAGTGCTTCATAGTTTGCAAGACAAAGATAGATGGGGATACCACTCCTGTCTGTGATTCTGTAAGGCCAGAATGCTAACGCATCCTGCCTCCTGATAGTATGCCAGTGATACAAGGGCTAGGCCCAGGTTGGGAGAGTCCCTTTGCCATACCATGAGCTAGCTGCCAGCCAGGACGTGTCTAAGACACAGCTCAAATGGTTTGCGTCAGGGGGAAGGTGAAGGGAATGCTTTCAGAGCCCAAGGCTGTCTACCTCAGCCTCCTCGGCCTGTTGGTTGCCTCATCGCCACAAGTGGCTTTACTGAATCCTTTCCCATTGCCGCTACAAGGCAGGTATCTGGTTGCAGAACACCATAAGGTGAACACCCCCCAGAGTCTGAACCAGGTTTTACACTCCCATGGTGAGGAGATCCTGCGCCCAGTGTGGAGCACCAGAGACAGCTGGCGCTAAGCTCCACAATACACAACCCAGTGGGTCATGCACACCTGGATATTGATTGAAGGGCTACCAGATCCAGTCTCCTTGCGCATAGCGCAGGGGCTAGGAAAACAGTAGGGGTGAAAGTAGGACTACTGGGCAGTACATGATACAGGAGGTTCCTCAGCAGAGACAAGTGGCGCCCCACTGCTCTCTGCCTTGGGCAAGGCTGGTAAGGCCCCAGACAGACCTTAGCCTGGTGTGTCTGTTGCACAGCAAAAGCCTTATAGGCCAAAGCGCAGCACGCAGGAAGGACGTTCTCACCTTTGAGTAGGTTGAGAGACTAATGAGAGAGGAGAATGTGCACAAGCAAAGTGGGTGATGTTCTGTATTCGCCTCTCTCCCCACATAGGAGGGTATTTATGCTCTATGGCCCCACCATGTCCATTTGCGGTTAAGTGATGAGTAAAGGCGTCCACAATATCGCGTTTTTACACACGCCTAATGTGTTTTGCCCTTCTGAGATAGTCATAGGACTTCTCCTCATCACGGGACATGATACGCCCGCTATTGTACGTATCGTGACTGCCTAATATGGTAAATATAGTACAGTAATGTCGTAACTGCTATAGATAAGGTCCTTACGTACTTATCATGTTTCAACACTCCCCCTTGCTTAGTGCAGCTAGTAAAGCGCATCTAAGCAAAGACCTTACATTAAAGACATTTTATAGAGGGGTCGGTAATAAGCATCGACCAAGGACGCTTCGATCCTCAAATGTCAGAGGGATGTATAGGGGATTAGGTGTGGGGTCATAGCGACATCCCTTCATAGAATGAAAGGGACGCTTAACCCCAACAATGGTCATCGATCCTCGGTTTAGTGAGCAGTTATACTATGCTGGTGATAGAACAGGGTGTGTGAGCTTCCTTCTGGTAAGAATACCAGGGTTGTTTGACACAAAACCATAGAAGGCTTAGAGTCGGATGACTCAATAAACTTTTATGATTTGTGAGAGAACAACTCTCGCGGGACAGTCTTCTCAGAAATCATAAAAGCTTAGGGTCATCAGACTCAATAAGCTTGTACAGTTTTTTGAGAAGAACAAGTCGTTCGTGACTCATTTCTTGTGTATTCCCTTTTAGTGGGAAAGAAGAAACGATGTACACGGAGAAGTTATGAAAAACCCTTCTTATTCTACCTCCAACCATAGCGTTGAGCTGCTCAAGCTCTCGTGGGCGAGTGAAACTCCAGCCCAAGCTGTTCCCTGAATTTTAGGAACTTAATGCGACCCAGATTCTTAGTAAAAAGATCTGCGGGGTTCTCAGCTCCTTCTATAAAGAATAGTTCTATCTTCTTATCTCGAATTACTTCACATATGTAGTGGTGACGCAAATCGATATGTTTAATCCGTTTTTCTTGAACCGGATTAGAAGATAGAAATATGGAGCCTTGATTATCTCCGCATAATGGAATTGGTTCTAGATTTATTCCTAGCTCAAGAAAGAGCGAACGTATCCAGACCAATTGTCTGCTTGTATCACACAGCGACATATATTCTGCTTCAGTGGATGAAAGCGCAATTGATTTTTGTGCTCTCGAATTCCAGCAGAATATTCCATTAGCCATTTTTACTAAATAGCCTGTAGTGGACTTTCTAGTGACTGGATCTGAGGCCCAATCAGAATCCGCATATGCTATTATACCACCATCACTTTTACCATTATAGACTAAAGTATAATTAGAGGTCCCAAGTAAATAGCGGCAAATATAAAGTGCACGCTTTAAGTGGTCCTCAGATGGGTTGGCAGCAAACTGCGCCATTTTGGTAACAGCATAAGCAATATCTGGTCGCGTTCCAATCATTATGTATAGGAGTGATCCTATCACTTGTTGATATGAAGCGCGAAGTTCTGGAGATGCAGATTCCTTATTAGGGGTAGGATGATACCCTTCCGGTAATGGAGTTGGTACTGATTTGGCGTTAATCAGTTTGAAGCGCTGTAGTACTTTCTGAAGGTAGTCCTGTTGATCAATTAGGATTCTACCCTTAGATCGTAGTATGCGCATTCGAAGAAACTCCTTGGTATCTCCAAGATCTCTGCATTCCCAGATCTTCATGAAGCGCTGCTTCAGGGAATCAATGTGTTTTTTATTTTTTCCGAGGAAAAGGACATCATCAACATAGACAATTACAACAATTGTCTTTTCCTCATTTACAAAGAGACCTGAGTCTGATTGTAGACGTGTGCAGCTTAGAGTACCCATAGACTTATCTAGCGCTCTCCACCAAGCGAGAGCAGCTTGTTTAAGTCCATAAATGGCTTTTCTAAGGCGCATCACTTTATTTTGTTGACCAGGGATTTTAAACCCTTCAGGTTGTTCCATGTAGAGTTCCTCATCGAGGTCCCCATACAGGAATGCTGTTTTGACGTCTAGTCCAGAGATGTGCCAATCTTTTAGCGCTGCAAGCGCAAGCATCATCCGGACAGTCTCAAACCATACCACAGGCGAGAATATTTCGTCATAATCAATGCCTTCAACCTGAGAAAAACCTTTGGCAACTAGCCTGGCTTTCTTTCGGCCATCTGACTTTAAGTCAAATACCCATCGATTCTTAATAACCTTTCTGCCTTTCGGCGGGTTAACAAGTTCATAGACTTTGCGATTGCGAAGGGAAGCTAGTTCCTCTTTGCACGCATTACGCCACTCCTCCTGAGAGTCACTTGGCATCTTTAGAATGTCTCGATAAGTCCATTCTCTAATATTAGAGGTATCAGGTGCGTCTAGATCTGTTGGTGAAACTGCTTTGGCTAGCAGAAGATCTAGAAATTTGACTCCCCCTTCCTGAGCAAGGCGGGTGAGCAATTGCTGCTCTACTTCATCGTCCGAAAGGTGCGGATTATCACCCGAAGCACGAGGAGGACCAGACTCGGGTTGCTCAGGAAAATCTCCTGGTACCGTCTGATCTTGACGTGAACGCAACCGAGAGCTACTCGGCTGGTCACCAGTCAGCTGTCGCCAAGTGCGAGTCTGCTCAATGTCACGAATAATCGTAGTAGGAGGCCTATCTCCATAGACATTATCTGGACGAGAAGTTTGTTTCCTTGTACGCGCCGACCTCCTAGGTTGACTAGGACCTGGTACGGGTTGTGGCGGTAAAGGCGGAGGTAGCTGCGATCCACTTCCTCCAGTAGACATACTAGGAGGAGGTGCCACAGGGGCTTGTGGAGCGCTCCTCACTTTAGGAGGCTCAGGTGGAGGGTCGTCATCAACACCAGGAGTGGTATTGTCCTTTAACAGCTCATCATCAGAAGCTGTATCATCTAACTGAGTAACACCTTTGGGTTTACTCCTAACACTGTCCGATGGACATTTAGGAAACAATGCTTCATCAAAGAGGGCTTTGTCCGAGTAAAATAAGGTATTTGGAGTGCGCATGAAGACATCAGCCTTCATTCCAGATCCCCTACCAAGGTAGATCATAAGTTCGCTTTTAGGGGAAAGTTTATTCACCCGGCGAGCTTCAGGGATATGGACATAAGCACCCGATCCAAAGACTCGAAGATGAGCAATGTCAGGTTTCTCATTGTATAATAGTCCATAGGGGGTCTGCCATTGAAGGCGACTGATTGGAGTTCTATTATAACAATGTATAGCATGTAAAACTGCAAATTCCCACCAACTCTGAGGTAAACAAGCATCAAGGCGCATGGCCTGAGCTTTGTCCATGACTGTACGCATAAAGCGCTCAGCGCGGCCATTCTGCTGTGGGGTATGTGGCGCGGACTGTAGCACTGTAATGCCGGCATCTTTTAGCTGCTTCAGAAAAGCATCCGATTTGTATTCACCGCCAGCATCAGACATCCACTCTTTTATGGTAGCGTCAAATTGATTTTTGATCAGCGCAAGCCACTGCTTTAAAGCAGTAATAGCAGAGGCTTTATCCCGTAAGAGAGTGATCCAAGCAAAAGAAGTATAATCATCGAAGAAGACGATAAAATACTTGTACTTGTGATATGACGGTATAGGGAAGCTTTTTAGATCAGAATGAATCCGACTAAAGGAGGCTTTAGCCCTTGTCTCGGAAGGAGGATGAGATGCTGCAGGCATTTTGCCTTGCGCACATCCTGGACATAGTTTATCAGAGGTCGGAATTATAATTCCATCAGGGAAACCCTTAGTGTTTTCCTTAGATCGTCTTAGAACCTCATTAGATGGGTGTCCGAGGCGACGATGCATAAGGTCATAATCCACATTATACAATGCAGATATGTTGGCGTAATCTAACTCAGTTAGATTAGATATAGAGGCATCTAGCCAAAATAGTGATTGTCCGTGAATAAGGGGTTTACATTGGACAATTGTTTTATTTTTTCTTAGCAAGTCTATATGCTGCGAATTCCCCAAGACGCGCAATCCTTGCTGTAGGAATACTCCCATTGATAGTAACCGTGTGCTCATAGAAGGTATGTGAAAGACTGGATAAACTCGTGTAGTTACAAGTTTGTCTGCGATATAATGCTCTAGCAAGACAGTACCAACTCCTTCAACATATATCATGTGAGCCGCGGTTTTGACAGGTATTCTGTCAGACTTGGCTAGCGACTTATACTCAATAAAATCACTGAGACTATTGGTAAAGTGCGCTGAGGCTCCTGAGTCAAGAAGCCACATATTTTTAGTACGCTTCAAACATTCTGTGCATTGACTGAAGTACTCATTGTGCTCACACTCAAGAAAATTGAGAAGAGCACTAGTATTATTGTACATTTCAGGCAACTTCTTTACATGTGACTCCAGTACGTTACAGTTAGATCTGCCACCCCTTAGATTTTTTGGGGGCTGGACTAATTCTGTAACGTGATCAGCACGTAATAGGCAAAATGAAGGAGTAACGTACTCTTCTTCATCGGAACCCCAATCCAGAACCTCATCTGGACCAGTTAGAAAGTGTTCGGGGGTTATAGAACGCGATCCTGACAGGGATATCAAAGTACCGAAGTCAGGGTGCATAGGAAGCCCATGGTCATATAAATATTGCTGATTCCTGGTCCATGCGGCAAGAATTAGCTCCAAAGAAGGAACTTTTGGAATAGAACCAGCGCCAGTAAATGAAGGTTGTTCCCACATTTTTGTTATCTCTTCAGCCTCAATTGCCTCCGGATCAACATATTCAGGTGTCGGGGCTCGGTTTTCTTTATCTGAGTCAACATCTGATATAGTTAGATCATTCAGGTCTAATTGTAGAGCATTTGATGACTCACTACAATAGGCAGCAATCTCAGAGTCATCTAGACTCTCGATGTCGACAATGGGTTGGGCGCCAGCAGGTGGTGCTTGCGTCATATCAATGTCGAAGTCGGAGTCATACTCTTCGTCAATAAATTTTTCGATCCGGGGGCGCATTTGAGCATCCACATCGGCGAAACGCTGCTCAAGCGTCTTTGCGGTCTGAACTGTAGCTGGTACATTCAGCCGCTCTGCGAGCGTCATAGTGGTATTAACGGAGGGAAAGAAGCCAGGAGTCCTCTGAGGCGAAGAGGATTCGACTTCTGTGCGAGTAGAGACGCCAGATGACCCAATATGGATCACCTTGTGAGAAGTGGGCGGAGATAATGCGGCTACAGAGGCTATGTGGGAATGCTGGGGAGCGCCGCCACGCGCTTTGCCTTTGCCTTTTCCTTTGCCACGACCAGAGCCACGTCCTCCGTGCTGCCGATTAGGCTGCTGCTGGGAAGATGGGCCGGGGGCATTGGAAGAGGAAGGCTGTTGCTGCTGCTGACCACCCTGCTTTGAAAAGCGAGGGTTATCGCGCTTGCGTTTAACGGCAGAAAGTTTCTGCGCGTTGTGTGCTCCCTTATGCTGTCCGCGATTAGTTTCAGTTTCAAACTGGCCAATAACTATGCCAGAGACTGAAGCAAGTTTAAGATCAGCAGTTGCAACACCGCTGCAGATAATGGGGATAAGATTTTCCCATTTCTGAGGAAGCGCGGACATGGCTATCAAAGCCTGAAGGGGAGGAGATATCGCAAGCGTTGTTTGATTAGGAGCAGTGCCAATAGTAACAGCACCAAGTCGAGAGAAGGCGGCAGCCATTTTCTCGAAAGTTGCTACTGGGTTTTGGTTAGGATTGAAGCGAATAGAAACTGCTTCTTTAAAATCCTTGTAAATGCGTGGCAAAGAGACCGCTCCATAGCGATCTTGTACAGCATCCCAGAGCAATTTGGCAGAGGTGCCGGTGACAGCTTGCTGGATAGCAGGAGAGAGGCGAAGGGTAAGATTACCCCTTGCCATTTCATCACTGCGACGCCAAGCAGCTTGAACATCGGCGGCGGCTGTAGTGTCGAGAGGGATAGATCCATCGACGTAACCCCAGAGGCCTTGGGACATGAAGAAGGCTTGCATGGCATTGGACCAAAGGATCCAGTTAGAGCCATCGAAGACGGAGACAAGAGTAGTTAATTGAGATGACATTGTTGGTAAATCTGTTGGCTTTATAGTACGTCAGTATTTAGAATTTTTCATCATAATACTGAGTGAGATAATAAAACCAGCATTAATCCCTTCGGCTACAGAACGTATTCTGTAGCAGACATTGGTCTTTGCAGACTACCAATTGTCTATGCCAAAAGAACTGCTCGACCATGTCAACGTTAGACAGTGGGCCAAGTCTATGTACTCCTCTAGAGTACAATACTGGGTCTGTTATGAGCCAGGGTGCCTCCCGGGGTCTGCTCGCTGTTTTCTCATTACCACTCTGTTCATAGATACAGAGGGTAGGAGTGCGATACCACCAGGTGCAACTTCGTCTAGAAGTGCAGCGGCAAGCCCTGTAACAGGGCCCATAACCTGTTGCGCAGCAAAAGCCTTATAGGCCAAAGTGCAGCACGCAGGAAGGACGTTCTCACCTTTGAGTAGGTTGAGAGACTAATGAGAGAGGAGAATGTGCACAAGCAAAGTGGGTGATGTTCTGTATTCGCCTCTCTCCCCACATAGGAGGGTATTTATGCTCTATGGCCCCACCATGTCCATTTGCGGTTAAGTGATGAGTAAAGGCGTCCACAATATCGCGTTTTTACACACGCCTAATGTGTTTTGCCCTTCTGAGATAGTCATAGGACTTCTCCTCATCACGGGACATGATACGCCCGCTATTGTACGTATCGTGACTGCCTAATATGGTAAATATAGTACAGTAATGTCGTAACTGCTATAGATAAGGTCCTTACGTACTTATCACGTTTTAACAGTGTCCTCCTAGGAAGACAGTGACCAGCCAAGTGGAGTGGCTAGGGCACCAGGGCCCATAACCTGATGAACAGACACATAAGAACTATACTCACAGTGACTGATAAGACTGTGGTGAGATATAGAGGGTGACTGGAAGCAGCACAGGGGTGTCAAGCAGAGTGAAGCAAAGTGGAAGTCTGGCACACAACAGTGAGGAACTGATGATACATTAGAGAGGAGGAGACATACCTGGCACACAACAGTGAGGAACTGATGTGGACCAGGAGCGTACAAGTCTACTACTTATACTATACAGGAGGGTGACACTACTACAAGGCGAGTAACAGAGTGTCACAGAATATAAGGGACGCTTTGTTCTACAACAGGACAAAGGAGTGTGTGTAAAAGGAACAAGGCGTACAAGAACAAGCAAAGTCCAGACCAAATGATATCATAGTGACATCATAATAAACATAGTGCTAAAAGTAGAACAAGAGATGGAGTACAATGAAGAGTCCAGAGTAGTCTACATGATGTCATTGTACAGTGATGTCATACATGACGCAATGATAAGCACTAGATTGTACAGATCAGAAGTAAGTAATCAACATGTCCATTTAATCTAATCTAAAGCAGTCCATGCTGCAAGTCTGGTCCGTATGAGCCGCTAAGTGCGCAAGGGTCACTTATCAACACAAGGGATAGTTCTTTCTTGCTTTCGCTGCAGCGTGTGCCTTGAGTGCCCCTGTTCAGCTTGCGTTGGGTTGACATGTGATCCCCATTCGCCTAACCTTCGCTAAGTTGATTACACCTTTCTTGTGTCCAAGTTGGACTCACGCCAGTGGAGCGTAACATTAAGACCAAGATCCTTCAACGTGGCATACTCAACCAGAGAACAGTGGACGTCTTTCCATCCCTACCATCTTGAATGACGAGGAGACCACAACATACCAACAAGATTCCTAGGAGTGGCTCAGTGGAGAGAACGAGGAGAGGATACTGGATATTTTGTAGAATTTAATGGCCCCAACTGTTTTCGACCTGTTGAGTTCAATTTCGATCACCTCTGTTGGACCAAGGTTACTTGGAACCCTATAGACCATTGTTGGGATATCATAAGACCAGCAGGGAGGAATTACAACTGTGATATCGTCACACGTGAACTCAACAGCAGAGCAGACTACGGCCCTATTGATGGGCAAGCACAGGAACACACCAACAAAGGAATCAGCGGAGAAGAAACCTCCGATAGTCAACAATCACCAAGCAGAGGAGCTACACCAGCAGAAGACGCCAGCCTAGGTGCCATTGGCAAACACATCATACAGAGAACTGAGTCTCTTACCATCCATCCGACCAAACCAGAAGTAATCCACATCCACAGCCCAGCAGTTGCCATGGCCACTGCCACTGTAACACAAGAAGAAGTACAACTAGCCGCTGACACTATAGAACAGCTGGCTCACGAAGAACAACAGTGTATTGCAGAAGAAGCGAGGGCTATATTGGCCCCTATCAATCCACATACTGGCCACCGTATGACCGACAACGATGTAGCCATCCATCGAGCCATCAGACCAGATGTGGCCGATCCCCCTAGTGGAGGAGGCAGGCCTCCTGGGGATCTACCAGGAGGAGGACCGCCACCACGAGGACATGGATTTGGAGGATTCCCTGGGGGGTTCCCTGGTGGACCACCAGGAGGAGGACATCTGGGAGGAGGACTACCAGGTGCAGGTCCCGTCATTCCACCCCAAAATAACAAATTAGCTGGCAAGGCACCTACAGTTTTCGATGGGGAACGCGCAAAAGTAGAAGTGTTCCTTATGCAATGGCATGTCTACTGGGGAATGAATGCAGATGAAGGCATCATGGCCACGCCATATCGACGAGCCCTACTCTTTCTATCATACATTAAAGGCATCAACGTTAGTGAATGGGTGCTGGCAATGCTTACCTGGCTCAATGGCCAGATACAAGCAGGCATACCCCATATCAGCGAAGGACTATGGAATGAAGTCACATGATGTTTCATGCAGTGCTTCAGGAACACCATGGAACAAGAACAAGCCCAATACGAATTAAAGAAGGGGCTTAAGATGATTGGGGGCAACCTAGATGAGTATTGCACCCAATTTGAACAACTAGTGCAACACGCCCATTATCGGCTTGACAATCCCCAGATGCTCAACTTATTCACAAGTGGGCTACCCACCAACCTCTACTCCAAAGTGTACACCCTCGACTCCCCACAAAATTATCGTGAATGGAAAAAAGTGGCTACCACCCACCAGCAGCAATACATGCACCTCAAAGCCATGCTCAACAAAGGAGTGCCGCAAAAACAAGAAAGATCGCAGCGACAGCAACTGTGGCAGGGACCGCCAAGAAGCTTGTGGCAGCCTAGGAACCTCCCTATGGACCCAAACACCATGGATACATCAGCAGATCGAATTCAAGGACGATTAACAGGAGCAGAAGAACTACTCGCCCCATGACCCCCATACCGACCACGAGGGGGATTTCTACAGAGAGGAGGAGGGCGTAATAACCAAAGGCCAGTCACCTGTTATAACTGTGGAAAGGATGGACACATGGCCCGAGATTGTAGACAACCACAAGGGGGATATCAACCCCTGGCATCAAGTAGTCGATATATCGACACTGACTACCATCAACAAGAGCCTGAAGTCGCTACCAGGGCGGTCCAAGAAGCACCCCCTCAACAGCACACCAGTGATTGGCTTAACGGAGTAGCAGGAGAATTGGACGATGTAAAGGACATTATCCTCCAACAGCTGTGGAAGAAGGAGGGTTTTCAGGATGCCTGAACCCATCGGCCTGGGTAAGGGCAGTAAATTGTAACAGTGTAATCATGACTTGCTATTGTTCTATGAGAGTTCCAGTATCGATTCACACCAGTGTTGATAAGTGACCCTTGCGCACTTAGTGGCTCATACGGACCAGACTTACAGATATGGACTGCTGTAGATTAGTTAGGACTGCTTTAGATTAGATTTGATCTGTACAATCTAGGACTCCTATGACATCACTGTACAATGACATCATATGGACTACTTCCGGACTTTTCATTGTACTACACGTTCTTGTATCTTTCTTTGTTCTACTTTAGGCCTATCCTTATTATGATGTCATTATGATATCATCTCAGTCTGGACTCTTCTTGTTCTATACACTTTGTTCTCCATATGCACACTCCTTTGTCCTGTTATAGAACAATGCGCTCCTTGTACTCTGTGACCTGTAGTTACTTCCCTTGTACTAGTGTCACACCTCTGTACAGTATAAGTAGACTACTTGTACGCCCTGGTCCACATCAGTTCTCTCACTGCTGTGTGCCAGACTCCCTTTGCTTTACTTACAAGATCCCTGTGTCACCTCTGCTTCCAGCACTCCAGCATATCTCACCACAGTCTACTTTGTCTCTGTGAGTATGCCCTCTGTGTTTGCTGTTCATCAACCAGTTATGCAATGGCCGACATATGAGCACTAGTCGACTCAGGAGCAACCCATTGTTTCATGAGGC
Source organism: Lactarius indigo (assembly GCA_025766275.1). Taxonomy (NCBI): domain Eukaryota; kingdom Fungi; phylum Basidiomycota; class Agaricomycetes; order Russulales; family Russulaceae; genus Lactarius; species Lactarius indigo. Next base: position 144,235 of record JAFKAC010000022.1, on the reverse strand, counting down.
CCTCCTTCGTCAAAAGGATGGGGTTCGGAACCAAACCACTAGACGTTCCAAAGAAAATATGGAACATCGACAACACGGAAAACAAATCAGGACGTATCACCCATTATATTGACGTCGATGTGCAAACTAAAGGAATTAACAAGGAAATACGCTTCCTAATCACCGACATAGGAGATGAAGATGTCGTCCTAGGATACCCATGGCTCGCCACATACGACCCCCACATCAAATGGTCGCAAGCAGCTATACATGAAAACATGCTCCCTATTGTCATTCGATCAGTCAACCCCTGCATCAAATGAATCATGCCTGTAGTGGCGGCCTTGTCCGTACAAGACGATGAATATGAAGTCGTACACTCCTGTGTCATTACTGACGAACAGCGGCAGCAATTTGAGGAGGGCTGTCGAATCAGAGCAACAGCCACAGACCTTGCCATTGCCGCCCAACAATACACCATGAAAGCTGAGTTGCCCTCCAAGTATCGAGAGTTTGAACATCTCTTCAGTGAGGAAGCATCGGACAGGTTTCCTCCCAGTAGACCCTGGGATCACACAATTGAATTCAAACCCAGAACAGCTGACGCTATTGACTGTAAGATATATCCGATGACTCAGGAAGAAGACAAGAAGCTACACAAATGGATAAGCGAACAACTGAAGAAGGGTTACATACGACCTTCCAAATCTCCATACGCATCCTCCTTCTTCTTCATCAAGAAGAAGGATGGGAAACTACGACCAGTGCAAGACTACCGAAAAATCAACGCAGTTACCATTCACAATCAATACCCCCTCCCCCTCATCTCCGACCTCATTACTGACCTAAGTAACGCCCACATCTACACCAAGCTTGACGTCAGATGGGGATACAACAATATACGCATCAAAGAAGGAGATGAAGAAAAAGCCGCATTTAAAACACGATACAGACTATTCAAACCCATGGTGATGTTTTTTGGCTTGACCAACTCCCCTGCAACGTTCCAGACCATGATGAACTTCATATTTAGAGATATCATGGCCAAACACGAAGCATGCGGCATGGTTATTCGGGTGTACATGGATGACATTGGCATTGCAACCGGACTCAATCACTCTCTCCAAGACCACATTGAAGCAGTTAAGGACGTACTCCATGTATCTGCAGAACACGACCTGTACTACAAACTCGAAAAATGTCTCTTCCACTCCCCGCGCATAGATTACCTGGGGGTAATCCTTGAAAAGGGGGTGACACACATGGACCCTGTCAAAATTTCCAGCATCAAGGACTGGCCTACACCAATGTTACGCCACTACAGGGGCGTAAGGTACAACCTGTACCAAGTCAGTCAAGTCACGGTAGCACAAGCTCCAAGGCTTGGCTTCAGTAAGATGATGCACAAGGATCATAAGGATGATGGTCACTTGGATCATAGAGGAAGGCTAAGACTCGAAGGTCTAGCGAAGGCAAGGGCTTCTTGAGACAGGGGAAAGCGCAAAGGTGTCCGTCTTAGATGAGTGTAGTATTACACAAGAAGTCTAGTCTACCATACAAGCTAGATATGACTAGGGTTAAATAGGGGAGATGTTGTATGGTGATTACAAACAGATGGCGCCATCGCCAGGTCAAGGAATAAAGGGAGAGACATAATGGGAACAAAGCATGGATATCAGAGATAATGACGAATCACACAGGGTCGCGCATGAACAGAAACAAGTCGGAAACTAGCACATGTCGAACTTTATCAGAAGGGAACGTTGATAAGTAGGGCGTGTGATAGGAACCGGGCAATTGTATAGTCTGCATACTCATACAGGGCTTGTATAGCGTGGGGAAGGGAATAGCAATAAGTGAAAGAACAAGTCCAAAGAAAATCGTAACAGAATATGTGGCTTCAATTCAGTGGGCACCTGGGCAGTAGATACGAAATCAATTGTATTATCTTACTGTAGTCTAGACTAATACATTTGGTTTACTCTAATGTTGTCAAAGTTTGCACAAGGTCATCTGAGGAGACACTGAGAAAGACAACTCCTCAGTGGATACTGGACATGCACACTAGATTGAAATTGAGCAGATATATTCTGTTTTCAGCCAGCTTGTTCCTGGCTCAGCCAGACAAAAGCCATTCTTGCCCACTCACATGTACTCACGAGCTGGGCAAGCCCTGCCTAATCTGGTCATTCCTAATTAAGCCTGGCTCAGCCCAGCTCAGCCAGCTTGCAAGCCAAGCTGAGCCAATTTTGGTCATGAGCCAATGTGTTAGCTTGGCTTGGCTCAAAACTGATGAACAGCATAGACATAACCAGTACTCACAGAGGCAAAGAGTCTGTGGTGAGATACTAGTGGCAGCTGGTTAGCAGCAGAGGGGAATGTCAGGCAGTGAAGCAAAGGGGTGTCTGGCACACAGCAGTGAGAGAACTGATGTGGACCAGGACATGGTACTCTACTTATACTCCTACAGAGAGTGACTATAGTACAATGCAGGTAACACTAGTCACAGAATACAAAGGTAGTATTGTTCTACAAATGGACAAAGGGGTGGATGCTTTGAGAACAAGGAAGGGAGAACAAGGAGAGACCAGAGCTAGATGATATCATAGTGACATCATAATAAAGATAAGAACAAAAGTAGAACAAAGGAATGTAGTATGATGAAAAGTCCGGAAGTAGTTCATATGATGTCATTGTACAGTGATGTCATAGAAGTCCTAGATTGTACAGATCAAATCTAATCTAAAGTAGTCCGAAATTTACAAGTTCTTTTTAGAGCCACTAAGTGTGCACAGGCTACTTATCAACAAAAACAGCTCAGCTTGGCTGGCTCAGCTGATTTGAGCCGAGCCATGGCAACATTGATCCCTACATTTTGTTGATTACCATATTTAGTATGCACAAGAAAATATTACTATATCTAGTAGATAGGGATGCTTATATCTCCCCCCTGGCAAGTCTAGCATAGTGCTCGCTATTCTCAATTATTGTGAGCATCACAGCATTGAGGTTTTCCTGATGTCTATTGACTCTATTCATGCTGTATCCAACTTTGAGGCAGATTCCTACTACTTGGGCATTTCCAATGATCCCCCAGTCCTCCTCTACCATACTGGGCATGATAAGTACCCCTTTGTTGAGCCTACTGGTCTTGAGGCCTATTGTGTTTTCAAGTTAGTACATGGTGTATATGGCACCCTGCTTAATGTTGTCTAGAACAAGGTGGGTCACCAGATTAGGAAACTGCTGGCAATACAGTCAATCCACTACACATCCATTGATGTCACTCACTTCATCACTTATGGAGACTATGAGAAGGAGATTGGTCCTGTTGTTATCTGGATTGGGGCTTATCCTGGTTCTACCACCACTGATACCACTCACAAGTTATCCATGAATAAATATCCTTGGTCTTCTCAAGGGCTATGGAGCCACAGACATTGAGGTCTAGTGGTGCAAGTCTGTCTATTTCTGGGTTGTTGGTCCACCACTTATGCACACTGTCTGGAGTGACAATGCTATTGTTAATGTTTGTGGCCCCCTTACTGCTGCTCTCGGTATCCCTATTGCTACCTCTGAAAGTTCTGATGCCCAGGGCTCTGTCAGCTTCTTCTTCCACAAAGGCCGTGACAGGAAAGGCCTTGTCAGCAACAAGGTTATGGGTGTTACTTGTCACCATGTTCTTCATAAGACAGACCAGCAGCACAACACTGAGTATGAGTTCAAGGGGGCTGGTGCACCTTGCAAGTATGTCTGACTGCATGGCCTACATCAGTTTCAGAAGTTACTTGATGATATCAAGGACTGTATCAGTTGTTATGAGACAATGGTCAACCTTCATGAGCAGCAGATTAAGAAGTTAGAGGAGAAGGAGAAGAGCAAGGAGGAGGAGGAGAGGCTGCAGAACCAGCAACAGAAGTTGGCTGACACACAGAGGGCGATTAATGACCTCAAGATGTTTTACACCAAGGTCATGGCAGACCATGGTGACAGCTTGCTCTGCAACATTGGCCATATCCATTACTCTCCACCCCTCTCCTTCAGCGTCAGGGATGAAGAATATACTGAGGATTGGGGAACATTTGAACTCAATGAGGATAAGTGGAGGGGTGCTTTTATGGGCAATGTTTTGGACTTGGGTGCATTTCAATTCATCTCTTTCACATGTTCCTCTTCTTAATGCAATCAACCTTGTTCAGGCACAGAAATTTCACCTGACAAACTTACTATGATGATGTATCCAAGTGACAATGGCCAAAAGGCCCTCAAGTATCCTGTGGGTTGACAGCTTAGGGTCAATGGAATTGTTTTGAAAGATCTTTTGATTGATCCTGACCTGTTTGACAACAATGATGAGCCCTGCCTTATTGTCCTCAAAGATGGTAACACCACTGGTCTCACAGTTGAATGTGCCACAGGTATGGAATTGTTTATTTGCAACAATGACACTGGGGAGAAGTCCATTGCACTGGCTATCTACAACTATGACAAGGCACCCAGTGTTTTCTCAGGTTTCTCAGCAAAGGGAGACTTGGGCTCCCTCATCATTGATGGTCTTGGTTGTATAGTTGGCCTCCTCATCAGAGGGACCTCAAAGAGGGGCTTGGACAGGTTGGATTTTACCTATGCTACCCCCATCTGGTGGCTTTGGGAGTGCATCAAGGCAAAGTACCCACATGCTGACCTCAACCACGTCACCTTTAACCCCACTTGAAGAAAAGAATGACATAATCGGCCTTCTTCTCTCCCACTTCCACCCTCCTTCATTCTGCAACTCGTTCTCTTTCAGTTCTCTGTTATTTATTAGTAGTTGGCTATTGGGGCAGACAGGTGCCTCATTGGATGTGGATAGCTGTAAAGGTTCATCTCTTCCTTCAATTTCATTCTCTCATACACATAGCTGACAATATCAAAGCCTGGTCATCAGTGAGCCCTCCCACAGCATCTGTTTCTGCAACCTCTCCCACTCCACTATCACATAATGATCTGCCATGACTTCCATAACTGATGGGCCAACTGATGGTGAGAGTCTTACATATGTCATGGGCCAGCCAATGGTGGCCAATGCTGGAGATTCCTCTAAAACTCATGGGCCAGCTGATGTCGGCTCGAAGACATTTACTCTGGAGTTGTGGTCTGAAGGAGTAGATATGGGAGTGCACAGGGATTTTCAGATATCTAGAAATCATTAGTGGAGAGATAGAACTGAAGGAAGCACTCCAAGACTATATGTGTATAATGGAGTGGGGTATATAAACATCTGCAGGTCCAAGGAAATTGCACATGTTCTGGAGGAGCACATCCAAGATTATGTGGGTATGCCAGAGGGTATAAACATGTATGGGTGTCCAAGATATCTCAGACATGCTTCGGACCAATATGTTTGAGATTATGTGCACATACTGGAGGGTATTAACATGTATGGGTGTCCAAGATATCTTGGACATGCTTCGGACCAATATGTCTGAGATTATATAGGTGTATTGGAGGGTATAAACATGTATAGGTGTCTGAGATATCTCAGACATGCTTCGGACCCATATGTCTGAGATTACGTCCACATACTGGAGGGTATTGACATGTATGGGTGTCTGAGATATCTCAGACATGTTCTGGACCAATATGTCCATGATTATATAGGTGTACTGGAGGGTATAAACATGTATGGGTGTCTGAGATATCTCAGACATGTTCCAGAGCAATATGTCTGAGATTATGTGGGTATACCAGAGGGTATAAACATGTACAGGTGTCCAAGATATCTCTGGATGATTAGCCTAGAGTGTCTAGCCATGTGTATGCATTCAGAGACTAGGACCCCATAGATATATTCTGCATGAATTGTTTCCACAGCCAAGGCTCATGTATGTGTACTTATTATGTTCTCTCCCATTGTAATGATTACCCCATGTTACTTGGTTGGAACATGTACACTTCCTTTATTATTAGTTATTAGTCTGATTGATCAGGCACAAAGGACAGTATATGTCATTTCCATTTATTTCAGAGTATTTAGTAAGTTCTCTTTGTTATGACTTGACACATCCAGTGTCACAGTGTAAGCTCCACTCAACCATTATTATACACATTAATCAATCACACTCTCTCTGCACCATTACACATGTTTACATACTCCTGCATGAGCATTGGTTCTTGGAGATATTTCTCTGTAATCCATCTTTATATACATACACATACTAACATAGACATAGATATTTACTCTTTAATTTGCCTCTCTTGTGTACAATATAACATATGTGCTCTCAATGTTGTTCTGTCAAAATAGATGTAACATGCTTTGGAGACCTACAACCATTTCTACACTTGATGACTTCCACAAAGCCTTGAAGTGTTTCCTGCCTGATAAACTCCAGCACACCCACATAATGTATTGCTCCAGAACATGTCCAAAATATCTTGGACATCCATACATGTTAATACCCTTTAGTATGTGCACATAATCTTGGACATATTGGTCCAGAACATGTTGATAAGTGGCCCGCGCGCACTTAGCGGCTCTAAAGGACTTGCAGATATGGACCTGTAGATTAGATTATATGATCTGTACAATCTCGGACTTCTTAGCTTATCTATGACATCATGTACAATGACATCATGTAGAACACTCTGGACTTTTCATTGTACTCTTCCCTTTGTTCTCTTTGCGGCGTTATCCTTATTGATGTCATTATGATATCACTTACTTCTAGACTCTCTTTGTACTTTCTGTCCTTGTTCTCAGAACGTCCACTCCTTTGTCCCTCTGTAGAACAATAACTGTCTTGTAGTACGTGACTAGTGTTACATCCCTTGTATAGTGTCACTACCAGAAAGTGTATAAGTAGAGTAGCATGTACGCTCCTGGTCCACATCAGTTCTCACTGTTTGTGTGCCAGGTAAGCTCCCTTCCCTCAATGTATAACATCAGTTCTCACTGTTTGTGTGCCAGACTACCATCTTGCTTCACTTGCTTGACACCTCCTGTGCTGCTTCTCAGTCACCCTCTATATCTCACCACAGTACTTTGTCCCACTGTGAGTATAGTTTCTATGTGTCTGTTCATCACTCACTGCTTGTGTGCCAGACACTTTGCTTCACCTGCAAGATATCTCTGTCAACTGCTTCCCTGTGCTTTCATATCTCACCACAGTACTCTCTGTTTCACTGTGAGTATGATTCTCTAGCTATGCTGTTCATCAATATAGACTGCTGTAGATTAATTAGGACCGCTTTAGATTAGATTTGATTTGATCTGTACAATCTAGGACTTCTATGACATCACTGTACAATGACATCATATGGACTACTCCGGACTCTTCATTGTACTCCTTCCTTTGTTCTCTTTCTAGCATTATCTTTATTGTGATGTCACTATGATATCATCTTAGTCTGGACTTTCTTTGTTCTGGTTGCCTTGTTCTCCTTTGGTACATTCCTTTTGTCCTGTATGTAGAACAACGCTCCTTGTATTCTGTGACTCTATGTTACTACTCTTGTACTAGTGTCACACCTCTGTATAGTATAAGTAGAGTACTCTGTACGCCCTGGACCACATCAGTTCTCACTCTGCTGTGTGCCAGGTAAAGTCCCTCTCCTGTAATACTATTATCAGTTCTCACTCTGCTGTGTGCCAGACAACCTCTGCTTCACTCTGCTTGACTTCATCCCTGTTGCTGCCTTTCAGCCACTCTTGATATCTCACCACAGTCTTCTTGTCACTGTGAGTATCATCTTCATGTGTGCTGTTCATCACTGACTTTAAGTCAAATACCCATCGATTCTTGATAACCTTTCTGCCTTTCGGCGGGTTAACAAGTTCGTAGACCTTGCGATTGTGAAGGGAAGCAAGTTCCTCTTTGCATGCATTATGCCACTCCTCCTGAGAGTCACTTGGCATTTTAAGAATGTCCCGATAGGTCCATTCACGAATATTAGAGGTATCAGGTGCGTCTAGATCTATTGGTGAAACTGCTTTGGCAAGCAGAAGATCTAGAAATTTGACTCCCCCTTCCTGAGCAAGGTGGGCGAGCAATTGTTGCTCTACTTCATCATCCGAAAGGTGCGTATTATCACCCGGTGCACTAGAAGGACCAGACTCAGGTTGCTCAGGAAAATCTCCTGGTACCGTCTGATCTTGACGTGAACGCAACCGAGAGCTACTCGGCTGGTCACCAGTCAATTGTCGCCATGTGTGAGTCTGCTCAATGTCACAAATTATCGTAGTAGGAGGCCTATCTCCATAGACATTATCTGGACGAGAAGTGTGTTTCCTTGTACTCACCGTTCTCCTAGGTTGACTAGGACCTGGTACAGGTTGCAGCGGTAAAGGCGGAGGTAGCAGCGATCCAGTACCTCCAGTAGATGTACTGGGAGGTCCAGGCCCAACAGGCTGGGGAGCGCTTCTCCATTTTGGAGGCTCAGGTGGAGGGTCGTCATCAACACCAGGAGTGGTATCGTCTACAGACAGCTCATCATCTGAAGCTGTATCATCTAACTGAGTTACACCTTTAGGTTTACTCCTGACGCTGTCAGAAGGACACTTAGGAAATAGTCCTTCATCAAAGAGTGCTTTGTCCGAATAGAACAAGGTATTGGGTGTGCGCATGAAGACATTAGCCTTCATCCCAGATCCTCTACCAAGGTAGATCATGAGTTCGCTTTTAGGGGAAAGTTTATTAACCCGGCGAGCCTCAGGGATATGGACATATGCACCCGAACCAAACACTCGAAGATGAGAAATATCAGGTACTTCATTGTACAATAGTTTATAAGGAGTCTGCCATTGAAGGTGACTAATTGGGGTTCTATTGTAACAATGTGTAGCATGTAAGACTGCAAATTCCCACCAACTCTGAGGTAAACAAGCATCAAGGCGCATAGCCTGAGCTTTGTCCATTATGGTGCGCATAAAGCGCTCAGCGCGCCCATTTTGTTGTGGCGTATGTGGCGCAGACTGTAGCACTGTAATGCCGGCATCCTTTAATTGCTTTAGGAAAGCATCCGACTTATATTCACTGCCGGCATCAGACATCCATTCTTTTATGGTAGCGTTAAATTGATTTTTTATTAACGCAAGCCACTGCTTTAAAGCAGTAATAGCAGAGGCTTTGTCCCGTAAAAGAGTGATCCAAGCAAAGGAAGTATAATCATCAAAAAAGACAATAAAATACTTGTACTTGTGATACGACGGTATAGGGAAGCTTTTTAAATTGGAATGAATTCGATTAAAAGAAGCTTTAGCCCTAGTTTCAGAAGGCGGATGAGATGCTGCAGGCATTTTCCCTTGCGCACATCCTGGACATAGTTTATCAGAGGTAGGAATTACAATCCCGTCAGGGAAACCCTTAGTGTTTTCCTTAGATCGTCTTAAAACCTCTTTAGATGGGTGTCCGAGGCGACGATGCATAAGGTCATAATCTACATTTTGCAATGCAGATATGTTCGCATATTGCGACTCAATTAGAGTAGAAATAGAGGCATCTAGCCAATATAGTGATTGTCCGTGAACTAGGGGTTTACATTGGACAATTGTTTTGTTTTTTCTTAGCAAGGTTATATGCTGCGAATTCCCCAAAATGTGCAATCCTTGCTGTAGAAAGACTCCCATTGATAAAAGCTGCGTGCTCATAGAGGGAATGTGAAAGACTGGATGAACTCGTGTAGTTACAAGCTTTTCTGCGAGATAATGCTCAAGCAAGACAGTTCCTATTCCTTCAACATATATTGTCACATTTCGACTTGTACGACTGTATACGATTGAGAACCCTTACTGTACCGGTTGCAACTACAGCGGTAAGGTAGATTAGTTGTGGACTTACGATAGGCGATACGAGTACGATAGGAGATTGCCCGTTGATTGCTGACTGAGGACTACGCCACTAATACTAGTAGTAGTAGTATTAGGGTTCGAGTTACTTACGCGATACGTTGGACGCTACCATACTGTGACTCATAGCAGCGCTTGAAAGCCTGCTTGACTTGTATTTAAACCATCTTGTGAAGACCAAGATATGCCATCTTGGTCTTCTTGAATCGTCACCTGTCTTCTCTTCTCTCTCTTCCTTTCGCTTCTAGAGGGGTGTCCGACCTCGTTCGTGACTAAGATATTAGTCTTGTCGGTGTACCTCCGTGTATTCACCAAGGCAAGAACTTGGACCTTTGTATCTTCAAGTCAGCAGACCGGCATATCGCTAAGTTGTTACTGCCCTCCGTGCCCAAGTCGGGCTAACGTCATGACAACGTAACATTAAGACCAAGACACCATCGTGGCCGTAACAACAAGAGACCAGTGGACGAGCTTCTGTCCGTATTCGCTCCCAAGGAGGGGAGAACGAAACGTCCCCACACGCTTTTTACAAGCTGCCAATTGGAGGGAAAGACAAGAAGAAACTGGATACTTTGTAGAATTTAACGGACCTACCAGGTTCCGCCCAGTTGAGTTCAACTTCGACCACTTGTGTTGGGTGGAAGTTACGTGGAATCCCATAGACTCCCAGTGGGATGTCATATGACCGGCAGGACCCAGATATCACTGCGATATTGACGCTCGAGAGCTCAACAGTCGATCCAATTGGGGCCCTATTGATGGGCAAGTACGAGAACACTCGACCGGAGAAGTAGTCTCAGAAAGAGAAGAAGAAGAGCAAAGTCAGGAGAGTAGCGAAGGACGAGCACCGGATCAGACGGAGACAAGTGGAGGAGCAATACAAGATCTCCTCCTTGAACGAGCTGAGTCCGCCCATATCACAGAACCAGAGCCAATTCACGTTCGATCGCCAGCCATCATGGCAACTATCACTCAAGCTATGGAAGAAGTAGCGCTTGAAGAGTCGCACGCCATACGAGCAGAAGAAAGAGAAATACTCATGCCCATTAATCCAGAAACCGGAAGACGAATGACGGCGGACGACGCTGCAATATTTTGAGCCATAGGTTCCGACAGGGGAGACCCACCGTCAGGAAGACCCGTCGCGTTGAAACTACCTCCGGGAATAGGAGGACCCAGCGGAGACCCGCCACCGCCACCATGTAACGCCACTACGGGGGCGTTTAGTACGACCTGTACTAAGTCAGTCAACGGAACGGTAGTCAGAGCTCGAAGGCCCGACTTCAGTAAAGATGATGCACAAGAGTCACAAGGACACACGTCACTTGGACTGTAGAGGATGGCTAAGACGCGAAGGCCTAGCGAATACAGGAGTCGGGGGGTTCGAGAGACTTTTGCGTAGACAAGTGTAGTATTACACAAGAAGTCTAGTCTACCGTACAAGCTAGGTAATACTGGGCTTAAATACACTTGGTACGAGTAACCGGCGTAAGGCCATCCCCGGACTGGGAACAAAAGGTAGAACATAATAGGAACAAAGGGAGAATCACGCGGGTCCGTGCGTGAGTGAGAAGTAAACGGAAACTAACACATGTCGAGCTTTATCGGAAGATAACGACGATAAGCAAAGCGCGTGATAGGAACCAGGTAAACGTATTGTCCGCGTAGTCATACAGGGCTCGTAATGTAAGTGGAATGGAACAGATGGAAATGAAAGAACGAGTCCGAAAAATCGTAACACACCAGGAGGGGGAGTCCCCTTCGACTTACGCAGAACTGAACCACCGCGAGGGCCACCCCTCGGACCGCCAGGAGGGGGCGGAGGCGGAGGGGGTGGAGGAGATGCCGGAGGAGGAGGGGGGCATCATAATGAGAAACTCACCGGCGAGCCACCTTCCATTTTCGACGGGGACAGACTCAAAATAGACCAATTCCTGACACAGTGGCACGTTTACTGGGGCATGAACTTAGACGCCCCCATCATGCGAAACGACTACAGGAGATGCCTCCTGTTCCTGTCCTACATCAAAGGCAGGGCCGTTAGCGAATGGGTATTGTCCTTCCTGAACTGGCTCAATCGACAAATACAACGAGGGATCAGCCCTTACACCCCGGCACTATGGGAAGCTGTTGCCAATGGTTTCAGCCAACGCTTTGAAAACACACTAGAACGAGAGCAAGCCCAAGCTATACTGCGGAAAGGCCTCAAAATGAGTGGCGAAGACATTGACAAGTACGTCAATGATTTTGAACAGCTTGCACGGAAGGCTCATTACCGCCTCAACGAACCGCAAACCATCGATCTCTTCACGTCGGGTTTGCCCAAGGAATTATTCAAAAATGCGTTCCAATTCGACGATCCCATCACGTTCGACAATTGGAAGAGAGCGGTCCTCAAGCAGCAGAAAAACTACATACACCTCAAAGAGAGGCTCAACGAATACAAGAATATGACGACACAGCCAAAGAAACAAAGCGGTAACGCTGGGTGGACGCTTCCACAAAACCTACCACAGACCAACCCCTGGGCGATGGATACCTCGGCCGACCGTGCTAAAGTACGACTCGCCGGATCCGAGGATATCGATTTCAACAAACTGCCGCACCACAACTGGCCCATGCCACCGTTCCCGCCACGAGGGGGACCCGGAGCTCAAGGACGAGGAAGAGGAGGATCTCGAAGGGACTTAAGGAACGTCCTTTGTTATAATTGTCACACTCCAGGTCACCTCTCACGAAACTGTCCACACCCACGCACTCAGCAACAGTGGCCGGCCACCCCGTCAAGCAGCCGCATGACAGAAACCGCCGGGTACCCCCAGGGACCCGTATCGCAGTACGCACCGTCACAGTACACACCCTCGCTGCCAGGCTACATGTCGCTGGCACCGAGCGTAACACCCGCACCCCAAATCAACGCGGCCAGCACGAAGACGGCAGGGGAGCAGGCGAAGGAATGGCTCACGCAGGTAGCCAATAGTATGGATGAAGTGAAAGACCTCATACTCCAAGACTTATGGGGAAAGGAGGGTTTTCGGGACGCCTGAACCTGTCAGTCTGGGTGAGGGCTTTACAATGTAATTCTGTAATTGTGACAACGCGCTATCGATCCTTGCGAATTCCAGTGACTGTCCAAACAGAATACCAAACGACTGAAACCAACGTATTGGTCGACTCTGGAGCGACCGACAATTTTATCCGACCAAGTATGGCATTACGGGCAGGAATCCCAGTGCAACCACTAGACACGCCACGCAAGATATGGAATATAGACAACACGGAAAACAAAGCTGGGTTGATCACTCATTATGTTAACCTAGAAGTGAAAACACAAGGACAGATAAAGAAAATGACCTTCCTGGTCACCGACCTTGGAAGCGAAAACATAGTACTCGGCTACCCCTGGCTTAGCGCTTTTGAACCCACTATCAAGTGGGCTACGGCAACTATACACCCTGATATGCAGCCGGTAGTGCTAGCCACTACAGAAGCACTGCTCACAACAACCGCTACTCGAGCCCTGATAGTGGCCGAGAAAGAAGACATCGTACGAGAACTAGAAGAAGAAACGTACGCTAGAGCCACCACTTCGACAGAGTTGGCCATACAAGCAAAGCAGCAACGAACAGCGGCAGTACTTCCCCCAGAATATGCCGCATTTAGTAAGCTATTCAACGAGCAAGCCTCACACCGCTTCCCCCCGGCTCGGCCGTGGGACCATGCCATCGACTTCAAGCCATCCGCACCAGCTGCCATAGATTGCAAGGTATACCCCATGACGCAAAAGGAGGAAGGCGAACTCAAGGAGTTTCTGGAAGAAAAGTTGAAGCAGGGCTATCTACGCCCTTCCATCTCTCCGTACGCCTCCTCTTTCTTCTTCATCAAAAAGAAGGACGGAAAACTACGCCCGGTACAGGACTATCGGGTCATTAATTCGCACACCATTCGTAATCAATACCTGCTACCACTAATCCAGGACCTCATCCTCGACCTCAGCAATGCCCACATCTATACCAAGCTCGACATCCGATGGGGCTACAACAACATATGTATCCGCGACGGAGATCAAGAGAAGGCCGCGTTCAAAACTAAATTCGGTCTCTTTGAACCCACGGTCATGTTCTTCGGCCTCACCAATTCCCCCGCAACCTTCCAAGCAATGATGAACCACATCTATCGCGACACGATAGCGAAGCATGAGCGTCTCGGGACCACGATACGTGTTTACATGGACGATATTGGCATCGCCACTCACTTTGATCATGACCTCGCAGCCCATACCACGGCAGTGCGTGATGTCCTTCGCGTCGCAGCGGAGCATGACCTGTACTTCAAATTGGAAAAATGCCTATTCCATCAGCCGCGAATGGATTACCTGGGGGTAATCCTTGAAAGGGGGGTAACTCGCATGGACCCCGTAAAAGTTCAGGGCATCAAAGATTGGCCAACGCCCACAAAGGTCAAGGACGTTCGATCCTTCCTCGGCTTCTGTAACTTTTACAGACTGTTCATTCGCGGCTTCGCCAACCACGCCAAACCACTCACCAGATTAACGCGAAAAGATGAAGAGTGGCGGTGGACAAGTGAGGAAGACAAGGCATTCAATATGCTAAAGAATCTCGTGACCGAAGAACCGGTACTGGCGCATCCGGTACTTCAAGACCCGTTCGAGTTAGAAGTCGACGCATCAGGATACGCGGTGGGAGCCGTCTTATTACAGAAAAAGTCTGATGGAAAGCGACACCCCATAGGATACTACTCCGCAACACTCTCAGAAGCGGAACGAAATTATGATATTTACGACCTGGAGCTACTAGCAATTGTCAAGGCGCTGAGGAACTGGAGGCCACTACTGGCGGGAGCCCCGCACAAAATCAAAATCTACTCCGACCACCTCAACCTACAGTACTGGAAGTCGCCACAGAAGATCAGCTGACGAGTCGCCAGAGAAGTGCTCGAACTCTCTGAATACGACTTCGAGATCCATCACATCAAAGGAAAGAATAACAGAAGGGCGGACGCCTTATCAAGACGACCTGACTATAACCAAGGGGCCGAAGACAACAGCGAGGTCATCGTTCTCCCTCCTGAAATCTTTGTAAGAACCCTTAACGCCGCGCGAACATTCGTCGCAAATCCAAATCTGCAGCAACCACGCTACCAACAAGACGAAGAGATCATCAAGATGTGGGTAGACCCTCATCGACTCAAAAGGATACAGGGAGAGTGGTACAAGGACGGCAGGTTCGTAATAACCGGACCAGCATCAATGCATCGCGTACTGATACACGATCACCACGACCTGCCAATACACGGCCACCCGGGAATCTCGAGGACCCAACAAATCCTGGAGCGACACTACTGGTGGCCGCGACTGCGGCAAGACGTTTGTGAGTACGTGCAAGGATGTGCAGAGTGCCAACGGAACAAAGTGAACACTCGACCCATACGGGCTGCACTACATCCCATAACACCAATACTGGAAGCCACACCGTTTTACACGGTGGCAATGGACTTCATCACCAAGCTCCCCTCGTCGAAAGGGTGTGACAGCATACTAACTGTCACTGACCACGACTGTAGCAAGGCCTCCGTCTTCATTCCATGTAGAGAGGAAATCACGGCTGAGGAAACGGCCGCTTTGTACGTAGCCCATGTCTTCAAACGTTTCGGGTTACCGCGTAAAATCATCAGTGATCGCGATCCACGCTTCGCATCAAAGTTCACCCGAGAGGCGTGCCGAATTCTAGGGATTCAACAGAACATATCAACGGCTTACCACCCGTGCACCGACGGGCAATCCGAAAGGACTAATCAATGGCTGGAGCAATACTTGCGCTTCTGGGTGAACGAGCGTCAAGATAACTGGGTAGCTTATCTGCCAATCGCCGAGTTTGCACACAACAACTGGCCCCATGAGCACACCAAGCGGTCACCATTTCAACTTCTGATGGGATACGATCCCCAAGCCGATTGGGCTGATAAGCCATCTCCTATTCCCCTCGTAACCACGCGGCTAACACAGCTGAAGGAAGCTAGAGACAATGCCCAATGCCTTATAAAGAAGGCCCAGGAATCATGGGTGCACAACCGAGATACGCCCAAGTTCAGCATCAACGACCTTGTATGGCTTGAGGGCAAACATCTTCGAACCAATCAGCCGACGGCGAAACTAGTGGCGCGACGCCACGGACCCTTTCAAGTAACACAGGTGATGTCCCCTTACAACTATTGATTGGAACTTCCCACGCAGTGGAGCATCCATCCAGTGTTTCACATCGATCTTCTCACCCCATATAAGCAAACCCTTTTGCACAGGGAAAACTTCGCACGACCGCTGCCCGAACTGATAGAAGGAGAAGAGGAATACGAGGTCGAGGCCATTCTAGACACTCGGCATTTCGGCAGGAGAAGATGCCTCCAATATCTCATCAAATGGAAGGGGTACCCAGACTCGGAGAACCAGTGGGTCAATAAGGATGACGTCTTTGCACCAGAGGTGCTCCGACTATACCAGGAAACACTAGCCCACGGTAGAAGGGATAAAGTGGGAGTTGCTCGAATGGAGGACAGTCATCCCCTCTTCCTTCGCTCAGCCATCACTCTTATGCCTACTTCCCCATTGCGACATGTCACACAAGCGCAGCTCCTCAATGCCCTCACGGAAGACGCCCGCGCCCTCTTGGCTGAGAATGACGACACCGAAGTTCCCAACACTCAGCTCACACCATGGACGCCTCTTGCACCAAGAGAGGGGCCCATCACCGCACAAGAATGGATCAACGTCATCACCAGATTCCCAGATCCAACGACCACCCCCGACGACGACGAAGCCGTTGCCCATGTCTTCCGAAACAATCGCGGTGAGCGCGAACCCATCGCCGCTATCCCCCCAAGCAACGACCTCATCGGCGTTCGCGGAGTTTTCCCGAGCAACGACCAGCGTTCAAGCGCTGATGGAGTACGAGTTGGAGGGCTGGAAGAGGGTAGCAGCAGCGTGGCAGAAGGAGCAGCTCGACTCGGCAGCGGCCTGACTGAGGGAGATGCGCGAGCATCGGCAGCAATGGCGGCAGCTGAGGCTGGCCATGACAACGAAGATTATTACCCGGCAAGACACTCCTTCCTTCGAACGAAACGCGACCCTGATAATCCCCTCATCACGCCCTGGCTCATCTACACTGACGGCTCCCCCATGTATCGAGGACGTGTGCGCGTGCCTGGTGCCGCTGATCACCGTCCGTTCACCGCCGCCAACGACCCCGCGCATGTCATTGTGCCTGAAGGGTTCCGGGCGAACCGACGACCCCATTATATTCGATACCCCATCACTGGGCCAGACGGAGTAGAGAGGGACGCGTCGCATGTCCAGCTTATTGGAGGGGCAGACCCCCTCATACTAGGAGTTATACTGGGCTCACCACATGTCTATGGTAAGCCCTTCTATGCCGAGCCCCACGTATCCGCTGCGCTCTGCCCCACGTACCCACACGAAGACCTCGTCGTCTTTGAAGCGGACAAGATCACCGACCGCGCGCTCAATCGCATCAATGACGAGTCGCTCACCACAGAGGTCACGCGCTTCCGCGCGGCCAGCTATGAGCTGGATCGACTCCGAGCCAGGGTGAGTCAACTCCGCGCAATGATCGAGTGTGCGCAGGATGACCGGCGCGACTCCATCTACCGCCTGGAGTGCGCCACCGCCTTGGAACGTATCACCGACGAACAGCGCGATTGGCCGGCTCGCGACTTTTGGTGAGTCTGGGGTCTTACGCTAGAAAGGGGGGTGATGTCATGTTTCGACTTGTACGACTGTATACGATTGAGAACCCTTACTGTACCGGTTGCAACTACGGCGGTAAGGTAGATTAGTTGTGGACGATAGGCGATACGAGTACGATAGGAGATTGCCCGTTGATTGCTGACTGAGGACTACGCCACTAATACTAGTAGTAGTAGTATTAGGGTTCGAGTTACTTACGCGATACGTTGGACGCTACCATACTGTGACTCATAGCAGCGCTTGAAAGCCTGCTTGACTTGTATTTAAACCATCTTGTGAAGACCAAGATACGCCATCTTGGTCTTCTTGAATCGTCACCTGTCTTCTCTTCTCTCTCTTCCTTTCGCTTCTAGAGGGGTGTCCGACCTCGTTCATGACTAAGATATTAGTCTTGTCGGTGTACCTCTGTGTATTCACCAAGGCAAGAACTTGGACCTTTGTGTCTTCAAGTCAGCAGACTGGCATATCGCTAAGTTGTTACCGCCCTCCGCACCCAAGTCGGGCTAACGTCGTGACAATGTAACATATATCATGTGAGCCGCAGTTTTAACAGGTATTCTGTCAGACTTGGGTAGTGACTTATACTCAATAAAATCACTAATTTGGTTGGTAAAATGTGCTGAGGCTCTTGAGTCAAGGAGCCACATATTTTTTGTACACTTCAGACATTCTGCACATTGGCTGAAGTACTCATTATGCTCACACTCAAGAAAATCGAGAAGAGCGCTGCTAATATTGTACATTTCAGACAACTTCGTTACATGCAACATTACTACGTTATTATTAAATCTGCCACCCTTTAGACTTCTTGGGGGCAGGGCTAATTCTAGAACATTGTCAGCATGTAATAAGCAAAATGAAGGAGTTACATACTCTTCTTCATCAGAACCCCAATCCAGGACCTCATCTGGACCGGTTAGAAAATGTTTGGGGGTTTCTGCCCACGAGCCCGGTGGAGATACCAAAGTACCAAAGTCGGGGTGCGTTGGAAGCCCCTGAGAGTGTAGGAATTGCTGGTTTCTAGTCCATGCGGCAAGAATTAGTTCGTGAGAAGGAACTCTTGGAATAGAACCAGAACCAGTAAATCCCAGTTGTTCCCACATTTTTGTTATCTCCTGTGCCTCAACTGTCTCTGGATCGACGTAATCAGGAGTCTGAGCTCGGCAATCTGTTACCGAGTCAAGATCCGATACTGTCAAATCACTTAAGTCTATTTGCAGGGCATTTGATGACTCACTGCAATAGGCGGCAATCTCAGAGTCATCTAAACTCTCAATATCAACTATTGGTTGTGCGCCCGCTGGAGGCGGTCGTGACATATCAACGTCGAAATCGGAGTCGTATTCTTCGTCAATAAACTTCTCAATCTGAGGGTGCACTTGTGCATCCACATCGGCGAAGTGCTGCTCAAGCGTCTTCACGGTCTGAACTGTAGCAGGTACATTCAGCCACTCTGCGAGCGTCATAGCTGTAACGCCGTCACGATGTTAGCTCGACTTGAGCGTATAAAGGGGAGGCGACTGTAACTTAGCTGATCACGCGCAAGGCGTATGGCACAAAGGCGAGAGCTAGATGTTCGAAGACACTAGCAGATTCAGATGGCTCTCTATCTGGATAGAGGCGAACAGATCTCTTGAGATAGGAAGTGACGATTGAAGAAGACCAAGATGGCATATCTTGGTCTTCCGCAGCTACCTTAAATACAAGAAGAGCAGGCTTTCAAGCGCTGCTATGAGTCACCGTATCGTAGCGTCCAACGTATTGCGTAAGTACCGCAATCCTAATACTACTACTACCTGTACTAGGATCGAGTCATCTCCCAACGCCTAACTCCTATCGTAAACCCCGAGTCCGTGACTAATATACCTTACAGCCGTAGCCACAACTGGTACAGTAAGGGTCACATCATGCGAAACCGTAACATCACCCCCTTTTCAGTGTGAGACCCCAGACTCACCGAAAGTCTCACGCTGCCCACGTGGACTGCTCGTCGCTAATCCTTTCAAATACGTTAGCCCTCTCCAGCCGATAGATACAATCTCTCTTGTCATCCCTCGCTGACAGCCGCATGGCCTGGAGTTGACGGATGCGGGCTGCAAGCCACTCTTCCTCATACGCAGCCGCACGGTAGCGCGTCACCTCCGCAGTCAGGGACTCATCCCCGATGCGGTTCAGTGCGCGATCCGTGATCTTGTCAGCGGCGAGGATGACTAGATCCTCGTGGGCGATGAAGGCACATGCCGCGGCCGATAGCATCGGGTGAGCGTAGAGGGGTTTGCCGTAGAGGTGGGGAGAGCCAGGGATAAGCCCCAGCACAAAAGGATTCGCACCTCCAACAATCTGAACGTGACTGGTGTTCCTCTCTACGCCGTCGGGTCCGGTGATGGGGAAGTGAATGTAATGGGGCTGTCGATTCGCCCGGAACCCTTCAGGCGCAAGGACCTGCACAGGGTCGTCGTCGTGTGTAATGGGGGTGTGAAATGCGATGCCGGGCAGTCGCACACATCCTCAAGACATGGCGGTTCCGTCGGTGTGAACGAGCCATGGGGTGATTTGGGGATTAGTAGGGTGGCTGTGCGTTCGAAGGAGGGGGTGTCTGACCGGGTAGTAATCCTCGTCGTCAGCGTGAGCCTCGTCGTGAGGGAGCGCTGCCTGCGCTGCCGCAACTCGCTCAACCTCCTCTGCGCTAAGCGCAGTTGTTCGTCGGCCCACTCCTTCGCCACTCTCCGCCAATCCTCCGCTGCTTCTAACTCCTGTTGGGTCTTTGAGAGGACGGTTGGCAGGGAGAATTCCCCGTGTGCCGATGAGGTCGTCACCTGGGGGGATGACGGCAATGGGTTCCCAATTGCTGTTGTCGTCTCAGAAGATGTGAGCGATGGCATGCTGCTGCTCGTCGTCGGGCTGGTGAGTCGGGTCGGGGAATCTCTGTAGGACATTAGCCCATTCTTGAGCGGTGATATGCCCCGCTCGCATGTTTGCAGGTGTGTACGGAGTGAGCTGGACCTGTTGAACCATGGTTTCTTCGTCGTTTTCGATGAGGTTGGTGGCGTCTTGTGCGACTTGGTCGAGGAGGATCGCCGTGGTGACATGTCTGAGAGGAGAAGTGGGCATAGAGGTATGAGCGGATCAAAGGTAGAGGGGATACTCCTCGTAGTTGTTCGTGGGTTGGCTTTTAAGGACCCTTACGGCTGTCCAGCCCGCTTGATACGCCTTTATTGCTTCCGGCGCGAATACGTCATCTTTATCGACCCACTGGTTTTCCGAGTCCAGGTACCCCTTCCATTTGATGAGATATTGGAGCTTCTTGCGGCGGCCGAAATGCCGTGAGTCTAGAACAGCCTCAACTTCGTACTCCTCCTCTCCTTCCACGAGGTCCGGCGGTGGTCGTGGGAAGTTCTCGCCGTGAATGGTTGTGCTTTTGTACGGCGTGAGAAGATCTATGTGGAATACCGGGTGGATACTCCACTGCGTGGGAAGTTCGAGGTGATAATTATAGGGGGACATCACCTGGATCACTTTAAACGGCCCGTGGCGTTGCACCGCTAATTTCGCCATTGGTTGATTGGTTCGGAGGTGCTTCCCTTCCAGCCACACTTGATCCCCTACTTGATAACGGGGCGTGTTCTGATGCTTCACCCATCCTTCTTGTGCCTTTTTGATGAGGCTCTGTGTTATGGTACGGACCAATTACGTGTTGTGGATGACTCATGGCCGGTTATGACTACGGTCCGGTATCAATATTAGTCATGGACTCTTACATCGCATCAGTCAGCATAGTAGTTCACATGTGATTGTGACTCATGTATGACTCATTCCTAGGATAGCTGTACTAGGGTTCGAGCTAGTTACGCTATTGGATACTTACCATTCCAGCGGTGCTTTAAAGCCCGCGCGTATTTGTATAAGTAGTCGACTTGGAAGACCAAGAGTCTCCATCTTGGTCTTCTTCAATCCACCACTTGACTCGTCTCTGCTTGCCTTAGTCTCGGACTAAGTGTGCTTCTGCTTGTATCCGCCAAGGGATACTCTTCTTCACTTTATTGCTGCAGCGTGTGCCCGTAGTGCCCCTGTTCAGCCAGTGTTGGGTTGACACGAGGTCCCCATTCACCTATCTCCGCTAAGTCAATTACGCCTATCCCGAGTCCAAGTCGGACTAATGCCGGTGGAGTGTAACATTAAGACCAAGATCCTCATCGTGGCATACTCGACCAGAGACCAGTGGACGTCTTTCTGTCCCTATCATATCGAACGATGAGGAGATCACAACGTACCTACAAGATTCTTAGGAGCAGCTCAGTGGAGAGAACGAGGAGAAGACACCGGATACTTCGTAGAGTTTAACGGTCCTAACCGTTTCCGACCCGTCGAGTTCAATTTCGAACATCTTTGCTGGGTCGAGGTTACTTGGAACCCCATAGACCATCGCTGGGACATTGTACGACCAGCAGGAAGAAGCTACAACTGCGACATCAACGCGCGAGAGCTCAACAGCCGCGCCGATTACGGTCCCATTGACGGACAAGCACAAGAACACACGGACGAAGGAGTTAGCGGAGAAGAAGCCTCCGAAAGCCAATCGCCAAGCAGAGGAACAACGCCAGCAGAGGAAGCCAGTCTAGGAGCCATTGGCGATCACATCATACAACAAACTGAGTCCCTCACTATTCACCAACCTGAGCCAGAAGTAATTCACATTCATAGCCCAGCAGTCGCAATGGCAACAGCCACCATTACCCAAGAAGAGGTATACCTCACCAGTGAAGCAAGGGACCAGATTGCCCTAGAAGAACAAAGACGCATCACAGAAGAATCGCGAGCTAATTTAGCTCCTATTAACCCATACACTGGTCATCGAATGACCGACGATGATGTAGCAATCCATCGTGCCATTGGACCCGACATAGCCGATCCCCCCAGCGGAGGCGGTGGACCCCCTGGTGACCTACCCAGAGGAGGAGGAGGTGGAGGACCCCCATCAAGAGGACCGGGATTCGAAGGATTCCCTGGAGGATTTCCAGGGGGACCACCAGGAGGAGGACCCCTGGGAGGAGGACTACCAGGTGCAGGTCCTATTATTCCCCCTCCGAGTAACAAGTTAGCTGGCGAGGCACCCACAGTATTTGATGGAGAACGCGCCAAAGTCGAGGTGTTTCTCACTCAGTGGCATGTTTACTGGGGTATGAATGCCGATGAAGGCATAATGGCCACACCCTACCGACGAGCCCTACTTTTTCTATCCTACATCAAAGGCGTCAACGTCAGCGAATGGGTATTGGCAATGCTTACCTGGCTCAATGGCCAGATACAAGCGGGCATACCCCGCACTAGTGAAGGGCTATGGAACGAAGTCACGCACAGCTTTATGCAGCGCTTCCACAACACAATGGAACAAGAACAAGCTCAATACGAGCTTAAGAAGGGAGTCAAAATGATTGGAGGCAATCTAGATGAGTATTGCACCCAATTCAAACAACTGATACGCCGCGCTCAGTATCGACTCGACGATCCGCAGACACTAGACCTATTTGCAAGCAGACTACCAAAGGACCTATATGAAAAGGTCTATACCCTTGACAATCCCCGCAACTACCGCAAGTGGAAAGAAGCGGCTACCACTTGTCAACAACAATATCTTCACCTTAAAGCGGTATTGAACAAGGGAGTGCCCCCTGGACAGGGACAAGGAAAGCAACGACAACAACGACAGTGGCAAGGACCGCCAAGAAGCTCTTGGCAACCAAGGAATTTGCCCCGAGATCCAAATGCCATGGATACTTCTGCGGACTGAATCCGCGGGCGACTTGCAGGGGCCGAAGACATACTTGCCCCTCGTCCCCCATATCGACCAAGGGGAGGATTTTTGCAGAGAGGAGGAGGACGCAACAACCAAAGGCCAGTCACTTGCTATAATTGTGGAAAGGATGGGCATATGGCACGAGATTGCAGACAACCACGGGGAGGCTATCAACCCCAAGCATCTACTAGTCGGTATATCGACACCGACTATCATCAACAAGAACCCGAAGTCGCTACCAGGGCGGTCCAGGATGTACCCCCTCAACAGCGCGCCAGCGACTGGCTCAATGGAGTAGCAGGAGAATCGGACGACGTAAAAGACATCATCCTCCAACAATTATGGAAGAAGGAGGGTTTTCAGGACGCCTGAACCCATCGGCCTGGGTGAGGGCGGTTAATTGTAACAGTGTAATCATGACTCGCTATCGTTCTATGAGAGTTCCAGTATCGATTCGCACCAGTTACGCAATGGCCGACATACGAGCACTAGTTGACTCAGGAGCAACTCATTGCTTCATGAAACCCTCCTTCGCAAAAAGGATGGGGCTTGGGACAAAACCACTCGAAGTCCTGAAGAAAATATGGAACATTGATAATATGGAAAATAAGTCAGGGCGTATCACTCACTATACCGATGTTGATGTCCAAACTAAAGGAATCCATAAGGAAATACGTTTCCTTATTACAGACATTGGCAACGAAGACATCGTATTGGGATACCCCTGGCTCGCTATCTACGACCCACACATCAAATGGTCGCAAGCTGCCATCCACGAAGACATGCTCCCCATCGTCATTCGCTTGACCAACCCCTATCTCAAAACAACAACGATTGTGGCAGCCACTTCTCAGAACGACGACTATGAAGTCGTACATTCGTGTGTCATCACAGACGAACAACGACAACAATTTGAAGAAGGGTGCCGAATTAGAGCCACCGCTACCGACCTCGCTATTGCCGCTCAACAATATACTACTAAAGCTGAGTTACCCCCCGAGTACCGCGAATTCGAACGTCTCTTCAGCGAAGAAGCATCGGACAGGTTTCCACCCAGCAGGCCCTGGGATCATGCCATCAAATTCAAACTAGGGACAGCCGATGCCATCGATTGCAAGATATACCCTATGACTCAGGAAGAAGACAAGAAACTACGCGAATGGATCGAGGAACAGCTGAAAAAGGGGTACATACGACCCTCTAAGTCCCCATATGCATCGTCCTTCTTTTTTATCAAAAAGAAGGATGGTAAGTTGCGACCCGTCCAGGATTACCGAAAAATCAACGCGGTCACCATCTGCAATCAATACCCACTCCCTCTCATTTCCGATCTTATCACCAACCTCAGCAACGCCCACATCTACACCAAGCTCGACGTTAGATGGGGATATAACAACATACGCATCAAAGAGGGAGATGAGGAGAAAGCGGCATTCAAAACACGATATGGATTATTCGAACCAACGGTGATGTTTTTCGGCTTAACCAATTCCCCAGCGACGTTCCAGACTATGATGAACTTCATCTTCAGGGACATCATCGCAAAACATGAAAAACGCGGCACAACTATTCGGGTTTACATGGACGACATTGGTATCACTACGGGACTTGATCACTCCTTACCAGATCACATCGACGCAGTCAAAGACGTCCTCCGCGTATCCGCAGAGCATGACCTATATTACAAACTCGAGAAATGCCTCTTCCACTCCCCACGTATGGATTACCTGGGGGTAATCCTTGAAAAGGGGGTGACACGCATGGACCCCGTCAAAATTTCGGGCATTAAAGACTGGCCAACACCAACCAAAGTTAAGGACGTCCGCTCTTTCCTTGGATTTTGCAATTTTTATCGACCCTTTATACGAGGATTTGCAACCAAAGCACGACCACTTAACAAACTCACGCGCAAAGATACCGAATGGCATTGGGGGAATGAAGAAGAAAAAGCATTCCAGGACCTTAAAACCCTCGTCACTAGTGAACCTGTCTTAGCGCATCCAGATCTCACACAACAATTTGAATTAGAAGTCGATGCATCTGGCTTCGCCACAGGTGCAGTCCTCCTTCAACGAAAAGCAGACGGCAAACAACACCCCATCGGCTACTACTCGTCCACCCTCAATGAAGCCGAACGAAATTACGACATCTACGATCTCGAACTCCTTGCAATTGTTAAAGCCTTCCGCCACTGGAGACCCCTCCTAGCGGGCTCCCCTCACAAGATCAAAGTGTTCTCTGACCATCTGAATTTACAATACTGGAAATCGCCACAGAAAATTAGTAGACGCGTGGCTAGGGAAGTACTCGAACTCTCAGAATACGACTTCGAGATTCATCACATTAAAGGGACTTCTAATGGACGCGCTGATGCACTGTCGCGAAGACCAGATTACGACCAAGGAGAAAACGATAACGAAGGAGTCACAGTGTTGCCCGAAAGCGTCTTTGCACACGCTACCATGCTGGAAGAACCACGACATCCGCACTGGAGACCTGAGATCTTACCAGTAGAGATGGCTCCAGAACACCCTATCTATGAACAGGACACAGCTAAGTTGAAACCTTGGGTCAACACTCACAAGCTAAAAGACATCGAAGGGACATGGTATAAAGATGGGCACCGAGTGGTTACCGGCGGTATTCACGACAAGCGCACCATTATTGCTGCTCACCATGACTCCCCTGTCTACGGCCACCCGGGTATCAAACGCACCCTTCAACTCACTGAACGACACTACTGGTGGCCGCAAATGAAAAATGATGTCACAGACTACGTCAAAGGTTGTGCGGAATGCCAGCGGCACAAAGTTAACCTCTGTCCCATCAGAGCGCCCTTACAACCCATCTATCCCAAACCGGAGGCCCTGCCATTCGAAACCATTGCTGTGTACTTCATCACTAAACTCCCCATCTCTCGTGGCTATGATTCCATTCTAACAGTGACAGACCATGATTGTACTAAAGCTGCCGTCTTCATCCCGTGCAATGAAGAGGTAACAGCCAAAGGGACAGCTGCTCTGTATGTCTCTCACGTCTTCCCACGATTCGGACTCCCCTCGCGCGTCATCAGTGATCGAGACCCCCGTTTCGCATCCAAGTTCATGCGAGAGATATGCAAAATCCTTGGCATCAGCCAAAATATCTCAACCGCTTATCACCCACGAACCGACGGCCAATCGGAACAAACAAACCAATGGCTCGAACAATATCTCCGCTTCTGGGTAAATGAACGACAAGATGACTGGGTTCGTTATCTGCCAATGGCAGAATTCACACACAACAACTGGCCTAACGAAACTACGCGGGAGTCCCCCTTCTTTCTCTTATCAGGGTTCAACCCTCGCGCTGATTGGACCGATAGGCCTTCCCCTATCCCACAGGTGTCATTAAGACTAGACCAGTTTAAACAAGCATGACAGCGCACTTTCTCCTGCATGCTCCGGGCGCAAAAGTCATGGGTCAAGAACAAAGATATGCCCAAGTTCAAAGAAAGAGACCTCGTGTGGTTAGAAGGGCGCCACTTACGCACCCATCAGCCAACCGCAAAACTAGCGGCTAAACGACACGGGCCATTTAAGGTCGTCCAGGTGATGTCCCCTGTCAACTATCGACTCGAACTTCCCACGCAGTGGAGCATCCATGACGTGTTCCACATAGATCTTCTCACACCTTATCGTGAGACACCCACGCACGGACCAAACTATCAGCGCCCACCACCTGATTTGGTCGATAATGAAGAAGAGTACGAAGTCAAGAAGATTCTAGACTCTCGGCGATTCGGCAGAAGACGTCGGCTTCAGTACCTTGTCAAATGGAAGGGTTATCCGGACTCAGACAATCAATGGATAGATAAGGATGACGTATTTGCCGACGAAGCCGTTCGGGAGTTCAAACATTCCAATCCCAACAGAGAAACACATATAAGGATGACCTCTTGTCATGATAAGTCCCCATCTCCCATTCACCCCATGTCCTCTACTCGACGCAATGACCAGCTCGCACTCCTCTCTACCCTCGTCAATGACTCCTCCGCCACACTTGTCAACCCCGACTCCACCAACAACACCGCAGCCGTTGGAGCTGCAGATGGAAGCCGTACCTCCATGCAGCATGAGGAAGACGGCCCTATCACTAGTGAAGAACTGCACCAGACACTGCAACGATTCCCTGTGCCCATACAGGGAACTCTCGACGACGATCCAGCAGCAACTCAGCCAGCACCTCCGCCAATGTACGCCCTCACAAACCCCAACACCGGTGAGCCCGAAGTCTTCCTCACGGAAGACGAGCTTTTTCGGCTTCAAGCAGCTGTCCCGCGCGGTGCAACCACCCGACGCCATGAGGAAGTACGAACAAGAATGGAAGGAGACGGCGGCGCGGTGGCAGCGGGAGCAACTGCATATCGCTGCCTGCCGACGCCGAATGATGAAGGAGCGGAGGGAGTATTGGATGAAGATGAGGATGAAGACGAGCTTGGAGACCACTACCCCATCAGGCACACATTCCTTAACCATGAATTCTACACTGAAGATACAGCCGCCACACCCTACCTCGTCGACGCAGCGGGGGGGCCTTTACACAGAGGACGAGTCGCCGTGGCACAAGCGGCTCGTTATACACCAATGGGCGAACGAGACCCAGCAACCAGAGCCGTCGTTCCTGAAGGGTTCCAGGTCAATAGAGGACCCGATTACATTCCGTTCCCGATCAAACTCCCCAACGGACCGACGGTACAAGCCTCCCACGTACAGGTTATCCAAGGAGGAGACCCCTTCGTTCTCGGATTAGCTCCGGGATCGGGATTCCTCTACGGCAAACCCCTTTACGCCACCCCCCATCTCCCAAAGAACAACCGTGCATTTATACCCCATGAGGAGTATTTCATGCTCCGCGATCGACACCCCACTGACTTACTACTAATGCGCATTGGGGATGTCACCCTCACTCAAGAACTACGCCGATTTCGGCAGTTCGCATTCGCCGAAGACCAGCTGGAGAAGCGGATTCGGCAGCTGCAGTTGGAAAGGGAGATGGTGGTTGCAGACAAAAAGGACAGTCTTTACCGCTTGGAACGAGCTAACATACTAGCACGGATGGAAGACGAGGCCGAGAAGATGAGGCAAGAGTCAGTAGCGGACTAGTGAGGTGGGCCTCACTCCTGAAAAGGGGGTGATGTTACGGTACGGACCAATTATGTGTTGTGGATGACTCATGGCCGGTTATGACTACGGTCCGGTATCAATATTAGTCATGGACTCTTACATCGCATCAGTCAGCATAGTAGTTCACATGTGATTGTGACTCATGTATGACTCATTCCTAGGATAGCTGTACTAGGGTTCGAGCTAGTTACGCTATTGGATACTTACCATTCCAGCGGCGCTTTAAAGCCCGCGCGTATTTGTATAAGTAGTCGACTCGGAAGACCAAGAGTCTCCATCTTGGTCTTCTTCAATCCACCACTTGACTCGTCTCTGCTTGCCTTAGTCTCGGACTAAGTGTGCTTCTGCTTGTATCCGCCAAGGGATACTCTTCTTCACTTTATTGCTGCAGCGTGTGCCTGTAGTGCCCCTGTTCAGCCAGTGTTGGGTTGACACGAGGTCCCCATTCACCTATCTCCGCTAAGTCAATTACGCCTATCCCGAGTCCAAGTCGGACTAACGCCGGTGGAGCGTAACACTCTGGGCCAATTGTCGTGCTTCCTTTAACTGTGTCAATCTTGTGATTACGTTCGGGATAGGGGATGGCTTATCCGTCCAATCAGCTGTCGGGTTGTAACCCATAAGTAACATAAACGGTGACTGCTTTGTATGTTCATGGAGCCAATTGTTATGAGCGAATTCTGCTATGGGAAGGTATGCCACCCAGTTATCTTGCCGCTCGTTGGCCCAGAATCGCAGATACTGTTCCAACCACTGGTTGGTCTGTTCTGATTGTCCATCTGTTTGCAGGTGATACGCCGTTGAAATGTTCTGTTTGATGCCCAAGATCCGGCACACCTCCTTGGTGAACTTGGATGTGAACCGGGGATCGCGATCACTAATAATTTTGCGCGGTAATCCGAATCGTCTGAAGACATGATTGACATACAGGATGGCGGTCTCTTCTGCCGTAATTTCTTCGTTACATGGGATAAATATTGACACCTTACTGCAGTCGTGGTCTGTGACGGTAAGGACGCTGTCGTAGGATTGGGACGCTGGTAACTTAGTGATGAAGTCCAGCGCAATAGTGTGAAAGGGAGGGGCGTCTGTTACGGCAGTGATGGGGTACAGTGGTGTGCGGGTTGGTCTCGTATTGACCTTGTTTCGTTGGCAATCGGCACATCCTACCACGTACTCGTATACATCCCTACGGAGGCGCAGCCACCAATAATGTCGTTCGACGATCCGCTGAGTTTTGCTGATACCGGGGTGCCCGTGGACGGGAAGGTCGTGGTGGTCATGTATTATGGCTCGGTATGCAGTTAAGGGTCCAGTGATCACCAATTTTCCATCCTTGTACCATTCCCCTTCGATTTGCTTTAACTGGTGGGCATCGACCCATGTTTTGATGATAGTTGGGTCCTGGATCCGTCTCGGTTGTTGCAGCATTGGGTGTGTTTCCAAGGCGCGTGCGGCATTAGCAACTCGCACAAAGACTTCCGGAGGCAGGACGACCACACCTTGGTTATCCTCCTCTCCCTGATTGTAGTCTGGCCGTCTGGATAGAGCATCCGCTCTGCCGTTGTTCTTCCCTTTGATATGATGGATCTCGAAGTCGTATTCCATCAATTCCAACACTTCTCGGGCGACTCTTCGACTGATCTTTTGCGGAGTCTTCCAGTATTGGAGGTTGAGGTGGTCGGAAAATATTTTGATCTTGTGTGGGGATCCCGCAAGTAGGGGTCTCCAATGCCGAAGGGCCTTGACGATGGCGAGAAGTTCGAGGTCATAGATATCGTAGTTTCGCTCTGCTTCATTGAGCGTTGCCGAGTAATATCCTATTGGGTGCTTGCGACCGTCATTTTTCTTTTGCAGGAGTACCGCACCTACTGCGAATCCCAACGCATCGACCTCCAGTTCAAACTGATCTTGTAAATTAGGGTGTGCCAGCACGGGCTCTTTGGTTACGAGACGTTTGAGGGTTTTGAATGCGCGGTCTTCATCGTCTCCCCATCGCCACTCCGCATCCTTCCTTGTTAATCGGTTGAGTGGTCGCGCCTGGGCTGCAAAACCTCGGATGAAGAGGCGGTAAAAGTTACAGAATCCCAAAAATGATCGTACGTTTCTGACTTTGGTTGGCGTTGGCCAATCTTTGATGCCGCGAACTTTTACTGGGTCCATACGTGTTACCCCCTTTTCAAGGATTACCCCCAGGTAATCCATCCGAGGTTGGTGGAACAGGCACTTTTCGAGTTTGAAGTAGAGGTCGTGGTCCTGGGCGACGTGAAGGACATCCGTGACCGCGGCAATGTGGTCGGCAAGCGTCGACCCTTCGCGCGTAGCGATGCCGATGTCGTCCATATAGACCCGAATGACCGTGCCCCGAAGTTCGTGTTTTGCAATGGTATCGCGATAGATGTGGTTCATCATGGTTTGGAAGGTTGCCGGTGAGTTGGTGAGCCCGAAGAACATGACTGTTGGCTTGAAGAGTCCGAATTTGGTTTTGAAGGCCGCCTTCTCCTGATCACCGTCCTGTATGCGGACGTTGTTATACCCCCAGCGAATGTCGAGTTTTGTGTAAATATAGGCGTTGCTGAGGTCATAGATGAGGTCCTGGATTAACGGGAGCGGGTATTGGTTACGTATGGTATGCGAGTTGATGACGCGATAGTCCTGCACCGGGCGTAGCTTTCCGTCCTTTTTTTTAACGAAGAAAAATGATGATGCGTACGGGGAAATTGAAGGGCGAAGGTACCCTTGTCGGAGTTTTTCATCTAAAAACTCCTTGAGTTTCCCTTCCTCTTCCTGTGTCAGCGGGTATATTTTACAGTCGATTGCGGAGGGTGTGCCTG
Source organism: Lactarius indigo (assembly GCA_025766275.1). NCBI lineage: Eukaryota > Fungi > Basidiomycota > Agaricomycetes > Russulales > Russulaceae > Lactarius > Lactarius indigo. The sequence continues at coordinate 112,857 of JAFKAC010000022.1, read as the reverse complement.
GTTTAAAGTCGATCGTGTGATCCCATGGCCTAGCAGGGGGAAATCGCTGGGATGCGTCTTCGCTGAAGAGCTTCTGAAAGGCCTGATATACTGCTGGCAGTTCTACTGGTTTCTCCTCCGTTTTTGCCTTGATGGCCAATTCTGTAGACGTAGTTGCCTGCAAATACGTGTCTTCTTCGTCCATCTCCAGGATGATCGTCTCCTTTTGTTCGTCAGTGAGGGCAGATGCGATAACAGTATGACGGTCTAGACTGTCCTGCATACTGATCACGATAGGCATGATGTTCTCGTGTATGACCGCATCCCTCCAGTTGATGGTTGGTTCATACGTTGCCAACCAGGGGTATCCCAGGACGATATCTTCGCTTCCGAGATCCGTAATAAGGAAGTGCATGGTCCTGTGATATCCTTTGGTGTATACGTCTAGGTCAGTGAAATGAGTGATAGACCCAGCTTTATTTTCTGTATTGTCTATATTCCAAATTTTTCGCGGCTGGGTCAATGGTTGAACGCCTATGCCCAGTTTTGTCGCAAAGTTGGGATGCATGAAGTTGTCGGTGGCTCCGGAGTCCACTAATGCTTTTATGTCGGCCATTCAGTAATTTGTGCAAATCGAGACTGGAATTCGAAGGGAACGAAAGCGCATCATGATTACAGAATTACAATTTAAAGCCCTCACCCAGGCCGATGGGTTCAGGCGCTCTGAAAACCCTCTTTCCCCCATAAGTCCTGTAGTATCAAGTCCTTTACTTCATCCGGCGCATTTGCGACTCCGGTAAGCCACTCTTTGGCTCGTTCTTCCGCTGTTTTACTCGTAGAGGCAGCCTGTATCTGGGCTGGTGGCAGTTCTTGCGCGTAATAGTCGGTTTCTGTTGCGCGGACATTTGAAGGTCCAGCGCTCTGCAGTTGCCACTGTCGTGGCTGTCTGGGGTGGGGGCAGTTTCGTGAGAGATGACCTGGTGCGTTACAGTTATAGCACAACACCGTCCTGAGATCTCGTCGTGACCCCCCTCTACCTCGTCCTCTTACTCCTGGCCCTCCTCTCGGCGGGAAAGGAGGTTGGTTCGTGTATGGCGGCTTGCCGTAGTCGATCTCTTCTGATCCTGCTAACCTTGCCTTTGTTCGGTCGGCCGACGTGTCCATTGCCCATGGGTTTGCGAGGTTTTGCAGGACAGTCCATCCAGCGTTGCCCACTTTCTTCGGCTTGGTGTCTTTGTATTCATCCACTCTTGCCCGGATGTGAATGTAATTGCGTTGTCAACGAAGTGTTGCCCGCTTCCATTCGTCGAAAGTTTCTGGTTCGTCCAGGTCATAGGTCTTTTCGTATAGTTTTTTGGGTAACCCCTTCGTGAATAGGTCGATGGTCTGGGGGTCGTTGAGGCGATAGCTGGCTTTTCTGGCAGCTTCTTCAAACTCATTGACGTATTTATCGATATCTCTGTCAACCATTTTGAGCCCCTTTCTCAACAGGGCTTGAGCTTGTTCTCGTTCGAGGGTATTGACGAACCTTTGGTTAAACCCTTCTGCCACCGCGTTCCATAGATCCCTGGTATATTGATCTATCCCTCGTTGTATTTGTCGGTTGAGCCACTTGAGGTACAAGAGTACCCATTTGCTGACCGACACCCCCTTGATGTAAGAAAGGAAAAGGAGGCACCGTCGGTAGTCGTTGCGCATGACGGGGGTGTCGAGGTTCATGCCCCAGTACACATGCCATTGTGTGAGGAATGAGTCGACTTTAGTGCGATCTCCGTCAAAAATAGTGGGAGGTTCACCAGTCAGTTTTTCATGCCCGCCTCCTAACGGGCCTCCACCTCCGCCTGGTGGGCCTCCTCCTCCGCCTGGTGGGCCGTCGCCCGGCGGGTTGTTTGGAATGTCTGGTGGATTTCCTCCTCCACCCGGTTGTCGGGGAAAGTCTCCTTCCGGGGGTCCTCCCCATCCTGGCGGGGGGTCGAGTGCTTGTCCTCATCTCAGTCCGTCTCCTGATGGAGGGTCACCTTGGTCGGGTCCGATAGCCCGAAAGATTGCGGCGTCGTCTGCGGTCATGCGATGTCCCGTCTCGGGATTGATGGGTAGGAGATGTCGTTGGGACTCTTCTCTGATTGCCTCGGCTGCTTCTCATGCTGCCTGCTCTCTTACTGTCATGATTTCTTCCGCCGTCATCGTGGTTGTAGCCATTTCTGCTGCGGGTGATCGTACGTGAATGACTTCTGGCTGTTCCGAGATGTGTAGGGACTCAGCTTGTTGAATGGTGTATTGTTTGATAGGTCCAATGCTTGCCGGTGGATTTTCTTCGCTCTGTTCTTCTTCCTCAGTTTCTTCACTGACCGCTTCTCCTGTGGAGTGTTCTCGTATTTGGCCGTCAATGGGCCCCCAGTCTGCTCGCGAGTTGAGTTCTCACGCGTCAATGTCGCACTGATATTGTCTTCCTGCTGGTCTTACGACATCCCAGCGATGATCTATGGGGTTCCATGTAACCTCTACCCAACACAGATGGTCGAAATTGAACTCAACGGGTCTGAACCTTGTAGGTCCGTTAAACTCGACGAAATATCCTGTTTCGTCTCCTCGGTCTCTCCACCTGGCTGCTCCCAAGAATCGGGTTGGTACATTGTGATCTCCTCTTCGTTCTAGGTAATAGGGACAGAAGTTCGTCCACTGGTCTCGGGTGTTGACAGTCGCCACAATGGAATATCTTGGTCTTAATGTAACGCCGTCACGATGTTAGCTCAACTTGAGCGTATAAAGGGGAGGCGACTGTAACTTAGCTGATCACGCGCAAGGCGTATGGCACAAAGGCGAGAGCTAGATGTTCGAAGACACTAGCAGATTCAGATGGCTCTCTATCTGGATAGAGGCAAACAGATCTCCCGAGATAGGAAGTGACGATTGAAGAAGACCAAGATGGCATATCTTGGTCTTCCGCAGCTACCTTAAATACAAGAAGAGCAGGCTTTCAAGCGCTGCTATGAGTCACCGTATCGTAGCGTCCAACGTATTGCGTAAGTACCGCAATCCTAATACTACTACTACCTGTACTAGGATCGAGTCATCTCCCAACGCCTAACTCCTATCGTAAACCCCGAGTCCGTGACTAATATACCTTACAGCCGTAGCCACAACTGGTACAGTAAGGGTCACATCATGCGAAACCATAACAATAGCGGTATTAACGGAAGAAAAGAAGCCAGGAGACCTCTGAGGGGTAGAGGATTCGACTTCTGTACGAGTAGAGACCCCAGATGACCCAACATGGATCACCTTGTGAGAAGTAGGTGGAGATAGTGCAGCAACGGAAGCTATGTGGGAATACTGGGGAGCGCCGCCACGCGCTTTGCCTTTCCCTTTTCCTCTGCCACGGCCGGATCCACGTCCTCCATGCTGCCGGTTAGGCTGCTGCTGGGAAGATGGGCCAGGGGCATTAGAAGTAGAAGGCTGCGGCTGCTGCTGACTACCCTGCTTAGAAAAGCGAGGGTTATCGCGCTTGCGCTTAACAGCAGAAAGTTTCTGCGCGTTATGAGCACCCTTATGCTGTCCGCGATTAGTTTCGGTCTCAAACTGCCCAATGACTACAGAAGCAACTGAGTCAAGTTTGAGATCCATAGTAGCAGTGGCACTACAGATAATGGGAATGAGATTCTCCCATTTCTGAGGAAGAGCGGACATGGCGATTAACGCCTGAAGGGGGGGCTTTATTGCAAGCGTCATAGCATTAGCACCAGTGCCGACAGTTATTGCACCGAGACAAGAAAAGGCAGCTGCCATCTTCTCAAATGTTGCGACAGGGTTCTGGTTAGGATTGAAGCGAATAGAAATCGCTTCTTTAAAGTCCTTGTAGATGCGGGGTAAAGAGACCGCTCCATAGCGGTCTTTAACCGCATTCCAGAGAACCTGGGCAGAGGTACCAGTAACAGCTTGTTGGATCGCAGGAGAAAGACGAAGGGTAAGATTACCCCTAGCCATTTCATCACTACGATGCCAAGCAGCTTGAATGTCGGCGGTGGCGGTTGTGTCAAGAGGGATAGATCCATCAACATAACCCCAGAGTCCTTGGGACATGAAGAAGGCTTGCATGGCATTCGACCAGATGGCCCAGTTAGAGCCATCAAATACGGGAACAAGAGCAGTAAGTTGTGAGGACATAGTTGGTGATAGATCTGTTGGCTTTGAGAATGTCAGTATCAGAGTTTCATCATAATACTGAGTGAGATAATAAAGCCAGCATTAATCCGTTTGACTACAGAGCGAACTCTGCAGACTTTGGTCTTTGGAGACTACCATAGTCTATGCCAAAAGAACTGCTCGACCATGTCAACGTTAGACAGTGGGCCAAGTCTGTGTACTCCTCTAGAGTACAATACTGGGTCTGTTATGAACCAGGGCACCTTCCAGGGTCTGTTTGCTGTGTCTCATAACAAATCTGCTCTTCCATAGGAGATACAGATAGTGTGGGGAACTCACTGTCACTCGACAGTGAGGGATAAGGCTGGAGATGACGTCGGGCAAGGTAGAGACGGAGGGAGCGTCGAAGAGGTCGGAGAGGAGGCGTCTTGGCTCAAAGAAGATAGTGGCGCACACAAGGTGGGGCACTCGAAAGAGCTGAGAGGCAAGAGAGGGAAGATGTCACAAGTGGACAGTCTGAGGGACTGTCCGATAGATTGAGCTAGCTTATATACTACAGGGGGTGGTCTGTGCGTAACTTTAGGGCAGGCTTAGGGCCTGTCCACGGGTGCTGCGCAATACTGCGGACTGGAACATTCCAGAGACAAGTTATTAATACTGTCCAATCAGAATACAGGATATGTAGCGGTATGACTTATCGCGACAACTAGACCAAGAGAAGGTAAGTGAACTGAACTAGTAGCACACCCAAGCCTAGCGCGGAGACAAGTCACGCGCCGAACGTACAGTCACTGCGGAGAATATGCACACGTGAGACCTTTATACAAGGTCAAAGGCAGGGTGATCACGCAGTGGCACGCTGAGTGGAGAACCAAGAGGACAAGTTGGTTCCACTCAGGATGCTACATGAGGGTTTATATACTATGCTGCGGCTGAGTTCGAATTACTACGGAACCTTATTACTAAAGGTATGTGTAATAGTAATGAGTCAGGCGCTGACGCGTCATGTCTAATAATAGCGCTATCTATTGTGCTGACTGATGCCCTGTCATTAACGCTGACAGAACAATGACGTGTCCTTATCTATGAGTCATAACCCTGTAACAACGTAGTCTAGAACTATCTAGAATGTTCCCTGCTTATCGTCCAATGAGAAACTACTATACTAATGCGGAAGTGTCCTAAAAAGGTAACTCCTAGCAAGGAAGTTACTATCTCAGGGTCACGTGCTTGTGGGTGCACATGTTGGCATCACGTGACTAACCATCTTATCATATCTAGTGATAAGGACTTGGATGTTTGACTCAACGTTGGAACCTCGTATCTTCACCAAATAAATCCGTAAAAATACAGAAAAATGAGGCAAAAATAGAGCGTCCGTGACATCACCCCCCTCCTTAAGGGTCGACGTCCGCGTTGGCCACTGTATCCATATGATGAGCTTGCCAAGGCAAGGACGCGTAAATAAGAGCCGCTATTTTTCTAGGCGCGCCCGGGTTTGAGGAATGGAATTCCTTAACCACATCGGGGGCGTGTGCTAGATTTTTAGCCGGTTCCCATGTGTCCTCACCCTCACCGTATCCTTTCCAACGGACGAGGTACTTAAGAGTACGACCGAAGAGCTTAGAGTCTCTTATATGGTCAACTTCATACTCTTCTTCTCCCTCGATCGTGACTGGATCGGGTGGTGGAGGCGTGAGCCCGTTGACTTCATTTCCTTTGTAAGGAGAGAGACGGTCTACATGAAATACATCATGGATCCGTAATGCAGGGGGTAGTGCAAGCTTATAGTCGACGTCACTTATGACTTTAGTGACTTCAAATGGGCCAAGTTGCTTTGGTCCCAGTTTGGACGACTGCTGATGTATCTTTATCTGCTTAGCTTGCAACCAGACTTTATCCCTGACGTTAAAGGAATATGGCTTAGTCCTTTGTTCAACGTCTGTCTGCATTCACCTTTTGCTTAGGCGTAGAGCCGCCTCTGCATCCTTACGAGCGGAAACTAAGTGCTGAAGGCGCTTGTCGAGCAATGGAATACCCGTAGGTCTACCAGCAGGAATAGTGAAGTCAGGCGTAAAGCCGTATAGTAGCTCAAAGGGGGTATGACCCGTGGCTGAATTGAGTCTACTATTGACTACGAATTCTGCTGTAGGAAGCAGGTCTGCCCAATCATCCTGCCTCTTACTAATGAACATGCGCAAATATATTTCAACTTCTTGATTTTTGCGCTTCACCTGTCCATTAGCTTGAGGGTGATAGGCTGTAGTTAGACCTGCGTCTATTCCAAGTCGCTTGTATAGAGCACGCATGCTTCGCGCTGCAAATTGGGGTCCTCTATCGCTTATGACTTTGCGAGGGATTCCATGCAGGGGGAAGACTTGTTCAAAGTAGATGGATGCCACCCCATCAGCCGTAATCTGAGAAGTCACGGGGAACAGATGAATCTGTTTTGTATAATGATCTATGATGTTTAAGATCATATCCTTCCCGTGTGACATGGGCAGTGGACCAATTAGATCGATCCCAACTACCTGCCAAGGTCCCTCAGGTACTTCTTGCGGCTGAATGGTTGCTTTGGGGTGCAGATCTTTGCGATAACGTTGGCATCGATCGCATCCTTCTACATATGAGGCAATAAAGCCTGACATGCGTGGCCACCAATAGTAGCGACTGACCAGCTCTATGGTTCCATTCTTTCCAGGGTGTCCGGTAGTGACCGAGTCGTGGCAAGATTTTACCACGTCCCTACGAAGGGCACGATCGTTTGGGACATATAATTTTCCCCGGTGGTAAACGAAACCATCTTCTTCTTCCCACATTAAAACGCCATCTGTGAGAGCTTTAGGAGCGGTCTTTGAGATGCTTCTAAGACCCTCTATTACTTCAGCTTCTCTGATAGATGCGAGTTTAATGCGACTCCCTAGAGAGTCTATTTCGGGGACGAAGTGCGCTTTAGCGGCAGCTAGGAAATGCTCAGGTTTTAACACCTGGACCTGGCGGTTGTCTTCAGAGTCTCGGACTTGGTCTCGTGAGAAACGACTTAATGCATCGGCTTGCATGGATTCTCCCTTCTTATAAGTGATTTTGAAGGCGAACCGACTTAAGAATAGGGCCCATCTAGCTTGGCGCCTGTTTAAGTCTTTCATGGTTGCCCACCATTCCATATTCTTATGGTCGGTGATCACTTCAAAGGAGATGCCTTCGAGGAAATGCCTCCAATCCTCTAGGGCACGGATTAAGCCGAGCATCTCTCTGTCGTAAATCTCATAATTGCGTTCTTCTTTGCTCATGGACTGTGAGCGATACGCAATGGGGTGCCAGAGACCGTCCGGGTACTTCTGAGTTAGAATACCGCCAGTAGCAAATCCTGAAGCATCCACCTCGATTCTAGTTGGAAGGTTCGGATCGTAAACCTTAAGTATAGGTTCTTGTACGAAACGTTCCTTCAACAGATCGAAGGCTTTCTGCTGTTCAGACTGCCAGATCCAAGGAGTGTCTTTCTTAGTGAGGTCATGAAGGGGTCGGGCAATAGCCGCGAAATCCTTGATGAACCTCCTATAGAAATTGGCAAACCCGATGAATGCTCTTACTTCTTTGAGCGTAGTCGGGGTTGGCCACTCCTTTACTGCAGAGACCTTGCCAGGGTCCATCTGCACTTCTCCGGGACGGATAATCATCCCTAAATACTCCATCTCTTGCTTCTCGAAATCGCACTTCTCAGGCTTGAGATAGAGGTCGTACTGCTCTAACCGTGTCAACACCTCGCGTACTATCTTGCGATGGTGTTTAAGGTTATTACTGTAGATGAGGATGTCATCCATGTATACAGCGACCTCTCCTTGTGCGATAAGATCAGCAAAGACGGCGTTCATTAAGGCTTGGAAGGTGGCGGGGCTATTAGTCATGCCGAAGTACATGACTTTAGGCTCATATAGACCCCTATTGGTGACAATAGCACCTTTCCATTCATCGCCTTCTTTGATGCGGATATTATGGTATCCCCATCGAACGTCGAATTTAGTGAAGTATTGAGCTCCCTTGAGCCTGTTAATAATGTCGGCAGCGAGTGGAAGTGGGTATCGGTTCTTAATGGTAATCTTATTAAGACGCCGATAATCTTGGACCAGACGGAGCTTGCCGTCCTTCTTTTTAATGAAGAATACAGGGGATGCCATGGGTGACTTAGATGGCACCAAATATCCTTTCCCTATATGTTCATCTAAGAATTTGTCCAATTCTACCTGCTCGCTGGGTGACATGGGGTACGTCTTGACCTTCCAGTGTTTAACTGCATCTGGTTCGAGGTCTATGGCGTGGTCCCATGGTTGATGCTCAGGGAGTCTCTGGGACTCTTCCTCAGAGAAGACTTTTGCGAAGTCACGATAGTGTTCAGGGACCATCTCTTCGAAGGTTTTCTTAGGTTTGGAGGTTATCGCTTTCTCGGCAATCTGCTGAGAATACGTGAAACCAGCCAAACAGAAAACTTCGTCAGAGGTTGTGTCCAGCACTTTCTCCGCAAGGAGACGGCGGCGTTCCATACGGTTCGCCATAATGCGCGTCACCTCTATCTCTATCTCCGGTGCGGCTATTTCAGCGCTGGAGTTGAGACGCATTGTGCCTTCCTGCCAATCTATGTGCGGGTTCCGATGTCTAAGCCAAGGCAATCCCAATATAACTCGTTCTGGGCCTAGTGAAGTGACCATGAAGTCAAACTTCTCTGCACTAAGACCGATTTTGAGAACGAGTGTTACTTTGTGGGTAATGCTGCCGGCTTCATTGAGTGTCCCATCGATGTTATATAACGTAATGGGATGCTCTAGCGGAACTTGCAACATCTTGTGGCGGTCAGCGTACTTTTTGTCCAGGAACAACGAGGTTGCTCCGGAATCTACCATGGCTGCTACCTTTACAGTACGATGACGTCCTTGTAATTCAACAGAAATATGAAAATGAGATCTGCTATCTTTTGTTTCGGGAATTATACATGAAGAAAGCGCTGCATCAGAAATCATCACTTGCGGCGCTGCTACAAATAGTGGAGCAATCGGAACACTAATACTATTGTTCATCTCCGAGGCAGATGTAGATGTAGAATCAGAACAGGAAGCCGAGACATCACTACTATCAACATGACAGGCAGAAACAAAGTGGTACGTAGGAATTACAGATTGGTCCGAGTCCGAAACGAGGCGAGATCGTAGGCATATCTTACAACTACACGAGGCCGAGTCAACCGTATCTGTTTTACAGGGGGAGTCCGCAGCTATGACTACCCCTGGATCTAAAAAGCCGCCTTAAGAGCGTTGATTTGCTCTTGCTGTGCGGTGAGCGCCGCCAATAACTTTGCCACGTCTGCCTGGGACGTATTGGCTTTGGGCGGTGCGGAAGTACTTGATTGGGCGGTGGAAGCCGCCGACTGACTGGAAGAAGGTTGGGAGGGGGTCTCCTCACTACTGGCCGCGGCTTTCGCTTTGGCGGGTTTCCCCATGAATTTGAGCATGCAGACGGGTGCCCTATGTCCGACCTTTTGACAATGGTGGCACACGTCGCGTTCGTGATTTCCATCCTTCTTGGAGTGGTCCTTAGAACCACACCCGTAGCATTTTCCTTGCATATGTTTTTGGTAGTCCTGCCGGGTCTTTCCACCAGATGTGGGCTTGCTCGTGCCGGATCCCTGCTGGCGCGATGCGTCAACTTGCATCGCGTCTGGATCGGACGGCTTGCCTGCAGGCAAGATCGATTGGCTGGACGAACCACCCTTCTTCTCCGAGTCCCTCTGTCTCAGTCGCTGATCCAGCGATTGTGAGACCTGCTTGAGGTCGTCGAAGTCGACATGGGCCTTGTCCGTCAAGGCTAAGGCGTCTTTCACGCGGTCCGAGAGACCGTCGTAAAAGCGGGTGCGGAGGTCTGTTTTTGACCATCCAGTCTGTCCAGAGTACTGTTCGAACACGGATCGGTACTCTGCAACCGATCCGCGGCCCTGTTTTGTCTTCTTCAGCTGCTCCCTCGCTGTTTCTGTAGTGTCGAGGGGCGAGAACCGCCGGTTGAACTCTTTGACGAATTCGTCCCAAGAGCTACTGAACGGAATATTATTTGACTGAAGTTGTTCAAGGTAGGGGAGAGCCCATGACTTGGCTTCCCCTTCCATGAGGTTAAGAACCGCCATAATCCAGCGGTCTTCTGCCCGGAAGTACATGCCCTGGGCCGGGTCCCAGGTGTTCATAGCGTCCTGCTGTGAGCCTGCCCAATTATGGAAGGCTGCAAGGAAGTGACGGGCATCTGTAGAGTTGCCTTTCCCATCCCAAGCTTTGGGACGGGCCACTACTTCCTTGTGCTTAGGGCTGGGCTTGGCCGCGGTTGCTGAAACCTGTGCGGTCAAGTCCGTAACCTTTTGTGTGAGTATGCCGACTACTTGGCCTAGATCACTTATGAGGCGCAAGCAGTCGTTGAGAGTTGGGGGCGGAGCAGGAGCTGTTGGTGTGGGGGGAGCGGCGGCGGCGGCGGACATCTTATCCAATTCGTCTTGTCTCTTTCTTTCCTCGTACTTTTTAATCGACTCCCGTCTGTCTTCGATGAGGCGAAGCTGTTCGTCTTCGTCGAAGTCGTCCCAGTTGTCGAAGTTCTTGATCCACTCTTTTTCTTCTTTAGAGAGGATCGTTCTGTACTTGGACGTTACTCCTGTGGGATACTGAGCTTGAGCTTGCGCTGCTCTCTGTTTCCCTTTGGGAGCTATCGTGGGAGTGGACGGATGGGGGAGGAGAAAGTTCGGGGACTAGTGCTGCCGCAAAGGCGATCAGCTGAGGGACGGTGAAAGGGGTGCCTGCAACAAGGCCGAAGGCTCCGTGAAGTTCTAGAAGAGCGAAGCGAAAATCTCTATCGTAATAGATGGCGCGGACATATGCTTCCGCGTCGTTTTGTGGCTCCGCTTCTAGAGAGAAGAGGTAGTGTACTTCTTCACCAGCAAAGACTTCTTGGTGGTGAATTACTGGGGGTGCAAGGGGGTCGTCAACGAGTGTCTCGTTGGAGGAGGAGTGCGCCGAATGGTAGGAATGCTCCGAAGCTGCTGTCGGAGTAGGAGATGCGAAGCGAGGTGAAGGGATTGGGTCAGAGGACGATTGACCTGCTCCCTGGACGTGTAGCGATGCCGAAGCAGAGGCTAAATTTGGAGTGAAATAAGAGCGTGGGGGTGACGGGGGCGCTGGGATAGGGAGAACCGTTTCCTGTCTCCTCCGAAAGAGACGTCGAAGACGCTGACGGACGTTCGCAAATATGCGAGGCAGTTTGAAAAAAGGAAGGGTGGTAATATGTGACGACGTGTTACGACGACCGCGGAACGCTAAGTCGAAGGTGAATGGAGAGTCCGATCAAGCAAGACCAATACACAGTGGTGTTTCACACTGCGCGAGGCTGCGGCGATAACGGAACACTCAGGAATGGGGTAAGGAATTTGTGCAAGAACACAAGGCTGTCTGCCGCAGTCTCCTCGACCTATTGGCTGCCTCTCACGCCGGAGCGCTCTCAAACTTTTCTGTTTACTTCGCGTACAGCTGTCGCAGGCTAGGCCTGGCAGGCTTCTCCTCTACTTGCAGCTTATCTGGCGTGGTGACCAGTTCTGCAAGCAGTACCCAAACGTTCTACTGATGACCAGATAGAACGCCTATAGGCAAGCACAATCTATGCCGACTTTACGGACAATAGAGTTGTACCAAGATAGCGCAGATTCTGCGTACGAAGGTCCACAGGCAAAGAGTGAGGTGTGTGACACAGGGGACTTGTGGTCGTCAACCACCTAAAAGGGAAAATAGAAACGCCGGTAAGAATGAAGGGGCGTGTGAAAAGGAACTTGTCCTAATGTAGCGGTATGACTTATCGCGACAACTAGACCAAGAGAAGGTAAGTGAACTGAACTAGTAGCACACCCAAGCCTAGCGCGGAGACAAGTCACGCGCCGAACGTACAGTCACTGCGGAGAATATGCACACGTGAGACCTTTATACAAGGTCAAAGGCAGGGTGATCACGCAGTGGCACACTGAGTGGAGAACCAAGAGGACAAGTTGGTTCCACTCAGGACGCTACATGAGGGTTTATATACTATGCTGCGGCTGAGTTCGAATTACTACGGAACCTTATTACTAAAGGTATGTGTAATAGTAATGAGTCAGGCGCTGACGCGTCGTGTCTAATAATAGCGCTATCTATTGTGCTGACTGATGCCCTGTCATTAACGCTGACAGAACAATGACGTGTCCTTATCTATGAGTCATAACCCTGTAACAACGTAGTCTAGAACTATCTAGAATGTTCCCTGCTTATCGTCCAATGAGAAACTACTATACTAATGCGGAAGTGTCCTAAAAAGGTAACTCCTAGCAAGGAAGTTACTATCTCAGGGTCACGTGCTTGTGGGTGCACATGTTGGCATCACGTGACTAACCATCTTATCATATCTAGTGATAAGGACTTGGATGTTTGACTCAACGTTGGAACCTCGTATCTTCACCAAATAAATCCGTAAAAATACAGAAAAATGAGGCAAAAATAGAGCGTCCGTGACAGGATAAGCATGGTACGACTGCGCCGCAGTCGATGGCGCCATATTGCGCCATGGTGGCGTGATTCCGCAGCAGCTGTGGAACCTGTGATTGGAACACGTGTTCCTGGTGACTTGGTTGATTATCAATTGTTGATTGATACACGTGCTTGTACACATGTGACTTGGGAAGACAGAGTAATCACGTGACACATCACGTGACCATCGGAGAGCGAAATTCAAACTCCGATTTCGGATTTCCCCTTTAGGATGTTGATGACATAAGCCCGGTCCGGTCCGGTCCTAAGCGCCTTGAGTCACGACCAGGTTTATAGGTTCGTGACAGTATCCCCTTTTTAACGTCGTGCTATTCCACTAGCACTAGTTGACTTTGGTTTAGGGGCACCGGGGTTGGCCTTGTGAAATTGACTGACAAGGTCTTGCGCATGGGTCATTTGAGAGGAGGGGAGCCAGGAGTTTTCAGAGTCGGGGTACCCCTTCCACTTGATCAAGTAGAGTATGCCCTTCTTGTTAGGCGATACCTTGGATTGCAGGACCTTTTCCACTTTGTAGTGTTCATCTTCCCCTTGGATGATTTCAGGGGGTGGTCTGGTGAAGTTGGGTCCATGTGTAGTGTTTTCTTTATACGGGGAGATCAAGGAGTTGTGGAAGACTGGGTGAATGCGCCATGTTTTTGGAAGTTGGAGTTTGCAATTGACTCCCCAGGTGGAAAGGACCTTAAAGGGGCCATGGCGTCGTGGGGCGAGTTTAGCTTTGGGGTGGGTAGTATGGATGTTGGTTCCTTCCAGCCAGACTAAATCGCCTGTCTTGAATTCGTGAGAGGGGGTAGGTGTTTTTGACCCTCTCATGACTTCCGCTGCTACCTTAAGGGCTGCGGTAACTTCGGAGCGGATTTGATTTAGTGCATTTAATCTTTCCTCGGCTGCAGGTATTTTGGTGGTGAAATGGGTAGGGGGAATGAACTCTGGTTTGTATCCATACCAAACCTCGAAGGGTGATTTGTGGGTTGCGCTGTGTTGTCGGGCATTGTGTGCAAATTCCATGAATGGGATTAGATCCACCCAGTTATCTTGTTGGAAGTTGCAGAAGACGCGAAGGTATTGTTCAAGTTCTTGGTTGACACGTTCAGTTTCTCCATCGGTTTGTGGGTGGAAAGCTGTAGATAGTGTGGATTTAACTCCAAGTTTGTTCCAAATTTCTTGCATGACCTTTGATGCAAATTGGGGGCCTCTGTCGGAAATAACCTGCCGCGGTAGGCCAGTACGTCTCCAGACGTTTTCAAGGTAGAGTTGGGCTGTTTCGTCTGCAGTGATGGTTTTGTTGCAAGGGGAGACGACTATAGCTTTGCTGAGTCGGTCGACCACTACAAATAGTGAATCATAGTTGTGGGATAGGGGAAGGTCGGTGATGAAGTCCATTGTGATGGTTCCCCATATTTCTTCAGGTATTGCATTTGGTTGTAGGGGTACTTGGGTGCATGGTTTGATTTTAGTGGTTTGGCATGTAGCACAACCGTCAACATAGGTTTTAACGAATGTTGATATGCCTGGCCACCAGAAGTCTCGAGATATCAATTCATAGGTCTTCCATCGCCCTGGATGTCCTGTGGCAATGTGGTCATGGTATGTTTTAACAATGTCTCTTCGTAGGTTGTTGTCTTTGGGAATGTAGACTTGTCCTTTGAACAAGATAATGCCATCTTCTAAGTTCCACTCTTCTAGGCCTTTAGCTAGGGAACGAGGGCCATTTTTTAAGAGGGATTCTAGAGCCATGCTGACTTCCTTGTCGTAGGTCTGGGTGTTTTTGATACGTTGTCGGAGGGTGGTATCACCTTGAATGGTTACTGCAGTTCTTTGTACTGCGTTGATGGAAAAATACTTGGTATCCAGGAGCACTCGCTTTTCATCTTCATCCGCTATCCCCTTTTTATGATCTGGACGCCGTGACAGTGCATCAGACTTATTCTGTGCACCGGGTTTGTGGATGATGATGAACTGGAAGCGAGAGAGGAACAAGGCCCAACGGGCCTGACGGCGGGAAAGCTTCTGCTTTGTGGTAAAATAGACAAGGTTGCCATGGTCAGACCAGATTTCAGTAACGTCATCCCGTCCTTCCAAGTAGTGGCGGAAAGCATGCAAGGCATGGATGATGGCAAGAAGTTCCTTGTCGCAGATTTCGTAGTGACGTTCAGCAGGAAGGAGGGACTTGGAAAGGAAGGCGACGGGGTGCCAACGTTGCAAGGCATCCGGTTGCTCCAGGATGGCACCGGTAGCGAAATCACTTGCGTCGGTGATGAGGCGGAAAGGTTTGGAGTGGTCGGGTAGGGCAAGGACAGGAGCCTCCGTGAAGCACTGGATTAGGGTGCGGAAAGCGCTTTCCGCTGCGGTATCCCAAGAAAAGGGGACATCCTTCTTGGTCAGGTCAAACAAGGGGCGAGCGATAGTGGAGTAGTCTTTAATGAAGCGTCGATAGAAGTTGCAAAAGCCTAGGAAGGCTTGGACTTGTTTGACGGTACGTGGGGTGGGCCATTGGGTAATGCCCGCAACTTTTGCAGGGTCCATAGAAACTTGTCCATCAGAAATGACGATTCCAAGGTATTCTACAGAAGTTTGTGCGAAGGTACATTTTTCAGGTTTTAGGTAGAGGTCGTGGCGTTCCAGCCGTTGAAGCACGTCGTGTGTCAACGCTGTAAGGGAGGAGATATCTTCTGTAAAGATCAAGATGTCATCGAGGTAGACCACTACGTGTCCACCATCGATCAAGGACTCGAAGATTTGGTTCATGAACGTTTGGAAGGTGGCAGGGGCATTACAGAGGCCAAAAGTCATTACTGTAGGTTCGAAAAGTCCTAAGGATGTTTTGAAGGCTGCCTTGTATTCATCACCTTCACGAATACGGATATTGTTGTATCCCCAGCGAATATCCAGTTTGGTGAAGTAATGTGCGCCATGGAGTTTGTCGATAAGTTCAGGGATAAGGGGAAGGGGTGCTGCGTTCTTAATGGTTATATCATTGAGGGCACGGTAGTCTTGCACAGGTCGGAGTTTGCCATCTTTTTTGTCGACGAAAAAGAAGGGGGAAGCCATGGGTGACTTAGATGGTCGAATGTAACCTTTCTTTAGGTGTTCAGAAATATACTCTTTGAGGGCATCAGATTCTTTTGGTGTAAGTCGATAAATGCCACAATTCTTCATAATGGCTCCTGGCTTGATATCAATTGCGTGATCCCAAGGTTGGTGTTGGGGGAGTCGGTGGGACGCGATTTCGCTGAATACTTTGGTGTAACGTTGGAAATCACTTGGAATATGGTCGGTGGAAGGCTTGGGTGCAGTGCGTGCTGCTATCTTGGTGCTTGTAGTTATCTTTGCTCGGATAGCAAGGTGGTCATACTTGTTAAAGCTGTGAATCCACAGCCAGGGTTCACAGGCATCTTTGACGAATGTAGGTTCCAGAGGTTCTGCTTCATCTTCCGTGGGGAGGTAAGCTTCTTGGGTTGCTTCAAGTTCAAGGATGTTAATAGTCGTGTGTCGTGTCTGTGGAACGTTTGAAGAGATGACAACTGTTGAGGAGGACAGGGTACAGGTTCTTGGGCATCGTGTGAAGGCTATCTTTGGTTGATGCCAATCGATTTCAGGGTTATGTGCTTGGAGCCAATCTGTTCCTAAGATTATATCGTGCTCCCCTAGAGTAGTTGCGTAAAGTTCCACGGTTTCGTCGTGGTAGTTGTCGTCCAAAGTTCTGATCCGTAGTCTTTGGATCGTAGTATACCTAACAGATCCCGTCTTGTTGGGAGACCCGTCCACGTTTCTAACTGGTAAGGGTTTAATTAGTGTCCGCATTGTTAGGTTGTTTGCTCGCGCAAACCCATCATCCACGATGATGCCCTCCGCACCACTGTCCAACAGGGCACGGGCACTGATTTCTTTGCCAGACTTCTTTCCTACTAGTGTAACTCTGAGAACAATTGAAGGAGCTCTCCTATTCCGAATTGTTTCTACAGGTACATGCTCGGCTCCGAGCGTTTCTAGTAGGGAAAGGCCGTGTACAACGCTACTGGCACGAATACTTCCAATCGACAGTGCTACGATGGAAGAGCCTAAAAATCCTCATTAATAGGCACCGAACGCGGGCGTGCGTCCGGGTCAAAAGGGAGTATCTCTCGATATACCGCTCCAATGTTTGCTGGGTGGTCAGCAGGTGCTTCCTCCTGACTCGGTTCATCAACAAAGGCGCCGCGCGCCCTAGCGTTGTTGTTGGATTGGCCTCCTTTGGCCTTCATGGCTGCCGTCTTGGCGTGACATTCTTTAAGTACGTGGCCTGGTTTGCCACAGTACAAACAGAGTTTATTCCTGAAGCGGTACTCTCGCTCTTCTTTGGTAAGCTTGGCTCTTGGTTTGGTAGTACGTGATGAGGTGGCGTTGACATTTACGCTATCGTCCTCTGCTAGGACGGCTCGTCCTGTGGTGGGCTTATGGGTTTTGTTAAACTGGTTAATGGCATTTCCAGCATAAATTCGATAGGCGCGATCGAATTCTCTTGCTTTCTCAACGAGGGTGTCGAAGGTGGTAGGGATGGGGGATATGCCGAGCAGCTTCATATTCAGAGCTGTTGGAATAGCTTGTCGGAAGGCATACATCTTGGTTTGTTCATTTGCACCACTTCGTGTAGCATGGGTTGACCATTCTTGGAACCATTCATTGAAAGGTCGGGTCCCCATCTTCAGAGAATACATTTTGTTGGTGGATTCCATGGCAGTATGACCAGGGACGAAGTGTGCATCAAAGTCAGTTTTGAACTGCGCCCAGGTGCCAAAGGATATTGCCGCTCCTCCGGTTGGGTTCAAGGCTTTCTTTTGTCTATCTTGAGCCCATTCTCCAGCTGAGGTCCCAACCTTGAAGTAGGTGAGAGCAGTAGATATCTTTTTATCTTCTGTATTAAAGATATCTTGGTTTAGGTGGAAGTAGTTGGCTAGGTTGTTCCAAAAGGCTTCAGCATGGTTGGGCTTGCCATCAAAGGGCTCAGGTGCTGCGCCTAAGATTTTTGCAGGTGCGGGGGCTGCCATTGCAGTGGGTACAGGAGGAACGGATAAGGGGGGTGCTGAGGAAGAGGCTTGAACAGTTAGGGGTGGTGATGGGAGTCGATGTGGTGGAACTGTTGCAGGGAAGCGGCTAGGGCCGGAGGTACTAGGGGAAATCTGGGGTGTCGAGGGTTGGGAGGTTACTTGGGATAGTAGACCAGAGAGTTTTTTGGTAGTAGTGTCTAGGATTTGTGACACTTCTTCTGTGTCGCTGTCTGAATCTTCGGATTGACTAGGTGTGTTAAAATGGACTGGTTTGTTGTTTAGGTAGATCCACTGTTCGTTTACGAAGTTCCAGCGGACGTTCTTTCCTTTGAAAGTGGCGTGTAGGGAGTTGTAACTTAGGTCCTTGACTTTGTCGATACCAGGAAAGGCTTCCTTTAGGTCCTGAAAGACGATTTGGTGTTGGGTAGCGACTATTGTCCACGGGTGTTGTCCTGTAGGGCTAGATATATCCTCCTCCTTCCACTTGGCGTAGTAAAGGTTGTCGGTAAGGGAAAAATAGGGGTCGAAGAAGTATACTGGGACGTGGGCTTTTTCTTCTAGTGTGAGAGGTCGTTGTGTATTCATACACTAGTTCTGCAGGCGGGTGACAGTCCAACTGTCTATGTTCCAAGGGTAATAAACTTTATAGGCAGGGAGTAAGATGGCACGGTCTGGGTGGTTGGTTCTTTGTTGTCGGCGGATCCAATGGTATTCTTCCCAAATACCAAAATGGGTTAGGATGGTTTTACTTCTCCACAAGAAGTCTTGGAAGTATAAGGGGCTGGTGGTGATTTCAGTTGCCCTAGTGAGCGGTTGAGCAAAGAATAAGGTTTCGTTGGAGTGTCGGTTTTGATAGAGGAGGGTACAGTGGCGTTTAAAAACGTCGAGCTCTCTGGGGGTTCGTGTGGGTAAACTTTTGGTTACAAGGATTGCTTCCGGGAGGTGACAATAAATTTCTCTGGGTTGGGTTTCTAGGTATTGTGCTTCGTCACTACTAGTGGTGTGTTGTCTAGGGATATCTTGGATACTAGGGAAAACTGGTTCGTTTGGACTGGATTGGTTAATACTAGGGATTTGACTAGGGGTTCGTCGCTGGGCGCGTGCTGCCTGTCTAGGAATTACTGGGGTAGTGTTTGTGGATGTAAGGGGGCGGGTATCTACTTGGGGACGGTGGTGACGTCTTCTTGTAGTGCGCTGAGTGGAAGCCAGGGTGACTGCCCAATTTGTGATGGGTTCCAGGTTGATGTTTAACAGGTATAATTTTCTCGGGTTTTCGCTTAAAGTTGTGACTTAACACTTTTCAGCAAAAGTAGGTCCCGATAAAATTTCTAAAAATCGTCTACGCTTCCTCGGTATGGTAAGTAGTTAAGTCCGGGGGCCCACAATACGACGTTAGGAGGGGTAGGGGGAGTAGCTGGTCTAAATCCACAAGTGCAGACTTCGTTTGAACACCAACAAGGGTTGGTGTTGACTGGGTTATTCCAAGTATCCACTACTGTTGCGCCTTCTTCGTCAGTGTCTCCGTTATGGAGAGAGATGTCACTGTTTCGTGGAGAGGGTACGTCGTCTGGAGGTGGGGGAGAATATTCAGGGGTTGAGGGAACTAGGGGTTCAAAGCCTGGTCCTGCTTCTGCGATTCGAGCAAGTAGAGCGATCGACCTTGGTCGTTCAGAAGCTCTTCCTCCTCTGGCCTGTATGAGTTCTACTAGTTCTGGGTCGTCGGGTTCTCTGGGGGGTTCGAGGAATGTCCGTGGGTTTACTGGTGGTTGGTCTGGGTTGGGAAGTGTTGTTTCCCAAATTCCGGTGCTGAAAATATAGGAAAATTCTTTTCCTTCGACAATAACAAGTCGAGGTGGGGAGTCGCCGACTCTAACCACCCGAAGTTCTTTGAAGTTGATTTGTAGTTCTCTGTAGTTGAGGAGAACCCGGTCGATGTATCGTTTGGTACGCCCTGCTTCTATGCTTCTAATAAGTCGTTCTCTCCGAGGGGGAATGTAAATGAACCAGAGGAAGTCGCTCTTGGTCCAAACTAGGTATTGATCTGCTGGCCTGTTGTTGGTGGTGACGGCACCTGAAAGGTGCCAGTAAAGGAGTTGTTCGTGGGCGTCGTCTACTAGGATAGGGAGACAGTCGATAAGAGTTTCGTAGCCTTCTTCGCTTAGTATTCTTCCGTAGTCGAAACTATAGTGGAACTTGTTAAGGGCAGTGGGGGGGTCGGTCCAGGAGTCGGCGTTGTTTACAGCTGATAAGTCAACAAGGGCAGTAGAAGGGTAGTACCGTTCAAGTTGTCGTCGTCTGTGGGTTTCAAAGTTGGCTTGGGCTAACGCTAGTCTCTGAGCTTCGGTAAGTTGTTCTGGGGGCACTTAAAACCACTCGGTTTAAGTTTCTTGGGATAGTAAAGGTTTACTTACTTATTTGCGTTGAGACTTAAAACACTCGTTTTAAGTAGTCAAGGCAAATTTATTTGTTTCCAAAAAAAAGTTCGTCCCCCTTACTGACTTCTAGAGGGGTTGAGAGTCGGGAAAGGTAGTAATGAAAGAGAAGGGATCGGCAGGGATACGAGGGGTAAGACAGTAAGCAAGTAAGTGGGGGGAGGCGCGAATTAAGTCCTCAAAGAAGTAAGCTTGGTGGTATGCGTAGATTTGTCCGTCGATAGCGAAACGTAGGTGTCCGTAAGTAGTGACTACCCTTCCGTCCAAGAAGTCTTGAATCTCTAGGGTTACTAGAGAATCAATATATCCTGCCCTATGGATGTTAGTGAGGGGGGCGAAAACACGCCGCAGACCTTCCCTGAAATCGTAACGAATAGTTCCGAAGGGGGTGTCTGGAGAGGGGAGGTCGTAGACAGCTCTGGAACAGATGTAAAGGGGGGGGAAGTTGGGATGTTGAGTGGGATCAACAATACGAGGGAAAAGGGTGTAAACGTGAGGGGAGAGGAGACGGAAGGGGGTGACAGAAGGGAAGACTGGGGGATGGGTGGCGAGGGTAGTTGCAAGGGGAATTCTAGTGATTAGCTCCCGAAGTGTAGTAGAGGCGGGCCGCCAAGATTCTCCTTGAGGAGTGATGACAGCGATGTAAAGGTGAGGGTGCTCTCCTTGATGAAGGAGGCAGGGGGGGGCTTGGTAGGCAGCGGCAGCGGCAGGGGGGATATTCTCCTGGTTGGGGTGTGGGACAAAGGGGGCTTGCTCAGCTACCCTCTCGTAGTTAATAGGGGAGTCGGGGGTGGGGGGACGTGAGGCAACTGGAGGAGGCGAGGGAGAAGGAGGGCGCGGAGGAGTATCAATAGGTAGCGAAGGAGAGGCACGAGGGGTAGTAGCCGCGTGGGAAGGAAGGGGGGGGCGTGGTGTAGAGAGACGAGCAGGAGGCGCAGACTCGGCGCGTGGTTCAGGAGAAGGAGTGCGAGAGAGCTCAACTATGTTTCCGTTGAGGTCTACTATCTCGAGTACTTCTTCGTAAAATTGTGCGGTGCTTGGGGAGACAGAACGAGGAGAGGGACGAGGGGTGGCTTCAGGGTCAGGGTAAACTAACTCTGGGGTGACTTCCCGACTTTCTACGACGGGTGAAGGAATGACCGGGGGGGAGAAGCTTGGAGTAGGAAGAGGAATGTAAGGGGGGTCTGGGAGACGAGAGGTGGATGCGACAGGAGAGCGAGTAAAAATGGAATCGAGGGGGCTACCCTGGAAGTAACTATCTTCCTGGTAGCTGCAGGAATCTCCGTCCCAATGTCCAAACTGCGAAAAGTCGTAGTCTGAATCCACTGAGAAAGCCCGAGGTCAGTCTATTAAAGAGACTGTCCAAGTGTGGGGAACTCACTGTCACTCGACAGCGAGGGATAAGGCTGGAGACGACGTCGGGCAAGGTAGAGACGGAGGGAGCGTCGAAGAGGTCGGAGAGGAGGCGTCTTGGCTCAAAGAAGATAGTGGCGCACACAAGGTGGGGCACTCGAAAGAGCTGAGAGGCAAGAGAGGGAAGATGTCACAAGTGGACAGTCTGAGGGACTGTCCGATAGATTGAGCTAGCTTATATACTACAGGGGGTGGTCTGTGCGTAACTTTAGGGCAGGCTTAGGGCCTGTCCACGGGTGCTGCGCAATACTGCGGACTGGAACATTCCAGAGACAAGTTATTAATACTGTCCAATCAGAATACAGGATAAGCATGGTACGACTGCGCCGCAGTCGATGGCGCCATATTGCGCCATGGTGGCGTGATTCCGCAGCAGCTGCGGAACCTGTGATTGGAACACGTGTTCCTGGTGACTTGGTTGATTATCAATTGTTGATTGATACACGTGCTTGTACACATGTGACTTGGGAAGACAGAGTAATCACGTGACACATCACGTGACCATCGGAGAGCGAAATTCAAACTCCGATTTCGGATTTCCCCTTTAGGATGTTGATGACATAAGCCCGGTCCGGTCCGGTCCTAAGCGCCTTGAGTCACGACCAGGTTTATAGGTTCGTGACAGATAGTATGAGTGCGCCACCACTGGATGCTACTTTGTCAAGAAGTGCAACGGCAAGCCCTGTAACAGGGCCCATAACCTGTTGCGCAGCAAAAGCCTTACAGGCTAAAGCGCAGCACGCAGGAGGGACATTCTCACCTTTGCAGTAGGTTGAGAGACTGTTTTAGAGGGGAGAGTGTGCACAAGTGAAGAGGGGTGAAGTTCTGTATTCACCTCCCTCCCTATAGGAGGATATTTATGCTCTATGGCCCCACCATGTCCATTTGCGCAAAAGTGATGAGTAAAGGCATCCACAATATCGCGTTTTTACACACGCCTGATGTATTTCGCACTTCTGAGACAGTCATGAGACTTCTCCTCATCACCGGACATGATACGCCCACTACCATACATATCCTGACTTGCCTAATATGGTAAACATAGTACCATAATGTCGTAACTGCTATAGATAAGGTCCTTACATACTTATCACATTCCAACAGTGAGTTGCTTCTTTATTTTGAGTGCACATATCCTTACACAATAGAAACAGTGTGACACCAGGTACCTAACCTTGAGATGGATTGCAAGAGACTACCTTGCAATCCAAGGTTCAGCAACTCCATCTGAGCATGCTTTTAGCAGTGGAGGTATTACTGACTCCTCACTGAGAAATAGATTGCAGCTGGAGATGTTTGAAGGTCTTCAACTTCTTAAGAGTGGATATAGAAATAGGCACATCTCAGCCACTACACAAGCCATTGGAAGGTCTTTAGAGAGCAGTGTTGACAGTGATGCTGAAGACATATAGTAGCCTCACATGACTTAGTAGTAATAGTTCTACATAGATTTAAACACAGAATTAGATTGTTTTTCTGGGCTTCTACTACAAAAGCGCTAAGTTATGCCTTTTGCAGTACACTTACCTGGTGACTCCGCACATTTGTTGTGATTATGTAAGAAAATTCTTCACTATTTCTCATTCTGGTTCAGTTCAGGTTCAGACCCTCCCTGAACTGAACTGAACCTATCTGAACCTGAACTGAGGGTTTGATTCAAGGGTTCAGCCATATACCTGAACTAAACTGATGGTTTGGTTCAGGGTTCAGCCAAAAATGGCACTGAACCAAACCAAACCAAACTTTCCCATCACTACACTCACTGATGGGATGTGGCAGTCTCATTGCACAATGGATTTTACTATTTCATACCCCAGTAGCCCTACACATCATTATATACCCACAATACTGTCAAATATAATGCCCTTGTTGTGCTGCAAAAAAAATGCCATGAATCAGTGTTGTTTCAACAAACACCAAACTGCCAACAAATTCTCTGCCTGCCAAACATTGCCATTAGAGTGACACTGCGTGACCAAATTTGCATCAGGCAGTGAAGTTGGTTGTGCTCCTTAGGAGCCAAAATAAGCAAAAATCACCAGTGAGTAAGATACCCATTCTTCTATTGGTATGTACAATATGAAGTGGTTACAATTTGTTGTTGAAGCTACAGAAAATAAATGGTCAATTTTTGCATAGGTACTACCATGCTAGTAGTCACATTTTGTTTTGCTGATGCAGGGACTACCATTGGTCGTGTCAATGGACTCGAGGACGTTACTCGCATTTGCGATAACTACGGCATCAATCAAAAGTCCATTGAACTCGCCGTCTTGCGCTACCCTAAGCCCGGCAGGTTTTCTGATCCTGGCGACTCGGGGTCGATTATCCTCGACAGGCACGGTCGCCTCGTCGGACTCCTCACCGGCGGCGAAGGCCCTACCGACGAAACCGATACCACGTACCTCACCCACTATTGGTGGATCGAGAAGAAGATCAAGGAAAAGTTCCCCGACTGCTTCCTCTACGATGTCGTGGATTAGGTGTGTCGCGAGCTCGACAAGCTCGACGCGCACCCCTCTTCCCACTTCCCCGCCATTATGTCTCTCTTTTTTTTCTCGTCTCGTCTCGTCTCATCAAACTCGTTTTTTGCCCCCTTCTCCGTCGCGGTCGTCTTATCTATTAGCTCGTTGTCGATACCGACGTTGTGGGTCGCTGTTCGGGTTCGCCTTTTTCTTTTTTGTTTTTCACCTTTGACTTACGCCGTCTATCCTCGATATATAGACCAGGACCTCTCAAGACTCGTCAACTTCAATCACAGAGCAGCTCAGTTATTACTCGGAGAAATGCTCTTTACTTCCTCCCAATGCAGTTCGGAGGCAGATGGGCGACAACGACAGATGCCCACTTACAAAATCAAAAACGCATGACGGAAAAAGCAGGTGCCAGTGTTATCAGTCAAGAGCGCGATTCTGTCTGAGGTAAAGTTGTTGAACTTGAGCGCAGTAGTACGTGACTCAGGCTATACGTCCTTTCAACAATATGTGAATGATCTCCACTATTTTCGGTGGTACTCTTCGAGTCCTTTTCCATGAGTTGTGCTCTAGTCTCACGTTGACCCAAGCGTTGACCGCACCTTCAATGTCCAAGTAATACCAAGCACTAAGCCCGTCGAGACGCCTTTTTTCTGACGCATTTGTGAGGTCAAATAATCTTCAAAATTGGTGGTGACGCACACAATAGTGGCCAAAGGGGGTCCAGAGACATTCAAGTGCGGCAATATTGTAGTAATTGCCCAATTAAGGAGAGAGAAATTCGGATCAGCGGGATCACCGAAGGGTTCACGTGACGTCATAACACGAATCTCGATAGATAAGTCAGATCTTCTGAATATCGGGAATGACCGAAGGGAAAGTGCAACTGGGAAGGAATCTGTGAGGGATGTGATCCGAAGCAGGACCGCGGTGTCAGGACACCAATTCTACCAGTTTCAATTCAATTGGACAAGATTCCCCCGCCGCGCCGTGTCCGCCAAACTCGTGGTCACGAAAAGCTCCCATGGACTCTCGCTCCTCCCACTCCTACAGTCCTGGCTTTGGCACTGTGGCTGGAAACGGGTATTGGACCCTAATTGCCACTTCCTCTCTTACCCGGAAAGGAAGGGAAGAGCGTGATGGGAAAAACTCTAAGTCGGTCACTGGCTGGTTCGAGTTTCCTCCTCAACAGGTTTCAAACTGCGGTACGCGCTCGGGGCTTCTTTCTGATCCTTCCGCGGTTTCTGCGGGCGGCGCCCTTTCTTGCTTTGCTTGGTTGGCTTCCCTCCATCACTATCAAAGCTCCCTCAACGATGCGGTAAGTCCTTATAACCTCCATGTCTGATCTCTGCCACCTTCTTCAGTCCAGTTCTGTCCTCATCCCTCCCTTCACCTTTCCATCTTCTGCAGTCACACTTCACTCTCCGAGCCGTCACCGGCCTTATCACCTCGTCGGCCACTACTCCCACCTGACGCTTGTCTCTCTCCATCACCCCCTCCTATTCTACCCGATCTTGGATCTGGTGATCGAACCCACATATCTCGCCCATTTCATCACGATCCCCTCCCCACGTACTCAAAGGTACTTCACTTCCCTTCCCTATTTCGCTTCCTAGTAGCGGCCAATAATTAAGTTTTCACACTACAGCCTCCCTTACTACCCATCGCATCAAAAATTCAGTGTGACCTATCAACCGCACGCAGTCCCTCCATCCCTCCAAAACCACTCAAAAAAATTGACGAAATGACCCATCGTATCGAATCCCCTTATGCCACGTTAGCGCCATCTAATATCCGTCGTAACATTCCTCTAAACCACTTTGCTCTTGCAGTGATGCCCGTCTTGCGAGGATCACCCACCCACACCCGTCCCCTCCCCCGCCCATTGCGACGTTGCCGCAATCCCCATCTCTTTCATCTTCTTCCCTAGACCGTTCCTCAGTGTCGTCGCCAGCACCGACTAGACGCGGCTCCACTCAAAGCGTGCACCTCACCACCTCATACAATGGCGATGTCTGCTATCCAGGCACTGAGTCTGATCGCCCGCGTGCTTTTTACCAGCCATCCACAGGACTCACGGAGCCTCCGTATCGTGTTCAACCACGGACTGAGCCGCGCTATGTTTCCGCGCACGACGGAAATCCACGTGCTGCAGCGTACCCACCGGCAGTACACGTCGTCCCCTCCCAGATCTCTGGCGGGGCCCACGACCTCGCTTATCATTACCCGGGACAACATCAGTTCAATGCTATATACACAGACGACGCGACGACGAAGCTAAACGACAGGATACGTAGACGGTGTTTCAACTGTTGTACTACAGACACATCTACCTGGAGAAGATCTAGCCTAAACCCGGGAAAAGTGGTCAGTGCACACATATCTGCACACGATCACGTCAATCTGATGTTGGAACAGTTATGCAACAAGTGCGGACTTTTCGAGCGCACACACAATCGTGCGCGGCCAGAGCAGTTTCCTCACAAACGTGGCCCACTTGCTACATCATCGCTCAAAGTACGCACGTCACCACCCCAGCACGGCGCAGTCCCCCCAGTCAGCGCCTTACCCCCTCACCAATATAACCACCCTTCTATCGCCCCTCTCCTTTCGCGGAGTGAAAATGCACATGCAACCTCTCGCGGTGACGTTCTTCCCCAAATACAGTCTTGGCTCCCCCATTCCACAACTCCGGCTGGTGAGTTTTCACTCTCTACTGAGATACTCTCGCCCTTGTCAGACCCACTTACCGATCCGCAGCGCCCATCTCGTACCGTTCTCGCAGCCCGTGATTTCCGATTGCACCACCCGCCACCAACCTTGGCGTCCCGTCCCCCCCAACTTCTCGCTGTCAGTCTGTCCCGTGAGATTGTACAGTTCTGAATGATTTTCCGCTCTCTATACGTGGATTACTCGCTACGTCTCTGGTGTCATACGTTACCAAGCCTCTGATCGCACTGACCCCTCTCGCCCCATGGTTTCGGAGCTGCGTCTCCCTCCATCCCTCCTTTCGTACCATTCCGTAGACTCCCTCATGCTGCTCAGCTCTCCTCAGCCCACAACGGTGTTCAGATTCACCAACTCTGTGATATACATATCTTGTGACTCGCTTCTCTGCTTGCTCTCCGTCGAACTGCTGTATCGTTTTCATGTATCCAACTCTGTTTCGGCAGAGGCGTGTTTCTTTGTCTCGAACATCGTGCTGGCCACGGCGATTTCATTATCGCCCGCATGCTATGCAAAGCGAAATTGCGAGGGCACACCATATCGTCCTTGTCTCGGATCCGAGGCGTTTTCAACTCCCACCTTATTTTGGTAGTGCTCGCATGCTGATGAACATTTGATACTGTCGCACGGAAATGACGGGGCGTGGGGCATGAATGTATGCCGACTGACACTGACACGCACGCAACGATCCTCCTTGAGAGATATCGAACCGGGTCAACGGGACGAACGGGCGGACAGACGTCGCCGGATAGGTGTCAAGCGCTACAAATCTAAATATGGTGCGAACCTGTGTGACAGCACGCCGGCGCTTCTAAATCGACCTTTCGTTCGTGAGCTCATCGGCCAAGGGGAACGTCTTCCTGATATCGAGCGAAGAGACTCTCCGCCAGGGACAGGATAATCGGTCCGGTGTGTGAGAAAGATCGAGGGCAACGAATATTGAAAGGGTCGCTCGTCGGGTTGGCGCTACCTACAGCAACTTTACACGAGGGGAATGACCCGAGACCGTGAAACACTCAGCGACAGTGCAAAGTGCCAGAGAATACTGCAGTCGCACTGGTAATCATTAAACATTGCCCAAACTCGACCAATTTGTTCAAATGAAATTTGGGGCTATTATCAAGGTTTATTATAGATAAGAAGGGAGGCAGTTCGTCCGGACTGCCTTCTAATCATACACTACTACTACCGTTCGTGTCATGGTTCCCAATTCATTTATTTGCACGCACGTCCTTGCGCACGCCTGCCAGTGCCCACATGCTAGGTGAGTGATCCGCCTCGGGCCGAGTGGCCGGCTGTGAGTGACGAGGGAGCGATGATCACGGCGGTATTCAGGTTGGCAGCTTGGGCCTGAAGTGAGCCTCTGTGACTCCGAGTGTCCAAATCCGTTCATGGAGGTCCCGCAGCTTCCCCACGTTCCTGAAGAGCCCTCGAACGCACTGCGCATCAAACGGAAAACACACGAAGCAGAGCGCCCGTAACCTGGATGGCGCACGCGCAACGCAACGGGCCCAGCGTAACTCTCTCTTCTGGCGTACCTTTGCGTGTACATGGGAAAGAAGGACGGACACCAATGCGAGTTGCGTGGCCCACCTCCCGGGGGGCACTCCGAGTCGACCGCTGTAATGACCAACCCGCCGCCGCGGCACCTCCCACCCGAGATGGGCGCTTCCAAAAAGCGAGTCAAGTAACGGCGATATAGCACCTCCGTGCCTTCAGGGCCTCAAGCTGCTCGCTGAGGCCCTCCCCCCACTGACACGATACGCATTCACCCCCACCCCGAATCCCCACTCCCCATCCCCGTTGATAGACTCAGTAAACCCTCTTGGCAGCCCAAGGCATCCCACCCCACCGCCACCGCCAGAGCCAGTCGGTCCCCTCACTTGACTCCGCTTTGCCCACTGTTCTATCATTTCTCTTTGCCCGTTCTCGACACGGCCCGGGGTACGCACTGGTACCGATAACTCGAATGTAGGGAACGATCATACAATTATGATACTTTGTTATTGGCGTGGAGCGAAGTCCAGCCTTGTCATTTAAACTCTCATCAGCATCATTGTAATCAGCCTCGCCATCATTGTCTTGCTGTAGGACAAAGATCGTAGCGAATGGGGAGGGAGGGATCACATCCAAACACCCTCTTTTTTGCTGCCTCTAAGGGTTGGAGAGGTGCCCCACAGGCGCACATATTGATTCATCCAGCTTCTAACCTCCCCTGCCTCCTCCGGGGACATTGTATCTCCTGGTCTGCCCTATTCTGCAGCACGCTATCTTTGAAACCTTCTGTCCATGGCCCCCTCCTACGGAAACGCATGCTTATGTACTGGCCCTTGGCGCGAACTCCATGCCGGCACGACAACGCGGCGGTTCAATTTGGTGGCGTCACCATAAAAGACTGGACTAAGAATGAGGGTGGGGCCGCACGCAGTGTTCCGACAAAAGGAAAGTTTGGGATCACAGAACCAGCAATCCATGCATACAACAGAACCCCGAAGCCGCCGCCCGTAATGGTGCGTATGCTTCCAGGCTATCATGAAACCCAGCGCTTACGGCAGTAGACATAGTGCTGGCTTAGCACTGTATACGACCAGTAGTCGAAGAGTTCGGGCGTAAGTGTAGCGTCATGCACCGTTAGCTCAACCGCGCCGCATAAAGCACATGAGCCCTAATTAACGGCGAAGCGGCCAGCGGCAAGTGTTCATGATGCGATCAGGGAGAAGAACGCTTGCCTGATGGAGTGATGGCACTGGGAATTAGCATTGCTCTACGGATTGGGGAGGAGGGCACTATCGGCTTTAGATAATCAGCTTGTCCCTTTTAAAGTGCCTTCTCAGCAAGGGGGAGAAGGAGCGCCGCGTGGGGAGGCAATAGGCCGCCCGAAGAACCCCCTTGGAAAGAAGCAAGCGCTATTTTTTATGTACATTCAGCGCGGAAGCAGATACCTTAGGCATAGGGCCCTAGGGCGTGTACCCAAGGGCCCGTCTTCGTGCCATGGTGCGAACAACCTCACTTCACTCTTTCTTTCTGGTACAGCTAGTGAATCCATACATGCAAGCGAAAATTGTAGCATCGATAGACCCCTGGTAGTAGTAGTATTAGTACGTAGCCACCGAGGTTGCGCCGTCCTAGTACAAGTAGTGCCCCAAAGACCACTCATGGAGCACAGGCGGAACGAATAGCGGTGCGCACAGCGCAGTGGCGAACACCGGCGTCCCCGAATACACGTTTCCCAAAAACAAGGTGGCTCGCTGTCATGTTATCCATCACCCCAATAGCCTGGCTTGGGAATGCCGTCACACTGGAGGTATGGAATCCTGTGCCTTGCGCGAAATGTGAATAGCATCATCCTGTACAGTAAGCTTACGGAGGCCTGTGCTAGTGTTCCGCCAAGGAGACCAATTAGATTAGACACACACGCCTTTTCCCCTGGGAACGTGGTTGAAGCACTGGCCGGTCTTACATGCGGGGCCCACTGGTTAACACGATGACGGCGAAGGAAGCCAACATATACTACGCCAGGTACTCAAACTAGACCAGCAACTCTTTACGGTACCTTACTAGTAGTGATCGGAGATCGGCGGTATACGGCCAGAATTGATTGGCCGCCGCCGATAAATCTGCTGGAAGTGAATATGATTTACTACTAACTTACATGATCTCTTTGATCCTCCCTTCAGGAATCATTGATAAGGTCGGCGGTTTCGTCGCGAACATGTAAATCCAAAGTAGTGGAACAACAGGCTGTGTCGCATTGTGTAGACGTTACTGTAGTGTATGCACATGCAAGTGCCAAGGGCGGCGCTGGACGTATCAAATGGCCCAAATCTGCTCGTAATCTTTTGACAAAGTGAGATATCTGGGTCCAGAAACTCGGACAGAACATCGGTGTCTGTACATACTTACCATGTCCGAGTATGAGGCAGGGAGGTTATGTATGGTGATAGAAGGTGTATTGCTCGCGTAGCTCGTTCCCAGACGTGCTGATTTCGTGCTTCCAGTGCTTGACTGCATCTGGTCCAAGCTCACTTATTGCGTTTCGAGGAGGAGAGGCCGAGGAGGAGAAAAAGAAAGGAGGGCCAGTCTCGCGGAATCCCGAGCGGAGTGCGATATCGGGGTCTTTTCTTCTGATAAGGCGGGATTAATCGAAAATCACATGACGTTCTGAAGCGCCGAATTCCCGCTTTTAATTCATCCGGCGACATCGTCCTCACTTCGAGTACAGTAATACGGTGATAGGCTGCAACCAGCTAGAGGTGCGATTTCTCCTTCTTGCATTTGGTCCGAGCTTCTGCACGCTGAAACAATGAAATACTCATATTTGTACATTGACGCACCGAAATACAGGAAACAAGCTAAGTCCCAGAATTTAAACGGCATCTGGACGTGGCACTTTCTCTTGACCTCATCACGAACACAGCACGAAGAGTTCTGGTGGCCCGCCATGGGGATGCGCCTTCGGTATATACTTCTACGTATCATCATTAGAGCTATCACTGATCAAAGCAGTAAATGGGGCCACGCAGAGATGAATCAAAGAAGCATTTGTCTTGGAACTCGGGGCAGGGTCTGGAATTCCCACTCCGCTCGGAAATAACCGAAGGCCGCTAGACGGAGACCAATCTTGTCATCTCCGAGAACATCTGGGAGCGCGATGCGGATACCGCAATCATGAGTGCGCCGAGTCCACGTGGCCGCTTGTAGGAATGTCGAGTTGAGTACAATTCAATCTTTAAATATCCACAACACCCGTTTGGCCAAACGAGGATGATTGCGTGTTACAGACTTGATATGGAGCGTGTTGTTGAAGTTGTAGTTTCATCATTTTGACCGAGGATGAGGTCTAAACATTCCCATCCAGTCATTTCATCAAATCGCTGAGCCGTTGCAAAATAGGCACCGTAATCTCTTGGTACTTGGGATTAGGGCTGTCCGTAACGCATCTTTCCGTGGGTAATCGAATGCCCGAGGCATGGGAAACCCGTGGTTTGTGAGGTAGATATGACAGCTCAGAGGTGATGCAGACGAAAATCGTATTTCTCTTATCGTATCGCCTGTGTGCAGTGTATTGATATTATCACAGTCACTGCATCGGCCATCATCTTCGCTCTCCACTGGGACCTCAGGCTATGCTTGCTTGCTTGCTTCTTTTCCCTGGCTTGAGAATTGCCGCGGGAACTCTGGGTCTCGACTTCCTTTCCTTCGCCAACTGATGTCCCGTTCTCCTCTCGTTCGTTACCTGGACTCCTAGTGTTGCCCGAACGACAAGCCGTCGCCGCGCAGCCGGTTGACGCGGGAATTCCACTTTGATTTGACCCCGAAATTACTAGACGGCGTTACAACGACACCCACTCGGTTTTGATAGAAACGTAGCTAAATTATGACGCACTCTCTGGGATATATTCCACTTCCGGTTATGTCCTGGAAGTGGGGCCACTTTGTCTAACACCCGTCCACTAACGTTAGGATTTCGCTGACTTATCCTCGATCGCGAGCCAACTGCGGGGATAAGTGCCTCTCTAGATCTGTGCTGCTCGAACCCTTGTTCAGAAGACATTCCTATGTTACTAGTTCCGGCTCCCTTTGTTGTGCGACGTTGTCTAGACCTGGTCGCTTTTGCCTCGGGCTCATTGGTCAACTTGTTGTATTGCGGTGTGGAATTGGGTACGGTTCCGAGTGCCATCCTCTGTTTCGGACTGCCCATCCCTGCGGGGTCTTCCTATACGATACCTGATCTTCTGATTGGCATGAGAAGATCTGGAATTTCCCGACGGGCCTGTTGTGGTTCGGTCGCCCATCACAGTTCGTTGCGTTTCCTTGGTCTAGTTTAAGGGCTTCTTAGTTCTGCGCGCCATCATTCCAGTGATGACCACGAGGGGGACATCTGATCCCCAAAAGTAGAGGCAGTATACCTCACGCCAATTACTCGTACGTACGATGGAAATAGCAAGCATAGCTTCTATCTCAGTGATACGACGAAGTTTAAGCGTACAGGTCTGAAACATCTAGCAGTCATCAGGGTTCGTACGTTCTATATGTTCTGCTGATTTTACATTGCTTCATCACCCAATTGGCTCCCGCGGGGATATTGCCACATCAACCATCCGACTCCCGCGGGAAGTGATGAGGCGCCACGGGTATGTATCTTCCATCAAGAGCCACTGGTTGTAACACCGATGTCTATTGTACTCTTATTTTTGACCGTTTCGTTTCTATTCCGGGCATACTAGGAGTGACCTTGTTCTTACAACTACTGCGAACAATCCAAATGGTCCACTTTTCTGAAGGTTTACAAATGCGGCCCGAAGTACAAGTGACAACGACCGTGTTTTTAGTGATTTGGAGGACATTATTATCTCCAAAATTAGTAGAGCACGACAGCGGCTAGATATCGATAGATCGTTGACCGGGTCAAAAATGAACCGGAATTTATTGTGCTGGTAGCTCGCAAGCTATGGCATGACTTATGGTCAATCACAACTTGCGATCATTCATTTTTGTGGTCCGTTCCGTGTCGTACTCCGAGTCAGATTGAACGCCGCGCTTCAGGTGACCCCTAGGAAGGGCGGGATGACAGCATATACTATCTACTAACCACTCCGAGGCTCGGTGGCTAACTGGCACTTGACACCAACTTGAAGCCAGTGGGCGGTTTGTACGGTACTCCGATATATGGGGGTCTACCTGCACCCCCTGGATCAGGCTGAAGAAGTGTCTGCGTGCGTGTTAATGAAGCAAAGCCACTGACGAAATGAGGCTTTTCCAGGAACAGCAGTCTAATCATCAGGGTGCCTTTGTCCTCGCCGAAAGACAAACAAACTTTGGAAGATAAAAAAAAAGATGCAGAGGAGCACTTTCATGGCGACTAGTCTCTCTCCCCTCGCTTGAAAAAGAGTATAAATATATCGATGATCCTCTGCAAAGCTCGTGATTGTCCAGACGTATGAAACTCCTGAGCCAGGGCCTTCAAGCTTTACAACTACCCGGAAATTTTCACTGAGCCTTGACTATCAGCAGCGCGAATGGAAGCTCGACATCATCCGAGGAAGTGACTGCCAACTGGAAGAAAAATGTCGTGCACAGAACAACCTCCTCTGGCGGGTGGACAACAACGTTGCTTCAACTCTTGGCAGCTGGAAAAAACGTTTATGAAAGGAAGGTGGGACCGACCTCTGCGTATATACCGTGACAGGACATGGGAGAGTGAAACGGTGGGTGAAACACGGTGTGGCGGAGAAGCACGGTGACATACGGGAGCCGGAGAGACTCGGTACGCGGTACGAGTGATGATGGAAATTAATCGCTCAGCGCGATTGCTATAACGACACAATTAAACAATTCACGGCAGAGACCTTACGTTTCCTCCCTTCCTCGGTGGTCTCACAGCAATTAATGGGGAGAAGGTTAGTGAATGTGACTGTGTCATTAAAATAACCATAACCCAACTGGGCTATACCGCGGCCTTGACAAAGGAGCATCCAAACGAGAACAGGACGTAGAGGAGTCAGAGGATCCTTGTGCCCTTGTAGGTACAGTAGTAGTCTTGGTAGTAGTTCTGACTCCTGCAAGAATCGATGGCTTCACAGTAAGACACACTGACGATGCGGATATAGGGACCTGTCTCCAGTGGGGTGAGGCAAATTGGGAACGCTTGCTACAAGTGGGTGCCCATTTCCCGAACTCAGGCTGCCAGTTCAGTTCAAATTCAAGTTCGGCGGTGGGATCCCAGTCACGCTCACGTGACCATCTCTGTTGTAAGCCACGCTCGCGTTCTCAAAGATCTCAACCCCTGTCCAAGTGCCTTCAAGTTATCCTTCAGCCCAATCGTAGGGATGCTATTCTCTGTTGTTTTTCAGCTTCGGCTTTTCAGCACGTTCATCATGTGAGGTTTTCCGAATCGCAGCGCTGACCATAATAGTACTTCGGAGGAACCTCATAGGCAACGACATAGTACATTTTGGCGCGCCGCTTCCAAATTCTTTCTTCTTTGAAAATTTCACATCTTGATAGACTCGTAACCAGCCGTTTGGTCACCGGTCTAGCATCTTCACTGTCCCCGAGACCCAGATCCCCCCTATCTCGCACTTCTCGAAAACTGTACGCTCCCTTTTTCTTGCCTTGGTGATTTGGGGCCCACAACTACCACAGGAGTATAACCTCTCTGTCAGACGACGTCCCTCAGAGTATGTTGCATCCTCGGGCCGAGTAAGGCTAGCGACCTTGACGAAGGAGCCACTTGAGTCCGCATTCCGCCAGTCACCGTGCAGTACTGTCCCATCTTCTGTATTCCATCGCAGCGTCAGCGGGCAGACCTCTCAAGAAGCCGAATGCTATGGCCACCATTTCATCGCTTTTTGCATACCAGAAGTCTCCAAATGTGGCGCATAAGTGATCGTGACGACCCCATTCAAACAAATCGGCGATTCTGATGCAGTTATCACGCCCCAAGTGCATTTTGGCATCCTTCCTGGCAACAACTGTATCATCTTTAGCACGATAGCTATAATACAAATAATTCGCTCCTCGAAGCAGCACGCTGTAAAGTACACCATAGCAACCTTGCTTACAGGAGACGCAGATAATTTACAATGCTTCCTTTTCTTCCAGGATCTGCTGGGCCCTTTCTTTAGCTTCTTCACCAACGTTCGGATCTGCAAGTTAGAACAATAAAGGTAGGATGCGTCGCTCACTGCAGAACTATAAAAGACTCACTCTTCAAGGCCGCCTTGTAGCCTCCAATAACGCGGCTTTCCTCTTTGTCGCCAACAGCCTGAGAGGGTTTTGTAGAGTCGTCATCGTGGACGACGCCAGATCCTTGAATCTCCTCGACAACCAGACGAGAATGCTCCTTTGCCTCAGCTGAGACGTTTGGATTGTGCATAGCAGCCTGACGATCCGTGCTTCAAGGGTTGGCAGAGAACGAGCTGAATTTAATCGTGACGCACCTTATGGCCTCCAACGACGCGGTTCTGCGATTCTGACATGATAGTAATATATGATCGAGTGACGGGCTAATCAGAGGAGATGCTACCCCCAAGCCTTTATATCAGTTTCGAGTGCTAAAATGACCTCAACATGACGCAGATCAGCTCCGCGTGTGGAGCATTAGACCGTCGGTCAGATAAACTATAGTGGGTTACCGTCAGAGCTGATGCGTTCACAAAGCCTCGCGATCGATATGCAGTGACGCCATGACGCAATAAGACGTTGGCTGACGATTTGAATGACAGCTGGCAGTCCTGCCAGTAACGCTGTTCTAGCATAAGGCCGATTTTTTTTTTCATTTTTGCCATATGGAGACATAGAGACAGCCATAGTATTTATACCATCGCCATTGAACCTACTGTCTGTGAAGAGGTAGCAGCAGCGATAATGCTCGATCTCACAATGCTCGACCTCCTGCTCGATGGTGAAACCGCCATAGGAATGAAGTGAAGAAGAGGTAGAACCCCGAACCCAGCCACGCACGATGCCGTGATCTGAACGGAGAGTGGCTCCTCTATCCAAACGTAGATCAATATTTGCGTAACGAGACACGCAACCCCGGCAGCCAGCGAAAACAACCCTGTTAACACTCAGTCGTGAAGATTAATCGTGGCGCGGGATGTGCGACGTACAGTGCCACATTACCCAGCGCCATGAGCGGCGTGCTCCATACACCTCAAGAAGGCTCGCTGAGCTGCTGTCGAATAATCCCTGCTTGATTGGGTCTGACTTTCTTGACGCGCGCACGGGAAGTTCGCCAAATTCGTCCGTGAGAACTAGGGAGCTGATTGTCGCACTACAGCTGAAGAAGAGTGCGCTGTACGAAAACGCCAGCAGCGCTTGGCGCGCGGCGCGCGTGTGTGGATGTGTGTAGTGCACAGGGTTTTTCATAAAAGTCAGGAGTACAACCTCGACGACTGCAAGGAGCCCGGACTGGTCGAATTGCGAGGTCAAACACACGGAATTTCAGATCAGATGACATACAGCTGCCGCCGCGGTTTGGCAAACCGAAAGCCACCCGTCATTGAGGGACTTTACGGTAGATGGTAGCTCGTCTGCGAGATTGTTAACCAGTATCCTGCAGCTAACGAAGAAAGGAACGTACATGCGATGTTTGTTCTAGGGGGCGGCCGCAGGGACATCTGGGTTTTGGGAAGGGGTCAGGTGGAACCAGTTACAGCGCAAGTTTTACTTGCTACATAAGTTATTTTCGGGTCTTATAGGCATCGACCTGGGTGGACGTGTCATCATGGTTCAGTTAGTTGCGCGTGGTTTATGATTACCGATGATTACCCCGAAATCGTGCGGCCTCGTGCAGTCATACTGTCAACCCAGCCGTAACTCGTGAGACAGCTCATCACTCGTTTCTGTCACAGACGAAAGGGAAAAGGCCCTCAGGCGATGACTGAGGAGAGGGCTCTTACGGCTACAGGAAATACCGCAGGAACTTCCCTAGAACCCGGACGACAGGTACCCAGCACGCCACTAATGGGATGCCAGGATGCTGCATTCGGTCGGCGTATCGAAGGACGGCGCTGGACACTTTCTCAACACGGATAAACGATAGTGGGATCTATCTCGATTTCCAAAGCGTGGCCTACATGGTGTGAACGAACCGAACCCCAGCCCACATCCGCGCGCATCGCGGAATGGAATGCTTCAGTTGATCGTAAATGCGTAGGCGTTACGTTTCTCGTGTATCGCTCTCATATTTTTGCACTGACACGAAACTCGAACGTAGGCTACAGTAAGCGACGCGCCGCATTGAAGAATGGATCTGTTGGCCAAGCGTTATCCCTAAGCGCGCGAGGATACGGTCGGCCTTGGTTTTCGGGGACAATAGGCGGCGCAACGTTGTTCGCGCGTGTTCGAAGAGGTGGTACGTCATTTGTCTCCATTTGATTTGTGATAGCTGAACGTGTATTGGACATTGCCGATATTACAGTCAGCAGACCCCCACATGTTCAGAATGTTCAAATACTCCCAGAGCTATGTCCATACGGGCAGAATTTGTTCCCTCTTTTCGTTGGACGCCGCGGCCATAGTGACTAGCTACTATCAAGGCGGCACGCATGTCCGAGTCGTGCCCGATCTGGGCTGGCGCTAGTGTTGGCGATTGATTCAGACCACTCTGTCCCTACGTGGTATGCACACGTACAAAATCTCGTGATAATAGTGGTAATTTTCGCCTATTTGCAGTTAGTGGTTCATGGCGTGGATATTACCAAGTAAAATCTGAGTGACTCGGAAATGGGCGTTGACAATTTTACTATAAGCGCCAGGACTGCGCCGACCCAACCGCATTGGGACCACGTGGGTGAGCATGAAGGTGCAGGACGTGGAGGGGTGACGAACTGGTGAGGACTGTAACGGTGAGTTGATTGTAGAAGATCGATGATCACCGCAATGACCCAGTGGAAGATCCGATGTTGGAGGGGATAAAGCCAAAACGCCTCGAAGGTGGTAATAAAACGCCTGCAGATCACATATGCTACACTTGACGATAAATTACATGGGCACCACACCGTGGTACCCAAAAAAAACAGTACTACAGTATCATAAGAAATATCGAGTATGGTAGAATAATTCACATGGAGACGAAACGAATCTGCGAGTGAGAGTGAGGAATTCATGTAGGCGCCAACCCCAGTTTCGTCTTGAAGGGATCTATCACGTTCCTTCGGAACCACGACTTTGGCTGGGCTTTTGCACCAAGAGAGGATACATTGGGGAAAGATGAAGCAGGTGTCACGAGGGTCACTTGTGTGGAGGTAGCTGCGGTCGTTGCGTGTGTCATGGAAGAGGGTGTCGAAGAGCGAGGTGGCGTAGAATTTCCGGGGTAGCCCGCCGCAGTTCCTTGAATCGTAATCTGGAACGAAGCCTGCGGCTTCCGAGTGAGAAAGGCTCCTCCCACGCGCGCAGAAGGAGTACTGGCTGGAGAATCGGTCTGGGGTGAGTCTGTGGTATTTGGCGCTGGCACCGGAACTGGCTCTGGCGGAGAAGGTGGAGAGGGTATACTAGCAGGAGGCTCGGGAGACTTCGATATTTGGTGGGGGAGTGAAAGGTTGCTCCCTTCCTTGCCGTCGGCTCTGTCAAAAATGGTAGGCAGTTTCGTCGGAGGCATCGAGGCAGGCGCGCGATCTGCAGGACCCTTGTTATCTCCGTTCGCAGGGACGTGGGAGCCTCTCTGACGATCACTTCTAGCTCTATGAGGTTCGCTGTAATCCCATAATTCTATACCACTGTCGATACGGTTCGGGTCAGGCTTGGTGGGAGTGGGTTGCTGCGACATGTCCAATACGGGGGATTTCGACAAAGTAGGGGTCCCAACGGACTGCGCAATAGAAGGCGGACGTACGTCGCTCGCAACCTGCGGCTTATGTCGATTGATAAGGTCCTTTGTCCTGATCCTCGAGGTGATACGCTGTGTGCTACTCCGCAGTACCGGTTCTGGAACGACGTGTACACTGCCAACCTGCCGCCTTGGGAGCACCGTAGTAGCGGTAGAAAGAGGTTTGGGTTCGCCTTGGGAGACATCCGCAACTGACGTCACGCCCAGAGTCTCCGTACGATAGTTGTAAGACGACGGTGCTGTGGTCTCACTGCGACGGGTTGTCACCACAGGAGCGGTGATAGGTAGAGAGCTCGTCGCAGGCTCGGTCGGCTGTTTGGGGGGTGTAACCGGCTGGGTGGGCAGTCGGACATTCACCTGCGGGGTTGTCGGCTCTGATAGGGCCGTCGGCGGTCGTGGCTCCCGCACGGGATCTTTGGCTTTGCTAGTTGGAGGCGTGGGGGAGGAGCCGTTGGACGCTGCTGGAGCGGGGATAGGGCGGACGGTGGCATTACCGACCGGTACAACCGCATTCACCGCGTCAGGCGCCGGTGCGCGCATTGTCACGGTTGTAGTTTTCGTGGAATCTGCTGCCTTGGATTCGCCCCAACCCCCCGGTATCGATACAGGATCTGCGCGCTTCTGGAGGCTGGGACCAGATAACATCGCAGGAGTCCTGTCTTGGCGAGTGATGGTCGTAGAACTGCTCCTATTCGGAGGTGAGTCATTCGTCGACTGCTCCGGAAGAATTGCCGACAGAGTCGACGGTCGCAGAGAGGGCCGAGGGGCTATCTGTTCTGGAATGACTGTTGGCTGTCGCGATTGCTCCATAGGACCGTTGGATACGCGAGGACTACTCTCCGGTACTGCTGGAGCAGGTACGCTTGTCATTTTACTAACACGTGTCGGCGGTGCTTCCGAATGCGCCATTGGGACCGCAGGTGCCGGTGTGGGTGTCGCGCGTACTTTCGGTTTGTCCGGGGCTTCAGGTAAGGAAGGAGCTGATGAGGTTCCAGCGGACATGTCTTGCAGAGGTAGAGGATTAACGCTCTGCGGTAAGCGGGTCGTAGGTTGCTGAATCGGTAGTGACTTAGGCTGCACCGGTGGCGGCACAGGGGATTGCGTCACCATCGGCGCTGGCGCCGCTACTGACCGACGTTGTCCTACAGGGGTCACCATTTTCCTCGGGTGGGACTTTATCTTGGGCCGTGAGACCTCCCGCGTATCAGGTCCCGATGCACTGCCCGCTGGAGCCTTGACAATAGACGTGGATGCATATGGGACCACAGTAGACGTGTGACCAACTCCAACGTGGGGACGAGCGCGTTCCGAAGGAAGGCGAACCATGTTGGGGGAGGGGACGCTACTTGCAGGAACCGGCCCCCTGCGAGCGGGTATTGAAGCTGAGGATCTGACGGTGGCTTGTGTGACCTGGACTGGTCGAGGAACGGCGGCCGCCTGGGAGCGGGTGCCGCTTGGAGTAAGAGTGGTGTACGCGGCAGCTGATGCGCTGCCCACGGGCGCTAGAGACTTGGGAACGAAGCGGGTGCCTTGGACAGGAGGGCGGGCAGCTTCAGCAACTAGAGAACGAGCGCGGTCGGGAGCAGGAATAATCTTACTTTGAGTAGAGGCACTCCCTGCACACGCTGACTTGCTTCCCACAGGCGGCGGAAGAAATTGAGGAACAGGGACGACCTGGACTGGACGTTGGGCCATTTCAACCCTGGGACGAGTACTTTCTGGGACAGTAGCAACCCTGTCGGGAGTAGGTGTCGGCCTACTTCTCGCAGGCGGCGGAAGAGAGTGAGGAGCAGGGGCGAGTTGGGCTGGACGGTGGACCATTTCGACTCTGGGACGAGTACTTTCCGGGATAGCAGCA
The DNA here is from genome assembly GCA_025766275.1 of Lactarius indigo. NCBI lineage: Eukaryota > Fungi > Basidiomycota > Agaricomycetes > Russulales > Russulaceae > Lactarius > Lactarius indigo. The sequence goes on along the minus strand of JAFKAC010000022.1, from coordinate 71,882 downwards.
ACGCTGTCGGGAGCAGGAGTTTGCTTACTTCCGTTAGGCGGTGGATGAGACTGAGGAGCAGGGACGAGCTGAACTGGACGATGAACCACTTCGACCTTAGAGCGAGTACTCTCCGGAACAGTGACAACCCTATCAGGTGCAGGTATCGGCTTACTTCCCGCAGGTGGCGGAAGAGACTGAGGAGCAGGGACAAGTTGGACTGGACGGGGAACCATTTCGACCCTGGGAGGAGTACTTTCCAAGACAGTAGTGACCCTACCGGAAGCAGGTGTTGGCCTGCTTGCCGCAGGGGGCGAAAGCGGTTGAGGAGCGGAGACGAGTTGGACTGGACGGTGGGGTAATTCGACCTTGGGACGAGCACTTTCCGGGACTGCAGCAACCCTGTCAGGAGCAGGCATTGGCCTACTTTCTGCAGGCGTCGGAAGAGACGGAGGTGAAGCGATGGGCTGGACTGGACGGTGAACCATTTCGACCTTGGGAGGAATGCTTTCTGGGATAGTGGCAAGCCTGTTGGGTGCAGGAGTTGATCTGCTTCCCGCAGGTGGCGGAAGAGATTGAGGAGAAGGGACGAGTTGGACTGGACGTTGAACCATTTCGACCATGGGAGGAGTACTTTCCAAGACAGCAGCAACCCTACCGGGAGTAGGTGTTGGCCTGCTTGCCGCAGGCGGCGGAAGAGGTTGAGGAGCAGGGGCGAGCTGGACCGGCCGATGAACCGCTTCGATCCTGGGAGGAGCACTTTCCGAGACAGCAACGACCCTGTCAAGAGTAGGCGCGTTGCTTGCAGTAGCCGGGATACTACTCAATGGCGGAGTGGGAACCTCAGGAATACGCACAGATGGACTCGAAGAGTGGACAGGTTCGATCCGCGGGCGAATGTGCTCCAGGGTGCCAGGAACTGCCGCGTTACTAGCGGGAGTTGGCTCGACCAAGGGTAAAGCAGGAACCTGGGGCTCAGGACGCTGCATGGATTGGACTGGAAGTCGGACAGCCTCGCCCTGTTGGGGCGCAGGCTTCGAAGCGGGTGTAGACTCATGAGAAGCGGTAACATCGCTCTTGGGAGTCGTTTTGCTCTCAGAAGGTGGTGTGAGAGGGCGGGGGGGAGTGTGTACGGGTTGAACTGGAAGGTGAACTACTTCCACCTGACGAGGAGGGTGCTCTAGAGGTGTGACCATGTCGGGAGTTGGCACATCGCTTGCGTGCGTAGGAGGCGTAAGAGATAGGAGAGTTTGGGTTACAGGGTGGGCCGACTGCAGCTGGGGATGGGTAGTCTCAGACAACGGGGTAGTGTTGTCAAGGGTGGGCTCGTCGTCGTTTGCGACAGCTTCATCGTTGCTGATAAGTGGTGTTGGGGGTTCAGGGGGAGGAGGTAGTGTAGGTTGAGGTGAAACGTGAACGGTTTCGACGAGAAGATGAGTCTTTTGGGGGGTAATTGTCTTTTCGGGGACAAACACGCTGCTTGCGACGTCCGGTTCACTTCCAATAGTAGGTGGGTCCAGAAGGTCAGGAAGAGCATGCGGGGTTGAAACCGGAGATGGAATGGCCGTGTCGACCTGGACACCGCCATCCAAAGGAAAAGAAACCTCTGGGCTTGAAAAGTCCGCGTCCTCGTCAGGCGGGGAATACTCCTCTGCATCACCCTGCGCCTCCTCCATAGAAGTGTTGACGGTGTCATCGGAAGGATTAGTATCGTCCCGAGAGTAGTACGATGTCGGGACAGAGGAGTCGATAGTCGGAACGTCTGAACCGAATCCGGAATCGAAACTCGGTGCGTCTTCGAGAGGCATGAAAACATCCTCGTGCGACGGCGCGGGTGAAACAGAATTGCCCTGCCCAAAGACGGGAGCAGGCTCGGGTTCCTTGATTGGAGAGCAACGTTCCTACGAAAGCCCGGGTCAACAAAGAGGCAGAAAGAATAAGAGGAAATGAAGTTTACCCAGCCACCAGTGACCTCGATGTCAAATGCTTCGTCGGGAGAAGTCCCTGATCGTATGAGCCAGTCCGCGTCCGGCGCGCTGAGCGCTTGATTCAACACCTCGGTCCACTCCGTTAAATCCTCGTCGGGCCGGTCACCACCCCTTTGCCAGATGCACACTTCGCCATTGATCTTGGGACTTATTCGATTCGCGGCTTCCAGTGTTCCCTGAAGGTCTGGTTACCAAATAAGCGTCAGGATGATTGAGTGAGGTAAACGATGGTCACCTTTTAGAATGATAGCATCATGGGGCTTCCAAATATTCCCGTATGTCTTGGAAAACTTCTCGTAGTCGAAATAGATTTGACCATTCCTATCCGAAAGTATCAACACAACCAAGTCTTTCTCGGGTTTAAGGTCTTTGAGGGGTTTGAGTACGAATGTATCATCGTAGTTGTCTGGTCGATCGGAGAGATCCCTGCTCAAGTAGAAGTGAGGATTCTGTTTGAGGGTGACCCGTTGGTCCTCGGGCAGCCGACTGAACGTCCATAGTAGCTCGGATACATTCACCTCAGGACCAAGCTCGCCTATGTAGATGCGGCTGGGTCAACCGTTACCCGCGAAACAGAAGAAAAACTGACAAGTAACGATCGGGGCCAAGTCACGGTCGGTGGGAGAGTGGAGGATCTGGAAACGAACTTTGACGAGAGAGCTGGAGCGAGGGGTATCCGTTTTCTTGAGGGGTGTCAAAGCAATTCTGATGGTACGTGGCCGCCACTTACACTTAAACCGAGTCGGGAAGATAATCGATTATAGGTTTTCATTATTTGGCTATCCTTCTGAGCGGCATCCTCAATAATATCATGCACGTCCCCGAGAACACCTCTAAAAAGTGTGAGTGCTAATTGTGCGAGACGAAGTGGAAGAGACTTACTGTTCCCTTGCATGATATCGCACGGTATATTGGTCTAATTGCTCCTCTGCCGTCGCAAACGCATCATCGGCGGCGTCACTACGTCCTTTGCGAGCCTCGACCGCGGACATGAGGGCATTCTCGACGGTGTCGAAGAGACTATAGCAGAGAACCGAAATATCAATACGCAAAAGAGCGTGACTGTGCAAACTGGTTGTTGACCTTCTCAGTGCGTCGGTCTGATCCGGTTTTCCAGAAGAGATCTCCAAGAATAGTCTGCAGAGCTGAATCATGGCAACGGAGCGTTTTTGGTACGCCCGTCCGATGTTCTTGACATACTTGCGAAAGGTGGAGATATCGCCGACAGCGAGACCGACGGGCATGGACACGAAATGGCTGGACACGAGTCGACGGAAGATGAGGGGGGGTGGATAAGGGAAACGCTGCCTAACACATGGCAGCCCTACATACCTAGCGTTTTCATGACGTTGGGATTTTTTGCAAAACGTGACAAGTACGCACCCCTCATTCTGGCAAACGAGGGGACTTGTCAACGCAGGTTAGGAATAGTTGTAACCCTTGTGACCGTTGGTGCAATCGTGACATGAACCGGAGGGTGTCGAACGCGACTGTACTCACCACACAGGCGTTGGGTGCACGCTGGCTGCGGAGTTTCAACGACCGGGTTTATCCGTGATCATGTTTGGCCTTGCACTCACCTCGTGACTCTGATCATCAGCATCACAACGTACACGCTCTTCTCTCCGACTCTTCTACGCGATATAAAGACGCCAACATGATCCCCTTTTTCGATCATCAGCGTGTCTTGCTGTCCTGTTGCTTGGGCTTTGTTTCGGCTCGCCAGTAGCCAGTTGGAGCACTTTACTGCTCTCGACTCCCTCCCAGATATCTAGCACCACTCATTTTGTCGCCGAGTGCTGAGGCGCTGATCCGACCTCTTTCCGAGGGCTGGTTCGATGTCCGCCAGCCTCATGGCAGCGTCATTTACCATGCTGGAACCGCGCCGATAGTATAAGGCTGTCAAACCCTGTGCAATTCCCTGTTCTCGTCCTGTCCGCGTTGTCGTAGCCCCCTTTCCATTCTACCTTCTCTCCAGAGACATGTCTTACACACTCTATCGTAGTCTTACCGAAATTTCAGAACCCCATTTCCCCGCGACAGAGTCCATCAAACAACTCATAGAGACTATTGGTCGCGATGTAGTTCGATTCCGTCGCAATACCCAAATATCATACAATTTTGTCGATAGGGCGCGATTATCCTGTCAGAAGATCAATGCTCTCATCAAAGAGGTCGACGAGAACGACGACTGGGATAGCTACGACAAATTTACAGAGGCTGTTGATCTGCTCGAAGAGTACGTAGAACCATGTATCTCGTTCCATAGATATTGATGCTCTCGTAGACGTCTGCTTGAATCCGCAACAGTCACCCAGGATGAAGTACAACGTCACTTTGGCGGGGAGAGGGACGTCGAAACATGTATAGCGTCCGCCTCAATTTGGGAGACAAACAGAAAGAGGCTACGGGAATTTCTAGAATCCGTGTGTGCCAAGTCAGAGATTGGGGTGAGTTGGTCAGCTTCACTCTCCTGCTGTTAACTCATGCTCGACTAGCAACTGTTGCCCGAGGCTGAGATCCGCGACGCCGACGAAGAGACTGAGATCGTCGAAGCTGGGAAACACGACGACGCATCCTTTCTCTTGGAACTATACCAGTTCATCAAGAGCCATCCTTTCCGAGATCGTGCAGAAGGGTTCGTCCCCTCTCTTCCTTCAAGTTGATCCCTCTATGACGTTCGCCATCTATAGATCGGTTCCCCAACTGATCGAGCTCGTGAATGACCGGCTAGCTGATCTCTACACATTAGCCCAGAGTGAAGTACTCCATGACGTCCGTTTACTCGCTTCTGGAAGTATGATTACATATGACGAGACTCTCCCAGGAACTGGCGATTTTCACGATCAAAGCGGCCATGCTTGTCTCTGGAGTCATGGACATTTCTGTCGACTCGCGTGCAAACAAGGACCGTACTCATCACCTGAAACGGGAGCCTGTCTGGGATGCAATCCATAAGTCCGTTCGACAATAGCGTCAATTTACTCGCATTGACCGGGCTTGCTTAGGCTTCTCGACTATTTCTATGACGCTACTGAAGGCACAGAATTTTCCGTTCCCGAAACTGAAGAGAAATTCGACGCTTTCCTGCAGATTCTCCAAGTTAGTACTTGACCTCAACAATTTGCGAGTTTCGTTCTTATACCCTTATCCTCAGACGATCCCAGAAGCACCACTTCCGGCAGCTTATACACAGCTCATGAAACAAGCGGGCAAGATCCGTCGACCATATCACGCCCAGGCTCTCGCACTCATCTCCTTATGTCGCTTCCTCGCGAGACATTATGAGGGCCTGACGGAGGCGGAGCACACCGCTACAAACATTGAACCCTTCGAGGAGTACGTCCTTACTATTTGAGCGATGCGCAAATATCGCTAACCCAGTTTACAGCACCTGCAGGGAAACTCTTTCGGCACTGCAGGTCGCAGTAGCCTCGGAATCGGCGCTTAGAGGTTTCAACTTTGATGCGCCAGAGAACGCACACGTGGCCAACGCATTTGCTGCTGCCCGTACGACGATCCGCACCTGTTTCGAACACTTCGGGGTACGGATTATTGTTCCCCACTGCACGCGCGACTAACTTCATCGGCACCCACAGTTGACGTCGCACTGGGCTCACTATGAGAGAATCTTCCTGCAAGCCGTGGAGAAGGACAAATCTCGCACAGTTCAGCTGAACGAGCTCCTTGCGGCCGTAAGTTATCCGCTGCCCGATTTCTATGAACACCCTCACCGACTTCCGTGTCCAGAGACCATCCCGAACTCCCGACGACACCTCAAATCTCGTGCAGGTGAACGTCGAAGTCCGTGACGGAAGCGCCACCGGCAACGTCATCAGGCGACTCGCTGGTACGTTATCCTCTCTCCTACACTTACCTTGATCATGTACCTCACAAACTGTTACAGTTAGCGCCGAAGCGGAAACGCGCCTCCGTGCCTTGAGATGGCATATCTCGAAGGCTCTCGAACCACAAGACTCGGCACGCGTCCTGCGCGATTCCACCTTCTTCGTGAGGAGAAGCACCGCCCAGGGTGACAGCCTCGAACCTTGCCGTGTGCACATGGCTATCGAGGAGATCACCCGCACGCGGAACTGCGACCTGGTTCTTGTCCTGGCATAAGACGGTCACTTCATTATTCGGCCTCGTGCCAGTCCTGCATTTATTCTAGTGTTCACAACTCGCTGTCTCTTGTTCACCCCATGACGGTTTGCATACCCGGTAGACCAAACCACGGATTCGCTGATTAAAAGTTAATCCTCTTATACTATAACAATACTGTACATACCACTACTTTATCCATCATATTTTTCTCTTTTCTTGAGGCTACTCTCCGATGCGACGAACTAGCTATGGAAATCCCAATGCGATACCTTGATTACACCCCGGTCAGCCCAAAATGGAGACATAACTGAGAACCCTCGGCTATCGTGTGCCATGTATTGTGCATGCATGTTGATGCCGCCATGACTTGGGATTAGTACGTGGGTGATTCTGGGGGGGTTGCACACGGCTTGCTTGACACACTGAATGTACAATTTCAGATTACCAAACCCATCGGTACCTTCAACGCAAAGGTTGACTAGGCCAAGGACTTGGCGAATCTCGACATCGTGACTTTGAGCGGCGTGCCTCTCCGGGGCCCGGCACTGACGATATCCTTCCATTCCCCTCGCGGCCACACTGGCAGCTGAGGAAAGATCATACTTCAGTCGCTGTTCACCTGATCCCGGCCTCTGATAGTCAACTCAATGCTCCCTGTAACTTCACCACAGAGCCAACATCACATTATCTTTTGCTGGTTCACCCCTCTCCACATCGACCGTCTAGTTTCCCCAACGAAGCAAGCTATATCCACAATCCGGTGATGGCTTAGCGTGACATAATATTGTCTGTCGGAGACACGCTGCACCCATCACAGAACCGCGCGTCCGCCTTTTGTTCCTCAATCATGTGTCCACAAGTCATCGATTGGGTTGACACAAAACACTCGAATGCGTGTTTCAGTATAAACACGCCTCGCTGTTCCGTTCGGCCTACTACCAACCCAGAACACTCCGCTCTGAATACTTCAGCTAGTTTCCCAACCCAAAACAAAAAGTCGCTTGGACCATGGCCAATCGCTGCAAGCTCCTCCGGATCTGTTTCCCAAACATCCTTCGTCGAAGACGGGCGTCTCAAAAGAGCCCTAGGACTAGGACCCGCGACGACCCGTCGTCCGACGCTCGTCGGCGGAGCCGCGTAGCGACCCGACCCAAGTGAGTAGCACTCCGCACAACCCCAACCGGGCCAGCCCTTCTCACCATGCATATTACGGTGGTAGGTCTCCCTGCCCGGGCCCCCAGACGCTTCATAAGCGGCCAAGAAACGGGTCAATGACGCGCGCTGCGGTCGTCGCGTGGAAGCGCGTGACGCGGGTCCTGCGGCGCGAGTCGAAGCGTGGCGTCCCTGCCGGGTTCGCGCTGATCGTTCCGCACTCGCTCAGGAGGCCGCGCTGCGACCCAGAAAGTGCAGAGACGTCGTTGGCGGCGACGTACTCCGACACCGGTTCGGAATGGAGCTTGGTTTAGAGAGGGGGCTGACTAGGCGCCCTGCTGGCGCTTCTAAAACAAAAACAATACGGGTTAAAAAGCGCAACCCTCATCCACACTGTTTTGCACAAGCTCAACACCAGGCGGGAAGATGGGGAGCGTATAATAGTGGATATATGCTGTTTATTTCTTTTCTATATTGCGTCTATACTATGGAGAGTTGTTGTAGTCACAGCCATCGGTAATGTCTATGCCTACTTTGTTTGGTTCCTCTTATCATTCACGCGGGCGCTGAGGTATCGTTGCTCATACGATCTGCCAATTCGTCCAGGAGGCCCTTGAGCTCCTCTGCCTGGCGCACGAGCTGCTGTACGCCCACAGCTCGTGGTGCAGCAGCGTTCTCGCTTACCGCCTGCTTGACGACATCGTGCCAAGTCGTGCCTCTCCGTGCGAGCTCCTCCGTAAGTTCGTCCTTTATACGGCGGCAAGTGCCCACGCCGTCGTAGCCGAACGCGGTGTAAAGTTGGACGAACGACGCGCCAGCACTGGCAAACGCGAGGGCGTCTGCCCCAGATGAAATACCGCCGCAGCCGATGATGGGTATTTCAGCGGGCAGGCGCTTGCGCAGGCCGCGGACGGCTTCCAGAGCGAGGGGCTGCAGCGGCGCACCGGAGAGGCCGCCTTGTTGGACACGGTTCGCTGATTGGGGGTCGAGTGTCAGTGGGATAGGAAGGAGAATTTTTTTTTTGGGAGGTGCGAACCATTGCGGAGATGCGCTGGGCGCTGGATGGTCGTGTTGGTGACGATGACGCCGTCGATGCCCTTGACCGTGCTGACTGCATCGGCGATGTCCTCCAGCCCATGCGAGTCGAGGTCCGGTGATATTTTGAGGACGAGTTTTGGACGCCGGGTCGGTGACGTTGCGGCCTCGTCACGGGCCTGGACTACGCCACGAAGAAGTTGCAGTAATAGCTCTCGTTGTTGCAGACCTCTGGTACCGGAGCTCTGTCAAGGCGATGAAGCACGACTTCGGCACGATACGCACCGCAGGCCAGGGGTGTTGGGGCTGGACACATTGATGACAAGCACGTCGGCGTGGGAGGCGAACGCACGGACGCCGGTAATGAAGTCGTCCGGCGATTCTTGTGGGCTTTCTTTATTCTTGCCTAGGTTTACCGCCAGTAGCCGGCCGTTACGCAGGGAGGCCGAGTCTTCATCGGTGGCTGAAGGGAAGGTGGGGAGTCGCGCACGTAGGCGGGAAAGAACCGAGACTTGGCCTTGCGAGGGGAAGCCATAACGGTTGATGAGAGCATCGTCCTCGGGGAGGTGGAAAACGCGCGGGCGCGGGTTGCCAGGCTATGTGTCGGGTAAGTATGTGGGGCGCTACGCTACATGAACGACGCTCGAAATAGACACACGCACCTGTGGTTTTGGTGTGACACTCCCAACCTCCACCCAGCCGAAACCAAGATTGAAGAGCCCTGAGCGACAACGCATTGAGAACAGACGGTAACAACGATTTAGCGGCACAATCGTACCGTCAATAGCCCGCCCGTCTTTGTCAAAACCCGCTGCGAGACCTATAGGATTCGACAGTTCTTGGCCCCAGAGCTGCAGATTCTGTGGGTAAGTCCGTACTCGCGTGGGACCGACGCGTTTACCTCTGTTTTTAGTCGTTCGTCGTCCGAGAACATATCCCGTGGGCCCAAACCACTTTCCAGCACGCTGACAGCCAGCTTGTGACCCGTCTCCGCATCGAGAGTATGGCGGACGATTGGGGTAATCAAGTAACGATGAACCGCGGCACGAGAATCCAAGTAGTAGACGGCACCGACACCGGCGGTGAGCGCAAAGAGGGTCACATAAACAGATGTGCGAATGCGGGAGGTGGGTTCGGTGGTGGAGGTGAAGCTACGGGAAGAGTGGGAGGGATTCACGCGTATGCGGCGGGATACGAGACGGAGAGAGGCCATGATGATGGCCGTCAGGGTGGAATCTCGGCGAATGGCGGCGCGGGTGAACGGAGCGGCGGCCTTGTCCCCTTGCTGTCACCGCCTCACTTGTCAGATCAACGTCCTGGCGTGGCTCCTTTCCTAGCAAGGCTATTGCCCGGTTCTGCGCGGCTCTGTCCTCGGCGAAGAGTCAACCGAACTCAGTCCGCGCTCACCGTTTTCCTTAAATCGGCAGATCCTTTGGGGTGCACTCGCGTGCCCTGATGTCCGCCTACCAACATCCGTCCTCAACGCCTGCTTCAGACCCAACGTCTGACATAGCTAGTCCCCCTTCTCCCAAAGAGCCACTCGTCAAACATGTGGATCTTTGGTTCAGCGACGGTTCCGTCGTTCTCCAGGCAGAATCGACTTTATTTCGTGTTCACAAGTCTCAACTCGCCCGCCGTTCGGTTGTTTTCTCCGACATGTTTACACTCCCTCAACCAGTCGTGACCACCTCCCATGCCACGTTCGCTGAAGAGTCCCACGAAGGCTGTCCGGTCGTGAGGCTACACGATGCGGCAAAGGACGTAGCCAACCTACTTCTCGCTTTGTATGATGGACCGTAGGCGCTGTTTATTCCGGATCACGGAGATTAGCATCGCATCTACTTACCGACGCCTCTTACAGCACGTTTGGCGACAATGACCCCGATGACTTTGCTATTGTATCCGGCATTCTTCGACTTTCCACAAAATATGCAATGGATTCATTACGATCGAAAGCTATCGTTCACCTTAATATCGCATGGCCTACTTCACTCAAGGGCTGGGATCTGCGCGAAGACAAGGCGCATGCGTGCGACCTCGCTTCTTCGACGGAGCATGCAAGCCTCTACCCTTCGCCTATCGTGCGGCGCCATCCTCCCTCTCGAGATCCTATAACTAATGACGCATTTTATTCAGGACATCATCAACCTCGCGCGCGAAACGAATGTTCCGAGCCTGCTACCTGCAGCTTTCTACGACATCTCGCGTTACACATTCTCCCAGATCTTTGAGCCGATGGACGACGAGCTGTCCCGCTTCCGTGGCGCCGCTGCTGGCGGGACGTTATCTTCGGAAGATATGAGGCGGTTGGCTTTGGGGAAGGAGGCGTCTGCGCACGCGGTCGGCGCAGTGATCCACGGTATGGGGCGCGGGCCTCTCGCGCACTCTCGCAAGGGCGCGTTCTCGTTCCACCCGCATGCATCGGCCCATCACGCCGTGGCCGTGTGTTCCACACCGGGGGCGTGTCGACGCGACTTTGCCGAGTTGGTCGCGCTCGCAACGCAACACTACGTCTGTGACCGCGAACGCGGGTACGCCGACCCGTTGTACGTTGCAGAGGAGCTTGGCGCACTCAAGAGTGCCGATGTGTCGGAATGCCGTGCATGTGCGCGGGCGCTGGAGGTCTGGGCGGCAAAGGAGCGTGAGCGTATGTGGAAGATGATCCCTCTTTGGTTCCGTTTGGACTCTTGAAGGTGACTGACTGTATGCTTTCTCCAACAATGAGTTGTATGATTACGGGGTTTGCACGATGACACTGTATCCAAATGATTCTTTCACATAGATTATCTACTGGTAGATGTAGACAGCCTTGCATGCGCATGTGATACTATCATTCCCCTTCTTATCGTAGTGTATACATTTTCGAGACCCTTCAAATCCCTTCGGCGATCACCTCGGTCATTCGAAAGGGACCACCCTAAATTGTGAGTCACAATCGGAAACCTCTCCGAGCGGAAGGCACGGAGGACGGTTACCAAGCCAACAGGAACCTGAACAAACGGAGCCAAATTTCAATTATAATTAGCGGTTGCTCCGAATTCCATACCTGGGTCACATTGTCCCTTGCATTGTCCATCGTGGTTCATTGTGTCCATCTCGTTTAAACGTGGCCATTATCTCTGCCGGGACAATAACGCCTTATTGGACCAAGACACTGCCCATAGACACTTGCAATGCGGCGGAAGTACTCCAAGCCTTGTCTTCCGCCGTCTCTTCTGCCCCACATGTGTTTGATCGGTTCTCAAAATTTTGACTGAGATCGTCTTTGTCTGAGGTCTGGAGGCAATCCACACATTGAGGGTGCAATATAAAAACGGTTCTTCCTCGGCCTTGTCTAACAAGCTCTCTTTCCACCAATCTCTCCCACTCTCTTGGTGCTTGACGTGCCCGGATTCTTACTACCTTCTGTCCTGAGCTGCGCTCGCACACTTCACTCTCTTCTACACTACAAACGCTAGACCGTTCTAGTGACAGATCATGGTTCAACTCTCCACTATCCTTTTCGCGCTCACAGTGGCCGGGTCTGTGACCGCCGCTCCTGCGCATCTTAGCAAGCGCATTGCTCAAGTTATCTCCGCATCGACCCCCAAGTGGGAGGCTGCTTGTGTAAGCGAAATTCTGGGTTCCGTTCCACTCTAGGAGCGAAATGTTCTCACCAACTGTCACTATCAACTAGGACGCGGCGGGAGGAGCCCAGCAATGCAACGCTATCGCTGTCAACGCCTTTGGCACGCTTCTCGCCGCAGCAGGTCCTTGCGACCAGCAGGATAACGCCGACATAATGATGGACCTCTCCAAGAAGCTGAACTCGCCCGATATGATCAAGTTTGCCCAGATCTTTGCTCAGCAGCCTCGCAACACCGTATGTCGTGTGCTCCTCTCGGGAAGAGGAAATGATGCTTACCTTTTCCCAGCCCAATTCCGTCAGCGTCGAGTACTGCCAGAAGGCGCCGCGTAATGCGGAGCTCAACGGGCTCTTCCAATGCCAGTTCCAAGGCGCAGACCCTGTCAACTTCACCAACGGCCTCAAGGCGGGCGACGCGGGCACGATCCCATTCGGACAGTCTGCCGTTTTGAACCCTGCGGGGAGTTGCCCTGCTCACACATCGGGCCCTATCGCCGACGGGACGCAGCTCGTCGATCAAGTGTCATCGTCTGGTGCTCCTTCGGGCTCAGGGTCAAACAACAATGGCGCATCCCCAGCACCGTCGCCTGCTTCTCCCAAGGCTTCTCCTTCGCCAAAGGCGGCTGCAAAGGTGGCTGATCCCATGCCCACAACCCCCTGCAGCTCGCCCGCGCCGTCGCCGTCCAGCCCGCCTTCTTCGTCTGGCTCGACTGGCTTCGCCGCCCTGAATGGCCAGGATGCGCAGGCCCTCAACGAGAAGTTCAAGACCCTGACGGCCGACAGTGCCTGCACAGGTAGCTAGCTTTCCTCGACCACTTCTCTCTTTCGTATGGACTGCTGACTTTGGTGCCTGCGTGTATAGATGGGGAGAATGCTTGCGTTGGAGGCGATTTCGCACAATGTTCCGGGGGAAAGTTCGTCACCTCCTCTTGCAGTGGATCCCTCACCTGTGTCGCTCTCCCTCTTGTCAACTCGCGTGGAACGAGCGTCACATGTGATACTCAGGCCGATGCAGACGCTCGTATCGCCAAGGCTCTCGGGACGGACGGCGCTTAAGTCTAAAAGTATTCGTAACAACCACTCCTTTAAGTTAACAAAACGATCTTTGTAGCGTAGGAATCATGTATTGTTGTAGTTGTACACCAGGGTCAATACGATACGTGTATTGCTAAAGCCACGTGATTTGGTTCCCACCCTGACGTCAGCGATGGCTACTCAGTCGACCGACTCGGACAAGTCTTTGGATACTGCACGCCCTTCTCGCCAACATGGCGATAACACTGGGTCGCTTCGTTCGTTTCATTCGCTCTATTTTTGTCCCTGCAACCGCCATCATTGGATTCTCCTCTCTCCTTACCTTCTTTTTCGTCCTTTATCAGCCCACTCGCGGCCCTGGTGACATCCAGCGTCTCGGTTGGCAGGCTTGGGATGTTGTTTCGTCATCACCGGCCTCAGACCTACCCGGTAGCGCGAATGATAGTCATGTAGACCAGGAAGTCCCACCGACGCCAGAAAACCCCGACGGTGGTGTCGATTGGTGGAACGTTACCGGGCCCAGTGCAAGTCCTGTTGACAGCGCGAGTCTCCCTCTGGATGTATGGTCGCCGCTGCTTCCCCATGATACTGGATGTACGATATTTTATTTCATTTTTGCTTGTGATCACGCTGAGCGTTGCATCGACAGTGTCCGATATAATCGTCGTGCGCTGCATGATCGACTTGACTGCTACCGACGTATGCGCGCCGTCATCTTCCACTTCCGACGATGCAGTCAAGGGCAAATGGGTACGTGTACGGCGCGATTTGAATCTCCAAGCTGGGATGTGGCACCTGGTGAGTGAAGCCTTTGTTTCACTCGCCAAGATGAAACTGATGCAGGCGTGGTATATAATAGCTCTTGTATTATCGACGTACTCGCCGACGAGACGTGACCCTCATATCGGACATACAAATACTTCCCTCCGGCGCTACCCCATCGGGTGATGGGCACTGGACCCAAGCATCGCTCTCGTTGCGCGACGGCGTTGTGCGCGCTTCGCCGCTTTTCTTGTGGTACCGGAAAGACAAGACGCTCGGAGACATGACTGACGACGAACGGCAAGCCTTGATCACAGAGCTGGACGTCGTGTACGGAGATGGCGATCCTTGGTACGGCTTCGAGAGGCTTTCCCCTCCTACGACGGAGAAGTCGGCACGCAGCGAGAGCGTGTCTATCACCGTACGGCGCGGAGTAAAACGTGCGTTGTATGATGGGTCTTACGTACGTGGATAGAAGCCCTCATTGACGTCGTTTCAGCCCCTCCTCGCGCCCCACCTTTACATTTCTCGCGTGACGGTCGCTTCAAGATCATGCAGATTGCCGACCTCCATTTCTCCGTCGCCAACGGGCCTTGCCGTGACCCTTCTTCCCCTTGTGACGGCGGTGCGTACGCGTACACAGAATCGCTCATCGAGCGCGCGCTAGATGAGGAGCGACCCGACCTGGTTGTCTTCACCGGCGACCAGCTGAACGGACAGGGTTCATCATGGGATCCCATGTCGGTGCTTGCCAAGTTTGCTGCGCCTGTGATTTCCCGCCGTATTCCATGGGCTGCAGTATTTGGGAACCATGACGATGAAGACGCGCGTGACTCGGGTTCTCGCCGCGATCAAATAAGGCTGATGCAGGGTTTGCCGTACAGCCTTGTGGAAGCGGGGCCGGAAGACATCCACGGTGTAGGAAATTACGTGCTCAAAGTGCTGAGCGCAGATGCAAGCAAGACGCACCTCCTCACGATGTACTTCCTTGACTCCGGCTCATATGCTGCCGGGTTTTTCGACTGGTTCGGCTTTTGGCCTACGGAATACGACTATCTCCGCCAGGACCAGATAGACTGGTTTTTGCAACAGTCGGGTATGCTATCTTATCTTTGCGTGGGAAGAGCGATTTTCACATGTCTTAAAGGCTCGATTAACCCTATCGTGCGACCCTTCACCCCGGACGGCGGCAAGGACTTTGGCGATGTCTGGCCGCGTCAGCAACACCCGCCAGCGGCGCAGAAACTAGCAAAACCGAATGCGCTTATGTTTTTCCATATTCCTCTGTGGGTCTTGATATACCTCGAAATCTCAGGGGTGCTGACCGACCCATCATCGCAGTCAAGAATCTTACTCGACGCCGGACACCGACCCGCGCTCGGGACAGCCCCTCGACATTGGCACGTCTGACTTGGACTCACCCGGTTCGGCGAAGAAGAACGCTGGATTCTTCGAGAAGGGTTTGTTGCGTGCTCTCGAGACTCCACATCGCGGCGCGGGCGGCATACCCGAAGTGAAAGTCGTCGGTAACGGTCATTGTCACGGTAAGGCCGTCCGTCCTATCCTTGTTCTGCAGGTCTCCCTGACGAGATATCACTTCAGTGACGGATAACTGCAAACGAGTCAATGGCGTATGGCTTTGCTTTGGTGGCGGCGGGTAAGTGACACTGATCTACATCATCCGATCTGTCCACGAATGAGTTCTGATTCCGCATTGCCTAGATCATTCGCCGGATACGGAAAGATTGGGTGTGTATATTATGTTCGTCGTTACCGTCAACGATCTCCTAACCGCTGGGGTAGATTTGACCGAAGATTCCGGGTATATGACATCTCAGACTATGGGGAAACCATTCAGACATACAAGCGGCTTGCGAACGATGAAATTGTCGATAGAATGGTACTCGCAGGGCACGGAGCTCCTGATCCATACGTGTGGTGATATGAGTAGAATATGGGATTTTCGGAATTATCAGAGACACAAAATTGTACGCGCCTACACCTTCATCTTCGTCACACTTTTTGGATCGTTGTTGGCTATCTGGCGAGAGTGCCGCAGATGTGACCTAATCCGGGTGTCCAGTAAGTGGGCCTGCCTCTGCATCTCGTTTCACACACGAATTGTGTAGAATACCCTCGAGTTCTACCTCCCACCCGAGCTCTGAGTGCTTTGGGCCCCAATATTTTCTTAATCAGTAAGGTCGACCACCCATGCCCAGATACCGATGAATGCACGATCTCGGGCTATGAACCCAAGACACGCACAAGACAGACTCGATGACAAGCACACAACAGAAAGTACAGACCGTGGGGAAGGAGATCGTAGAAGTGAAGTACCACGGAATGAATGAAACATGTGAGTAAACATTTTGAACGAAGCAGGCGTCATATGATTGTATGGTCGTAACGTGTCTTATACAGTACCGCCATCACCGCAGCCGTAGGACGACACTATCTTAACAAATTGAGTCTCCAGCTCGGAAACTGACATTGCGTTGGTGGTCAGATCCGCATGTGTTTCTCCCTTCAAACTCTGCGCCAGTTGCTCCTTGTTCCTTTCGAAGAGCAGTTGCCATGTGCCCACGAAGGCAGAATTAGACCATACTAAGCGCAACGGTGAGGCTGCAAAGCGTACCCTGTGGGCCCGTAAGGTTCGTCGTTTATGCCATTGTTCGACAAAGGGAGGATGTCATCGCCAGGCGTATTGCTCGGAGACGAGGAGAAGCATATTTCCCATCCAGGTTGTGATGGGGTCGGTCAAGCTATCGTCCGATTCGGAAACCTGGCGGTATGTGTCGACTTTGACGCGCAATTTGACGTCCCAAATGGGAGAGTTTTCTCTGACGTGGAATTTGCCAATGATATCCCAGGTGAGAATCGCACCGATAGCTGTCCCGCGGAGTTGAACGTCGAAAAGTACTTGCCTGGTAAGAAGCTGAGCTGGTACCACGAGATGGGAAGGGAGAAGTATCGTCTTACCCCCCCCCCCCCCTCCGAGAAATGAGTCTCCAAGGTACCCGCCGAGCAGTACTGGTTAGTCGTCGGGAATGTCCCTGATAATGGGGTAGTACGTGCTCCGCGTAATCGCCGATGAGAAACTTCGGGCTCTCAAGCGCGCACCCGGAACATGGTTGGAATATTGCCGAACCACAAGCCTAGCGACGGATCAAAGTTAAGAGAACAGAAACGGTCAGCTCCGATACCGGAACGTCTATCAGTCGTTACGTCTGTCAAGGTGGTCTTCTCGCTCATGAAACCCTTTCTCTTCGTTCCAGGAAGTCTGCAAAAATGTCTCGGTTCAGATTATCGAGATATAGATGAGGAGTCCATATTCCCGGAGATACTCGAGGATCGCCGACGCTCGACCTTGAAACGAAGAACTTGAAGCCTGGCGCCCAATCTTTCGACTAGAGTAGGCTCCTGACGGCAAGGCGCGGTACTGCAGCGAAACTGCCCAGTATGATCCCTCCCTATACGGGCGACACCCAACTATATGGTTCCTAAGATGTGGAATTGGAAAACAGTCGACGGCGTCTGTCAGAGGCCCAACCAGGATGCACACGACAATTTGAACATGTGATCGCGCTTTGGACCCATGGCTGACGTAAGAATGGGGGGAAGCGCGAAAAAAGAAACTCCGACAAAATTTTGGGATTATCTGGTTTGTCGCGCGATTGGCCTTGATCTTGACCTCCTCTTCCCCCCTTCGTCTTTTCCTTACGATCGTTATGGATGTACGCTTCAATCGTTCTGGTCTTCACATGTCGATTCCTCATCTTTCTCTTCTTAGCCTAATTTTGTGCAGAATCTGCACAATCTTCTTCTCCAATCTACCTCTAATGACACCATCCAGCTCAAAGCTGTAAGATGATGCCCCCTCTACAGTAACATCGTTGCATAGTAGCACTCAATAAATTTCCTTCTCGTAGGCTACCGCTCAGCTGAACAAAGAATTTTACAAAGATCCCTCATGCATTCCTGCCCTTGCCAGCATCATCGCCAACTCTCAAGAGATCCCCGTTCGTTGTCACCCACCCTTTATCGTATCTTTCTTATACGCTCATTCTCCTTGGATGTCGACAGGTTAGGCAACTCGCTGCCATTGAGATGCGCAAGCGCGTTTCTGCAAATAGCGGCAGTCTATGGCTCGAAGTCCCTCAGCTAAGTCGCGAACAGCTCAAATCCCAGCTACCAGAGGTCGTCCTTCGCGAGTCAAAGTCCGTATCTTTTCCTAACTATATTTATGTCGTTGATCGGCTATTTCCTCCTTAGTGCCCTTGTTCGCCATTCCACAGCCCGTGTTATTGCCGCTATCGCAGGCATTGAGATACCCGTCGGCGGGTGGCCTCGACTCCTCCCATTCCTTCATGAAACCGCAACGTCTTCTCAAGTAGCGCACCGCGAAGTCGGCATTTACATACTCTATACTGTCTTGGAAACCATCGTCGAAGGTTTCCAAGAGCATCTCCAGACCTTCTTCAAACTCTTCGAAGGTCTTCTTCAGGACCCCGAGAGTGCTGAAGTCCGCGTCACCACTGTCAGGTGAACTACATTTCGTATTAACACCATTCGACGTGTTAACCCACTGCTAGATCTCTCGGTACTATTGCTCAATATATTGACACGGACGAAAAGGCCGACATCGTGAGTGTACACGAAACGCATCGACCCGTAATATCTCTGATTAGGACATTAGAAATCTTTCCAAAACCTTCTCCCGCTCATGATTCAGGTTCTCGCCCAGACGCTTGAGGCGGGAGACGAGGCCAACGCACGGCATCTTTTCGACGTCTTCGAAACCCTCCTCATTCTCGTGCGCAATCGGCCTGCGTTATTGCTCACCCATCTAATCACCTCCGCAGGAGATACCCTTACTAAGTCAGCATATCCCTCAACTTGTTCAGTTCTTCATTCAAGCGGGCTCCAATCGCAACATCGATTCCGACCTGCGCATCCTTGCGCTTAATGCGCTTAATTGGACTGTCCAATAGTGCGTGCTTTGCATGTATTTGTTTAAGCCTTGTTGACGCAATACCCCTAGTAAAAAGTCGAAAATACAGAGCAATAATCTTGCCGCTGGTATCCTCGATGGTCTTATGCCCATTACCACTGAGGAGGAGCCCGAGGATATCGACGACGACGCTCCCGCCCGTGTAGGTCCATACCGTCGAAATACGTTGTTAGCCGCTCACGGGCTCTATGCTCAGTCTGCCCTGCGCATTATTGACACTCTTGCCACATCCCTCCCACCAACCCAAGTTTTCCCAGCTCTCCGGAACCAAATCCAACAGTATTTCTCCTCCCCCGATGGCTCACATCGTAGGGGTGCTATGCTGGCTCTGGGAGTATCGGTAGAGGGCTGTAGCGAGTTTATGACCCCACTCATGGGCCAAGTGTGGCCAGTCATAGAGGCTGGTCTTCAAGACACCGATGCTGGAGTGAGAAGGGCGACCTGTGTCGCCGTGAGCTGCTTGTGCGAATGGCTTGAGGATGAGTGCGTCTCGCGTCATACCGTGTTAGTCCCGGTGAGTGCCGCATGTATACGT
This sequence comes from Lactarius indigo, assembly GCA_025766275.1. Lineage (NCBI taxonomy): Eukaryota > Fungi > Basidiomycota > Agaricomycetes > Russulales > Russulaceae > Lactarius > Lactarius indigo. Next base: position 52,656 of record JAFKAC010000022.1, on the reverse strand, counting down.
AAACGTAACTGTAGCTTACATGCGTAGGCGATTATGGGGCTCGTCGGTGATTCCACAACGCAACGATCTGCATGTACTGCGCTTGACGCGTTGCTCGAAGTCCTACATGATGTGATCGACCAGTATCTCCCACTAATCATGGATCGTCTTTCCGGTCTACTAGAGACAGCGCCGTCGAACGTCAAGGCGGTCGTAACCGGCGCGATCGGGAGCGCCGCCCACGCTTCGAAAACTCAATTCACCCCTTATTTCCAGGAGACGATGCACCGAATGCAGCACTTCCTTGTTCTTACTGGCGAAGGCGAAGAGACAGAGCTACGTGGAATCACGATGGATACCGTCGGCACCTTTGCCGAAGCTGTCGGGAAAGATCTTTTCCGGCCGTATTATGAGCCTCTGATGAAGCAAGCATTCCAAGGCATCGAGCTCGGTAGTGCACGCCTGCGGGAATGTAGTTTCCTTTTCTTCGGAGTCATGGCCAGTGTTTTCGGAGAGGAGTTTGCTCCGTCGCTGCCGGCCGTGGTCCCGTCACTTATCGCGAGCTTGAAACAGGAGGAGCACGGCCAGGAATCTCTACCGCGTGAGTCCCATTTTCATAAGGTAATTAACACTACCAACACCAGTATATATGACCCAGTGACTGTGAGCGATGTCGCGGCTTTCGCATCTGGTTCGTCGCCCGCGAATGCGATTTCCGTGGAAGATGGGGCCGCGGCAAGTGAGGAGGTGGAAATCGACTTGGACAAGGCTCTTGAAGTAAACAGCGCTGTCGCCGTGGAGAAAGAGATTGCCGCGGACACCCTTGGCACACTCTTCGCCGCCACCCACGAGCACTTCCTTCCTTTCGTCGAACAGACGGTGCTCGAGCTTATCGCGCTTCTGCCGCATTATTACGAGGGAATTCGCAAATCCGCGACGGACTCTTTACTCAAGATCGTCCGCACCTTCCATGATCTCAGTGGGCAACCCGAATGGCAGCCAGGCGCTGGCGCGGTACGTCAATCTTGTTCAGTCGTCCGACCAGGCGCCCATGATGACGTCTGTAGTTCCGGGATCAACCCCTGAATCAAAACGTCAAAGACCTGATTGACCGCGCCATTCCGGAGCTGTTGGAAATGTATGAGGGTGAGGACAACAAGTGCGTCAACTCAACTTGACGAGACAAGCACATCTGAATACTCTCTAGGGGCGTCGTTTCCTCCCTCTGCGTCGGCCTCGCCGAGACTATCAATAAGATCGGGCCTGCACTTCTCGAGAAATGCCAGTCTTTCGTCGACGTCTACCAGAGAAACCGGCTGATTATAAACGATACAGATTATGGCAAGCTCTGCTCAATAGCGAAGGAAGTTCTCGAACAAAAAGCCATCTGTCAACAAGACCCCGATCAGGATGCGGACGAAGAAGCACCAGAGGATCAGGCCGAGTACGACTCTGTATTGATTTCGTCTGCTGGTGATCTTGTCGCTGCGATGGCCAATGCGCTCGGCGCCGACTTCGCCTCGGAGTTCACTACATTCCACCCACTCATAGCAAAATACTACGTACGTGTCACGTCTCTGCCCAACCCGACGATCGCCGACGATACTCGGATTCTTTGCAGAAAAAGAACCGCTCGCTCAGCGATCGGTCCTCGGCGATTGGGTGCCTGGCCGAAATCATCTCTGGCATGAAAGGAGCGATCACACCATCGACTGAGCCCTTACTTGAACTACTTTGGCGCGCGATCAGTGATCCAGACGCGGAGGTGCAGAGCAACGCAGCGTTTGCAACCGGCCTTCTCGTAGAAAATTCGGAGCAAGATTTATCGCCGCAGTATATCGCGCTTTTGGGCGCATTACAGCCACTGTTCAATTTACCCGCTGATGCGCCGGCGCCACGCCTAAACGCGCGAGATAATGCCTGCGGCGCGGTCGCGCGGCTGATCCTGCGCAACGCCAGTGCCGTCCCGCTCACACAAGTGCTGCCCGTACTTATCGGCGCTCTCCCGCTGCAAAACGACCTACTCGAGAACCGGCCGGTGTTCCGCGCGGTGCTATTTCTCTTCCAGGCACAGCCGGACGTGCTCTCGCCATACCTTGATGCGCTGCTCCGGGTGTTCGGTCACGTGCTAGATCCGAACAGGCCAGATCAGGTTGGCGACGAAGTGCGTGCTGGCTTGATCGGGCTCATCGGCGCACTCAATGCTCAGTCGCCTGAGAAGGTGCAGCAAGCTGGGTTGGCGCCATTCGTGCCAGGGGTTTGAGATGGTCCTTTACTGTACATACAGTTTTCGTTTTCGTTTTCGTTCTTTTTTTTTGTCTTACTGCGATCCATCATGACGTAGATATTTTCCCCCCACCTCCCTTCCAGTTCAACTTTTTTACGATACGTTCTGATCCCTACGCTGAGATACGGATTTTTATGATGTTTTAGACGACGGCCAGAGGTGATTGTACTCAAAGAGTAAAGAAAAACTACAGCACAGATTGACACACAAATAACGCCGATGTAGTAGAATAGCCAGGAAACTGTAGAACCGAAGATCAATTCAATTGGCCCTACCCATCGCTTCCCCTCGTTGGGTCTCTCATTGGCGTGTCCTGTCCTTCGTTCACTGAGAGACGGTGCGTCTTTGCTGACAAATCCTTTAGCCCCCTGGATTCCCCTCATGGTACGTAAAAGGCGGAACCTAGGGAGATCACAATGTATATCTAAACCCGCTCCACATATCGCCCTTCTCCCTACGCGCGTCCGCCACGCTACTGTATCGACCGTTCTTCGACTTCACAGGATCACCACCGTCGTCGATCACCTCGTCCCGCTCGCCACGGTCCCGTGCTTTGTTCTCCCGTCGGAGGAGGATGATGTACGCGAGGGAGCACAGCCAGCCGAGGGCGATATACGCGAGCACGACGCCGTGGCCGAGACGGTACCACGGCTTGTCCCTTGCGCGGTACTGCCAACGGGTGCGTGGTCAGCGGGTGCGTCTCGTACAAGACAGGGAGACTGGTTGACGTACGACATTGGCGGTCACGGCGCCGTTGAGGTTGCCGCTGAGGTACGGTACGACGGCTCGTCAGCTCCTTGGCTACGGAACGAGGTAGAGGGCGAGGAATTGGCTTACAACCCGATGGCCATGCCTAGGACGGCACTCCGCTTATACGCACCTTCTACGTTGCTCGATACCCAAGCCCTGTTATACAGAAACACGTAAGAGAGTTCGTGATCATAACAGAAGATCACGACGATGCTTTCTTACACAGAATTCGCTATTATTATTGCGATTTGGTAGTAAGGGTCAGCCCAAAGGGATCAAATGCGTGACAACTCACGGATTGTGGGATATATAGAACTTGGAAAAGATTAGAAAAGGGTTTGAGAAGAAGACTAGTTTGTAAAGACTCACGAAGCGGCCAGGTAGACGGCAAAGTATGATAGCGCGGCGTTTTGGGAGAAGATCAGGATGATGTATCCTACCAGACCTGTTCCGAAGAGCACCCTAGCACCCCGGAAAAATCCATCAGAATTCTGAATCCCAAACGAGAACCGCAAGGGACTGAACAAATTTATGTGACCCCTGCTGCCGAGCCGGTCTCCCAAGAAGCCGACGGCACACGTGATCAGACACGCCCACGCATACACTGGCACGGATAGGAGATTGGCGGCCGTAGCCTTGAACCCCAACTGTGACGGGAAGATGAGGGAAGTGCTTTGATGTAAGTAATGTCGGTTTAATTACCTCGTTTATGATAGTTGGTGTGAAGAGAGAGAATGCGAACAATGGGCCGTCACTTCCCGTATGTTAGCACCGCGTGCGCCAACACCCAAACACGACCGTGACACATACAATCCCATGTATATTCCCACTGAAGGGTAAGAGCGTTATCGTCAGTCCTCTGATTCAAGTGCAGTAATTAATTTGACTCACTCGCAACATACGTTTTCCAGTCTGTCAGACATTGGCGCAAGTACTTGAACTCAAACTTCTCCCCGCCCGCGCTGAATTGCATGTCCTCTTGCAGCCCGCGGATGGTGTACACGCCTGATTATTACGTCACGTTTTCGCTCACGTGATCGACAATGCCTATGTGCACGCACGTTCGGCCTCGGTTAGGAACTTGGCAGTTTCGGGGAAGTCTTGTAGGACATAGAAAGAAGCGATCGCGACGAGGATTGTAGCGAGCCCCTCGAGAATAAATATCCAGGCCCACCCAGGACGTCCGCCGACGCCGTCCATATTGTGGATCGCCGCCGCGAGTAGGCCACCTAGTAAGTGGGCGACATCGCGATGGTCAGGAGATATATTCTCTGGCGGTAGCGCCGACTACGTTGCCGTGAACGACGTACTGAACGCGCCGGCGACTGTGGCAGACGAGAAGAACACCGCGACGCGGCTCCCGAGCTCCGAGCGTTTGTACCAGCTGCCAGAGAGCACGACACGTGGCAGTAAGTCCGACTGGAAGTATCGGCGCAGCGCTGAAACAATCTCACCAAGATAGGTAGAATACGATTCCCGGATACAGGCCCGCCTCTGCCAGGCCCAAAAGAAACCTTAGACCTGTTTACGTCATTGACATATGTGTGCGGAGCAAGAAAGGCAAAGACGCACCAATCAGATCGCCGTAGTTGTGCGCAAAACCGTGGAACGTCTAAATAGATCCGAGTCGGAGGAATGAGCATGTGGCGGTGGGGAAATAGGTCGGGGTTACAATAGCCTACCATTGCGATTCCCCACACAAGCACAATAAAAGAGAGCCATCGAGACGGGCGTAGATATCGCAGCGCAAGGTTACTGGGAACCTTATTGGGTCAGATCGATACGACGAGTCAGTACCACATGCGCCGGACGGAATAGGAAATACACTACCTCGAAAAGAGAGTAGGGGAAGAAAAATACTGTGAGGGCCATCAGATACTGCTTATCCGTGATATTCAGGTCCTTCTGCATGCCGTACAACTATACGATAGGTGCGCCTGAGTCACGATCGTAGAGAAGATAACAAGTAGAGACAAGCATACACGCGCATTTCCTATGCTGCCTCTGTCGAGAAAATTCATGAGGTAGAGCAGAGCCAGCCATGGCACAAGCCTGAAATCAATCTTGCGCTTCAACTTGCGGGGATCAACGGCGGAGATATCGATGTCAGGTCGATAGATACTCGGATCTGGCGCTGGTGGTGGTACTTGCGCCGAAGTGATCTCGACTTGCTCGAATTCGTCGTCCTTGCTGTCACGTTTGTGCGCCCGGTCCTCGAAAGTTGAATGGAGACTCATGGCAACTCAAGAGAGAGAAAGGCATTATTACAGTCCTGGAAGCTTCTTATACTGTCATTAATTGGGAGTTTCAAAAATTAGACAAAATCGTGAAGAGAAAAACATCGGCGGTACCTTTCGTCAATCGGACTTTGGTAGTCGACATGATGAACTAGGCCGCTGAACTGTCAGTTTGGCGTAAGACAGGGGAGCAGTGTCAGAAGAAAGCTGAACCTGCAACACCAAATGCAAAATATTGCGAGTTTCAAAACTTCCGCACGACTCCTGCCAAGTGAATAAAATCACGTGATGTGGTCAAATGCGACTGGAATACCGTAATCATGATACCTTGAAACTCAGGCTTGTGGAGTAGCAGTACTACGATTGGGTTCTATCTCATTGTTCGCTGGGAGACTCAACTCAACACGGTACTCAGGCAAAAACGCGTCCGTCCCACCCTCGCTCTTAGATTCTTATATAACTAGCTTCACACGAGATATGTCGAATCCGTGCGTAAATGGTTATTGACCCGTGAATCTCCGTCAATAACATTACTCTAGCCCAGGTCCCTCTGCAACGGATAACTCTGGAATAAAGTACGTTAATCCCTGCTTTTTCCAGTGTTATGAGATCCAAAGCCGTACTTGGACAGCACTCAGACCACCGAATCGCAGGGGAGCCCGTCCCACCTGCGCGTTGAGATCACAGGTATGTACTTGAATCCTGAGTCGTCGATCCCCGGATAAGTTTTTAATCTGTTTTTTAGTCCTCCGAGCGCACAATGTTCCTAATATCAAAAACCGCTTTGGCAAAAAGAGGCAGTTCTTTGTCACTGTAGCCAGTCAAACGACGAAAAAGAAGACGTCAGGCGTTCCGGCTGAGGGGACGACAGTGGAATGGAACGAGAACATGGATCCCTTGTAAGACGTACATTGGTAGTCCTCTTTGTTTCTGCTAAGAATTCTGTCCAGCCATATACAATCGTCTTCACGTCTTGTACTGTGCCTCTACGCAGCGCGATTTGCAAGTCGAGATACCCTTATCGGAACCCATGGGATGATAGCTCTCGAGTCCCAAAGTGGTCCGTTTCTCGTCAGAAACCTCGTTTGTTTGACTAGCTGAACACCTCGGGCGTAGACGTTCCTTTTACCCTTACCAACAACGGCAGACCAGTTGGACAGGCGACGCAGCCAGTCACACTCTACTTAACAGTCACCGTGTCAACGAACATGACTTCCCATCCGGGATCTACCGTTACTGCTGGCATTGAAACGCTCTCATATTCGAAGGACCCTCCGAGCGAAGTTACCTCCGCGCCTCCAGCGGCCGACGGCAGTGCGGGAATGTTACCTGTCAAGAGTGCTCTCCGTAACGCCGATGAAGCCATGACGGCGATTAAGCTCTCGAATACATGGGAAGGCGCCCTTGAGAGGATCAAGTGGGTCATGGATACTGTGAGCCCGATCGCAGAGGTGCGCGCAATATCCTTTTTGCCAATTCATGACCGAGCCGAATTTCGACCCCAGCTTCACCCATATGCAAAGATGGCATATAGTCTACTTTTTGCGATCCCCAAGGTAATTTGTTTGTGTTGTCGTCTACTGGAAATATTTATGCTAGGTTTATTTGCTCGCTAGACCCTCCTAGAACAGTTTCAACGCGACGACAACATCCGAACTTTACTTGTCGCCATGCACGATGCATTTGATTTCACAAGTCAGGAACACATCTTCAAAGCTATCGAACGTGAATCCAAGCAGGCACATATCCTTACGCTTATGTTGCAGCATGTCTGCAATTGTTGTGACTTTATCCGATCGTATGCAAAGGATTCGCAATTATGTACGTGATCTTCACCTGTTTTAGTCGCCAACGTAATCATGCGGTTCTCAGGGAAGCGAATGTTGAAGAATACCGGCGGTCAAGTCAATACGCGAATTGGGGACTTCCGCACCGTCCTTCTCGAACTCCGAAAGGATTTCTTGGATCATGCTATCATCGCTGCAGAGATAACTGTGTTCCAAATTTTGGACGACGTAGGAATAGTTTCGGCCAAGGTCGACTGGATATCTTCTCAGCTTCAGTGGGTATCGGGCCAAGTTTCAGATACCGGTACGCAGTTCCAATGGCTTGAGTATTATCTAGCTGAGAATTATCACAGAGATAGATGCAAAAATTAGAGAAATCCCATATCGGACAGGCTCACGCTTCGCACCTGAGAAAGGCTGTCATCCGGGAACCCGCATGGCCTTTTTAGACTTTATCGTTAATTGGGTGGACAACCCCGACTCTGAGCGTGGTCTCATTCTTTTTGGTCAGGCCGGCACAGGAAAGTCATCTATTGCACACGAGATCGCGCGTCGTTTTCATAAAATGCACCGTCTTACGTCATCGTTTATGTTTGTACGTGAGGAGCAATCTAACCGCAAGGCTTACCACCTCTTTACAACTCTTGCTCGCGACCTCTCCGATCGCTATCCATCATTCAGAGTCGCACTTGGAAAGGCCATCAAGGACAACTCCTCGCTACGGGTCGGTACTCGTGACTACCCCACCCTTTTTCAATCCCTCATCCTGGAACCGCTCAAGGACCTGCACATTGTCGGTCCCATTTTTGTTGTAATCGACGGTTTAGACGAGAGTGGGGATGTGACTAGTGGAAACGGGTTGCACAAATTTCTTGCTAAAAACCTTTCTAGGCTTCCGTCGAACTTCCGTGTGCTGATCACATCACGCTTGGAGGACGGTATCGAGTCTGCGTTCATCGGAGCCCCGTTAGTCCGCGTCAAGTACATGGATGATCTTGAACTAGCCGCTAAAACGCATGACGATATTCTCACCTTTCTTCGGACAACGCTCCTCTCCGAAGAACTCAATCATTACTGCGAGCCGCTTGCAACAAAGGCCGAGGGACTGTTTCAGTGGGCCGCAGTTGCTTGTGGATACGTCCTAGACCCTCCCGAATTCTTTGATTTTAGCAGGGTCAAATGCATAGAGCACCTTTTGAGATCCACGGAGGACCGTGATAGGCCAGATCCGTTGGACGAGTTATACGAAGAAGTCCTTAAAGGATACTTTAGACACCAAGGAGCGCAGCGTCTATTCCGCTCTGTCATGGGACAGCTCATTGCTGCATTTGAGCCGCTCTCCATTCGTTCCCTGATCGCTCTACGTCAGCGCGCCTCTATCGGTGACAACTCCGATCCTGAATCCGTTGGTAGAATGCTCCGTCGCCTAAGCTCTTTGCTCAGTAACGTCAATTCATTTGATCAAACCCTTCCCATTGTCCCTCTCCATACCTCATTCCGCGATTTTCTCACGAATGAAGAGAAGAGCGGCGACTTCTACGTCGACCTTGACCATTCCCACCATCGTTTGGCCTATTCCTGTCTCGATTTAGTGCTCCGCGACCTCAAGTTTAACATCTGCAACCTCGAATCGTCGTACCTTGCCAACAGCGATGTTCAGGACCTTAAATCGCGCATTGCTGAACATATTCCACCTACTCTGTTGTATGCCTGTCGATACTGGAACGATCATTTCATCCACTTAGATTTCGAAGCCGACCTTTTTGACAAAATTCGAGCCTTCTTCGACAAGAATTTTCTCTTTTGGCTAGAGGTGCTTAGCCTGGCGAGTAGTGTCCGTGTTGCTTTACCGGCATTGTCGTCTCTAGATGCGTGGCTAGTCTCCGGCCGAGGTGTGAGTGTAACTGTTAATTTGATGAGGTGGCAAACAAATAATAATCATGATCGCAACAGGTTTCTCATATGGAACTAGAGAGACTGCGGGCATTTGTCAATGACGCCTCAGCCTTTGTACGGTATTTCGGGATAGCCATAGCAAAAAGTGCTCCACATATCTATATTTCCGCTCTGCCATTTGCACCGACCCATTCTCTTGTCTCTGCACATTATTCCAGCTCATTCCCTCGAATCTTACGCATGGAACGCGGGCAGTTGTCTCATTGGCCGTCATCGGAGATGGTGATCCCAAACGTTGGGGGTCAGGTTTCTTCCATCGCACTCTCACCGGATGGCCAGCGCATCGTCGCAGGTTCCGAAGACGGGACAATTCGTATGTGGAACGCCTCTACAGGAGAGGCGGTGGCAGGCCCATTTACTGGGCACACGAATTGGGTCATGTCTGTGGCATTCTCGCCAAATGGCTATCGCATCGCCTCAGGCTCGATCGATCGAACAGTCCGTGTGTGGAACGCCGCAACGGGAGAGATAGAGGCTGGCCCATTTAGTGGACACGCGGGTTCGGTCAGGGCTGTGACATTCTCGCCAGACGGCCAGCACATACTTTCAGGCTCAAACGATGGGACAATTCGTGTGTGGAACGCCATGACTGGAGAGAACCTCGCAAGCTCATTTGCTAGACACACGGATTGGATCACCTCTATTACATTCTCGCCAGATGGCCAGCGCATAGCCTCAGGCTCGAGCGATAGTACAATTCGTGTACGGAATGTCGCAACGGGAGTGAATGTTGTAGGCCCGTGTACTGGACACACGGATCGGGTCACCTCCGTGGCATTCTCACCAGATGGCGGGCGCATAGTCTCAGCCTCTTCCGATCGAACAATTCGTGTATGGGACGCCACAACAGGAGAGAATGTCGCAGGCCCATTTTCAGGACACACGGATTGGGTCACCTCTGTGGCATTCTCTTCGGATGGTCAGCGGATCGTCTCGAGCTCTTCCGATGGAACACTTCGTTTATGGAACGCTATGACGGGAGAGATAATGGCAGGCCCATTTACAGGACACACCGATCGGGTCACGTCTGTGGCACTCCTGCCAGATGGCTGGCGCATCGTCTCGGGTTCGAATGATCGAACGATTCGCGTGTGGAACGCTACAACAGGAGTGAATGTCGCGGGCCCATTTCCTGGACACAGGGATTGGGTCAGATCTGTATCCTTCTCGCCAGATGGCCAGCGCATCGTCTCAGGTTCGAATGATCGTAACATTCATGTGTGGAACGCCACGACGGGAGAGAAGATTGCGGGTCCGTTTTCTGGACACACGGGTCCGGTCACGTCTGTGAAATTCTCACCAGATGGCCTGTGCGTCGTCTCGGCCTCTTCTGATCGAACGATTCGCGTGTGGAACGTCATGACTGGAGATAATGTTGCAGGCCCTTTTATTGGATATATTGGCACGGGTCGGGTCACGTCTGTGGCATTCTCGCCGGATGGACAGCTCATTGTCTCAGGTTCGGACAATCGGACGGTTATTGTGTACGATTCCAGGACGGGAGAGTATGTGGCAGGTCCACTTGTTGGACATACGGACTCTGTCACGTCTGTGGCATTCTCGCCAGATGGCCAGCGTATCGTTTCAGCCTCTTTTGACCGGACAATTCTTGTATGGAACGCCACGACAGGAGAGAAAGTTGCAGGCCCGTTTACTGGGCACGCGGATTCAGTCAGGTCTGTGGCATTCTTTCCGGATGGCCAGCGGATCATATCAGGCTCAAACGATGGAACAATTCGCGTGTGGGACGCCACGACGGGGGAGAATGTGGCTGGCCCATTCATCGGACACCTGGATTCGGTTAGGTCTGTGGCACTCTCGCCAGATGGCCAACGCGTCGTCTCAGGTTCTTACGACGGAACGATTCGTGTGTGGAACACCATGACGGGAGAGAACGTGGCTGGCCCTTTTACTGGGCACACCAATTGGGTCACGTCTGTGGCGTTCTCGCCAGATGGCCAACGTATTGTCTCATCAGGATATGGGTCAATTCGTATGTTGGATGTAACGACAGACAAGACGGAAACCACTGGACAGGTCGACTTCACTGACCAATCCAAGATGAACGACGAGGGATGGATACTTGGAAGTAATGACGAGCTTTTAACGTGGATTCCGCCAGTACACAGAGGGAATCTTCATCGCCCCAGTAATATCTGGGTCGTGGGCGAACATGAAACTCGCCTTGATCTTTCTACTTTCGTGTGCGGTCACAGTTGGAGTACTTGTATTAACTCCTAGATAGAGTCGCAGTAATAATGGATTTTTGCTTAGCCGGCTGTAGATAGTAGCTAGATAGTAGCTGTGAGGCAATAAAGAATTATCTCGAAAGGAAGACGTAGACAAGTCACGAGTTAGATAAGAGTGTAGTAAGGCGCTGAAGCTCTAAGGCGACATGCGCGGCTGGTACAGTACCTTATCGAGGACGCAACGGAAACCTAACCAAGGCAAAACGAGACACGTAAAGACGAGAGGGAGAGAGAAGACGCCGGGCTGATAAGGTTCGCAAGGCGAGGCTCGAGGCCTCATATACATGAGCAGTCATCGTATATGGAGTGCTTGCTACGACCCCCTTAAAAATCCGCATGCCGTAACACGTGATAGTAGTGTGCATTGGGAACACAGCCTGAGAGTGAGGGCTCAAAGCGGCAGCACCAGTCGAACGGAAATTGAAGTTAATACCAGAGTAGTAAGGTGCAGCAAGATGAGTAGATTCAGAATCTTGGGTTGCGAGTACCCGGACCCGGCGAGTATATACACTAACGGCGGGCGTACGGATCGAGTACGACCAATTCGTGTATGAGCTGCTCGAGGTACGTTTCGTTGGCGTGGCCCATTACACCAAGTGTCGGTGACCACTGCATGCCGTCCGCAGCCCAGCGCCACTTCTATCGAGCCATCCCAGTCAGGTCGAAGGTACATCAAAATGAGAGCAATAAAAGGACAGACGATATAGCGGATGAGCTCCTTATCGCGAGGCATGACGGTGCGCCATGCCCCCGGACCACCGCAGTATATGCGATACGAATCAAGCGCATATGGGCCGCTTCCAGGGAGATGCGAGACTGGCGTTGGTGGTTCGGAGTGACGCTTTTTCGTCGCCGTCGTGGGTGGCTCTTGCTCTTCGGGTGGATGTCGCTGCTCAGGACTGTCGAGATACGCGGCGGATAGGGCAATAAGGCGTTTTGCGCGGGTAGATTGGAGGCCGAGGCAGCGGATGCAGTCCTCGAGCTCGGCGTGGTCAGCTAGCCACGACCAAACTCAGCGCGTGAACAAGAATAACGAGTAGACTATGGGTAGGTCACCTTGGGCGAGTGCCTCGGGCGTCGGCCACCGCTCCATAAGCTTCCAGAATATGGGCACGGCGACACGTCCTGCGGTCTTGTTGAGGAGCATCACCGCGACAAGGAGCTTCCATGGGTCGTCAGCAACGCATTCTAGTGCAGACGACTAAGAATGGTGAATAAAAATAAAGGGACGCCTGTGGCAGCACACCTTGAATAAGGACAGGTTTTGCGTTGAGCAACCGCTCGTATCTGTCGAGAGATGTGAGGAAGAAGGCGGCGAAGCCCGGAGAGTCGGTCAGTAGACGGAGGTGTTCCCGCTGAACTGCGTCTCTCGTGCACGGGTTGGTGAGGTCGCCGACGATTAAGAGCAGCTTTTGTTTGGCGGTTTCGAGCATTGGAATTGGCGGGCCATCGGTGTCGGGTTGATAGGGTGGAGGAAAGAACTTTGAGGAGGATGGGAACGTGACTGGCTCTGGCATGCAGAGGGAGTTTCCTTTTCGAGGTCAGGCTTGTTTCAACACTCCAACTCCCGTCGTCGCTGCGCCGCCGCCAGCCGCCATTCTCGTCGTCGTACTAAACAGCGAGGTCGCTGGACGACACCGCGCCCGTGCCTTTCGGCGTCTCACCTTCCTTCGAATCCCATCCCTATGTTCATCGTTCTTTTCTTTCTCTCGGCTCACATCCTCACCCTTGTGCTCGCCTCCTCCTCGGTTTCTGTGCTCTTCCCGCTCGACAGCCAGCTCCCACCCATCGCCCGTGTCGGCTCCTCGTACTCCTGGAGATTTGCGGAGGGCAGTTTCCTGTCTGAGACGAACGCGTCACTCGTCTACTCGACTTCGCTTCTTCCAGCCTGGCTCGCGTTCGACCCTGCCACTCGGACCTTCAGCGGAACTCCTGCTCAGGAAGACGAGGGTACGCCCCGCATCAAAGTCCTGGCGACAGACCCGGAGACCTCTGACTCTGCGGCCTCTCCCGTCTCGCTCTGTGTCACGCCATACCCTGCCCCGGACCTCGCCAAACCTGTTGCCTCGCAGTTCAGACCTGATAATCCCTCGCTCTCGTCTGTCTTCCTGCTCTCAGACCACTCTGCGCTCATGAAGACGGAAATCCCGACGCTCCGGATTCCGTCCAGCTGGTCCTTTAGCATTGGCTTCGACGGCAACACATTTACGAGTCCCGATGACACCCGCTATGCCGCATTGCAGGCCGACGGCTCCCCTCTGCCACCCTGGATGGAGTTTGACTCTGACGGGATAACCCTGGACGGCGTGGCCCCTCCTCTGCACATACATCCTACACCCTATTTCCTCGAGCTCGTTTTGCATGCCTCTGACCAGTTCGGCTTCTCCGCTGCATCTGTGCCTTTCAACGTCGTCATCGCGTCCCGTGAGCTGCACTTGTCCCCTGCAGGTCTCCCTACAATCAACATAACTAAGTCATCGTCCTTCGACATCTTACTCACCTCACCAATAGACTTTGCTGGCGTATTTGTCGACAACGCCCCCATTGAACCTAGCGACGTGGCTTCGGTTGTCATTGATACCTCATCGTACAGTTGGATTCACTATGACGCGGGCTCACGTCGGCTTACCGGGCAGCTCCCTGATGATATTGTCCTCCCTGTCGTCCTCACTACGGTATTCAATCAGACTTTGAACACCCAACTCAAGCTTGCAGCTGTCCCCTCGTTCTTCTCTCAGGACCCGCTTCCTCCCCTCCTTGCGACACCTGGCAATGACGTGGACTTTAGCTTGTCGGCATTCTTCTCAAACGCTACACAAGGGGAGGCTGCTGATCTGGTCGCCTCGTTCGATCCCCCGGATGCGGGAGCTTACTTGAATCTCGAAACGAACTCTGCTATCTTATCTGGTACAATCCCATCCGGCCAAAATTATAGTTCCATCGCCGTCTCGTTCACCGCCTACTCTCGTCTGACGCACTCGGTATCGCACACTACTCTATCCATCTCGCTCACTCCCGCAGACTACGGACATAGACAACCAACTGCGGGATCGCAGCACCACGCCTCGCGCAAGAAGCTCGCTCTTGGATTGGGAATAGCCTTTGGTCTGCTAGGGGGAATATTTGGACTTAGCCTACTACTCGCGGCACTCCGCGGTTGTGCGCACCCGCCAGACCCTGCGCTCTCAGGTCCGGCCGCGACGCGTGCAATGACGGAGAACGAACGACGGTATTACGGGATCGGGAACGTCTCTCATGACAGCTACGACAATGCAGAGAAGGGCTACACCAATCGACGATGGGGCGATCTGGGTCTCGGACTCTCACGTACAATGACGCGCGTGTCCTCGGGCTCCGACCAGCGCGCGTTAGCCAGCCCGGGCCAGCTCAGCAAAGCCGAATTTATGGGCCGTATCCGCGCGACAGTGCGCAAAGTCAGCGACCGCTATCGCCCTGCAAAAAAGTCGTCCATCGGGCGGCCGGTGCTCGTGCAAGAAGCAGGCGACCCGCATGGACTCGGCACGCCGGCGATCCCCTCTCTTGCGGGCTATGAGCCTGTGGGCTACTCGGGCACCGCGTCAAGCCTGCGTGGCTCTCCGTCGTCGTCGACCGGTGACCGATCCATCCCACAGCGGCGCGCGGACTTTGCACCTCCGCGTCCACCTCAGCCCACCGTCGCGCCAGTAGCACGGCGCTCGCTGGATTCAGTCGTGTCACTGGCATCGGATTCGTCTACGCGCTCGCACGCGGCAGAGGCGGTCGTGCAGCGTGCCGCCCGCGCGCGGAGCGTGCGCAGTGTGCGTAGCGTGGGCGGCTACCCATACCCACATGCGGACGGCAGCGGTGGTGCACGCGCGCGGATGGTGCCGTTTACGGCTGGGCGGGCGCTTGCGCCGCGTGAGGCAGGGCCGGGAGCACCCCCGCCGGCGCGCGCGTCGAGTCTGAGCGCAAGCGTGGTGCGCGTAGTGGGGGCGCCGGCGCTGACGGGTGGGCACGGGGCGGGAGAGGTGGACGAGCTAGACGTGGGGATGCAATACGTGCGGGCGTTGGGAGAGGACGCTGTCGGACGAGAGGCGTCTGGGTCGTTCTCATCGCTTGAGTCTTCTCACCCGGCGCGGTCGAGCATCGGGAGCGGGGGACGGGGCGGCGGTAGAGAGGTGCTGCGGGTGCTTGTGCGCGTCGGAGAGCGCTTCCGGTTCAGGCTGCCCGTGCGCGCCGGCGCTGGCGCTGGTGTGGGCGGTCTTTTTGCGCGGCGGGTGTCGGGGGAGCTGCTACCTGCGTTCCTCTACGCAGACTTGGACGTCGCGCGGGGGGACAGGCACAGAGACACGGTGAAATTCTGGGGCGTGCCGCGGGCGGACGACGTTGGGGAGGTGCATGTGGGGGTGTACAGTGGGGACGGTATGTGCGTGGCACAGGCGGTGATCGAGGTTCTCGTGCGTAGCGGCTAAAAGAGACAGACTATAGCGGTGCTGGTTTGTACGATTGATAGAGACACGCGTAACTTAATTGAGCGAAACGAACACGTTGACCGGGCATGCGCGACACGGGAAACAAGGCTACAGGTGATTAATTTTGCGAAAGCAGGACCGTGTGTCAATCGATGGGTCGCAGAATGCAAGAAAGAATGGGGTATGGCATGCCCGCTGCCCAGTCTATTATCCCCCGTACAATTACCTCCTTCCCCCTTCCACCCACCGCTGCCCTTTCCTAATTCCCAAATCATGATTTCCAAACGAGAATCGCGAGCGAGCCAATGTAAAAATAGATGAAGTGTTTGGTTTCTGTTACGAAGGAAAAAACGGCGTTAGCAGGAGGACAGACGCGATAGACGCGTGCATACCATGAGTCACATAGCTCCCAAAGTTTTTGCCAACGACGACGTGCCAGGTGGGCCCATGGCGTCGGTCGAACTCCTTCTTGATCTGCGCAGCGATGTCCTTCTCGATGTTGAACTTTTCGAGGGCAGCTGAGGCCACGTCGACGCTCTCCTGCTGCATCTCATCGCTCATGTCGACGTTCTTAATGATCGCCTTGGGGCCCGCTGCACCAGCTGCGCCGCCGATGCCGGCGTCGGTGGAAGTGGAGGTGGTGTCGAGTTTCTCTGACATGGATGTATGTATGTGAGACTCTGGTTATAGAGATAAGAGAGGAGAGAGAGAGCGTTGCGGTCGCGTTTGTTGCGTTTAAGAAGGTCGTGGCTGGCGTTCACGTGGTGCTGTGCTCATCCTCCTCCCGCTCGGTCTCGGTGGACGGGCATTACAGTATACCCACGTTCACCTCACATCCACACGGCCGAAGACCCCCTAGCCATGCATCCAACATCCAATTTGTCCGCGGTCAACCTTATGTCCTCCCGCTTTCGGCTCGAACACCTTAAATACAACTTGCTGCCATCTCTCCATGTGCCCTCTTCCGACTCTCTCTCGCTCTCAGTGTCCCATTTTTAGATGTGAAACTTCCGCCCAGTCCTCTCCGACGACTCCTCATCCAGCATGTCGAATTACCTGCGCAGTTGAAATAAAAATAAGTTCGGTCTTTCCATGCACCGTTTGGCCGTCTTCCATTCTCCATTCTCTCTCTCTCTCCAAGCCAAGTCCCTTCCGCGCCCACAGCTCGCGCGAGTCCGCGTGCTTTCCTTGCAGTCACCAGCTGTCCGTCATGACATCACGATACACGTGCTCCCCATCGCGCGTGGACCACTCGTGTGTCCCGTCCAGCTGGCAAGCGAGCCGTCTATGTTCGAACCCGATGCTCGGCGATGGGGAGATTAAATGAACCCACAGCGACGCGTGATTTTCCCCCTCCCTCCTCGACCTCTCCCGCTTCTTCCTTTTCATTTTTGTCACTCGGCCTTGCTAACGCCCCAGAATGAGCTCATGTCCGGGCTCATCTAGGTTTACCTTCCCACTCCTTTCTTTTCCTCGAAACAATCTTCTCACTTTCATTGTCCTTTTTCTCAAGCATGTTATCAAGCATGCCGTGGAGATGCCGCCCCAGCGCATGCAATTCATTATCACCGTGATCCTAGGACGCCCATTTCCCTGCGGCTTTCCCCAGTTGGCGGGCATCATGTGTGCAGTAGTCCATGTGTCCCGTGCCCGGCCAGCCAGCCGCCGGGAAGAAAAAAAAACATACACATGCTACGAGCAAACACGACTTTAGTCACGAACATGCTGACAATGCTGGTGCAGATGGTTCCTTCATTTGCCGCAGCTCCTAATCTGCTTCCGTTGGCGCACTGTACCACGCGATCCCTCCCGTGCAGGCGCGCGGCTCTTTGGCAGCCATTCGGTCTTCTCGGCAGAGAAGGAAAATGGGTGTGGCGTGTAACGAATCGATGTGTGATGTGATGGGAGGGGTGGAGAGAGGGCAGCGTGGGGAAGCCGCATCGCTGTTGTGGGAGCTGATGTGCTCGCTCTTCCGAGGAGTCCGCCTCCACCAGCATACTGCATACGCATGCCCTTTCCCCTTCCACCCACCAAGCCATGCCATCATCACTGCGTCACCTGCTCGTGCGCGTGGCCCACACGGCACGAACGGCAGATGTGCCTGCCTGCCTACCGCCGCCACTTGGCCTCGCTTTGGTTAGGCAGGGTACTGCGGCGATGCGTCCCTACCATCGCAGTAGACTCTGGTGCCACAGGTGCCTGCTTGGCCACTAGTAGTCGATGCGCGCCGTGCGTATCGTACTTTACTTGATATATACTTTTAGATCATTGTGCTTAACCAACTACACTCACATACTTGCTCTCCCAAGCGCTGTGGCGCTTCCATCATACATATGCTATCCTCGTCGTACGTCTAGGTAAAAAGTCCCGGACGCGCGATTCTTTCGCACGCTGGGCCTGTCTGCGCAACTGAAGTTACGTCCGTCCAACTCGCCTTCCGATTTGATGAAGACAATCTGATAATAATCAAGATTTTGGTGGTTTTCCATTTCTGTACATTTTGTCCACCTTTTTTTTTCAACTCACAGTAACTAACTCGGCGCCAAGTGAGAGCGATGATCATGACCTACGCAACGTATTGGCATTGACGTTGGCGTGGAGCCCCCATCAAACCCAATGGTACCTACGCTAAGCCATCCGTAACCAAATCCCAATAATAGAAAGGGAAAGCACAGTAGACCTGACTCGGAATCATGATGGCCGCTTCTTCTTCATCTCGTACTTATCGTACTTAGCGCTAACTGGATGTCGTCTTATCATCACGCGTGGCGGCGCTGAGCGACCGAATGTGGGGGAGCCTGAGAAGATGGGGTGGACCCGGACGATGGGGCACACTGTTAATTTACCAGTGTTTACGGCAGAGGCGTAAAAATGGGGACGGCGACGGAATCTTGCAATCATACCAGGTTCGTTCCGTCCGGTGAGTTAACTATGTAACCAAAGGCCGACGACGACGCGACCTCGTTAATGATGACAGAAAGAGGGTAGAAACACCTTTAATGGGCCGCACAGGGCATCACCGCCGGTGGTTGTGCGGTAACATCAGTCGCTATCAATAGGTTACGGACGTTAGGGCGGGGGGGGGAGGCGCGGAATCATGATCACGGAGGTAAGTTGACGGAGAAGACGGAGTTTGTTGCTGGGGCCGGGGAGGCTTCGTTTGTGTGGTAAGTTAGCATGGTTGTGGGTAACACGGCGATAACGCAAGCGCCCGTGTGAGAAATAAGGAAAAGCATAAGTTATCATGACAACATGTTGAGTGGAGAGGACATAAACTTGCACCCATGGTATGGGAACAGAAGCAGCTGGGGATGAATGAAGGGTCGTAGTTACTATAGGACGCAGGCACAGTGTATGTAAAGAGCTGGAGGAAATGATACGCGAGGGAAGGGAGAACAAACAAAAACTTGGCCATATGGTAAGTTACTGAAAAAAGTGACGAGAACGATGGCTGTAATGGGATTAATAGGGTATATCGGAGAGATAAGGGCGGACGTCTCATAATACAGTACGAACGTGAGTTTGCATGTTGCATGAACAAAAGATGCCGTTTGCGAACCGAGGATGAGAAAAATGGAAAATGAGAAAGAAAATGAGGGCAGGGTCGTTAACGGCAGAACGCGCGGCCGCGCTCCACCCTGGACAATGTGCCTGCTGCGATTGTGCTCGTTGCGTATGTGGGAACCGCACTATCGCCCTCGCTCGTCACGGACTGCACTCCGCTGCGCTGTCGCCCGAGGAAGTGGGGGCGGCGTTGGCGGCAGGCGGGTATGATCGTGGTCGCGGTGCAGCGGATCAGGGCTGCGCGCGCTAATAGGCGGACTCTGCGGCGGTGGCTGCTGCTGCTGTTGCGCGGCCTGCTGTTGCAGAAGATGTTGGGGTGGTGACGAAGACGAAGGACGGCGGCCGCTGGGCCTTGGAGAGTGGTGCAGAGGCGCAGGCGCTCGCCCAGCGGGGTGAGCGTCTGCGCGTGGGAGTTTTTTGTCTGCTGGTGTGGTGGTTGCAGCGGCTGCTGCAGCTGAGGCGGAGGAGGAGGCGCGTACGACTGGTGCACGGATTCTCCGTGTCGTTGTTGCTGCTGCTGCTCCCGGTCTCGGTCTCGGTCCCGATCCCTGTCGCGCTCGCGCTCGCGGTGCAGGCTTCTCTGAGGCAATGGCCCCGGCGGTAGCGGGCCGTCGAAAGGCACCGGCCCGTTCGCGAGCGACGCGAGAGGAGGCAGAGCCGTCCTGCCCGGAGGCGAGTTGGGCGTACGCAGTGATAGCGGGGAACCATAGTCCTGCGCTGTCGCCCCGGGGCCGACTGCGCGGGAGGGCCCTGCGAGCCCCGCCGGCGTCTGGCCGGGTATAATGGGCGGCGATAGGGGGTGGTACGGCACCTGTGGAGCAGGTCCGGGTCCCTGGGCGCGATGACCCGCGGCAGATGACGCCGCTCCGAGCGGACGTGAGGACGACTGTTGTTGGTGTTGGTGCTGTTGGTGAGGTGATGATTCGGGGCACGGTGGCGCAGCCAAGCCAGTCGAGGGCTGTGCACACGACAGCATGGCTTCAAGGCGATCCACACGGATCTTTAGCTCGTCGTATTCGGCGCGGCTCACGTACTTGTCACTACAGGAATCACACGTTGTTTACGTTCAGTCAGTTTTTTTTCTCAAGCGGGGAAGAGCGGGAAGCGAGAGGTGAAGGGGCCACACTTACACTGGCTCAATGACATGCCATTGACACTTGTTTTGATCGCCGCGACGGATACAAGGTGTGCAGGGATGCGCTCTGTGGGATCCCGCGCAATTCAGAAGGCGTTTAGCTCCGGGGTTAAAGGTAGCGAGCTCCTTACCTGTCGCACTTAATTTTACGTCGCTTGCATTCTTTGGCCCACGTGATGCATAGCATGGAGGGCGGAAAGTGGAGTCACGTCACGAGAGCCGATGCGAGCGTGGAAAGAATGACGACACGATATCAGATGGCCGTCAAGTAGGAAGCGAGCGGCGGAAAGTGCGACTGACCCGTGCAACTGAGAGCCTGCCGGCGCCGCTTCTGTTTCGGGCGGGCAGCTTGCTCGCTATCTCCGTCCCCATCCGAGTCCGCAATGATTCCCGAGTGCGCAGAAGCGTGCGCGGGTGGCGGCAGAAACTCGAGACGAGGTATACCCGCGCTTGGGCCCGCGGAGAAAGCTGGTCCTGGTGGCTGCGACTGCCGCAGCTGATGGTTCGAATGGTAACGTTCGTTGAGCTGCTGCACATCTGACTGAGGAGGGAGAAAGTGACGGATCGAAGGTAGAGAGGTCGGCGAGGGTCGTGAACCGGCTGTGGAAGAGGTATGGCTAGGCGTTCTCCTGGTGGGGGATGGAGAACGGTCCTTGCGCTTGAGTGACTGGGTAACAATAGGAGGGGGCTTGGGGGCATCCATGGAAGCGACTAGTAGTAGAGCACCGCTGGGATCAGCACCATAAGGCGGGCGATGATCAGGCGGGGAAAAGGATAGGTGCAGCACTCGGGGAACTAGATATAGGGAGACGAGCTGGGGGGCACATAATACATATGACAGGTAAAGATGAAGCGGAGGTTCGGACGAGGATTTTTCGTGTTGTAAGGAATGAAAGAGATTTGATCACTGACCATAAAGAGGCGCCAGGACACCGGCCACAATTAAGGAGTCATTGGAAACCTGTGCAGGCAATCCGATACTGTAGAGATTATGTTCATTCTCGGCTTGGGTGTCAGTCAGCGTAGCGCAGTCAGATTGGTTCGTCGGCGTATCGCGAGCCATTAAGAGGATGCGAAGCTCGTGATTCCCGTACAATAATTCCTTTGAGTAGTTTCCTCGGAATCAACTCGATGAATGGCACAAGAGAGAACATGCCGGCGCCAGCGTTCAATTCGATTCCGGGAATTTAATAGCGTAAACCCAACAAGACGTTAACGTTCAGCTCAGGTTCATTCCCCGTACAGCAACTTGCAGGTCGACAGGTGGAGAGATTCAAGATAAGATCTTGTCGGCTCTTGCCGCACAAGTCCACAAAACAAAAGTTTGATACTCTCTAACGACGGTCAACGTGTCCGCGCATCTCCGTTTTCTCCCCATACCATACCAGACTATACCCATTTCATCAAGACCTGCCCACACGGATCATTTATCCCCCGGTTGTCCGTGTTAACTTTATGACATAACTTAGGCTCGCCTAACCGTACCTCACGTTCTTCATTCATCTCGCCCTCTGTTGCCTTTTCCTCTCCTCTCCCTTTCCGAAATATAGTATGCAAGTTCCTTTTTCGGTCATGCGTGGTTTTCTTTCGGACCACATCGTATCCAACCGTTATGACAGAGGTCACACTGTAAGGGATCGGATTCGCCACATTTCTGCTCACTCGCCCATTTCGAGGCGTTTACGAGAGTGTTTGGCGCATGCTCCCACAGGGCCAGCGCGGACATTTCACAAAGAGTTTCATTTATTGCCCAAAATAGGGACTACGGGCCCGTATCTCAGCCATGCGTGTATCAGCTGAATGCCTTCCGTACACACACTTACTGCATGACCACGGCCTCTTGCGGGCCTGCAGGCACTCATTTCACAGACATTGAGGCTACAGAGCGGACGGCTGCTGCAGCGCGGGGAACACGTTCTGTACTAAAATCCGCCTCCGCCGAGCAACTGATCGGGCCCACGCATGGCGAGTCATCGATAATCAGATCGAGAGTCAGGCAGCCAAAAAAGAAAGAAAAAAAAAATTGTCGCTTTGTTGCGAGCCAGGCGGTGCTCTGAGCCCCCGCCACAGTACCCAACCTTGCACGCGGCCGGAACTGGCGAGGTGGCACATCTCCGCATCGCTCACCTGACCAACGCCTCCTTCTCAGGCCTCAGGTCCCATGAGTGCATAATGTCCGGGCGCGCTTTCTGCGGCGCTATCTGCGTGGGCTTATACTGGGCTTATTCGGTGTCACTTAGGACCGCATCATCCGTTGCGCGCTCGATGGGTTGCGGCACCGTTCCTTCGGTTACGATACCGTGTTCCTGAACCCCTACCATACACTCACGACATCTGACTCATTAGACGCCCCCCAACGTACCCACACTTTATTTCTTCTTCCTTATTTATTATTATTGTTTTAAAATTTTATCTTTAAGTTTTTGCAGCGGTTTTACTTATATGGCGCGCGTTGCTCGCGCGTTTGAGATCGGTAAAGATACTGTATCGGGGATCAGCGCGCGATCCTCGGCGTTGAACTATGTCGCGTTTACTGCGCGATCACCGAGTGGGGAACCATCTCGCCATGGAGACACGGGCCCAACCCGCAGCTTTACCGCACATATTGCGGACGGACTATGATGAAGTTCGGAATTGTGGCGAGAGCGATTTCCCCGACAACGCACCTCGTTGGTCGCGCCACGATTGGGACAATCAGGGTTCTCGCTGTCTACATGTTTGTCTTTCCGTGTGGGTTTGGGGGGGGGGGGGGGGGAGAGGGCGAAGGAAGTGCGATCAGCTCCTGCCACTCTCGGTGTATGGCTGTGATACGTGCACAACAAGGCTGTCAGAAAGAGCGAGCCACCCGTTAGCTAGACAGGCAGCGCGCATTCATAACTTACATTGACAACAACGCGTTTTCCAAATGTTGGGCTGAAGGTTGATTATAATCAGCCAGCCACCACCACGGGGACTGCACGACCTGCATGTGTACTGTATATAGATAAATTTTGAAAGTGACATCGATCGTCGATAATGCGGTTGCAAAAGACGTGTACGGAGCATCTACGGGCCACACAACTTAAGGATAGAAGGACGTCATTTGAAATGGTCACTCTTGAGCCGCAGCACGGGGATAACGGCCTTCGGCGACAGTATGAAAGGGAGATAGTACAATGCGCTCACTTGCACAGGTGGCCTAAGTGAGTAAGACTCGACCCATATTTGAAATGAGACGGAAGCGAACCACCTCGCTAATCATGGTCATGAAACGAGATGACTCCACTGCACAGCTGACGCCTGTATGGCTGCCTGTGAACGAGCTGGTTGAGGTGAGTACGAAGATGAGACGATAGCCAGCAAACACCGACGAGCTCAGCGATTCGATCGATCCATAAAAGGATGTGCGGCTTATTTCGGGATAAATCGCGCTGCGAGCGTCGCTACCGTGGGGCGGCTGTAATCTCACCGGACGACGATTTATTAGAAGGGTGGGTCGATCGATGGGTTGTGTACGGGAGAACAGCTGTTCCAAAAGTAAAGCCAGGAAGAACGGGCCAGGACGAGTGAGGCAAAGCGGAGTCAATCGCGGTACGGAGACGAACGGGAAACGGCGTTCAGAGCTAGCGTGAGCCTAGCAGGCGAAGTGGTGAATAAAATTTCCACCGCCCCACGTACGTGTGTTGCACAGGGTAAGGTATGTCGTCGCCGCTGGGATGGCCACGAAATGGAATTTTTTTTTTTTTTTTTTTGTGTTCTTCCCCGTGGAGAGGCGAAAACGGCGATCACGTATTAGCCAGAAGGGGGGAGTTCTTGAAAATTGTCAGTGAACTGAAACAAACGCCACACCACGCATATACAAGCATACTTGCATCTGCATCAAGGAAATCGTGTCCGAAACGCCCCAAAGTAGCATTTCACCACGCCTTGCACAGCCAATCCAACAAAAAGAGGAGCAGCAATACAGCCATTGCGATATCGATCCGGCAAAACGCACACGCACAAATAATACACAGGAAAACCAAAGAGAGATGTACCGAGAACTGATTAGCCACACCACCAGTAGATCGAAAAGAAAAACGAATCAAGGCGCACGGCATGCCCAGGTCTCGATGAAAAATCGTGCTCTCCGCAGCATCAACCCCTTGCGTTCGCACATACACCGGCGAAAGTTTGTGCGCACGACACCCACGCGTGTGTGTGGTACACACCCGGGGCAGCGGGCGCTGCTGCGTTTCTGACTGAGGGAAAAAAGAGAAAAAAAAACGTGCCACGCCGGCAAGGTGCGATAATTTATACTGGGCGTGCCTCCACGTGATACGACTAAATCACGGGTCTGTGCGTGCGAAAAACAGACGTGTATTTAAGAGAGAGCACCTCTGTTTGTTCTGTTTTCTTCATGAAAGTTGATCAACCTGTCCATATTTGGGGTCACGCAAGCAGCCTGTTTTTTTTTTACTGCTTTGACTTGCGTTACCTTGAATGCTGGTTTGTTCAGGGAGAGTAACGTCACCTCCTTACCAAGATCGCCCCCGTTTCGTTTTCGGGTGCGTCCCGTCAGGGAGGGACATGCCCATTTACACGTGTCTATCCGTCTGTACATGTAGACGTCCATTTTACCTGTTGACCGCTTTTGTATCCCGACGCCAGCGTAATATTTAGTCGTCCTTCCTTCCCTTTCTGGCGCGATGGTGTCATTATCCGCAGTCCGTTCCCTACTCGGCTGGCGAGCGAGCTACGGTGGAAATGAACACGTCGATGAACAAATGATCCCGATGGATACCCCACAGTTTATCACATGCGAGAAACTGAGGTTTGAACCGGTGTATTCAGTGCTCGAACGCTTGACCGTCGGAGATACCTCTGTGTCATGCGTGGCATGTTTGAAATGCTGTTATTGGTCCAGTGTTGCAACACCTTATAGATGGCTTGTCTAGTTCTACATCAGTACATCAACGATTTTTACAGTACCTCCACAACAAGATGGTACAAAAATACCAAGAAAAATGCTGTCACGTTTGGTCACATTTAGAAAGTGAAACCGCGCATTTCGGACATCCTTTTTGGGCAGACGTCGACAACCAGGCACCAGACAGATTGAATCCAATTCCTGAGTGTCGCTCTCGACGACATATTTTCCGATTGTAAGTTATCTATCAATGCATGCATTGAAGGGTGTATTGCCCTCAATATGGCTGATTGATTAGCGTTGCACCTCTGGGGTTGGTTTTGTTTAGCTGTTGCATCACAATACTAGCGACAGTAATGTTTAATTTCAACTTCAACGTAACGCGTAACGGGGGAGTAAAGTACAGGCGCACGGAATACTGGATGTGAGCAGAACCGATGCACGAGAATACATTAATGGTTTGCAAAGAAAAGTACCGTCATTACCGGCTCGCTCATTGCTCGCTCACGAATACCGCGGCCATGCCCATGCCCGAACCGATGCACATGCTCGTTACAAAGATGCGCTTTCCAGTCTGCTTTGCTATGTTCAAGCCAGTAGCGATCTGGCGCGCACCAGCTATGTAAAGAAAGAAGGGTAAAAAAAATGTTTAACAAGGTCTTCGGGTACGAGCAAAGAGGGGCAAGAACTCACTCATGCCAAGAGGGTGACCAATGGCAATTGCACCCCCATGAAGGTTGACTTTTTCATATGGCAGGCCGAGCTTCTCGATGGAGTATATGGCTTGGGACGCGAACGCTTCGTTGATCTCGAAGAACTCGATGTCCTCCGGCTTGAGGCCGGTCTGCTTGAGCACCTTGGGGATGGCGAACGCGGGGCCGATCCCCATGACTCGCGGAGGAACACCGGCGACAGCAGCAGCGACGAATTTGCCGACGATAGGAAGGCCAAGGCGCTTCGCGGTCGAGCGACGTGCGAGGAGAACAGCGGCGGCGCCATCGGAGATCTGTGATGCGTTGCCGGCGTGGGTAGTACCATCTTTTCTGAACGCGGGCTTCAACTTGGAGAGACTCTCCGCGGTAACGCCGTCACGGATGCCATCATCCGCCGACACTGTGATATCCTTGACTTGTTCCGACTTGGGATCCGTCCACTTCACTTTGAGTGGTGCGATCTCATCGCGGAATCCGCCGGCCTTGGCCGCGGCCGCGGCCTTTTTGAAAGAGTTGGCTGCAAAGGCATCTTGCTGTGCGCGAGTGATGCCGTAGTCAGTTGCTACGTTCTCTGAAGTAATGCCCATGGGAATTAGACAGTCTTCTGACTCTTGGTTGGAAAGAACGGCCTCGGACCAGCCATCGGGTAGTGTCGCAGGACCGTAACCGAAAGTCATAGACTCGACACCCGCACCTGTGCCAACCAATCACGTGAGGTTGCTGACGAGGCCAAGAGGACGCGTCAATACTTACCGATACCGACATCAATCTGTCCACAGGCGATCTGTGCAGCAATTTGGTTGACAGCAGTGAGACCGGACGAGCATTGACGGTTGACGGTCGCAATGGGGGTAGTAATGGGAATGCCGGCGTGAAGAGCGGCCATGCGAGCCCCACTTGCACCGCCGCCAGGAGGGAGAACGTTTCCGACACTGATGTCCTCAATAAGTGAAGGGTCGAGGTTGACCTTTGTGTAAACGGCGCGAAGAATGCCTGAAAGCAGCTCCTCTGGGCGGGTATCTTTGAATCCGCCTCGCTTTCCCTGTAGAACGAGTGTTGAAGAGAGGAAAGCTAGAAACGACATCGAAAAGCTACCTTGGTCATAGCAGTACGCACTGCCGCGACGATTACTACGTCATGGTCGCTCTTTGCAAGGACTGCAGCCTTGCCGGAATATGCAACTTGGGCAGAAGATGCCATTGTGGAGGGGGATTTTCAATAGATTTTGCGGGGGTGCAGGAGTAAACAAGGTGTCTGTGACGTGCGGTTACGGTTATAAACGGAGAGGATAGCCGATGCCGAAGACACAAGCAAAAGGTAGCCGGCTACATGTGATATCAACATGATCTAACCTTTACAGTGAAACTGCGCGTATTTAGTGACAAACCTCCACATTGATGAGCCGTACAGTGTTTTAAAAGCTCAACACACTACTCCCTGACATTGCTGGAGAACCAAAAAGGAACCCAAAAAGGGGCTCAACCGGGAATTGAACCCGGGACCTCCTCCATTTCCGGGGGTACCCGAAGAAGGAATCATACTACTAGACCATTGAGCCGTGTCAATCGTGCGCTGCAAATATACAAAGTTGCCTGAGTGTCCGACTGTGGTTGATGAACTCGGTTCATAATCAGCCAACCCTGCACGTTCTGGCCGACGAATGGGTCCCGCGAATTATTCCCGCACGGACTTAAACAACCACAGTGACGTTCCGGTGCGCCTCTCCACGCCTTACTCCGTCATCCCGTCGACACATCTCAGTATGACAGCCCACGTAGATTGCCGACCCCAAACTCCAACTTGCGGCCCATGCCGCCCGCGCGGCCAAACTGCACGCACGTCTCATGGCGACTCTCGACACCCTCGATTCGGAACGTCGCACGTATGCCGAGGAGATTTCTGATGAGCGCCGCCAGCGCGTCGCGCTTCAGGCACAGGTGCGTGCCGCCAGGGCTGAGCGAGCCGCGATGGAGGCGGAACGAGACAGTCTGCGCGAGGCCGTCCTGCATCTCATCGAGAAAGGTGCGTCGCATATCGAAAAACTACACATACATCCCTCACCATGCATATCACAGTCGAAGTGTGCAACGATTACAGCCTCTGGCCACACAGCGGACTCTCGTCGACAAGTCTGGCAGGTTCGTTTTTTTTTCTTTCTTCTACCCCCGCAACTGGCCACTCATTTGCGATGGTCGACAGTCCCACCCAAGCCGCGTCGTCTCCACGAACAGCCGCAGACGACGTGGACCGCGGCTGGACGTGCGTACTCCGCTGCACTGCTCACCGCACTGCGCGAGGAGTGTGAACGCGAGCGTACAGCGCGCTCCGCGGCCCTGCAGCGCATCGCAGAGCTAGAGGCCCAACTCGCGCGGCGCGAGGCAGAGCTCGAGGAGCGGTACGAGACCGCCCCGACGTCCCCCATTCTGCCCTTCTCGCGCGACAGCGCCATCCGCGTCCTGCAACAGTCCGCTGCGCGGAACGAGGCGCTGACGCATGAGGTCGCCGGGCTCGTACAGAAGGTGTGTGTTTGTGCCTTTTTTTCGTACTCCATTCGGGCGGCCTGACTGTTGTTTCGTCCGCAGCTTGAGGATGCACGCGCGACGCTGAGGCTGGACGAGAGTCCGCCGCCGGACCATAGCACTGTGACCCCAACCCCAACGACTCCCCTCCCACTTCCGCCGACCCCGCCGCGCAATCGCGCGTCGACACCAGAGTCACCTACACCGCGACGTGGTCCTGCGCTACCGCCGACCCCGCCGCCATTAGTACGTACTCCAGAACCATTGTCCCCGACTCCCGCGCCGCGCCATCCTCGGCGCGACACAGAGCCCCCGACAGACCTCGCGCGGCAGATTGCCGCTGTGACAGAAGACCTCGCGGGACTGCGCGCCGAAGAGCAGCGCCTCTCCGAGATGCAACACGAACGGGTGAGCGTCCTCGCCGCCCTTTCGTGCGATACAGCAGTCCAACTGACTTTTTTTTTTTCTTCCTGTGGGCCCAGCGGCAGGAGCAGCAGGACGCACCATCACGTACTTCTACGCCACCCTGGCGTACCTTTCGGCGCATATTGCTCGTTGAGGAAGAGTGCATCCGGTGCGCCGTGCGCTCTCCCTTTTAGGTGCTCGTCGCTGATCGTCGTCCCTATTCGTCATAGATTGCGTGCTGAACTCGCTGCGTCCACCACACGTGAGGCTGCGCTGCGCGAGCTGCTCGTACCTACGCCTGCGCCAGTGCCTTTGCCGTCGGGAAGGGACCTGTTGGATGACCCTGGCGACGAGGATGGAGTGGAGATGGACCTCGCGACACCGCTGCAGCCCACGGTGCTACTCAATCCGGAAGATTTATGGCCAGGATAGTGCAGGAACGAGGTTTGGGCCACTTCTTTTCTGAGTTACGATCTAATTCATTGTTTATCTATTTGTGTACCTGCACCTCCTTCCGCTTTTTGGTTTCACCCTCTTGACTTTATTCCTGTTGTTGTGCTGTTTTCTGGCCGTATGTATTCCTAACCTGCTCAGTTGCTGTCGTTGTCGCTGTGCTGTGCCAGTTCTATGTGTCGCACATGCTATCGATGTTTGGTTTTGGACTCGGAAGGATGTTGGATGTGTGAATGGGGAACGCGTAACCTTTCAAATTTTCAAATGCCATGCATTCCGAGGGACTCTGAGGCACTCAATTGCATTCATCGCCAGGTCAGACAACTCTTTTCGAGAGTCCGACCGTCCGACCGAGCTAACTTGCGTCGGTGTAGACGGGCGTTACACGTTGCATGGTGCCTGCTGCAAGTTCGGGTCGGCGTCGGACGTTCAACTTGTGTTGGAGTGCCTGTATGTACCGTTTCAAGATCACGACGCCAAAAGCGAAAGAGAGATACAAAACGGTACCCACGAATTCAGCTACTGTACGCGCCTTACGTCCTCCCCCACCGCTTGGTAAGTCGGGGGCAAAATTAACCCGACTCTGTTTGTAAGAAAGCCGAGAAGCCCGAGGTCTTACTGTACAGTATCGTTTGATCTTGTACCTGCGCTTTACTGCATCTAGTATGTCCATTCGGCTCAGGCAGACGTTTTGCAGTTTCAAATTGTGGTTTGGGTGAGGGTTCCTCCCCTCATGGGTTTCTCACAGTGATGCTCCGCCACGAGGGACAGACCTAACATACAATCCGTCACGGGGCTCGGCTTGTGGCTCGAGTCATATCGTCTACGCCACCTAATAAAGATGTTGAGAACAAGTATATATACATATTATAGCACCCTTTTCGCATATACATACGTACATGACCATCGACGCTCGCCCACAGACGCTTCCCTTTAGCATAGGGAATGCATTCACGGACCGGCTCAACGGGGGCAACCCCGCCGCGGTTGTGCGCGTGTCCTCGCTGACCGCGCTTCCAGACGCAACGATGCAATCGATCGCCACGAACTTCAACCAACCAATGACGGTCTTCATCGCGCCGCACGAGACCAACGCAAACGACGCATCCGGGATAGCAACGTTCGGCATCCGGTGGTTCACCCCGGAGATCGAGGTGCCGCTCTGTGGGCACGGCACGGTCGTGGCGGCTGCGTCGGTGCTTCACGGCGCGGAGGGCTCAGGGGGCCCTAGTGCGATACGATTCGAGGCGCCGACGGGCAAGTTCCTCATCGCGCGCCGCGTGGAGGAGGGCCGTATCGAGCTCGACCTTGACGCGGGGCGTTCCGAGGCGCTCGTTGGAGAGGATGAGGCGCAGCTGCGCGGCGTGCTCACGCGCGCGCTGGGGAAGCACGTGCGCGTGACGTACACCGGGCGCGGGTTGACGCACCTAGACAAGTATGTGCTCGTCGAGGTGGACACGCACGATTTGAAAAGCCTTGAGGTGGACATTGACGCACTGGTGAGTTTTGCCATTACTTGTATGTTGTGACCGTATTGATGAGTTTGGGGGGGAGAAGCGGGATAGTCCGTTTATGGTGCATGTCGTCGTTGCGCCATCGTCGGTCCCTGGCGTGGCGTTCGAAACGAGGATGTTCGCACCTCGTGCCGGAGTTCCCGAGGATCCGGTGTGCGGTACCGCACACGCTTTGGCGACGCCATATTGGATGGCCACAAAAGATATTTCCGGGGTGGTCAATGCGAGACAGGTCAGCGCTCGTGGGGGGGACCTTAGGATAGAATTAGACGTAGCAGATCAAAGGATCAAGCTGGCAGGACAAGTCAAGACAGTGTCCAAGGGAGAGTTGTTCATGCAGTAGAGTGTTGTTACATAATCACATCAGTGTCGAGGGTTTCATACGTACGACATCCGACTTTTTGGTCTCGTCCTTACTACGATCCGAGTCATGGCCGTGAAGCAGCCGCTACCACCCTCGGCTTCCACCCAATCCTCTCCTTCCAGATCGGAAATCGCAAGAAGCGTGACTTCCACCAAGTCTCGGTCAACTGTGAGTTCTCAGCCCCTTTATTGCTACCTCCACCCTCCCTGCGTCGTCCGCTTGCACTGCGGCTTGCGGATACCATCTACTAGGGGTGGAGTTGTTCCCTTTCCTGGGAACGGGGCTTACCTTCTCGCTTACTTCGTTTAGCCTGTCGTCGAGTCTGCCGTCACCCGTCTACTTGTTTCTATCAAGCAACTCCTCGAATCACTTACGCAATGGTCGATCAGCAAAGCCTCCGAAGAGGAAGTCAGCGACGTCTACGTTCGTTTGGGGAATGACTTCAATACCGCAGTAAGCGCATTCGTCTTCTACGAGATCGACATGTCGTACGTCTCCCCTATCTAATTCCACTGATTGTGATTCTCACATCTCGCTATCAAGTGAGCTCTTGGGCTTTCCGGATGAACTGCGCGCAGTTCTGGAAGAATGTCTTTCCGAAGAGGCTTCCTCGACAACCCTTGATAGATACCTTCCTCAGGTGCGCAACATCGTCACCAATTTATTAAAAGGGCTCCGCGGAAAGCAACATCTCTTCCGCCAAATCGTCTCCAACAACAGACCAAAATCCGAGGCATCTGGACACACTCGCTCAGACAGTGGCCAAATGTCCCGTTCCTCCCGGACCCATGCAAGACGCGACACTCAAACTTCCATCGCCAGTACTGACGATGGCTTTTCGCGAAGAAACACTCAGTCATCAGTCGGATCTTCCAGAAGAAAAGAGTCGGGTACCTACGACCCTTCGCCCAACGGCGGCGACACACATTTCGTCGGAGGATTTGGATTTGGATTTCCCGCCCCTATGCCCCAACCCCAGAACCACTCCGGCCGTTCCTCACGACTTCCCGGCGATCCTCGCCCTCCATCTGCTCCCGCTCATAGCCTACCTGCCCCATATACACCACCTCCCCAGAATGTCCCGCTCCCTGAACCGGATCCCGATCCCGAGGGGACGCCAGTCCCGCCGTTCAGAGCGTCGGCACCCCAAGTCCCCGCCAATGTCAAGCGTTACTCACTGGTTGACAAACCTGCACAGCCGCCATCAGTGGTCGTCGACGATTCGTCGTCCCAGAGCCCGACGGAGCCAGACCGCAGTAGCACTCATTCTCCACCTCCCGAGCTTCCCGCTGTCGAAAACCTCACCGCGAATCCCGGCATCGCGAGCTCTCTCGCCGCACTGAAGAAGAACGATTTGCTCGAGCGGCGCGCCTCGAAGCGCTTCTCGACCTACAATATCTCCAAGATGACAGGTGTGCCGCGCGGGCGCTCCGAGCTGGGTGTTGGCCACCCGAATCGTCGTTCCCTCGTGGCTGGTGGAGGCGGCCCGCTCACGGCGAAAGAACTTTCCGCGCTTACCGAAACGGACGAGGAAAATGAGGTCCCGCCTGCGATCCCGTTGCAGTCCCCGCGACGCCAGCGCAGTATCTCGCGTACTCGGGGACCCCCGCCTCCTGAGTTCGTGGAAGAGCGTCCTCCCGTTCCGCCATTACCGCGTGCGGCGCCCACAACCTCGCTACCCCCTACGCCGACGCCTGCGGACTCGCCAAGTGCCACACCTGCTCCCAAACCCATACCGAGTGCTCCCAGCACGCCTGAGTCCATCACCGTCTTTCTACAGGTCGGGCGGGAGGTGAAAAAGGCAAGGATGGAGCCGGGGCTGACGTTCTCTTCGCTGCGGATGCTCTTCGTGGACAAATTCGCATATAACCCCGGTCAAGAAGATTTTCCTGCGATATACATCCGTGACCCTTCGAGCGGAGTACAGTATGAATTGGAGGATCCCGACGAGGTGAAAGATAAATGCCTATTATCTCTTAATATCGAACGTGAGTACCCCTCGACTCGCGATATAACGTGCGGTTACCGACGGAGTCTCTGTAGCGCTTGATCAGATTAAGAAGCATATCGATGTGCAGATCTCGAGCCTCGCGCAGGAACTCCGGGATCTTCGGAAAACTGTCGGCGAGAACCGTCGTTCATCTATTCTCGTACCTCCTGTGATCGATGAAACAAGCGTAGTCGAATTACCCACCGATCGCCAACTGCAGAAGGTCGCGCGGCGACTCTCACGTCTCGTACAACGGGAAGGAGCGCCGACCCAACCCGAAGCCAGCGTTTTTGGCACACCTCTAGTGCCGCAAGAAACGGGCCAATCGCTGCTACTTCAGCCGCAAATGACAGGCTCGTCGGTGATGTCCGAGTACTCGCTCCGGATAGTGTCGGACCTGCGAACGCAGGTCGACGAGGTGCAGAACCTGCGACGCGACCTTGGCATCATGCGACAACTATATACAGAATTCATGAAGCAGACGAAGGCGACGTTGACGGGGCTGCGTACCCAGACCCAGGCGGTGAGACAGATGGCGTCGACCCAGGTGCCCGGCGCGCGGTCGTACATCGACGCTGGCAAGACGAAGCTGGACGCGCGGAGCCAGAACGTGCTGACGAAGATGGAAGAGCTGCAAGACACGGTGGAGGGGGTGAAGGACGACGTGCTGAAGCGCCACGTGTCGCCGAAGCCGCAGGTGCTACGGGCGATCAAGGAGGGCCTGAGCACGGTCGGCGCGGAGCTGGAGAGCCTGACGGAGCACATCAACACGGTCAAGCCGATGTGGAAGAAGACGTGGGAGGAGGAGCTGCAGAGCATCGTCGAGGAACAGCAGTTCCTCAATCACCAGGAGGAGTTCCTCGCTGACCTCATCGAGGACAGGAAGGCCGTCACGGAGGTATATGGGCACGTGGAGAAGGTCATCTCGCTGCGCGGCTCATCGGGTGCGCGCGGCGCACGCGGACGTGCGCTCAAGACCCCGACGGTGGACAAGGAGCAACAACAGCCAGGTGGGAGCGCCGGCGGGCTGAGCTCGGTGATGCTGGAGATCCGCGGCGCGGCGGTGGACCCGGAGCGGCGGCTGAAGGCGATCGAGGCGAGCCAGAAGAACCGGGAGCGTGCGCTCGCGGACCGCGCGGACGAGTTTGAGGAGGAGCTCAAGGGCTTCGTGGGAGGGAAGAAACTAAAGATGACTGGCGGGGCGGAGGAGGCGGAGCGTGTGCGCCAGGCTAAGAACGATTTGTCGCTCAAGGCGATGTTTGGGGGGGCGCCTGCGCCTGCGGCGCTCGTTGCTGCGCCGACTGGAGGAACCTCGCCGGGACAATAGCCTTCGTGAGCTTATTGGTTGGGGCGGTCGTGCATATGCTTCATATTTCTCTTTTCGATGCGAGTCCGTTTTGTTGTTTTTCTTGGGATGATTTCATTCATACACACTCATTCTCACGGGTCCATTCGTTCGTTCACCCTTTCCTGACTCGCACCGTTTCGAACTTCGCGATTCGCTTTCTTTTTTTTTTGTCTAGTTTTAGAGAGGACGTGATGTGGACTTTTCTCCACATGCTTATTATATAGCGCTGTGCGTGCTACGACGTGCGCATGAGTTCTTAGTGACGGTGCGAGACCATATGGCAAGGGAAGACGAGAGGCGTTAGGAACGGCAGCAGGCTACCCGGATCATTTGACGAACTATAAGCAGTAACGATTGAGAGTACGACGGAAGTAATGGCGAATAGTTGACGTTGGGACTGGGATGGAACGGTGGCTAAGACGAAGTCAGGATTGATGCATTAATGTGCTAGGTCCCCATGCGATAGCGCGAATGTGCAACTCAGATAACGGCGGAGATGGGTATCAGTAAGACTAAACTGGCTGGCAACTGAACTGTGCGATGATGCAGCCTGACATATACACCCACGTCGTCCTGTTAGTACCTAACACGCAATGTATGTAGAAGTAAGCGTATCGTAGGACAGCATCGAAGATAGGAAGCGGGAGAGGTAACGTAGGGAGGTGTAAGAGGAAGGGTAGCAGCACGAAGAGAACGCAAAGGGAGACAAACGAGAATGAGCAATGACAAAAGGAAATCAAGCGGGGCAAGGGCGATATACCGGTCCAAGACCGGCGCAAATGAGGAACTTGCGCACTCGCACTCGACAATGAGCACAGGACCAAGGCAGTGGGACGGGGGTGGAGCGATGACCAAGACAGCGGTGCCGAGGACGAAAGAATGGGGAGAGGGCGATGTCTGATGGATCAGAGGAGAGGACCAAGCTATTGAAGGCGAACAAAGACCACAAAAGAGGAGGTGAAAGGCGGTCCGTGAACTGGTGCACCGTAAGGCGTTGTCGATCACACAGGGAAGAGAGAAGGTAAGACGACGATTTTGGGAGATCCGGAGCATGTCGTGGCCTGAGATACAGGGAAAGGGCCACACAATAGATGCGCTCCCGAGGTGGCCGAGAGACACCCGAGATGGCCGAACGAAGAGGAAAGGGCCCAACGGCTGTGCTACCCTTACGGCGCACCATGTATAGCAGTGCGGCGGGACCTTGGCCGAGCCGCCCATTTGAAAGGGTGCTTCGTAGACTTTGCAGTGGCTGCAAGGGGCCGTGCACGGTTGCAGCTGCTGCACAGAACGCATTGCGCATCTTGCCGTGAGGTTTCAGGAAATGCGCGCTGACTGTCCTGCGCTTACTGTAAGGAGGACACCGGGTTTGGGATATTTCTAGGCAGGCATACGTAGAACCTGTTACGTTTGGGGCACTAGAATACTTGTAAGTTAGGTGTCCTTCGAGCGAGAGAGCTGCCGCGTTTTCCTGACCACAACGACTCGGAGCCGCAGCGCTGTCTAGGTTAGCATAGAGGAAGACTCTCCTAGAGACAGCCTCTAGAACCAGAAAACTTTATGTATTCCGTGGAAGAATACAGAGGTGTGAAAATGGCCGCAACTTGAATAAATTGTACGATGATAGTCTCAAGGAGGAAGGGTAGACTCGGATTTGCCCGGGCCACTACAGTAGTGGTTGCTAAAGATAATGGCCACGACCAATGTGCACGTGAGCGGCCGAACGTGAGTTGTAGCGCGAGTTGTAGGCGTAGCTCCAAATTGAATTCGACCTCTTCCTAATAACATCCCTGAATACTCTACTCCTCCGGTGTCGTAGTCTTCAATGTCTCGAGCTTTCGGAGTTGGGCAGAGGAACGATGCAGGTACCCCAACGCCACTCTTATTGTGCACCCTTCGTTGTTTTGACGCGTCACGGTCTATACAGCCCAACATCAACACATTTATATGTTGATAAGTGACCCTTGCGCACTTAGCAGCTCACACGGACCGGACTTGCAGCATGGACTGCTATAGATTAGATATACAGGACTTGTAGATTAGATACCTTTTGATCTGTACAATCTATTACTTATCATTGCGTCACCTATGACATCATGTACTATGACATCATGTAGACTACTCTGGACTTGTCATTGTACTACGTCCTTGTTCTTCCTTTAGATATATCTTTATTGTGATGTCATTATGATATCGTCTTGGTCTGGACTCTTCTTGTTCTATACGCCTTGTTCTCCATATGCACACTCCTTTGTCCTGTTGTAGAACAATGCGCTCCTTGTATTCTGTGACCTATAGTTACTTTCCTTGTATTAGTGTCACGGCTCTGTACAGTATAAGTAGACTGCTTGTACGCCCTGGTCCACATCAGTTCTCTCACTGCTGTGTGCCAGGTATGTCTCCTTCCCTGTAAATACCATTATCAGTTCTCTCACTGCTGTGTGCCAGACACTTTGCTTTACTTTGCTAGACTTCCCTGTTGCTGCTTCCAGCCACCCAGCTTGTCTCACCACAGAACACTTTGTCCCTCTGTGAGTAAGCTATCTATGTGTGCTGTTCATCAGGTTATGGGCCCTGGTGCCCTAGCCACTCCACTTGGCTGGTCACTGTCTTCCTAGGAGGACACACCAGGCTAAGGTCTGTCTGGGGCCTTACCAGCCTTGCCCAAGGCAGAGAGCAGTGGGGCGCCACTTGTCTCTGCTGAGGAACCTCCTGTACATGTACTGCCCAGTAGTCCTACTTTCACCCCTACTGTTTTCCTAGCCCCTGCGCTATGCGCA
This sequence comes from Lactarius indigo, assembly GCA_025766275.1. NCBI lineage: Eukaryota > Fungi > Basidiomycota > Agaricomycetes > Russulales > Russulaceae > Lactarius > Lactarius indigo. The sequence continues at coordinate 15,290 of JAFKAC010000022.1, read as the reverse complement.
AGGAGACTGGGTCTGGTAGCCCCTTAACTTCAAAATATCCAGGCGTGCATGGCCCACTGGGCTGTGTATTGTGGAGCTTAGCGCCAGCTGTCTCTGGTGCTCCACACTGGGCGCAGGATCTCCTCACCATGGGAGTGTAAAACCTGGTTCAGGCTCTGGGGGGTGTTCACCACTATGGTGTTCTGCAACCAGATACCTGCCTTGTAGCGGCAATGGGAAAGGATTCAGTAAAGCCACTTGTGGCGATGAGGCAACCAACAGGCCGAGAAGGCTGAGGTAGACAGCCTTGGGCTCTGAAAGCATTCCCTTCACCCTCCCCCTGACGCAAACCATTTGAGCTGTGTCTTAGACACATCCTGGCTGGCAGCTAGCTCATGGTATGGCAAAGGGATTCTTCCAACCTGGGCCTAGCCCTTGTATCACTGGCATACTATCAGGAGGCAGGACGCGTTAGCGTTCTGGCCTTACAGAATCACAGACAGGAGTGGTACCCCCTCTATCTTTATGTCTTGCAAATTATGAAGCACTATCGCTGACTGCTCCTCGGCGATAGATAAATCATCCCAATGTCTTCTCGCGCACCATCTCCCACTGGCGTTGCTGCCGGTGCCACTGCTACTGCGGGGGGCTCTACGCTTCCCCCCACTGGGTCCACACCCTCTGCACGCATCTCTGCTGCCTATGGCGCAACGTTCGGCATGCCTTCTGGCATTCGCCTTGAACAGTTTGATGGAACTCACTGGAATGAGTGGTCTGGGACGATTGAAGCCATCCTCACGCTGCACGAAGCAGAAGATGTGTTCACCCTCCACCATGGACCAGTTGATGTCCCTCAAGACGAATGGGAGTCAGTACAACGTCGGGCGAAGGCATATCTCCGCCTTTACCTCAAACCTGACGTCTACTCCCTCGTCGCCGACAATGCTGCCTATCCCACCTTTAAAGCCAAGTGGGACAAGCTCAGAGACGTATATGCTGGTGCTTCGGGCAGCACCACCATCTTCAATCTATGGATCCAGTTAACGCAAGCCCGCCTTGACGACTCTGCACCCATGGCCACTCAGTTGGCCAAGCTCAATGAGCTGCGGGTTGCTCTTTCCAACGCACAGATGGGTGTCACTGACACTCAATTCTGTCTCATTCTCCTCCACGCTCTGCCACCCTCTTATGAGGTGTTGGCCTCAACCATCCTTGCCAGTGGGGCACCCTCCGCACTCAAGCACGCTGAAATAATTGCGCGCATAGTGTCGGAAGAAGCTCGCCGCGCCGGGCCCTCTGGCTCTTCCCTCAACAAGGTGGCCCCCGTCAAGTCGACGGGCAAAAAGGGCAAGAAGGACCACTCTGGTCTAACTTGCCACTATTGCAACAAAAAGGGCCACATCAAGCCTGACTGCAGGAAGAAAAAGAAGGATGAGGCTGACGCAAAGGAGAAGGAGAAGGCAGGCAACAAGGCCGCAAATAGTCATATTCTTGTACCTACCACCGCCTCCATTAAGGAGGTCGAAGAGCCCGCCATAGACTGGGCTTCTCAATCTATTTCTGTTGCCTTGTATGCTGCCTCGCGTGTGCGTTGGATGATGGACAGTGGTGCTACACACCACATTACACCACATCGGTCTGACTTCAAGGACTATACTCCGACCAAAGGCACTGTACGCCTAGGGGATAAGTCCACAATAGACCAAGTGGGTGTCGGGTCTGTCGTCTTTACAACGAGCCAGGGTATCTCTATCACCCTCAGTAATGTGCTACACCTACCACAGGTGAAGACGCGCTTCTTGTCGACGCGCGCCCTAGCACAAAAGGGTGCTGAAATTGCCTTTGATAGTGGCTCATTTAAAATATCTATCAACCAAAAGTGTGTGGCCAAAGGCTACCTTGAGGACAACCTCTACTGGTTGGACGCAGCCAGCGTCGGCCTCAACGCCCACACAAAATCAAGTGCTGCCACACTTGATATCTGGCATCAACGCATGGGACACATCTCCTCTGCGGCGCTGAAAGCGCATGGTCCCTCTGCCACTACAGGCATGGACATAGATAGCTCTACCACGGCTCACACAGTCTGCCGTGGGTGCGAGATGGGCAAGTCCACTCGCCAACCCTTTTCTGCGTCCTCCAACAAGAGGACAACTCGTCAATTTGAGATTGTGCACAGTGACCTCGCCGGTCCTATGCAAACTCAGTCCCTGCAAGGCTCAACGTACACAGCCACCTTCATAGACGACCACACTAAGTTCACTGTGGTCCACTTCCTTAAGTCGAAGGATCAGTTTGCTAAGTCGCTGCAGATGTATTTGGCCTGGGGTGAAACCCAATCTGGCCATAAATTGCGCGCTCTGCACTCTGACCGCGGTGGCGAGTACATGTCGAGTGTCACGCAGGACATTCTTAAGCAGAAAGGGATAGAGCATCACCTCACGATGCCGGGTTCACCACAGTCCAACGGGAAAGCCGAGCGGTTTAACCGCACCATTATGGATAAGGCAATGTCCATGCTCCACACAGCTGGCATGTCTAAAGGCTTCTGGGAGCATGCAGTGTGCGCAGCTGTGCACATCTATAACCGCTCTCCAGTCCGTGGGCTTAAGTGGCGCACTCCTTATGAGCTCTGGCACTCTGGCAAAGTGCCCGATGTCTCACATCTTCGCATCTTTGGATGCAAGGGGTACATGCATGTGCCCGCTGATAAGCGTCGCAAATTAGATGCAAAGGCCATTGAGGTCACGCTTATCGGGTTTGAGCCCGAATCTAAGGGCTATAAGCTCTGGGACCGCTCAACCCGCTCCGTTCGAGTGTCCAGGGATGTGACATTCGACGAGAGTAGCTTCCCGTCCCTTCAGGGTGTTGAGACACACCCCACACCTTCACCACCAGTCGTGCCTAGCACAACAGTGACTGCCGTGCCTCACCCGCCGGCGTTACCACCAATGCGAGCCCCCTCCCCTGCACACTCCAGTAGTAGTGAGGAGGAGGATGTTGAAAAGCTCTTAGACCCTCCACAAGTCCAACCACGCCCCACCACTCCACCACCTGCTCTGCCAGCTCTGCCCACCACACCTAAGCGTGAGCAAGCCACTCCCACTTCACCCCCGCCGCGTCCTAGTGCAACGCGTATTATGCGCCATGTCCCTCCTCCCTCACCAGAAATGCCTGGGGGATTTGAGGATCGTGCACAGCGTAGTCAGCTGTTGCGCGAGATGGACAATGCACCAAGGCGCAGTGCTCGTGCCCCTGTCCCTAATCCGCGTTACTTCAATGCGGACAATGCGGCATGGCGCGGCAGGCGTCTGGGGTATGCAGAGTTATTGGCTGCTGCCTTTGTGGGCCGAGACCCTGCAACTTATGCAGAGGCCATGAGGTCTGCAGCTGCAGATGAGTGGACTAAGGTGTGTCAATATGAAATGGACGCCCTAGCTAAAAATGGGACTTGGGAGTTAGTGGATCTCCCGCCTAATCGTAAGGCAGTAAAATCCAAATGGGTCTTTAAGCTCAAAGCGGATGGCCGCTACAGAGCTCGCTTGGTGGCTAAGGGATTCACGCAGATCCCTGGCATAGATTTTGATGAAACCTTCTCTCCCGTCGCACGATTTGAGTCGCTACGTTTACTTCTGGCGTTGGCCGCGCTGGAGGACTGGCACATCCATCAGATGGATGTTAAGTCTGCTTTTCTCAATGGCGTGCTTGACGAGGAGATTTACATGGAGCAGCCACAAGGTTTCACTGTCACTGGCTCTGAGACGAAGGTGTGTCGCCTGGTTAAGGCGATCTATGGTCTCAAACAGGCCTCCCGCGCATGGAACTTGCAATTCCATGGAGTGCTCACTGCACTCGGCTTTAAGCGGACGTTTGCTGATGCTGGCATATATGTGATGCCTCAACGGGAGGGGTATGATCCACTCTTCGTTATTGTCTACGTTGACGACATCACTATACTGGGTCCCTCGCTGAGTGGTATCAAGCGTTTGAAGTCAGACTTGTCTGAACGCTATGAGATGACAGATCTCGGGGAGATAGAGTCTTATCTTGGTATGCACATTGTGCGCGACCGCTCACTTAGACGCATCGAAATAGATCAGTCTGGCTACATCAAGGATGTCCTTGAACGCTTTGGCATGTCTGATGCCACACCACACAACACACCCTTGCCCGCTGGTGCTGACGAGCACCTGGTTAAATATACGTCGCAGGCAACTGCCTCAGATATTTCCCACTACCAATCTCTAATTGGGAGTCTGCTTTATGTGCAGATTGGCACTAGGCCAGATATCTCCTTCGCTGTGTCACGTTTGGCGCAGTACGCAGCGAACCCTTCACCACAACATCTGCGACTTGCGCAGTATGTCCTATCCTACTTAGTGGGAACTATGGATATGCGTATTGTCTATGATGGCGCCAACGGCGATGGCCTTCATGGCTACACTGATTCCAGTCTGGCTGATCAGACTGATGACCGCCACTCCACCTCTGGTTATGTGTTCCTACTAGCTAACGGTGCAATAAGCTGGTCTTCGCGCAAGCAAAAGACTGTTGCCCAAAACACAACGGAAGCGGAATACATGGCCATGACCGACGCGGCTAACCAGGCTGCGTGGTATCAGAGCTTCCTCACGGAACTTGGGTACGAGGTCGACGACCCCATCCCACTTCATGGTGACAATAAGGGTGCCATTGACTTGGCCTTGAACCCTGTCACTGGGAGACGGTCTAAGCACATTGCCATACGGCATCATGTCATTCGGGAGTACATCAAAAAGGGGACCATCACCCTCATTAGAACTCCTACTGTGGATATGGTTGCGGACGGCTTTACAAAGTCACTACCGCGTGTCCTGCTGCAGAAGCACAACGATGACATGGGACTTGTGTGTACTTAGATTGTAGATCACGGGGAGATGTTGATAAGTGACCCTTGCGCACTTAGCGGCTCACACGGACCGGACTTGCAGCATGGACTGCTATAGATTAGATATACAGGACTTGTAGATTAGATACCTTTTGATCTGTACAATCTATTACTTATCATTGCGTCACCTATGACATCATGTACTATGACATCATGTAGACTACTCTGGACTTGTCATTGTACTACGTCCTTGTTCTTCCTTTAGATATATCTTTATTGTGATGTCATTATGATATCGTCTTGGTCTGGACTCTTCTTGTTCTATACGCCTTGTTCTCCATATGCACACTCCTTTGTCCTGTTGTAGAACAATGCGCTCCTTGTATTCTGTGACCTATAGTTACTTTCCTTGTATTAGTGTCACGGCTCTGTACAGTATAAGTAGACTGCTTGTACGCCCTGGTCCACATCAGTTCTCTCACTGCTGTGTGCCAGGTATGTCTCCTTCCCTGTAAATACCATTATCAGTTCTCTCACTGCTGTGTGCCAGACACTTTGCTTTACTTTGCTAGACTTCCCTGTTGCTGCTTCCAGCCACCCAGCTTGTCTCACCACAGAACACTTTGTCCCTCTGTGAGTAAGCTATCTATGTGTGCTGTTCATCATTATACTCCGAATCCGTCTTGGGTTGGACAAGATCAAGCACAGTTAGAAGAGATTGACGGCTCAGAAGCTTTATTCGCCATGTACATGGAAAGGGCTGGGAAAGAGGATAGAGAGATGGCAGAACGCTGGAAGGCAGATGCTGACAGTATCCTTGTCTTTGTGGGTGCCCTTTCGTGATATACACGCACACATCACCTTACAACTGCAGACTGGGCTTTTCTCTGCCACAGTTGCCACAGCTATTGGACTAACCTTCCCGGACCTCAAGCCGAACCCCCAGGACAAATCGAATTTTTACCTTGCCAACATCTACCAGCTCCTTGCCAGCTCTAATGGGTCACAAATCGTTGTCCCTACCACGCTCCCTGATCCACCTGTGTTTTCTCCAGCGTCTGCTGTCACGCCTCTGTGGGGGCATGCGTCGTTCTGTAACAAATCCTGCCTAAGGCAAAGGACTCTGAGTTGGATCCCCACTGAGTGGAAGGACTCCTAAGGTCTTAGGGTGAGGCTGTACTACACCACCGAAGGTGGTGTGTTAAACTGAAGTGGCAGGAAGGACGACGTACCAAGGTACTGCTGGGGGATCCCAACAACGCAATCCTTTCGCTTTTATGCTCTTCAGGATACGATCGTCTAAAAATGGTAAGTGAACCGGACCGACTGCCCCGTGAGGGGAATTCAGCGGGTAATCTGTGGGGGTCAGGTCGACCTTCGGTGGTGTACTACAGCCTACCCTGAAAGCTGACAAAGTCAGTAACGGGAATTACGACGCACCCCAAATGTACATGTCACTAGTTTCGCAAGACCGTCAGATCCCCATGGATTGACTAGTGGTAAACTGTACATACAACTGATAAGAAACTCCGTGGACAAGGTCCGGATATCCCCAAAAGTAAGTGAGTCAATGCGGTGACTCGGGGACGGACGTACCTTGCGCGCGCGGTAGAGGGGAATCCCTTGAATTATCCCCTGGGGTTTATTCCCATGAGATGCATCTCGGGCCTGTACCTTGCGCCCCTGTGCCTAAGTGCCTGCGCCAGCCCCCTGGCACCCGTATTTCCGTCGGAGATCTCCGTGAGATCAGATCTCAGATTAGCGCCCACTGCTAGGAACTACTTCTTTCCGGGCCGGACTAGCGCCGGTCACGTACTCGTTTCGTCCGTCGACATGCTAAGCGCCGGTCTTTGATCTACGAGAGATTCTTTAGGGTGGTCAAATTCGAAGAAACCGAGCGAAGCGAGGTTTCTGAGAACTGAGAGCGGAATGGCGAAAGGAGCCAAGGGGAGTGGAGGCTATCCAGTCCCGACCCTTTCGCTTTTATGCTCATCAGGGCTTCCTTTCGATTACTAATACCTTCCTCTCGCTAACGCTCGGTTTGCTAGAGGATCTAAGTGGGGGTCAACTGGGAAACAACACTTAACTACAGCAGACCCCGAAGGGGTCTGCAAGCGCTGTTCAAACGTTCTAAACATACAGGCCATGCTAAGCCATTCTGCATAGGGATAGAATAAGTTTGCCGTACCTTCCGGTGAGAAACGGGGGACATCGCGGCGAATACAAAGGGGTAAGATCTTCCCATGGAGATTAATTCGTTACGCACATGCCGACAGGCGCGGAGCGCCTGTCCCCTGTTCCTGTCCCTGGGGATTCCCCATAACCTCTCCTAGTGCCGGCACAAGGCACGCCGATCGTGATCTAACCCCTAGGGGCTAGACCCAGATGGGGAAGATAGTCTAGACCGTAAGGCACACCGTCGGGGATACCGCTTACTTCTTTCGTAGCCGGACTAGCGCCGACCAACTACTCGTTTCAGGGCCGATTAAGCGCCTAGGTCACGTGACTACCCAGAACCGCATCTGTTTAACGAAAGGTTTAGGGTGAAGTTGCACTACACCACCGAAGGTGGTGTTCGAAATGAAGAGGCGGAAGGACGACGCACCAAGGTGCTGCTGGGGGATCCCAACAAGCGCAGTCCTTTCGCTTTTATGCTCATCAGGATGCTGTCGTCTATATTTGGATTAATTACCGGACCGCTTGCCCCGTGAGGGGAATTCAAGGGAAAATCTGTGGGGGTCAAGTCAGACAACGCGCGCGACCTACATTAGACCCTGAACTCTGCCATAGAGTGGGGCCTTTCACGGCGTTTAACATGTGCCTCTAGTTTCAGAAACCGTCAGATCCCTAATGATTGACTTAGAGGTAAACCATGCATACTGTTTACGATAATACTACCCTGGGACAAGTCCGACCACTCCGGTGAAGTAAGCTAGCCCCTTTCGGTGACTCGGGAATGGACGTACCTTGCGCGCGCGGTAATGGGGAATCCCTCGAATTGTCCCCTGGGGTTTATTCCCATGAGATGCATCTCAGGTCCAGTACCTGGCGCCCCTGTGCCTAAGTGCCTGCGCCAGCCCCCTGGCACCCGGCTTCCGTCGGAGATCTCCGTGTTGATCAGATCTCAGATTAGCGCCCACTGCTAGGAACTACTTCTTTCCGGACCGGACTAGCGCCGGCCACGTACTCGTTTCGTCCGTCGACATGCTAGACGCCGGTCTTTGACCTACAAGAGATTCTTTAGGGTGGTCAAATTCGAAGAAACCGAGCGAAGCTTAGGGTTTAGGGTTTAGGGTTTAGGGTTTAGGGAGGTAGTAACAAAGCACCGAGCGATAGCGAGGTGCTGAAACTGATGAGTTGGCGAAAGAGGGCCAAGAGCAGTGGGGGCTACCCAGTGCTAACCCTTTCGCTTTTAAGCTCATCAGGGCCTTCTTTCGATTACTAATACCTTCCTCTCGCTACCGCACGGGCTGTGAGAGGTTAGAAGTGGGGGTCAACTGGAAAACAACACCTAACTACAGTCGACCCCGAAGGGGTCGACAAGCGCTGTTCAAACATTCTGTACATACCAGCCATGCTAAGCTGTTGGACATAGGACACAGAATTATGTTTGCCTACCTTCCGGTGAGAAACGGGGGGCACGGCGGCGACTACAAAGGGGTAAGATCTCCCATCGAGATTAAATCGTTACGCACATGCCGACAGGCGCGGAGCGTCTGTCCCCTGTTCCTGTCCCTGGGATTCCCCATAACCTCTCCTAGTGCCGGCACAGGCACACCGATCGTGATCTACCCCCGAGGGGATAAACCCAAATGGGGAAGATGATCTAGACCGTAAGGCACACCGTCGGGGAAGTCCGCTTACTCCGTTCCGGTCCGGACTAGCGCCGGACACGTAATAGTTTCAGGGCCGAATAAGCGCCTAGGTCACGTGACCACCCAGAACCGCATCTGTTTTAACGAAAGGTTTAGGGTTTAAGGTTTAGGGTTTAGGGTTAGGATTAGGGTTAGGTTTCTAACGCAAAGAAGGGGTTCTTCAGTTGCTGCTACTCTCTGATTAAAGATTTCGCATACGCACAGGGTTGAGGGTTTAGGAGTTGAGGGTTCGCCTCCTAACTCAATCGGTTAATAAGTCTGACACGACCGATACCCGTGGTACCTACCACTTCAGGTGGTGTTTATTTTATTTTTAAATGCGCTGGATGATTATTCCAGAGAAGGGATGAGACTTTGTTCGAGACGCTTGACCAGCCTACAATGCCAATACAAAAGATGCAAGACCGAACTCCCTAATTCCCTTATTGAGGGAGAGAGTACCAATTTCAATACCACAGCTACTATGCTCCGCAGCCTTCCCAGCCAACTCACGCCTACCCGAAGGGGCTCTCGTATAACTGGTACTAACTGATTCGCCGCCCATTTAAGGGCCCAGCTAGGAGTGTTCACATTTTGGTGGAGAGCGAGTCATTCACCCAGGCCATTATGACGCTTTACTAGTCCAGTCCAAGTTGTGGAAAGGATCTTCGGCATACAGGCCCTGTGGAGTGTAAGAGGTGTCACGTTATCCGCTAGGAGTACTAACCCGCCCAAACGGCGTCACACTGACCATAGGCCAGGAGATCCGCAAGGGACTAACAGTTTTCGTCCTTCAAGCACGGGTGTGAGTGATCAATCAATTGCGTTAGACACGTATTGTCTACTGGGGTCTAGCCCCGCGTCCCCACGTTCCGCTAGCGCCTTGGCGCCATTGGTCGGTGGCTCTTCCCGATGACCAACGGGCACTAACATGTTCTACATACTCGTCAGAGTCGTCGGCGGCTAAGTCCTCAGCGATTGTTGTTTCGCTCGGCCCAACGACGGCAGTGTTAATGTCCGTAACCAGTCTTGATTCAGTAGTGACAGCCGCACGTGTGATGTCGGCAGTGTAAGTTTCCAAGATTTGGTCATCCAAGTTCTCTAGGACAGTCCTTTTCCAAAGATTAGTTAAGTCAAGAAAATTGCGGGTTCTTTTCCGCGAAACAATTACTCGACTGTTGAATATATTGGTCTCCGCTAAGTTCCAAGAATAGGCGCTAGGCGCTTCTCCAAGGGGTGGGCGGGGGTACTCATCTGAGTAAGTTTCTGCTTCGTGGTTGATAAGCCACTTAGCCCAATAATCAAACATAGTCTGTCCAAATTCATGCGCATTGAAATAGTTCCATGCTAGGTTGTATTCTGTTTTCAGAACCAGAGTCTCCGCGCGAGTCGCTTCGGCATTTCTTTCGAGCAGCCGTTGTTCCCAACGCTTCTGGTAATTCCTACTCAACCAACCTTTAACAATTTCGGCCGGATATCCTCTATGGATATACAGGTTTACTAAGCCTGTCATACTTTCATGATAGTGTTTCTCAACGCTACTGAGTGTTGCTAGCCTAGACATCTCGCCCAAAAAGTCCCGCGCTTAACGTCGAGAGGGTGAGCGGATATCCATGGAATTCTTTCCTGATGGTTCCCTGCCTTGCGATAAGGACAATGCTGTAGTTTATTGTTTTCATCTTTGTACAATAGCATGTCTAAGAAAGGTTGTGATGATGCAGGGTTTGCCCATTCGATAACGCAATTATCATATTTGATTTTAGATTGCAAGAGTTGAATTGCGGACTGGTTATCTTCCGCGTAAACTATAGCTAAACAATCATCAATATACCGCCCGTAAAAAATATATCTGGGTGGTCAAGGATTCCTGAACGACGCTCGAAATAATATCCAAACAAGTTGGCGAGGTCAGGTGAGTCTGCAACGCCCATAGCGAGCCCATTTAATTGCAGATAAACTTTTCCTTGGTATTGCGTTAAAAGTTGAGTGTTACCAATTCTCAGCGCGTCACAAAATAGTCGCTGTGCGGCACGGTTAGATGCCTCATGGTGGTCACGTCTGTGATACCAATAGTGTTCATAATACAGTTCCTCAACGATTTCGAGGCAACGATCTAAAGGTATGTTCGGATAGAACGCGACAACATCCCCGGTTACAATATACCATTTGCGGTTGGGGTCAATACTCAACTTACTTAATTTTATCGCCAAATCTTTGGTTCCATGTATAATGGTTGGCGCCGACATAATGATCGGTTTAAGAGTTTTTGAAACAAACTTAGCAGCCGGATTCATAATAGCCGAATGGCAGGGTATGATGGGACGAAACTTGGTAGGGACCTTATGTATTTTAGGTATACCATAGAATCGGGGTATATGGTGTTCCTTTCCTCGAAGAGTTACCTTCGACCGCAAGAACTCCGGTAGCTGTTTGCCATAAATGTGGGATAATTTAGCGGCACGCTTTGCCAAGTCGTCCATATCCTTACATTTATTATCCAAAATATTAATAAACTCGTCTCTATCGAGTTCTCTATAGTCGTTAGCACTATTTAAAATATTAAGGCTTTTTTCAATGACCCACTCCTTCCGTGAGACCGCAATGCCTAAGTTTTTGTCTGTCCCTGTAACGACGTATTCGTTAGAGAGAAGGAACTCTTTGATGGCTCCTACGTCCGGTTGGAAGCATGAAGTGCCGGAAGTAGCCGTAGAATCTGACGCCTTGGACATCGCCTTTCGGACGAAGATCCGCGCTTTGATTAAGCCAAGTTCAATATATTGCGGTAGTGAGGGCGGGGCCGTAGAGGAGGGTCCCCGCACATCGTAATCTGGGTCATAGACTTCAGTGTCGTTGCCTTCAAACATGAACATTATTCTCCAACGAAGACGGCGTTGGAAGTCCATCCACGATTTGTTAATTAAGTCGGCATTCGTGGGCTGGTGGAACATATATTTCGCACCTAGACTGAGTTGGAAGGCGATGTGTTGCGGAACACTTACTCCCGGGGACTGATGTACGTACTGTTGGAACGTCATTTCCTTAAGCCAAGTTAGACTACATTGGCCCAGTATAATTGAAACAGCCCTGGGTATAGGCATTGAGAGTAAAACGTCGGGCATTGTTTGTGGTTGGTGAATCCACTTCTCACCAAGGTAAACTCGAACTGAAGGAATATTTTTGTCCGATGACTCTATATATGATTGTTGATCTAAATCTAACAACCAAGTATTCGTAGAGTCGAAATCCGGGGCATCTCCCCACCCGGCTGGTGTCCTGTAGCTATCAAGTACATCTACTATGTAGCTTTCTCCTTTCCTTTTCCCTTTCGTTTTTTCTGAGGCTTCTGCTGCTGCTGCTGAGGCTGCGCCTGTCCCTTCCCCTTGCCCTTGCGGGCCCGCTTTTTGCGGGGTTGGGAACCCTCTGCCTTTGCCAAAACCAACCCATCCACCGACTCCGTGGCCTGCGAACGATACTTCCGCTTCGGTCTGTGTCCGAATGTGCGTAGGTGATAGGCGTGAGCTTGTGTTATGTACCCCGGAAGGACTGACACGTACTTCTTGCCTGTGATTTTGGCGTGGACCTCGGCTGCCTGATTCTGTGTGAAAGAAGTCAGCGATTACCCCGTAGCGATCAGATTCAGCACTTACCCGTGCTTTTTTCGTGAGCTGCGAGGGACCGGCCGAAGCATTTTTGTTCTGCTTCGGCATTAGGCCCATGACAACGCGTTTTATCTCAGCGCGCATGGCACTGGATAGAGACTCGCCCATGACGACGTCGTCTCCATCGCGTGCGGCAGTGGTGGCCGCAGAGGCGATGTTGCGTTTTTTCTCAATTTTCGCAGACTCCGCATCAGTGACCGCTTGCGCGATCGCGATGACACGGGCCGCATAGACCCCGCAGTCCATCAGGACTTGGTCCCGAATGGCTTCGGCTGCAGGGGATGTCACCCACACCACTCCAGTCACACGGATTTCCCCAGTGGCAGGGTCAACTCCGCGCTCCTCGAGGGGCACCTGGTACCGTTTGAGAATAGCCGGTACGTGTGGTGCGATGGCAGCTTGCATGTCTGCAAACGCCTTCTGGGGATCAATAGCCTCCTCCAGGAACTTCACCTCCGCTTCGCGTGCCGCGATATCGGAAGTCAGACGAGAGACCTGGTGAGCCGCGTGCTCGTCATCGGCCTTCTTCTGTGCAGCTTGTGCAGCTGCAGAGTCCCCGTACCCAGCGGTGAACTGGATCTTCGGTGCAGAGCCCCGAAGATGGGCAGGCAAAGTGCCGACAGACAGGTGGTGCTTCCACTTAGCCACGGTGATTCTCGCTTTCACGAGTTGCACCACCTGTTTATACCCTTGACGGAGTATGTCAGCACAATGCGGGCGGTAGTCGGATGGAATGCACTCAAATACTTCTTCCACCGACCTGCAGCCCAGGATGGACGCATGGCGGAGGTCCCGAGCTTTTGAGGCTGCGTCGTCGTCGCGGGCGAGCTCATTGATGATGGCTTGGTGACCGGGGGACGTCGCGCGGAGAAGAGCGGAGAAGGACGCTGAAGAGGACATGTTGGAGAAGAAGATTTTGAAGGTGTTTAGAGAGGTAGTAACAAAGCACCGAGCGATAGCGAGGTGCTGAAACTGATGAGTTGGCGAAAGAGGGCCAAGAGCAGTGGGGGCTACCCAGTGCTAACCCTTTCGCTTTTAAGCTCATCAGGGCCTTCTTTCGATTACTAATACCTTCCTCTCGCTACCGCACGGGCTGTGAGAGGTTAGAAGTGGGGGTCAACTGGAAAACAACACCTAACTACAGTCGACCCCGAAGGGGTCGACAAGCGCTGTTCAAACATTCTTCCGGTGAGAAACGGGGGGCACGGCGGCGACTACAAAGGGGTAAGATCTCCCATCGAGATTAAATCGTTACGCACATGCCGACAGGCGCGGAGCGTCTGTCCCCTGTTCCTGTCCCTGGGATTCCCCATAACCTCTCCTAGTGCCGGCACAGGCACACCGATCGTGATCTACCCCCGAGGGGATAAACCCAAATGGGGAAGATGATCTAGACCGTAAGGCACACCGTCGGGGAAGTCCTCTTACTCCGTTCCGGTCCGGACTAGCGCCGGACACGTAATAGTTTCAGGGCCGAATAAGCGCCTAGGTCACGTGACTACCCAGAACCGCATCTGTTTTAACGAAAGGTTTAGGGTTTAAGGTTTAGGGAGGGAGTAACAAAGCACCGAGCGATAGCGAGGTGCTGGAACTGATGAGTTGGCGAAAGAGGGCCAAGAGCAGTGGGGGCTACCCAGTGCTAACCCTTTCGCTTTTAAGCTCATCAGGGCCTTCTTTCGATTACTAATACCTTCCTCTCGCTACCGCACGGGCTGTGAGAGGTTAGAAGTGGGGGTCAACTGGAAAACAACACCTAACTACAGTCGACCCCGAAGGGGTCGACAAGCGCTGTTCAAACATTCTGTACATACCAGCCATGCTAAGCTGTTGGACATAGGACACAGAATTATGTTTGCCTACCTTCCGGTGAGAAACGGGGGGCAAGGCGGCGACTACAAAGGGGTAAGATCTCCCATCGAGATTAAATCGTTACGCACATGCCGACAGGCGCGGAGCGCCTGTCCCCTGTTCCTGTCCCTGGGATTCCCCATAGCCTCTCCTAGTGCCGGCACAGGCACACCGATCGTGATCTACCCCCGAGGGGATAAACCCAAATGGGGAAGATGGTCCAGACCGTAAGGCACACCGTCGGGGAAGTCCGCTTACTCCGTTCCGGTCCGGACAAGCGCCGGACACGTAATAGTTTCAGGGCCGAATAAGCGCCTAGGTCACGTGACCACCCAGAACCGCATCTGTTTTAACGAAAGGTTTAGGGTTTAAGGTTTAGGGTTTAGGGTTAGGTTTAGGGTTAGGTTTCTAACGCAAAGAAGGGGTTCTTCAGTTGCTGCTACTATCTGATTAAAGATTTCGCATACGCACAGGGTTCAGGGTTTAGGAGTTGAGGGTTCGCCTCCTAACTGAATCGGTTAATAAGTCTGACGCGACCGATACCCGTGGTACCTACCACTTCAGGTGGTGTTTATTTTATTTTTAAATGCGCTGGATGATATTCCAGAGAAAGGATGAGACTTTGTTCGAAACGCTTGACCAGCCTACAATGCCGATACAAAAGATACAAGACCGAACTCCCTAGTTCCCTGATTGAGGGAGAGAGTACCAATTTCAATACCACAGCTACTATGCTCCGCAGCCTTCCCAGCCAACTCACGCCTACCCGAAGGGGCTCTCGTATAACTGGTACTAACTGATTCGCCGCCCATTTAAGGGCCTAGCTAGGAGTGTTCACATTCTAGGCAAGCGCGAAGCATTACCCCAGGCCATTATGATGCCGTACTAGTCCAGTCCAAGTTGTGGAAAGGATCTTTGGGCATACAGGCCCTGTGGAGTGTAAGAGGTGTCACGTTATCCGCTAGGAGTACTAACCCGCCCAAACGGCGTCACACCGACCATAGGCCGGGAGATCCGCAAGGGACTAACAGTTTTCGTCCTTCAAGCACGGGTGTGAGTGATCAATCGATTGCGTTAGACACG